>OZ012738.1:272848402-274048402 GCA_963859935.3 Lathyrus sativus | reverse complement strand
TGGATAAATGCCTCTGAACTGATCACAGAGTAATTCACGCGCCATATGAGGCTGATAGAAAGCCTGACTCATGCTTCGTATGCATATGCAAATGCTTTAATCTTTCTACAGCGTAATGCTCCATTCTAGATGGAAATGCTACGCATTTTGACAATGATATGCAAGTATGATGCAAATATGACGATGCATGCAATATGCTAGCAGGCTCGAGCTGCCGGAGAGAGCTAGGTACGGAACCACTTCAGCAAAATAAATGCTGAAGGCGAGGCCAATCTGCTGGGGATAACCCGGATATCACTGAATCGTCCTAGCAAAATAAATGCTGGGAGAGTGAAATCAACTCTGCTGGGGCTATTGGGAACTTAACCGAACACCTCGACGAAGTAATACCCTGCTGGGGAATATAACTCCGCTGTGGGATAGCAGACGTGCTGAATATGATTGGACTCCTCCGGGAATAACTTACCCATACCAATGACAAATTGGTCTTTGCTGGCAAAATGGAGGGAGTCCTCCTGCGCTCTGATGAAGCTCGGATCTGGAAATTGATGCGCCAACCCGGATGGGCCTTACAGTGATTTCCAACATGGATTTGAACTCTTAGGCTGTCCGTGATGGGTCAGGTACAACTGACGCTGGAAAACATTCTTCCTGAATACACAACCTTTCAGTGAAGAGTTAAGGGATAGTAACACGACTTCTCGCAATCATCTCGCTCCCGAAAATCGACTGCATCTGCTCGAATAACTCCGAATGACCCTATAGGTACGGAGAACAACAATCCTTTCGCTTCTGATATGCCCCAGCCTACAGGACCTCTGTGGGGATAGCCCTTGAAAGGAAATCTGAAAATCTGTTTTCTGATGGTCTGATATAACATGCCTCAGCGTTCTGAACTTCCAAGAGATACTTCACCTTGAATGCTTCTCGAGTAACTTCTGCGTGCTTAAGATGGCCTGCCCCTGACTGCAATGACCTTGCCCCTGATTATTTGATTCAGAGTAGTGCCCCTTGACTACGCCGTATTCACCGAACCTCAACCTGATTGCCCCAGAATAACTATCTTCGAAAGGCTGCCCTGACTGGGGATCACAATAAAAGCTTGCCCCTGCTCTCGGAACATTCGGGCGTTCTGCATTCTATCTTGACCATACTTTCCATTGTAGGAAGCTTTTCTGCTGTCAAGCGCTTACTCGCAAGTAAAACAAGTTGTTCTGCATAAAAGATGTATTAATGCAACACATATGACAGCTTTGACATCCAATCTGTTCACTGGGACAAGAAAAAACAGTTTATGGCATATGATGCATAAAACATTTATCAGCATCAGTATCAACATGGTAAGAGGAACCTTTTTAGGAGTCAGAATCGACGCGACCTTTACCGGAGTATGCTTTCGAAACAACCTGCTTCAATTAGGACTTTTGAAGGTTGTAATGTGGTCAGGTTCATGGTTTTGAAAGAAAGGGTAAAGGCTCAAAGTTTGCTTTAACCCACCCATTCTCCTTGATGTTCTCCCATCCTACGTTCAGCTAATTTGACCTTAGCGCTCACCTCTCAGAGGTTGAAAGATAGGAATGATAGTTCGAGAAATCATGATCGTTGGAGTGACAGCCACTCACCTTTCGTCTTTGACACTTGAGGTCACACGACTCGTATTTCCATCGAGGATTTTTCTTTTGATCCTTTTCATCTTTTTCTTTTCATACCCCTAACTTTGCCTGGACTGACTCCTTTTGAGTTTCTTTTGATTTTTTTAAGTCCAGCGGGATGCCCTCATTTTTGCCTAAGTCATTTGTTTTGAAGTTTTTTTGACTTAGCGGGCTTTTGATTCTTTTTTCATTTTTCTTTCGAACAAGTCGTGTGACACTGGTTGCCTGACTCTTTGGGAAATGATGTGGCTGTCCCACTCTTGATTGAACCATTGTGGTCTTTTAGGCACGACCTCTAGGGGTGTGATCGATCCTCGAATGGACACTCCTTTTGCAATTTGGACGCTCGGTCAAATTAGCTAACACCTACCCTGCCCCAGGTTATGATTGAGGGTTTTTCATTCACAGAAAGAAACTCCTACTACAAGGCTCAAAGGGGTTGACAAGGGATTATCTTCCTTATATCTCCGGTGTTTAGGGATTTGAAACAATGCCTGCACATCATCAACAGGTTCTATTTCAAAAGCATACAATATCGGTAGTTGCATGTCGGTCATTTTCGTCATCCTCCCCAAATTCTTCTCAACCAAGCGTTGGACATTTGTAAAAACAGTTAGTGAACATGGATGGATTTAATCAAAACATGCATATTTATTTCATTATCATCAAAACAACAAGTTTTACAAACAAGCTTACGAATTCAAACAGGAAAGCAACTACAAATGTAAAGAAATGACAAGCTAAAACAAAGAAAATATGCTAGCTTCTGAGAACCGGGCTTTTGCATCTGCCCTGCTGCTGAACCAGCTATCTTCGCAATCAGTTATTTAGAGACAATTTGATGCTGTCCTGATCTGCTTTCCACGACCCAACCAAATTATAGAGCCCTTCCTCCTTTATTCAGATGATTCTAGGACCTCTTGGCCCGAAGCTGATTGCTGCACTATCAAGCAAATCCTGCACTTGGTGCTTAAAAGCATGGCAACCTTCTATATCGTGACCCGGGGCTCCAGAATGAAACTCACAGTGCTTGCTTGCATCATAACCAAACGGGGGAGTTCCCGTTATTGGTGCCAGATTTCTTTTCTCTACCAGATTCAATCCCAACAATGTCTGCAACAACTCGGCATATGTTGAGGGAGGCTTCTCAAACACTCTTCTCGGCTTACTACCCTGGAATCTTCGTTGAGCCTGCTGTGCCCCCTGCTGAGGCTGCTGCTGCTGGTATCGGGTTGACCCTTGAACACCCTTTGTATCAAATGCAACATTGGTTTCTTGACCTTCAATGTACTGATTGACGCTCTCCTTATGCTTAACCATTTTCTTTCTTAGATCTGCCCCAGGAATAGGCAACAATTGTGGGCCTGGAGATTCCGACACCATGGAGTCCAGGATACGCTTCTGACCCACTGCAGCTTTAGAAACATCTGTCATCTTAGCATCGACTGAGACAGGGGCAATATGCACAGCTACGCCGCCCGGCGTGAATTCAATATCGTATGAGTCAATCAAGTCTTGAACATTGTGCTTAAAAGCATGACAACCCTCGATGTCATGTCCGAATGCCCCAGAATGAAACTCACATTGCTTGCTGGCATCGTACCCTTGAGGAAACGCTCTCGTTGGTGGTGTCAACGTTCTCTTCTCAACCAGATTAAACCTCAATAAGATCTGCAAGAGCTCATCATAGGTCATAGGTGGTGCCTCAAACATTCTCTTTGGTTTCCCTTCCTGGATCCTCCGCTGAACCGGATGTATCTTCTGTTGCTGCTGCTCAAGTTCCACATGCACAGGTGGCGCGAGCTTCTTCATTGCGGCTTCAAATAGCTGATCGTCTTCTTTCCTAAGCACGTTCTTGACTATCTCCATGATCAAGCTCATTTGGGTCTTCAGCTGACTGTTCTCCTCTTTGAGAATCTTCTGCTCCAGACGCATCTCTTGCATGTCTCTCATCATCTGCCCCAGCTGGCGTTGGACTTCGATCAATTCAAACTGATTCTGTTCCATATCTCTGAAGGAGTTCCTGCAATAAACTGGATGATGAGGAAATAAGGCCCACGGTTCTGATATACCTGCTAAATGATAATGCAGCGCAGAAAGCAAACACATATTCATAACGAGACAAAGAGAAACTCAAGCTATAAGCATACAGACGAACATCTCCCACATATGTACAACCAACAAAATCAGCAGGTAAGCACAAATGAGTACGAACACAATGACCCCAGCCAACAATCCTGGTGGTGGTCAGCAAATACTGATGCACAAAAGCTAAACGGGTTAGGCAGGGACAACAGATGCGACACCCGGCACAGAAACCTCTAGAAACTTCTCCCATATTCAACTGAACTTTCTGATTGACAATCTTCAGAGCACACACTTTCTGTGGAGTCTTCCATGACATTAACTGACGAACCCCCACAACTGGAAGATGGAAAATCATTAATCTGAACACAACCCTGAGGAGTGATGCAAATACGATTAGAGTCTAACAGATCTTGAATCTGACTTCTAAGCACTTTACAATCATTTGTTGAATGCCCCTGTGCCCCAACATGGTACTCACAACGGGCGCTGGCATCAAAACCTGGAGGATACGGTGGAATCACCGGCTTAGTCTCTTTCGGCACTATCAATCCACTTCTGACCAGATCTGGCAACAACTGACTGTACGACACTGGCAGCTGAGTAAACTGCCTTTCAGGCTTCCTTGGTCTTCGTGGAGCATGCTGACGCGATCGGCGATAGGATGATCGTTGACTTGAAGCGTCTGAAAACTGATCCTGAGATGCTAGAGATTCTGAGGCGGCGTCATCTCCTACTTCCCACTCTTCTTGAGAACTGACAACTGACTCAATCTTATTAACTGGGACGTAAGGAACATCTCGAAACTTTCCATTCCTGAGTCCTCTCTCAACAATCGCTCCCAGCCTCATCAGGCCCACAAAGCTTGTGCAACTGAACAATTTGTCAAAATAATGGCCTTTCAGAGTACCCAAGAAGATGCCAACCAGTTCTCTTTCCAGAAGCGGTGGTTGAACACTAGCAGCTAATTCTTTCCATCTTCGCAAATACGCTCTGAATGATTCATTCTCCGCCTGAGATAATTCTTGCAGATCTACGAGACTAGGAGTCAAATCCAGGTTGTAATCGTACTGCTTCATGAAAGCTCTGGCTAAATCCACCCACGATCGAATCTGATTACTCTCCAATTGCACATACCATCTCAACGATGCCCCAGTCAGGCTATACTGAAAGCAATGGATCATTAGTTGGTCATTTCGCACAAACGAAGTCATCCTTCGACAGAACATCACCAAATGCAGCTTTGGACAGCTATCTCCCCTGTATTTCTCAAATTCCGGCACTTTGAACTTGTACGGCAACACCAGGTCAGGAACCAAACACATGGCCACAGCATCCAGGTTAACGGCATCTTTCGCTTCTAAGGCTTTCATTTGCTCTTCCAACACTCGGACTCTTCTACCATCGTCAAGAGCTCTTGGATCTACTAACCCGGTCACTGGAATATCTCTCTGGTAATTCATCACAGGGAAAGCAACACATTGATTGTTAACAGGAGGATAGCGTTCATTTCGGACAAGAAACTGCTCATGTCGGCCTCGGTTCTCATTCGTAGGCTGTACTTGCGGGAAGCCTTCCATAGAATCATACTGATGGTTGGGCGCCGTGGCGAACCTTGCCAAAGTGTTAGGAGCCTGGAAATTGCCTTCAGCCATAGCCACCAATTGCCTGTAACCGACTGTGCTGCTTGATTCTGCTCAAATCTACTTCAGCCCCTTGGTTGTCTTCAACACTCCACTCTTGCCTCAAACAATTCCCCGAGAATCACTTTCTGGTGAAAACAAAGGCTGGATAAGTGCTCTGACCTGCTAGAGAAATGCTATGCAGTATGATTTATGCAAACAGAAATACAAAAATGCTAACGTGCATGTGTGCATTGGAGATATTTCCCCTCCAATTCCAGTGTCAGTGGTAGCAAGACGAGATAAGCCATAAAGACAATATTTGGAAAAACCCTCATATATTGATTAGAATAACAGTCTTGTCAAGAGGTTACATAACTATGCTCCATACAGCTGATATGACAAAGAGGATCCCAGCCAACATGCCTGGTGGTGATCTCAACACAACAGAATACAAGAGAGAAATCAAGTACGGGTACGGTTGCGGAAGTCTTCGACCATCTTCTTTGTCTCTGCATGATCTGGTTGATAAATCAAACCTTCTATCAGCCGATCCCTCTTCCTGACCGTCCCCTGGATGTCTCTGACAAAGTCTTCCCAAGCCTTATCATTGGCACCATCCCCAGGCTTGGGTCTCTTGGCATCTGCTCTATGCTGGAAATCTTCCAAATTCTTCATGGCATCTGTCAACTTGCGCTCGGCCTCGTATCGGCGACAGGCTTCTTCTTCAAGCTCCTCAGTCTTCACTTTGACCTGTTCTTCTAACTGAGCAATCTGTGTCTTCAGCTCTTCTTCTCGCTCCTTGCGCTTGGTCATAGTGAGATCCCAGTGTTCTCTGAACTTGGCTAGTTTTGTGTAGGCCCTTTCCAGCTCTTGCTTCTTAGTGGCCAACACACTACTAACTGAGTCGACATCTAACTCTAGACGCTTCTTAGTTTCAGTCAATTCCAATAGCGTAGTCTTCAGATGTTTCAGAGTTTCAGCCTGTTGCTTGGAAACATATCCTGTTTCAATCTTTTCATGCCGAAGCTGGGCATTCTCCTGCTCTAAAGCCTCTTTAGCCCTTGCTAGATCTTCTTTCTCCGCCATCAGCTGCTTGTAGACCTGAATGTCCACAGTGGTAGGCTCCTCTACCGGAGGAGGATGCAATGGCTGAACTGCTGGATACGGCATAAGGAACTTCACAGCTCGCTCACGAATCCATTCTACATATGGGCTAGGAACTCGAGTATCCCCTCTGTTACCTGAAAGCTTCCCTCTCTTGTGCAAGTTTTTCCATGCCTTCTCGAGCTTGGTCAGCATTTCTTTCCCTATTGCCCCGGTGAGATACAGAGATTCCTGTATCTCCTCGGGCTTTGGCGCTCCTTGAGGTATGTACCCGAATTGCTTGATCAATAAGGAAGGGTTATAGTTGACACAACCTTTCCTTCCTATTAACGGAACATTCGGGAATCCTTCGCCTTTGAGTATGACTTCAGCTCCAAATACCTCTTTAATGACCCATACCACGTTCTCAGCAGTCAATCCCATTAAGCGCTCGGGCCATCCTAGAGAATTGATAGAGGTGACAAACGGGCCTGACTTAGGCATATGACTGGTGAACCACCTGCATAGGAGAGGTACACAACAAGACACATTCCTTCCTCGTCGCTTTTCATTCTGGTAGTGAGTTGAATGGTGGATGTCTCCCAGCAAAGTAGGAACTGGGTTCTTCGCGGCCAAAATATAGAAGGCATCAGAATCAACAAAATCAGGAATGTTTGGGAACAATACGATGCCATACACACATACAGCAAGGATG
Organism: Lathyrus sativus; assembly: GCA_963859935.3. Classification (NCBI taxonomy): domain Eukaryota; kingdom Viridiplantae; phylum Streptophyta; class Magnoliopsida; order Fabales; family Fabaceae; genus Lathyrus; species Lathyrus sativus. The sequence continues at coordinate 274,041,242 of OZ012738.1, read as the reverse complement.
ACGTCAAAAATACCCCAGCTACCCTTCTGGGCATATTCTCGAGCCTTCTCCACTAAGACATCCAACGGAAATCCCCATACGTCTCCTCTTCTGATCATCTTCCCAGACAGCTCAGACTCTTTCAAGCACAGGATGGCAGAAAGCTCAGCCAGCTTAGGCTCAGCGTCCGTACGATAAAAAGGCATCTGCTCACGGATCGGTATATCCAGAAGTGCCGAATACTCCTCCAGGGTAGGAGCCAAAACGAAGTCGGGAAATACAAAACACCTGAGCTCCGCGTCGTAAAACTGTAACAGAGTATAGATGCCGCTGGTCTCGTAGGCAGATGGCTGATAAACGTAGGTCAGAATCCTCCCATATCTCTTTCTGAAGTCACCCACTCCCCTCTTCTTAGCAATAGCAATCAACTCTAACAATAGACTGATATTCGGCGACGGAAACTTATAGGGCAATACTCTCTTCAGGTTTTCCATGTCTTGCTAGGAACAAACACCAGAACTGGAAGGGAAAATATGTACCTGCAATACACACACGTTAGTTGAATGCAGATGGTAATGCAATGATGCAATATGATAAATAATGCAATCTGTGAACACAGGGGCTATGCTGTAGCCTGAAGAGGAATATCTCTGTGATCGAGAACAGAAAACCAACATGGTCACCAGAATCTCATGCCACTAACTACCATCTGATACTCAAAATATCAATCCCCTGGTAAGAAAACCATCTGAACCTCTGTATCTGACGAGAATACCATCTGATAATAGCCTCAACCTCAGATAAGAAACCCATCTGACCCAGACAACACACCTGGAGATGAATCAAGAACACCATCTGACAAAGGTACTGAATCATGGTTTCTGAAGGCCAGTTTTCCTGCAATAACCCAATCCCTCTCACAGGTAGGATAGACCTAATCCACGGACAAAGGTACGGCATCCTATGCGGTCATCAGCGTCACAGACTTTCATGAGTGACGATACGATTCCCAGAAGGAGTGGCATCATCAAGTCATGAAGAGGCCTCACTTAGCTGACTTCCAAATGATCGGTCCCCAGAGTCGACAACCCTCACGTCTGGACTCCCCTCAGATCCTCAGGACCGGAAAGGAGCACCTCTGCAAGAATCTCGTCTGAGCGCAGATTTTCGTAGGGAACTGTGCCTGCTCAGCAGACAGGTTCGTCTACTACTTCTCCACAACTATATCTAGGTGTGTACTCAAGCCCAGGTCCGGCTTTTCACTCACAGTAACCTCCCTCTGCCCACAGCAATAATCATAATAATATAATGCTGGAAAATAAATGCGGAAAGGTAAAGGTACAGAAAAGTAAAGTGCAGAAAAGTAAAACACATATACACAACACCCAACAAATAAACACCCAAGCGCTAGGATTGACTCGCGTAGGGGATGGGAAACGGTCCCAGCATAAGGGATGGGAAAAGTCCCTAGATGCTATAAATCCCCAGCAGAGTCGCCAGCTGTCGCTACTGCGAAAATCGGCGCCGGCTTGACAGGAGAGTCGCCACCGTGCGTTATTTATCCCTCAGAGCGGGAAAGGAAACGCTCGAAGTAAACCTCGCAAAGACGGGAAAAGGTATGGTCATCGCAACCAAAACCTGGATTCGGGAGTCGGTTACGCAAGGGGAAGGTATTAGCACCCCTCACGTCCATCGTACTCGATGGGATCCACGCTTGGTGTTTATAGGTAAAAGGGTGTGTTATCTATCTACGCTAATGGCTGGTCTGAAAATAAAAGGACGGGACTCGACAGAACATACGGTGTTCTGGGCCTACGTATTCCCTCGTGCAATGGGAAAGTCAGAGTCAACGTAGTTCGACTTCCTACGTCTAAACGGGGGAAAGGTTGCTCGCCAGGACATCGCGTCCTGTGCCTACGTACTTCCATCTGGTATGAAAGATCAGAGCAAACGTAGTTCGGCTAACTACGGGTAAACAGGGGCTCTCACACAGCAGTGAGAAAACAAACTGGTCTCTAAGGCTCGGGGACCTACAACTACGATCTGGTCTCAAATGCGCTCGGGCAAGAGAAAGGGAAACAATTAGTCGTTAGTGGGGAAGTCTCGATCGCACAGCCGCAAGAGAACAAAGGTTAGTCGTTAGTGTGCTCGCTAGGATATCGCATCCTATGCCTACATATCTTCGTCTGGAACGAAGAATCAGAGCAGCTGTAGTTCAGCTAACTACGGGTCAAGCTACTCTAAAGCTCCTACTGAAAGGAAAGGGAAACCCTAAAACTATAGCTGAGAAACAGGGGAATCTACCTACTGCCATCACACCTGATTGACCATCCTAATGTCTATCATAACAACTCCGCAGCGGAGGAGTCAGAGCTCCTAAGGGATCATGGCAACAGGACTAAACCACAAACAAGAAACTACAAAGTAAAGAAACACTGAGAATATGCATGAATGCAACAACTAGACAAACAAGGCGCAAAGGCCGCAAACCACAAAGGCAAGGGAGCTCAGCTCTACCAAATACCAACAAGCAAAGCCACTCAATAACAAACAAGCAGAAGGAGGACCACCTCAACTTCTCATGCACACAAAGTCTACTTCTAAGATGCACGTACTCAGAACTATCTAGATGAATACCTAAGTCTAATGCAACATAACATCACACAAGTCAAACAACACAAAGGGACTAACCCTGAGCAGGGATCTAAGCAAAAACCTAATCAAAACCTAAGCAAGAGGAATCAATCCCAGTCTCTAAGCTTCAGAACAAGCTTACCAGAGAAAGGAAGCTAAGCAGACAAGCTCATAGTGCCTTCCTCAGGAAAGTACCAGGAGGTTACTACTCAGGAGTCATATCATATGCGGCTCGACAACTGTGATCAGTTTACATTCCTCCTCAGGAGAAACTAAACTCACATGAAGGCTCCGGCATCACGGGATACTTGAGAAATACCTATATGCACTAGGGGAACTAAGTGAACAGACTCATAGGACCTTCCTCAGGAAAGTACTAGGAGGCTGACACTTAGGAATCGTATCCTACGTGGCTCAACAACTGTGATCAGTTTACATTCCTCCTCAGGAGAAATTAAACTCACAAGTTGGCTCCAACATCACTGGATACTTGAGAAATCCTAGACAAACTAATGGAACTAAGTGAATAGACCCATAGGACCTTCCTCAGGAAAGTACTAGGAGGCTTCCACTTAGGAATCGTATCCCATGTGGCTCAACAACATGTGATCAGTTTACATTCCTCCTCAGGAGAAATTAAACTCACAAGTTGGCTCCAACATCACTGGATACTTACGAAAGAGGTGAGAAGAAAGAATGAAAGTCATTCATAGTGCCTTCCTCAGGAAAGTACCATAAACTCCCTTCAAACTTCAGGATCTCGAACCTCACAAACAGACAACAAGCTTCTAGACTAAGCCTCAATCCACTGCATCCTTGCAAGCTCCAACAGGACCTCAATCAGCTCCTACCTTCAAGAAAAACCCACAGGCCAACAAACCTCAAGAGACTATCTCTGAAGTTCAACCACAGTTGAACTTCAAAGTCAGAAGTCATCAAGACTTCCCCTATCTTCAGGCTCAAACAAATCACATCAGAACATCCTACAAAAATCTAATAAAAATCTAGGGGAAACCTACATGGCTCTAGGATAACATACTGAAAAATCAGAACAAAATTCAACACCGGATGAAAGGACTAAAATCAGCAACACAGACATAACCACAAACCAATTATTCAACATCAATAACAGTGGAAAAACGCAATTAAAATGAAAATGCATGATTAAGCTAATGTTTTTATACTATAAAATTCTACACTGAATTACGAGTCTACAGAAAAAAGAACGGGATTATTTGACTAAATCTACTATTTTTTATGAATTTTCTAATGATATGCATGCATTGACAATATTAAAAGAAATCAATTAAATGGAAAATATACAAAAAATAGGGAATAAAAATAAAATGGCATTTTTATTTTTATTTAATTTTCTAGGAATTATGATGAAATGGTAGGAAAAAAAAAGAAGAATTAAAATCACAATTATTTACATTTTATTATGATTTATTATAACATGCAAGGAGAATAAAAGAAATTGAAAGAAATAAAATTGAAATAAAACTGGAGGGGGGTTTAAACAGCAAAGAATTCAGGTTATTATTCATTGGGCCTATGCCCAGGGGTGGTGCAGATAGCATGAGGCGCAGGCCCAGACTTACCAGAAACTCACCTCCAAACAAAATAGAAAACAAAACGCTGGGAGGTGCTATTAGCAGGTTTTGCAGTTGTTATTCACTGGGCTTACGCCCAGGGGGTGCAGATAGCCATTAGGGCCTGAGGCCCAACTCAATTCATCCTGATCTCACACACGCCAGGGGGGGGGGGGACAAGCAATTGGGGTGTATTGGCAGTAAAACGTTTGGGCCTAAGCCCAATACGCCAACCCTAATCCAATCACTCAGTTAGACAAAACTGATCACTCTCCCCAAACCCTAACACTGTTCACTCACCTCTCTAGCCGTCTCCTTCGTTCGTCTCCCTCAATTCACTCTCTCTGCAACTCAATCAATCCAACAAACCCTAAACGAAACAACTCCTCCCAAACCCAAACACCTCAATCTCTCACAAGAAACTAACCTCAACTAAACATGGCCTAGCTTCATAAGTATGGTCAAATTGAAGTTCTTACGCTAAATGTCCTCAAGATCCTAAGTCTACAGAATCTAACACGCGCATGCAAATGAAGGAGTTTAAGGAAGAAGGCTATAGAAACCTGGAACGACGAACGATAGTTGATGCTCTTTGAAGAGGTGGCTCGTTTGCTGAAGATCTTCGAACGGAGACGATTTCTGATGGTGGATCCGACGCTTGCTGAATCTTGCGTAGAGGAAAATAGATGAATCTTCACGAACTGGATTCGCTCCAATGATTGTTGATTAAGCGTACAATGTTTTCTGGAGGAGAAACTCAAGAAGCGATGAACGAAGAATGATTGACGGTGAGGATCAATTTCTGAAGAAGGATGATTTTCCGGTCGTTCTTGATGAATGTGAAGATTGACGTTGATCGGAGGAATCTGGAAGCTTTGTGTTCTTGACTGAAAATCGAAGATTGATGACGATCGGAGGGAACTGGAAGAAGATTAACGTGCAAAGGATGAATTTCTGATGATTCTGGCGTTCTCCGGCAGAGTGAGCGGCGGTCGGAGTCCGTTAGCAGTGGTCGGAGGCCGTTGTCGCCGGTTTTGCATGCCCGGTGAGGAGTCTCCGGTGAGGAGGTGAGGGGTGGACGTGTGGCACCGGGGAAGGTTGAGGGGTGGACGTGTGGCACGCATGCACACAGAGAGAGGGAGTGTGGGACAGCTGGGGGACACGTGTGTGAGTCTGGGGAAATTCTGAGTGTGTGGTGGCGTGCAGAGTGTGGAACGCGTGGGGCCTCCTTTTTCTAACACGTGGCGCCTGCCATTTATATCTGAGAATTCGCTGGCACATTCTGGAACGTTCTAGCACTTGCTGGAAAATGGTGGAAGACTTTGGACCTTTGCTGGAAATTTGGACGAATCTGGACAAAAAAAGCAATACTGGGCCTCCCCAATTGGGCCCAACGAAACTCAACATAAAAAATTCAGAAAAACTGCAAAACAATATTAAAAAAAACTAGTTAACTAAACTAATAAATCCACTAATCTGAAAATTAAACTAAATCCCTATTAACTCTAAAAAATCTAGTTAACCTAATTAAACTTTAAAAAGTCAATTAACCTAATTAAACTCTAAAAAGGTTAAAATCTAGTTAACTCTATATTATCCTAATTAAACCTAAAAAAAATCAATTAAGATCTAATACTTCTACTAATTCTCTATTAAAATTCTAATATTATTTAATATCTATTAAAATCTATCATTAATAAGAAAAAACTATATTATTTTCTATATTATCTAAAAACAAATAAACCTATTTCTATTAACCCCAATTTGTATCATTCTATTTAATATGCTAAGAAAAATTCACTAATATTCTAAAAATGATAAAAGCTATTTAAATTCTATTAAAAATTCTACAAATGATTAAAACCTATTTAAAATATTCTATAAAATTCTAAAAAGAGGATTAAGCTATTAAAATATTCAAAAACCCTATTTAAATTCCAGAAAAATCTATAAAGCCTGTTAAAAATTCACAAAAGCCTATTAAACCCTAAAAATGCAGATGAATGCACATGACCCCCCATAAAAAAACGCACGAGACCAGATCGAATCGAACAGAGATCCCCGGGCATCAGAATATCATCAAAATCACTGTGCAAGCTAAAAATCACCGAGGAGCGCACAATTTCCTGAAAATAAAACCCTGGTGATCTGGACTGGGTCTGCCATATCTGATAGACAAAAATCAAGCTGTAAACTCTGATATCCCCTGCTTGTGCACAAAAATCATACATCTGAGTTGTGAATATGAATTTTAATCATGAGTCAGATAGGAGAATCAGTTGGTCAAATTTTAGGGTGCAACAACGTCCATCGTACTCGATGGGATCCACGCTTGTTGTGTTTATCTGACGGGTTGGTTTTACTATCTACCTATCAAGGCTGGTCTGAAAATACAAGAAAATGACTCGGCAAAGCGTCACACTTTATGCCTACGTATTCTCATCAGAGAATGAGAAATCAGAGTCAACGTAGTTCGACTAACTACGAGTTATGGGGGAAGGTGGCTCGCCAATACATCAGTATTGTGCCTACGTACTCTCAGCAGGCTTGAGAGATCAGAGCTTACGTAGTTCGGGATAATACAGATTACAGGGGTTCAGATTCATCTGTTTTATCGAGTAGGGTTAACAAACAGTTCCAGCAGTTTGGTGTACGCAGCTCGACCCTTGGAGACTTAGGCGTTACCGTTTGCGGTAGAACTGGGAGTTAACGACACTCTTTTCTTCAGAAAAGCTTCCTTTAACTTATGGGCCCACGGGGAAAAAAGGTTTGAAGTTTGTTTTCTGTCTTTTATGGAAGAACTGTTTTTTATGGATGTTTGCAACCAATATCGCACTAGAGACTATGACCTGAGAGTGAATGTGTCGCATGTCACCCAAAGGGTGCCATACTAAACATCCAGACTGTTGAAAAGAAACTCTCCAACAATCCTTTCTCAGATAGCTTAAGGCTCGTAACGTACGACGTCAGTTAACCTTTATTACTGTATTTTAATTTGTTTTGAGATGAGAAGAGAGAACGAACAGGCTCAACTAAGGGGAGACTATCAAGTCCTAATGTTGTCATGCCAAGAATTCATCCTATGGTTGAGGTTTGAAACAGGGAACTCCTAGAAGTTATCATGCATAGGTTTCAACCTAAAGTTCTATCATCACTTCCTTATCAAAGGAAGTGAGATTCCTAGGGGATCATGTCAATGATAAACGGAAACAGATAAAGCATCAGCTTAAACAGTAAACAGTAAACGACTGTAAAATGCATGCAATGCAAGTGAGGGAGGAAATGTGTGTGGGGCATCAGCCTCCACAAGCTCATCTCAACCTCAAGCCAAGTATGAATAATTGCAATCATACAAGAAGAAATAACATGCTATCAAGCAAACACAATAACTGCAATCATACAGAAGAAATGAACTGCTATCAAGCAAAATAACAAACCACATAGGCAAGGGAGCTGGGCTCTACCGAATACCCGCAAGCAAAGCCATACAGTAAAAATACAAGCAGAGGGAGCAACTCAACCTCTAGTGCAATCATGCTCCTGGAGTAAATCAATCTAAATATGAACTTATTCTAATGCATCAAGCAAATCAAACAAGTCACATCAATACAGTTGCACAGCAAGCAAACAGACAGAAAAAGAAAACAGATCAACAGCTTCCACAGCTTCACAGCAAAGCAATCCTGACATCAGTTCAGTCCTCAGTCTTCAACAGCTCTTCAAGACTATCCTCTTCAATAGCAAGTGTCAACTTGCTTCTCCAAGCTTCCAACACATCCACATAAGTATCAACTTATTCTCTCTTCCTCAAGCCTCAGCTCTTCAGTAATTTACACCTCCAGGCTTCACTCCTAAAATCAAGTATCAACCTGGCTTTCAGGCTCTCAATGCATCATACACAAGTATCAACTGATTCTTTCTTCTTCAAGCCTCAGCTCCTCACTCAACTTCAATTTGATCTTCTTCACAAGTGTCAACTTGGTCTTCAAGCTTCAGCTCTCTCCTCCTTACCAGTATCAACTTGTTCCTCTTCATCTACAAGCTTCAGCTTCTAAGGGTAATCTTCAAACACAAAGAAGTATCAACTCCTAGCATCTTCAATCTTCTCACAAGGAAACCCATCCTCTAGCAAGGGAGAAAGATTCATCTAACAAGAGCAAAGTTTGGATGATTGGTAGCAGAGTGAAGACCAAAGGTCACCACTAAGCATCCTATCATCAGAGAAAGGGACCCTCAAAGGTCCTACCAACTTGCAAAGAGCCACACATCCTACCAAAGGAGGGATGAGGCCTTTACAAGGGGACCTTACATCATAGGGAAGAATGGAAGTGATCAACATCTTCCATGTTTATGAAGGAAGAGAATCTATCTAGGAGCTCTGCCTACAAACCCTAATCTTAACACCTAATCAACACTACACCAAAAGAAGGGAAGATCTTCACATCCAAGCTTCTTCATTCAGTCCATGGTAGCCCAAGCTTGTCTTCAACATCATCCAAGAGCAAGAGAGACAAAACCCTAATCTAAGGGAACTAAAGAAGTCATTCTAGTTGAATTAGTGCATTAGAATCATCTAAAGTTAGCATCTAAACTAAAATCAAACAAAAATAGTAAACTACATTTTAAATTCCAACAAAAATTCCTAAGGGGTCCTAATTCAATCATAAATCTACCATACAAAAATCAGAGGTTGAATCATCCACCAAGTTCTAGAAATAAACCCTAAATCATAAGGTATCAACCATAAACCCTTAAAATGGAGCTCTTAAAGTTTCAACCTATAAATACCATTTACCTTCATCACAAAAATGTGAGAAAAATCTAGGGGGAGAATGCATATCTATGCTAGCTACACACAAAAAATCAAGGCTAAAATCATCATCACATGATCAAACCAAATTCAACAAAATCAAGCATCAACCATGATTATTTTAATATCAATTAAAATGTAAAAATGCACATCAAATCAAAAAATGCATGGAATATTAATATTTTTTATCTAAAAGATACTAGATTCAATCATGAATCCATGGCAAAAAGAATGGAATTAATTGAGTCATTTTTCCATTATTTATGAATTTTCCGATAACCATGTATGAAATGAAAAATAAAAATGAAAAATACAAAGAAAATGAAAGGCACGCGGTGCAGGTAGCAATAAAATCCAGTTCATTTCAGTGATTGGGCCCAGAGGGGGGTGTTGGTATCAACTATTGACTTAAGCCCAAAACCAACAGATAAATGAAACGCAACGTTTCATATTATTTCTGAATCCTTCACAAAATTGGAAACGATCGTGGCCGTGGGATGATGTCTTCAGTCAAAGTCAACCTAAGATCTAATGGCTATCAAGTCATCTTCTCCATTTGAATTCCTGAAACACACGCGCAGCCATGGCCACCGCCGGTGGTTCTCCGGTCATCAGCTCAAACCCTAACTCTTTCCAGAATCCACCATTCCAAATGGTCTCCACATGAAACATGTCCCAAATCTCACAAGGAATCTTCCTATACCACTTAATCATCCTAAAAGTTCAAGATTTGCAAGAACCCAATCTCAACCGAAAATTGGATAAACCCTAATTGGTCACTAACTCCTAATTTAATGATCCAGAAACCTTCCTACACCAATCTACAATGCATCTAACATAACAATTCCTCTGGATTCTACCTAAATCAAGCCATGGAATAAGAATTGCATACCTGGTAAAATCGTGTGAATAGAGTGGTTGAATCTTCAAATCAACCCTCAAGAACTTGCAGACTCCTTCACTAACCTCCAAGGAAGGTTCTGTATGCAAAGAAAAGAGTTGAAATGCCCTGGATTCTTGAACCCGATTCTGAGTTGCAAGCTTCCAACTCCAATGGCTAACTCACGATTCCTTCACAGTTTGGCCTTGAATTTGATTTGGAATTGATCACCAACCTCAGAGCAAGCTATTGGGATCAATATCTTGGATTGAAATGGTGTCTAACCTTGTAACAGATTTTGATTTGCAAGAAGAAATTTCAAAGTGCAATCTCACTCTCCTCTCTCAATTCTCACCAACCTTCACTCTGAACCAATTCATAATCATATATAGGACATGAATGAATGATCTAGAAAGTTCCAGATCAATCCAATGAGTATTTCAATATCTCATGTCATGGAAAATTCAATCTCATGCCATTCTCATACCAATTCTGCTAGCAGCTTGCACTTGCCCTCATTCTCATCTAAATTCTCTCCACATGATATTTTGAATGTGCTTTGATGGATTGGAGCATTGGTCTTGCACTTATGCATAGTCTGGGTTATGTAACTTAAGCTTTAAGTAACAACATACAACTCCATGATTTTGACCTCAAACGAGAAAAGTGCCATTGCCATTGTCTTTAAAATGCATTTTACAATCAAAATGACATATAGGTTTGTCTCATTTGGTCACCAAATGAAAAATCCCAAATTTGGTCTTTTTAATGAACTTTAATTCTTCCTTTTTAAGCCAATTTTGCAACTTTGAGCTACAAGCAATTCCAACCTCTCATGACCACTTGGCTAGCCTTAAAAAATCATTTTGAACAAGTTTTATGTTGGACATTTTCCCATTTGAAGCTTGCAAATAGGAGTTATGGCCTTATGCTTGAAATGACCTATAATCTCCAGCCATAACTTGAGTTATACACATCCTATCAAGGACTTCTAGTACTCTCTAGAAATATAAGAGGATAAGGAACAACATTCATGTTGACCAAAAGTTCATAGGAATCATCCTTCTAGGGCAAAAGTGTCATGCAATTTGGGTAACTTTCAAGCTCCAAATTCACATTCCTCAGATGACTTGTAACTTGTCAAAGCCATAACTTGAGTTCTACAAATCCTATCAAGGACTTCTAGCACTCAAGTTAAAGCTAAGATCATGCTCTACAACAATCATGTTGGGGGAAAGATGAGATGACAATCAAATCTTGAGTTAAATAGCCTTGAAGTCAGGGGTCAAACTAGGGGATTTTACACTGTCAAGTCTTAGAAACCCTAGCCTGAAACTTCTCAAACTCTTCAATCATGATGAGTTAACCTTGGAATCATCCTTATAACATATTAATGCATCAATCCATGATCACATGGCTCTTGGATTATGTCTCAACCTTCTTCAAATCATCAGTCATGGCCCTAGCTGCATCAATCATGGTTGAGCCTTCTTAATCTTGCACAATGACCTGTTTAGGCCTCAAAGTGATCTTAAAAACTTCTCATGAGCTCTCTAAAGACCTCAAATCTAACTTCATGGCTTTAGAGTCATCTGATGACTTCCTACAACTCTCAAGTTAGGAGACCTACACATTTGGCTTCAATCACTCTCTCTGAGGATCTCTTAACTTCTCTGACAAGGATATCAACCCTTGAGCACCTAAATAACCTTCTTAGCTAGCTTCATAGTCTTGTGTAGCTCTTTATTGGTGATCATACCTCTTGATCTCCTGCATACATGTCAATGAAATGCAAATGATAATGCTAATGTGCATGAAATGAAACATAAGCTAGGTAAAGAAATGTTGGGCAAATTTTGGGGTGCAACAACAGGGCCTTTATGGCTAAAGATCTTCCTCCCAGGTGTTGCGCGTTGATGCCCTCGTGGATCTCTTGCAAGATTCTTGGGGCCTGGGATTTATCAACTCATTTGAGGAGAGGGATCGAGAAACCTCTCCGGTATAGTTTGCCTTCGAGCAGCACGTAGGAGCAAGCTCGAAGTTTGACCGTGTTGGCCTCCTTCACGTCCCCGGGGAGGTGTCTCGTGCTAAGGTAGGCATGTACCAGGGTCATCCAACAGTCACTGTCCCCAATGGCGTTGACCTCGATGATTGCTTTCACCTTTTCCGTGCTTGGTCGAGCGATGACCTCCTGGACGATGAATTTGTTCCCGCCTTTCTTTGTGGTCGCTAGTTTTGAGAGGATATCAGCTCGTGTGTTATGCTCGCGGGGGACATGTTGCACTTTGGCAGAGTCAAAACTCTTCATTGGCTCTTTCATAACAGCTAAGTATTCAGCAAGATTGTCGTTCTTGGCTTGGTATTCACTCTGGACCTAGGAGGCGACTAGCTGGGAGTCCGTGAAATTTTTTATCTCCTTGGCTCTGAGGTCTTCCGCTAGGCGGAGTTCGGCCAAGAATGCCTTGTAATCAGCCAAATTATTTGTCGTCGGTGTCGCTTGCGCGAAAATAAGGTGCCGGCAAAACAGAAGAGTCGCCACCTTTCGTTATTTATCCCTCAGAACGGGAAAGGAAATGATCGGAAAAACCTGACGAAAAAGGGTAAGGCAAGATCGTCGCACCATTGTCTGGATTTGGGAGTCGGTTACGCAAGGGGAAGGTATTAGAACCCCTCACGCCCGTCGTACTCGACGGGATCCTCGCTTGTTGTGTTTACTTGGACGGGTTGGTTTTATTCTCTCTACCTATCAAGGCTGGCTTAAAAAGAAAAGAAAAATGACTCGGCAAAGCGTCGCACTTTATGCCTACGTATTCCCATCAGAGAATGAGAAATCAGAGTCAACGTAGTTCGGCCTACGAAGGGTTATGGGGGAAGGTAGCTCGCCAAGACATCTCCATCTTGTGCCTACGTACTCTCAACAGGTATGAGAGATCAGAGCTCACGTAGTTCGGGAAACTACGGTTTATTTCCTGTCTTTTACGAAAGAAGTGTTTTTTATTGTGTTTGCGATTTCAACCGCACTAGAGACTATGACCTGAGAGTGAATGCGTCGCATGTCACCCAAAGGGTACCATACTAAACATCCAGACTGTGGAAAAGAAGCTCTCCCACAATCCTTTCTCAGATAGCTTAAGGCTCGTAACGTACGAAAGAAATCATTCATGATTACTGTATCTTAAACTGTTTTGAGATGAGAACAGAACAGGCCCAACTAGGAGGGAGACTATCAAGTCCTACTATTGTCATGCCATGGATTCATCCTATGGTTGAGGTTTGAACAGGGAACTCCTAGAAGTTGTCATGCATAGGTTTCAACCTAAAGTTCTATCATCCAATCCTTATCAAAGGAAATGAGAGTCCTAAGGGATCATGTCAATGATACACCAAAACAGACAAAGCATCAGCTTAACAGTAAAATGCATGCAATGCAAGTGAGGGAGGAAATGTGTGTGGGGCTTCAGCCTCCACAAGCTCATCTCAACCTCAAGCCAGAATGGATAACAGTAATCATAATGAAAGATAAAACAACATGCTATCAAGCAATAACAGTAAACTGCAATCATACAGATAGAATGAAATAAAATGCCATCAGGCAAACAAACCACATGGGCAAGGGAGCTGGGCTCTACCGAATACCCGCAAGCAAAGCCACACAGTAACAATACAAGCAGAGGGAACAACTCAACCTCTAGTGCAATCATGCTCCTAGATTCTACCTATTCTAGATATGGACTTATTCTAATGCATCAAGCAAGTCAAACAAAACACAGCAATACAGAAAAGAAAAAGAAGAAGATCAACTCCTCTCTCAACTCCAAGCTTCAGCTTTTCCAACAGCAACTCAATCTTCAGACTTCAATCACTCTTTACAAATATCAATTTGCTTTTCCAGGTTTCAACCCTACAACATAAGTTTCAGCTTATCTTCTCCCTTTAAGCTTCAGCTTCTTGATCAGCTCCACCTTCAGGCTTCACCTAATCTTCAGGGATCTTCAAGTGTCAACTTGCTCTTGTTGCTCTTCAAGCTTCAGCTGGAATGGCAATACTCAAGGATTCATCCTCTTCAACACTCTTCAATAAAGTCTTCATCTTCATACTCAAGCTCAACATCTCTCAAGATACTCAAACCAGAGGAAATCACTTACTGGATAAGCTGGGGGATATTGAACTGCTTATTGACCACCAAAGGTGACCTATAAGGGTTCAACATCAAAGGAATGGTTCCCTCAAAAGTTCTACTTCATAGGTACATCACTTATCCCTCCAAAGGAGAGAGGTGTATACCATGGAAGGACTTTGCCTCATAGGGAGGAATGGAGGTGACAGATACCATCCATGTTTAAGAAAGAAGTTGTCTAAGTCTAAACTCTTCCTAATCCCTAACCCTAAAACAACAACAAAACAAAAAAAGATCAAGCTCTCAAGCTCCTCAATCCATCTTCAAGTCTTCTACTATGCTCCTCAATTCTCCTTAGAACAAGATCAAGCTCTCCAAGCCCACAAAGCAAAGCAACTAAAGCAACAATGCCCTAAAGGCAACACAAACAATCAACCAATACAAAAATCAACTAAAAATAGTATACTATTATATTAAATCCTAATATAATTTCTAAGGGATCCTACATACCTACCCTTAATACCCATATATGTCCCATAGTCTAATTTGTCCTAAAAACCCAAAAATCTAAATTTATTGTGGACCTATGTTGAAGTTTGACCTAATTCTACACAACCTAATGGCATTTAATCAAAACTATCCTAAAATTAATCACAAAATCATGGAATAAATCCAGGGGGAAGCTAACACTTATATCAAACAATCCTAAAAAGAATGACCTAAAAATACTAAGGGATCTACCTGAACTAAATTCTACAAAATCATATATCAACATAAAAGAAATAAAAAGCTATTAAAATGGAAAATATACAAAAAATACTAAAATGCATGAAATGACAAATATTTTTATTTTATATTTTTCTTGACAAAAATATGAAATAGGAGAAAAAACTCCCATGAAAAAATGTTTAATTTTCAATTTAATATGCATTTTCAAAGATTTGAAATAAAATGGTAAAAATAAAATGAAAATCATGAGAATGGGGTGTAACAAGTAAACAGATATAGTGCAATCCACGCGTGGGCCCAGACTGGGGGTGGGGATAGCATGCGCGCTGGGTCCATTTTATCAGAAAAACAATTAATAAAACCAAAAGAAAAATGAAAAACAAGCGGTGAGAATAACAAAGAATTCCAGTTCAAACATGCAATGGGCCTCAAAGGGGGGTGGGGATAGCCATTAGATCCACTAAGCCCAGAATTCTTCTTTAATGAAACGCGGCGTTTCATTAGTTTCTGATTCCCTCCAAAAATGAGATTAAACATGGGCCGTTAGATTAGTCTTGAGTCAACTGGTCAGCGCGTGATCTAATGGTTGTGAGTCATCTTCTTCCTTGGGCCTAGGGTTTTCTGAAACCACCATGGAAACAGAACCATGAAGCTTCATCCTCCTCCATATGAACTCCTTCATTTCTCCATCAATTCTTGAAATTTAAAACCCTAACATGCCTAGAATTCCATGCTGAACACGATCACAATCTCAAAATCCATTGAATCTTCCTTTAACATAAAACACGATCCAAACTTCAAATTATGCTCAGAGATCAAAACTCACCATTCTTGAAACTACTTACACTAAAATGCTCACCTCTTATCACTGATCAATCTTCACTAAAGAACTAAGGTTATCACTCAATATCCAAAGAGTTCTTGATCCAAACAGAAATCTTGTCCATAACAAAACCATCACCAATTGCCTTCAAACTCTCCAAAATCCATCACCTATTGGTCTCTAACCATTCTACACTAACAATTCAACCTAATCATGCCTAAATTAAGGTGTAGGAAAGAAATTGCAAACCTGGTAAAATGGAGTGAACAGAGGTAGTAATCCTTCAATTCAGGGCTTGAAACTTTCCAAATTCCTTCACTGAGCAATCTTCTAGCTTCTGTATGCAAAAAGAATGGCTGAAATTGCTTGATTCTTGAAATTCGATTTTGAAATGCAACCTTGAAATTTGAATCACCAACTCTTCAATTCTCCATGGAAATGCTCCCAATTCAATCTGCACAGCTTCAATGTGATGTATGGAATGTGTTTGTGTGAAAAAAATGAAAGGGAATGAAGAAGAATGAAGAATTGACACTTGACTTGTAATGGAAGAATTTGGATCTCACTCTCTCTTCTTTACACCAATTCACACCAACCTTGCATCTGAGCAAGTCACACTTGTTATATAGAGTGGTTTAGAATCATCTAGAACCCTCTAGGATCATCCAATGAGAAATTGAACTTTTCATGTCATGGTATTTTGATTTCTCATTCTCCTTACATGCTATCTCATGCCAAGCTTCTCATAAACTCCCATTCTGACTTGAATTTATCCCCATATGAGATTTAGGATGAGTTACGATGCATAACTACCTTGCTTGTTGAGTTCTTTTGAGTTTTGCCTTGGTACCTTAATATGCAAGCAATCCAATTCCAAAGTAGCCCTATGATACAAGCCTCAAATCAAAATTGTGGCTGAACCATTGTTCTTAGAATGTCATTTGGAGTCAAAATGACCTATTATATGACATGGTTTGGATTTATAGCTTGTGATTTATGATTTTCAAATTCAACTTAGTTAACTTATGCCTCCATTTTAGGCCATTTTTATCACTTTTTGATATGAGCCTTTTCAACATCTCATGACCTCTGTACTAACCTTAAAAAATCATTCTAAGCAAGTTTGATGTTGAATATTTTTCCATTTGAAGCTTGGAACTAGGAGATATGGCCTTATGCTTGAAATGACCTATAACCTCCAAATGACCAAAATGCCCTTGACTTGTCAAAGCCATAAGTTGAGTTCTACAAATTCTATCAAGGACTTCTAGTACTCTATAGAAATCTAAGAAGATTATCTACAACATTCATGTTTACCAAGAATCCATAGGAATCATCCTACTAGGGCAAAAGTTGGATGCAAGTTGGGTGACTTTCAAGGACCCAGATTCACATACCTGAGATGACCTGTAATTTGTCAAAACCATAACTTGAGCTCTACAAATCCTATCAAGGACTTATAGTACTCAAATTAAATCTAAGAACAAGCTCTACAACATTCATGTTATGGGGAAGATGAGATAACAATCACATCTTGAGCTAAACTGCCTTGAAGATAGGGATCAAACTAGGGGATTTTACACTGTCAATCCTTAGAAACTCTAGCTTAAAACTTCTCAAACTCTTCAATCATGATGAGTTGGTATAGGAATCATCCTTATAGCATCTCAATGCATCATTCCATGATCACATGGCTCTTGGATTAGGTCTCAACCCTCTCCAAATCATCAGTTGACCTAGGGTTGACCCAGTCAAACCCTAATTCCACCACTCATGGCTGAATCTTCTGAATTCTTGCACAATGACCTCTCTAGGCTTCATGATGGCTTTCAAGACATCTCACAAGCTTTCTCAAAGCTTCAAGTCTATCCTCATAGGCTCAAAATCATCTGAGGAGCCCGCACAACTCTCAAGCTATGAGGCACACAACCTTGGTTTCAACCAATCTCTCTGAGGATCTCTTGAGTTTTCTGACAAAGGTATCAACCTTTGAACCTTTGAATTACCTTCTTGGCTAGCTTCAAAGCCTCATATAACTCTTGATGGGTAAATAAATGTTGGTCAAATTTTGGGGTGCAACACCTGCCCCTATTCAAACAGCTTGAACCTGACTGGGTGAGGAGCGAACGACTCTCAGCCAATCAAGGTGCGAGACGGTTGAATACCGATAAACCTGGAAATTTTCCAACTGCTCAAGTACATGGTACTCTGGTAGGAACGAATTTTCGAACACTGAAACAATAGCTGCACAACAACTAGCTGGAGAATTACTGATCTGACATCGCCGTCGGACAACCAAAACACCCAACATCGCCGCTGGAGAACTAAAGAATCTGACATACACCCAACATCGCCGCTGGAAAACTAAAGAATCTGACATCGTCGTCAGAAACAAACATCCAACCTCGCCGCTGGAGAACTGACTCACCTGACATCGCCATCGGAAACAAACATCCAACACCGCCGCTGGAGAAATGACAAAGAATCACCTGACATCGCCGCCAGAAGCAAACGTCCAACATCGCCGCCGGAGACCTGGCTCACCTGACATCGTCGTCAGCCAAACATCCAACATCGCCGCTGGAGAAATAGGGAATCCGACATCGCCGTCAGAAACAAACATCCAACATCGCCGCTGGAGAAATAGAGGATCTGACATCGCCGTCAACCAAACAAACTCTGAGAAACACCCGACATCGTCGTCAGAAACAAACATCCAACATCGCCGCTGGAGACATAGAGAATCACCTGACATCGCCGTCAGACACAAACATCCAACATCGCCGCCGGAGAACAAACTATCTGACATCGCCGTCGGACACAAACATCCCCTGACCTCGCCGTCGGGGTGAAGAAAATCCATTGGGGAATTGGTCACACGGTAACCGGTAATACATAGTCGATCACGCCATCAGGCATTCAAAGAACACTGTCGGGCATCAGCCGGACTTCAACCATCAGGTTGATCATGCCATCAGGCATTCCAAGATACTTGTCGGGCATCAGCCAGACTTCAACCATCAGGTTGATCATGCCATCAGGCATTCCGCATTACTGTCGGGCATCAGCCGGACTTCATCAGCAAGTCGGGAATAGAATTCTTGGTCAATCATGAGCCCACTGGGAACTTCTAAACCACTGCCATCAGGCACTCCGCATCAGCTGAGAGAATTGCTTCATTAACACGGTAAGACTTCAATCATGGAGTCTTCAAGGGAGATTTCAACTTCGCCGTTAGAAAACCTGCTGGGGAGGACGCTTCGCCGCTGGGGAATCTGGAGAACTATCAAGTAACTCCGCTCCAGGGGTCCAGAAATCATTCTGGAGGAATCAACTCTGCTGAGGACTTCAAGAATCATCTTGGACAAATAACTCTGTCGGGGACTTTCAAGAATCATCTTGAACCGATAACCATTCTGGAGATTTCAGGAATCATCCTGAGCGAACACTCCGTTGGGGATTCCAGGAATCATCCTGGGCAATTCTTGTCGGGGACAAACCAATCATGGCTTGAGCAGCTTCCAAGGATTCGGCTCTCTTGGGGCTTCAGGAATCATCCTGGGCAACCTTCACTGGGGACCCTACTGGGGAGCTTAAGAATCATCTTAAGCAAATGGCCCTGCTGAGGAATTCAAGAATCATCTTGAACTGAAGACTACGCTGGGATCTCGAGAATCATCTTGAGCAAGCGACTTCGTTGGGGAGAATGTCAGGAATCATCCTGAGCAATCAATTCTGCAGCGGAACACCTGCAAAACAAGAACGGTAACAACCTAGATCATGTTTATTATGCATATGCTTCAGCAATGGCACAATGCTCCACACAGTGGAAATGCTATGCGTTTATGATAAATGCTATGAAATCATGCACAATGATGCGATCCCGTCAGCAAAATAAATGCCGAAGGGAGAATCCTCCTGTCAAGGGGGAAGAACTACTCAGATCGAGGAATCATCCTGCTGAGGGAAAAGCGACGTCAATCGCGGGAATAAACTGCGTAGCCTTCATGGCTACTTCTCTGGAGATGACGACTCTGCGGGGAAAACAACTTTAGCTGTTCAACACTCTACTGGGGAAAACCAATCATGGCCTGATCAACTTCCAAGGATTTGGCTCTCTTGGGGTCTGCAAACTCGGTTGGGGAAGAAGAAATCATTCTGCTTCGCTGGAGAGAGTACGACTCTGCGGGAATCTCAATTCCGCTGGGGAAGAATGAATCATCCGACTTCGGGGGAGAGTACAACTCTGGTGGGGAATTTCAATTCCGCTGGAGACTTCAGTCTAGCATCATCAGTTGCTGCATACTTCGGCGTACGAATAGTTTCCTACGAAACCTGCACTTGTGACCCGGTGCTGGGGGAATGAATTCATGCTTCGGCGCCTGAACATTTCTATGAAACCTGCACTTGTGACCCGGTGCTGGGGGAATGAACTCATGCTTCGGCGCCTGACTCAGCTGAGGAGATGGCGTTCCTTCAGGACGCATCTGCTTGGGGAGAGAATCATCTCTGCCTGGGGAGACATATCAATGCTCACGATCTTGCGTTCAGACTCTACGGGGAGAGGCTACTGAACTCTGCTGGAGAAGGAGGAATCATCCTGCTTCGGGGATGCGCACGGCGCACTGTCTGGAATATGCTACACCTGTAACAACACAAACAAACAGACAAGATACCCTTATCAAAGGGACCTATCAAGGTTATTATCTTGTGACAATATTCAGGTAATTAATTGTTTCAACAATCAATGGCCTAAGCCAGTAAGTTTATGTATGCGCATTTTATCAAAAACATCGGCGTTCTTTTTCGCAAACAAAACAGATAAATGCTAAACAGGCAAACAGAATTGCTAAATAATATGCATTTTATTGATAAAGAACCCCTGAACGGGTAAAAATGTTTTACAACAGATGCAAGCTCCTGGAATGAGGAATCCGCGCAAAAATAAAACATAAATATACATCAGTATATACAAATGTCGGCAACGAGGTGTAGACGAACACCATGAGTTGATCCCTCTAAGACCCACTCGACTTCGATACTTCTCCGACGCTTCAGCTTCGGAAGAGATTGATTCAGATAAACGGCCCTCAGGACTTCCAAACCACTAAACAATGAAAGTCCACACGCGTAACGCAGTCATTTGCTTTTTCAAATCCCTAACTTTTGCGTGAACCGCCCTTTGCGGGTTTTCAGTTCACTGGGATACCCTTTTTTGCCGAGGCCGCCCAGTGTAGGTTTTCGACTTCGCGGGTGTACATTTTTTCAATTTATATCCCTAATTTTTGCCCGAACCTTTTTATTCTGTTTTTGGTTCGCCGTGATGCCCTTTTTTGCCTGGACTCTCTTTTTTTTGTCCAGCGGGTCGCTTTCAAGCAAAGTATTTTTTAACTGCGTCCGCGTTCACCGGGGATGCAAAATCTTCACCATCCATCATGGATAACAACAAAGCTCCTCCCGAGAAGACCTTGCTGACGATGTACGGACCTTCATAATTCGGAGTCCACTTGCCCCGGTGATCGGAGTGTGGAGGAAGAATCTTCTTCAGGACGAGATCACCCGTCTGAAAGCTTCTAGGACGCACCTTCTTGTCATAAGCTTTCTTCATTCGACTTTGGTACAGACGACCAAACGCAATCGATGCTAACCTCTTCTCGTCCATCAGGCTGAGTTGGTTCAGACGATTCGTAATCCATTCTGCCTCGTCGAGTTTCACATCAACCAAAACTCACAAAGAAGGGATCTTCACTTCTAACGGTAGGACAACTTCCATACCGTACACCAAGGAGAAAGGAGTTGCCCCAGTCGACGTACGTACCGTTGTACGATAACCGTGCAATGCAAACGGCAGCATCTCGTGCCAATATTTGTATGTCACAACCATCTTCTGAACAATCTTCTTTATGTTCTTGTTGGCCGCTTCCACGGTGCCATTCATCTTCGGCCGGTAAGGAGATGAGTTGTGGTGTTCAATCTTGAAACTCTGGCACAACTCCTTCATCATCTTGTTATTCAGATTTGAAGCATTATCAGTAATGATCCGCTCGGGAATTCCGTAACGACAGATGATGTCCCTCTTTATGAATTTAGCCACCACCTGCTTGGTCACATTAGCATACGAGGCTTCCTTCACCCACTTGGTGAAGTAGTCGATAGCTACCAGAATAAAACGATGACCGTTAGATGCAGTGGGCTCGATCTTGCCTATCATGTCGATGCCCCACATGGAGAACGGCCACGGAGAGGACATGACATTCAACGGGCACGGCGGCACATGAACTTTGTCAGCATAAATCTGGCATTTATGACATCTCTTCGCGAATCTGAAGCAATCCGACTTCATCGTCAGCCAGTAATATCCTGCTCTCAGGATCTTTCTCGTCATAGCATGCCCGCCGGCGTGCGTACCAAATGTGCCTTCATGGACTTCTTCCATGAGCATACTTGCCTCTTTCTCATCTACACATCTGAGTAGTACGAGATCGTGGTTTCTCTTATACAACACTCCATCAGGATTGAGATAGAAATTTCCAGACAGCCTCCTCAGAGTCTTCTTATCCTGGGTTGACGCACCCGCAGGATACTCCTTAGTCATAAGGAAAGTCTGGATGTCATGGAACCATGGCTTGCCGTCGGCGGCTGCCTCGATTACAAAGACAAACGCCGGTCTATCAAGACAGGAAAGGACAATTCTTGGAGCCTCATTCCAAAAATTGACTTTATACATTGAAGCCAACGTGGCTAAGGCATCAGCCATCTGATTTTCCGCTCTGGGCACATGATGGAGTTCTACTCGATCGAAGAATGGAAGCAGCCTTCTGGCATAATTCATGTACGGCACCAAATTCGATTGACGAGTCTCCCACTCCCCTTTAATTTGGTTGATCACAAGCGCTGAGTCACCATATACGTCTATATTCTTGATTCTCAAATCAATTGCCTCTTCTAGACCCATGATGCATGCTTCGTACTCCGCCTCATTATTGGTGACTGGAAACGTCAGTCTTGCAGTAAACGGGATATGGGATCCGTGGGGAGTCATGATGATAGCCCCGATGCCACTTCCATAGGAATTAACCGCCCCATCGAATATCAACTTCCACTGGGATTTCCTATCTGGCCCCTCGTCAGGCAACGGCTCATCGCAATCCTTCGCTTTGAGAAACATGATATCCTCGTCAGGGAATTCAGATTTCATCGGCTGGTAATCCTCGATCGGCTGCTCGGCAAGGTATTCAGACAATACGCTTCCCTTAATGGCCATTTGAGAGACATACTGAATATCATATTCTGTTAACACCATTTGCCATCTGGCAATCCCGCCCGAAAGAGCCTGCTTCTCGAAGACGTACTTGATCGGATCCATCTTCGAAATTAGCATAGTGGTGTGATTGAGCATGTACTGTCGTAAATGTTTGGCAGCCTAGGCTAGTGCACAACACGTCTTCTCCAGCATCGAGTATCGAGATTCACAGTCATTGAACTTTTTAATCAAGTAGTAGATGGCATGCTCCTTTCTGCCCGTCTCGTCGTGCTGACCGAGAACACACCCCATACTATTCTCAAGAACTGTCAAGTACATGATTAATGGTCGTCTAGCCACTAGGGGTATCAAGATTGGAGGTTCTTGAAGATACTGCTTTATCTTATCGAATGCCTTCTGGCAATATTCATTCCAAGTAATTGCCTGATCTTTCTTTAAAAGCTTGAACATTGGTTCACAAGTGGCCGTGAGCTGAGAGATAAACCTTGCAATGTAGTTTATTCGGCCCAAGAAACCACGAACTTCTTTTTCTGTTTTCGGCGCTGGCATTTCTTGAATGGCTTTTATTTTCGCAGGATCAACCTCGATGCCTCGTTCGCTAACGATAAACCCCAGTAACTTTCCGGACCGCACTCCGAAAGTGCATTTGTTAGGATTCAGCCTCAACCTGAATTTCCTAAGCCTCTCAAAAAGCTTCAATAAGTTGACCAGATGCTCTTCCTCCGTTTGGGACTTCGCAATCATGTCATCAACATAGACCTCGATCTCATGATGAATCATATCATGAAACAAAGTTACCATTGCTCGTTGGTAAGTGGCCCCTGCGTTCTTCAGACCGAAGGGCATTACCTTATAGCAGAATGTTCCCCAGGGGGTGATAAACGTCGTTTTCTCCATGTCCTCCGGCGCCATCTTGATCTGGTTGTAACCGGAGAAGCCATCCATGAACGAAAACACGGAGAACTGGGTTGTGTTGTCGACCAACACATCGATATGAGGCAACGGGAAATCATCTTTAGGGCTCGCCTTATTCAAATCCCGATAATCGACGCACATGCGTACCTTACCATCCTTCTTCGGTACAGGCACTATGTTGGCGACCCACGGAGGGTAAGTGGTGACTGCTAAGAAGCCAACATCAAGCTGTTTCTGCACTTCTTCTTTGATCTTAATGGCCATATCTGGTCTCGTCCTCCTAAGCTTCTGGTTGACGGGAGGGCAATCTTCTCGTAGCGGCAAGTGGTGGACCACGATGTCCGTGTCAAGTCCGGGCATATCTTCGTATGACCAAGCAAAGACGTCACTATACTCTCGAAGCATCTCGACCAATCTCTGCTTGACATTACTCTGCAGCGCAGCCCCTATCCTGACATTTCTGACGAATTCTTCAGAACCCAGATTTATGATCTCGATCTCCTCCTCATGAGGCAGAATAACCTTCTCCTCTTGTTTCAACAAGCGGGCCAACTCTTCAGGAAGGTCTTCGTCTTCATCAATCTCTTCTTCGGCTTGATAGATCAGGCAATCGAAGTCGAAGTGAGCCGTAGAAGGTCCAGAGTCGATGTCATCTGTTATGTGGATCCTGCAATAACAAGGGTTAAGTTTAAAACAAGAATATGCAGGTTAGCACAAACCCCATTGCCATTTTACTGTTTTTCAAAACAAATATAAAACAAGAATAACAGAGATCACAAAATTTGAATATGAAGAAAACGCCTTTGATTTATTAACAAAATGCATGTACATAATCCAACAAGGCCCTGACAATAAAACCGCTATGCCCCGGGTAGGACATAGGGTTGTACAGTGATTGGAAAAAGTAAATCATTACTCTTCACTTGTCAGCTGGATGATATCCTTGATGGTCCAATTGTTGAGGCCCTTGCCCGGCTTGCTTGGCTGAATCCAAGAGTTGAGGTCACAATCGCTATCCCCGCTGTCTTCAGACGCCGCGTGGATGCTTTCGAAAATCACTCCGCCACTGGTAAATAGGATCGGCCCCTTACCCCGTGACGCACTGCTAGACGAAGAAGAAGAAGCTTCAGCTTCAGGAGAATACCCCAACCCAAACTTATCCTGCTTGTTGGGTATCTCCAAAATATGCCCCCAGCCTGGGGTAGATCCGGCTTGGACGACGGCCCGAGCTTCTTTGAATGAGGAGAGATTCATCTCTGGCTTTTCTGCGACTACAGGAGCTACCTCTTTCACCTTGACAGCCTCGAACGCTTGGCAAAGAGTTTCATGGATTTCGCCATCCATTTCAACATACTTAAAGGATGACAAATGGCTTACCATTATGTCCTCCTCACCGCACACGGTTACTATGCTTCCTCCGACAGCATATTTGAGCTTTTGGTGCAACGTGGAGGTCACGGCACCAGCAGCATGGATCCATGGCCGGCCCAAGAGGCAACTGTAGGCAGGCATGATGTCCATGATATAAAAGACCGCGTCGAACGTTTCCGGACCGACTTGGATCGGCAGGGTCACCTCCCCGAAAACGTGACGTTTAGTTCCGTCGAATGCTTTCACCACCAGGTCACTGGGTATGCAGAGCAATCCACGAGTGTCCAACTTCATTAATGCCTTCTTCGGAAGCACATTAAGTGACGAACCCGTGTCCACCAGCACGTGCGACATGATTGTGCCCCTACACTCTATCGAGATGTGCAGGGCGCTGTTGTGATTCTCCCCTTTTGGTGTCAGCTCTAAATCTGTGAAACCTAGCCCATTGCCAGCATTAACATGGGCTACCACCTCCTCTAGCTGATTCATCGATATCTCTTGCGGTACGTAGGCAGCGTTCAATACCTTCAGCAACGCATTGCGGTGCGCTTCAGAACACAGCAACAGGTTGAGAATAGAAATTTTCGAAGGCGTCTGATGGAGATGGTCTACAATCTTGTAGTCGCTCTTTTTGATCAAACGCATAAACTCCTCGGCATCTTTGACCAGCAAATCTTTCTCTACCCCACACGGGGCCTCTTCGACGACTTTGCTTTTACCCTTATCAACCGCATCAGCTCTGACCGCTTTCTCTGCCACGACCTCTGGCGGTGCGAATACTCTTCCACTGCGAGTAATGCCACTGATTCCTGCGAGATTCTCTACAGTCGACCCATACGGCTCTAGCTCCAACCTTTGACCGTTGCAATAGACTTCAACCCCATAATGCCACGGAACGGCGTTAGTGCTCTCAAATGGTATCAGCCCAACTTTGGTAATAGTGATTGTAGGCGGTCTGGGCGCAGAAATGGTTATTGGCCGGCGAGGGATGGTGATGGTGGCGATTTCATCGGCCTGCTTCAACACTACCTCTCCTGATACACTTTCAGCCCTCCGGCTAAACTGCAGAATCCCTTCAGCCATCAGACTTTGGATTCCTTCAACCAACTGCTCACATCCATCAGAATGTGTAGCACAGTCCATGCATAGTTCTCCGCACCCTGGAAAGAACCCTTTCTTCAACAACTTAGCTTTGACGAAGCTGAGCGGCGTCTTTAGGTCTCTGACATCAGTCAACAGATCTGCACTCTCTTCTTCGATAATGGCGTTCACTCCGCCTCCCCTATGATTCGGCATAGGATTCTTCGTGACATTGGGCACATTATCAGAGAAGTTAATGATCTTGGCATCTACCAGGTCCTACACCTTATGCTTAAAGGCTTTGCAGTTCTCAATTGTGTGGCCAGGTGCCCCTGAGTGGAAATCGCAAGTGGCATTTGCGTCGTACCCTGGTGGAGGTGCCCCTGTCAAGGGAGCCATCGTCCTCTTCTGGACCAACTGAAGCTGAAGCAAAGTCTGCAAGAGCTGCGCATACGACATGGGCGGTGCTTCGAAGTGACGGTTTGTCAAGGATGCCCGATTCTGGTACTTTCCATATCCCTGTTGATTCGGTTGTTGCTGCTGCTGCTGCTGCAGAGCTGCTGGGATATTTATATTGGCTATCTGCTGCTGAGGGCCCTTGCCCTTTCTCCGAGCGTTGGTCACAGCGCTCGCATCTCCTTCTCGTCGTTTACCAGCATAAGGTTTCTTTCCGCCTCCTCCAGCTGAGGATGATTCACCTTGGATTTTCCCGATCTTAATTCCATTCTCGACATGCTCGCCCATGATAATGAGAGCTGAGAACGTCCCCGACATACCGCTGACTAACTTTTCATAGTAGACCCCTGGGAGGGTGGCTACAAACATCTGCACGAGCTCGCGTTCAACCATCGGCGGCTGAACCCGGGCTGCCAACTCACGCCACCGCTGGGCGTACTCCTTAAATCCTTCATTATTCCTCTGCGAAAGGTTCTGGAGCTGAACTCGGTTCGGGGCCAAGTCGTTGTTGTACTGGTAATGGTGGACAAACGCTTCAGCGAGATCCTTCCATGTGCGCACGCTAGTGGGCTCCAGGCCCATGTACCACTCGAGGGATGGTCCGGAAAGACTGTCCTGGAAGAAGTGCATCAGCAGCTTCTCATCTTCGGAATAAGCAGACATCTTCCTGTAGTACGATCGCAGGTGGACACGAGGGCAAGTGGTGCCCTTATATTTCTCAAATTCAGGCACCCTGAACTTAGGAGGTACCTTGAAATCAGCAATTAACCCCAGCTTGGACATATCAACGCCCAAAGTATTCTGATTCTCAATATCTCTCATTTTATCTTCAAGTGCTTTGAATCTGAGCCACGCTTCAGCATTCAGCTCCCCTTCAGTGCCTCTTTGAGAGAACACATCATCCTGATGATCCTCAAGCCATGGTTGAGGCACCAACAGATTCCCGACACCTGCATTGCGGTTGACTGGCCCGATGTTGACATTAGCTCCCAAACTCCCATTGCCGACGCCTATCGTATTGAGTCCGATGTTGGCCATCACATTGCCATTAGCACTGCCATTGCCCCCGGCCACGGGGACACCATTCTGCGGAGTATCAACTGGTGGGGGAGTAGGCACGGCCCCGCCATGGAGTATGCCGTTGCTATCAACCCTGGAGATCAAAGGCTGAACCAAAGTTCTGAGCTGGTCTTGACCATTGGTGACCACCTGCATAAGTTCCATAAAGCGATTCATCCTCTCGCGGAGCTCCTGAACATCTGTCTGCACTTGATCCATGATCCTGGTATGGTTAGCTCTAGTTGGATAACGGTGAATTAGTCTCTGATCAATCCTGGAACCACCGGAAACAACCTCAGACCTGTAAACCTGAAAAACCTGTAAACACTAAAGGTTAGGAAAAACAACAAAATGCTCACCATGAAAATGCTTCATGCAAATGCATGCGTGTGTCTGTGTGTTTGGGAGATTTCCCCCGATCCTAGTGCCTGAGTGCCAGTGCTGATAATAATAAGAAGAAGAAGTCCGAGCCCAATCATGGAAACATCAATCTCATATATAAAGAAAGCCTATCAAGGCAGTACATAGCATCAGCAAGTACAAGACGAATCAACAGCGTGACCTCAGCCAACAAGCCTGGTGATGGTCAGCATACAACAATGATCAAAACAAAAGGAATAAAAATAGTCAAGTACGGCCACGGGCGCGATTTTCTTCTAACAACTCCTTCGTCTCTGGATGATCTGGCAGAGTGAGCAACCCCTCGACGAGCAATTCCCTCTGCACAATGGTATACTGAAGCCCCTAAACTGAACTTTCCCATGCTCCTTCTCCGAAGCAATCTTCTAATTTCCGCTTTTTAGACTCAAACGTCAGCTTGCGCTCCTTCAGGTTAGCGAGAGATTTGTTGAGCTGGCCTTTGGCGGCGTATCTGCGGGCGGTTTCTTCATCAAACCTCTTTTCACTGTCCTTCACCTCGGCTTCCAGCTTGGAGATCTGCAGCATCAGCTTATCCTCCCGCTCCTTCCTGGTGGCCAGGGAAGCCTTTCAGTGCTAGTTGAACTTGGATATCCTCCGATATGCCTCGTCCAAGTGCTGCTTCTTCGTAGCCAGTACGTCGTTGACAGCCTTGAAGTCTCGACCCATGTGTTCATGCTCGGCTATCTGCTTAGTCAGGTCTGTACCTAGCTGGTTCACCAGCTCTGTCTGCCTTTTGAAAGAATGAACGACTTCGTTCCTCTCGCTTCGGAGCTGAGCTAATTCCTTCTCCAGTTCTTCGTTCGCCTGCTTCAATTCATCCCGCTCAGCTAATACCTGGTTATGCTGATGAATGGGCACAGTAGTAGGCTCTTCGATCATTGGAGGGCTTTCTGGCTTGGCATGAGGAAA
Source organism: Lathyrus sativus (assembly GCA_963859935.3). Classification (NCBI taxonomy): domain Eukaryota; kingdom Viridiplantae; phylum Streptophyta; class Magnoliopsida; order Fabales; family Fabaceae; genus Lathyrus; species Lathyrus sativus. The sequence goes on along the minus strand of OZ012738.1, from coordinate 274,012,204 downwards.
CGACATCCCTATAGCATTGGCCCTGGCTCTGATCCATGCTGAATACGGAGGAGGGTAGGCTTGACTGTTGCTTTTTCCCAGCAAAGGCTTTCCTCGCTTACTGATACCATTCCACGCGCGCTGAAGCTTGGACAGCAGATCCCCCTCTAGAATACTTGTGAGGTACAGAGATTCCTGTACCTCTTCATCCTTCGGCGGAGTCCTCAAGGCATACGCGAACTGTCGTACCAGCAACGATAAATTGTAGTTTATACAGCCCTTCCTACCTATCAAAGGCACATTAGGAAACCCGCTGCAACTGAAGATCACCTCAGTACCCAACCTGTCTCTGTCGAACCAGTCAATATCCTCTGCAGATAAACTCATCAGACGCTCAGGCCACTCAGCTGCGGCTGCAGACAAGACAAAAGGACCCCTTTTGGGCAGATGACTTTCAAGCCATTTGTACAGCAAGGGTACGTAGCATGAGACATTCTTCCCCCTCCTGTTCTCGTTCTTGTAGTGAACTGAATGATAGACATCTCCTATCAAGGTAGGGACTGGATTCCCTGAAGCGAAGATATGAAACGCATCAAAGTCTACAAAATCGAGCATGTTAGGGAACAGAATGATGCCGTATATGCATAGAGCGAGGATGGCATTGAACACGACCCAACATCCGTCCTTGGCACACTGCTGAGCCTTACCCACCAGAAACTGCAAGGAGAACCCAGGAACCTTGTTCCAACTAGTCAATACTAACTCTGAGGCGTCCAGGTGAAGTGAAGGAGCTAAACCATCCAGATCAGGCTCAGCATCCATGTGAACAAAGGGCATCTGCCTCTTGATAGGAACACCTAGCAAATCAGCATACTCTTCCAGCGTCGGCGCGAGAACAAAGTCCTGAAAAGTAAAACATCTCATCGGAGGGTCGTAGAACTGCAGCAGAGCGTGCAACCCATTCAACTCGAACGCAGAAGGCTTACAAACCAAACTGAGCAACCTGCCATAAGATTTCCCGAACTCATCCTTCACAGAATCACCTACTAGAGCTATCAAACCAGTCAACTTAACCACATCGGGAGTAGGGAACTTGTAAGCCACGGTCTTCCTCAGAGAGCCCATAACAATAGGAGGCAAGAAATCCTGGATCGGGGAAAACGGTACCTGCAACACAGACACACGTTAATGAAATGCAAATGAACATGCAAACTAATGCAAAATGCAGTCATGCAATAAGAGGCCAAGGCAACTGGTGCTGTGGAAATTCTGTATCAACAATCACTGATAAGAAGAAAACCCCGGTGTAGGACCACAAATCTGATTTGCCAAGAACAACCATCTGATAGGACCATATACATAGGATCATAACTCTGCTCTGTCAAGAACAAATGTCTGATAATAAGGACCTCTGATGTATGATCAAGGAATATCTGCTGATGAGGTCTTCAGACCCCAGTCAAAAATCTGCTCTATCAAGAACAAACAACATCTGCTGATGAGATCTTCAGACCCCAAAAATCTGCTCTATCAAGAACAACCAACATCTGCTGATGAGATCTTCAGACCCCAAACTCTGTTCTATCAAGAACAAACAACTGATGACAATACTCTGCTCTATCAAGAACAGCCATACACCTGATGATAAGATCCTCTGATCAAAACCTGCTCTATCAAGAACAGACATACACCTGATGATAAGATCCTCTGATCAAAACCTGCTCTATCAAGAACAAGCAAATCTGCAACTGAGAAACCCTGGTACCAACAAAACTGATTCATTGTCAAGAAAACCAGGTAGTCTGAAGGTCAAAGTTTTCTGCAATAAACCCAACCCTGCTCACAGGTATGGACCTAAACTGACTCAAGGTACGGCATCCTATGCGTTCATCAGCGTCACAGACTTTCAAGAGGGGTGATACGATACCCAGAAGGTGTGGCATCACCAGCTCATGAAGCGGCCTCACTTAGCTGAATCACAAATGATCGGTCCCCAGAGTCGACAATCCACCAAACCAGCAACTGTCTCAACCCAAAGGGTTGAAAGGGAAGCCAACCGGATGAACCTCGTCTGAGCGTGGATTTCATGAGACACTAGTGCCTGCAAAGCAAGCACGCGCCCACTAATTTCCACTCTAAGTCTATAGTGCACTCAAGCCTGGGTCTGGCTTCTCACTCATCAGAACTCCCCTCCCACAACAGCACAAATAATCATATTATACTGAAAATAAAATGCGGGAAATAAAGTGCGAGAAGTAAAATGCGATAAATAAACGCAACCCAACAAGTAAACATACAAGCGTTAGGATTGACTCTCGCAGGGAACCGTTGGAGTCCCCAGCAGAGTCTCCAGCTGTCGCTTGCGCGAAAATAAGGTGCCGGCAAAACATAAGAGTTGCCACCTTTCGTTATTTATCCCTCAGAACGGGAAAGGAAACGATCGGAAAAACCTGACGAAAAAGGGTAAGACAAGGTCGTCGCAACCATTGTCTGGATTCGGGAGTCGGTTACGCAAGGGGAAGGTATTAGCACCCCTCACGTCCGTCGTACTCGATGGGATCCTCGCTTGTTGTGTTTACTTGGACGGGTTGGTTTTATTCTCTCTACCTATCAAGGCTGGCTTAAAAAGAAAATAAAAATGACTCGGCAAAGCGTCGCACTTTATGCCTACGTATTCCCATCAGAGAATGAGAAATCAGAGTCAACGTAGTTCGGCCTACGAAGGGTTATGGGGGAAGGTAGCTCGCCAAGACATCGCCATCTTGTGCCTACGTACTCTCAACAGGTATGAGAGATAAGAGCTCACGTAGTTCGGGAAACTACGGTTTATTTCCTGTCTTTTATGAAAGAAGTGTTTTTTATTGTGTTTGCGATTTCAACCGCACTAGAGACTATGACCTGAGAGTGAATGCGTCGCATGTCACCCAAAGGGTACCATACTAAACATCCAGACTGTGGAAAAGAAGCTCTCCCACAATCCTTTCTCAGATAGCTTAAGGCTCGTAACGTACGAAAGAAATCATTCATGATTACTGTATCTTAAACTGTTTTGAGATGAGAAGAGAACAGGCCCAACTAGGAGGGAGACTATCAAGTCCTACTGTTGTCATGCCATGGATTCATCCTATGGTTGAGGTTTGAACAGGGAACTCCTAGAAGTTGTCATGCATAGGTTTCAACCTAAAGTTCTATCATCCAATCCTTATCAAAGGAAATGAGAGTCCTAAGGGATCATGTCAATGATACACCAAAACAGACAAAGCATCAGCTTAACAGTAAAATGCATGCAATGCAAGTGAGGGAGGAAATGTGTGTGGGGCTTCAGCCTCCACAAGCTCATCTCAACCTCAAGCCAGAATGGATAACAGTAATCATACTGAAAGATAAAACAACATGCTATCAAGCAATAACAGTAAACTGCAATCATACAGATAGAATGAAATAAAATGCCATCAGGCAAACAAACCACATGGGCAAGGGAGCTGGGCTCTACCGAATACCCGCAAGCAAAGCCACACAGTAACAATACAAGCAGAGGGAGCAACTCAACCTCTAGTGCAATCATGCTCCTAGATTCTACCTATTCTAGATATGGACTTATTCTAATGCATCAAGCAAGTCAAACAAAACGCAGCAATACAGAAAAGAAAAAGAAGAAGATCAACTCCTCTCTCAACTCCAAGCTTCAGCTTTTCCAACAGCAACTCAGTCTTCAGACTTCAATCACTCTTGACAAATATCAATTTGCTTTTCCAGGTTTCAACCCTACAACATAAGTTTCAACTTATCTTCTCCCTTTAAGCTTCAGCTTCTTGATCAGCTCCACCTTCAGGCTTCACCTAATCTTCAGGGATCTTCAAGTGTCAACTTGCTCTTGTTGCTCTTCAAGCTTCAGCTGGAATGGCAATACTCAAGGATTCATCCTCTTCAACACTCTTCAATGAAGTCTTCATCTTCATACTCAAGCTCAACATCTCTCAAGATACTCAAACCAGAGGAAATCACTTACTGGATAAGCTGAGGGATATTGAACTGCTTATTGACCACCAAAGGTGACCTATAAGGGTTCAACATCAAAGGAATGGTTCCCTCAAAAGTTCTACTTCCTAGGTACATCACTTATCCCTCCAAAGGAGAGAGGTTTATACCATGGAAGGACTTTTCCTCATAGGGAGGAATGGAGGTGACAGATACCATCCATGTTTAAGAAAGAAGTTGTCTAAGTCTAAACTCTTCCTAATCCCTAACCCTAAAACAACAACAAAACAAAAAAAGATCAAGCTCTCAAGCTCCTCAATCCATCTTCAAGTCTTCTACTATGCTCCTCAATGCTCCTTATAACAAGATCAAGCTCTCCAAGCCCACAAAGAAAAGCAACTAAAGCAACAATGCCCTAAAGGCAACACAAACAATCAACCAATACAAAAATCAACTAAAAATAGTATACTATTATATTAAATCATAATATAATTTCTAAGGGATCCTACATACCTACCCTTAATACCCATATATGTCCCATAGTCTAATTTGTCCTAAAAACCCAAAAATCTAAAGTTATTGTGGACCTATGTTGAAGTTTGACCTAATTCTACACAACCTAATGGCATTTAATCAAAACTATCCTAAATTTAATCACAAAATCATGGAATAAATCCAGGGGGAAGCTAACACTTATATCTAACTATCCTAAAAAGAATGACCTAAAAATACTAAGGAATCTACCTGAACTAAATTCTACAAAATCATATATCAACATAAAAGAAATAAAAAGCTATTAAAATGGAAAATATACAAAAAATACTAAAATGCATGAAATGACAAATATTTTTATTTTATATTTTTATTGACAAAAATATGAAATAGGAGAAAAAACTCCCATGAAAAAATGTTTAATTTTCAATATAATATGCATTTTCAAAGATTTGAAATAAAATGGTAAAAATAAAATGAAAAGCATGAGAATGGGGTGTAACAAGTAAACAGATATAGTGCAATCCACGCGTGGGCCCAAATTGGGGGGTGGGGATAGCATGCGCGCTGGGCCCATTTTATCAGAAAAACAATTAATAAAACCAAAAGAAAAATGAAAAACAAGCGGTGAGAATAGCAAAGAATTCCAGTTCAAACATGCAATGGGCCTCAAAGGGGGGTGGGGATAGCCATTAGATCCACTAAGCCCAGAATTCTTCTTTAATGAAACGCGGCGTTTCATTAGTTTCTGATTCCCTCCAAAAATGAGATTAAACATGGGCCGTTAGATTAGTCTTGAGTCAACTGGTCAGCGCGTGATCTAATGGTTGTGAGTCATCTTCTTCCTTGGGCCTAGGGTTTTCTGAAACCACCATGGAAACAGAACCATGAAGCTTCATCCTCCTCCATACGAACTCCTTCATTTCTCCATCAATTCTTGAAATTTAAAACCCTAACATGCCTAGAATTCCACCCTGAACACGATCACAATCTCAAAATCCATTGAATCTTCCTTTAACATAAAACACGATCCAAACTTCAAATTATGCTCAGAGATCAAAACTCACCATTCTTGAAACTACTTACACTAAAATGCTCACCTCTTATCACTGATTAATCTTCACTAAAGAACTAAGGTTATCACTCAATATCCAAAGAGTTCTTGATCCAAACAGAAATCTTGTCCATAACAAAACCATCACCAATTGCCTTCAAACTCTCCAAAATCCATCACCTATTGGTCTCTAACCATTCTACACTAACAATTCAACCTAATCATGCCTAAATTAAGATGTAGGAAAGAAATTGCAAACCTGGTAAAATGGAGTGAACAGAGGTAGTAATCCTTCAATTCAGGGCTTGAAACTTTCCAAATTCCTTCACTGAGCAATCTTCTAGCTTCTGTATGCAAAAAGAATGGCTGAAATTGCTTGATTCTTGAAATTCGATTTTGAAATGCAACCTTGAAATTTGAATCACCAACTCTTCAATTCTCCATGGAAATGCTCCCAATTCAATCTGCACAGCTTCAATGTGATGTATGGAATGCGTTTGTGTGAAAAAAATGAAAGGGAATGAAGAAGAATGAAGAATTGACACTTGACTTGTAATGGAAGAATTTGGATCTCACTCTCTCTTCTCTACACCAATTCACACCAACCTTGCATCTGAGCAAGTCACACTTGTTATATAGAGTGGTTTAGAATCATCTAGAACCCTCTAGGATCATCCAATGAGAAATTGAACTTTTCATGTCATGGTATTTTGATTTCTCATTCTCCTTACATGCTATCTCATGCCAAGCTTCTCATAACCTCCCATTATGACTTGAATTTATCCCCATATGAGATTTAGGATGAGTTACAATACATAACTACCTTGCTTGTTGAGTTCTTTTGAGTTTTGCCTTGGTACCTTAATATGCAAGCAATCCAATTCCAAAGCATCCCTATGATAAAAGCCTCAAATCAAAATTATGGCTGAACCATTGTTCTTAGAATGTCATTTGGAGTCAAAATGACCTATTATTTGACATGTTTTGAATTTATAGCTTGTGATTTATGATTTTCAAATTCAACTTAGTTAACTTATGCCTCCATTTTAGGCCATTTTTATCACTTTTTGATATGAGCCTTTTAAACATCTCATGACCTCCCTAATAGCCTTAAAACATCATTCTAAGCAAGTTTGATGTTGAATATTTTTCCATTTGAAGCTTGGAACTAGGAGATATGGCCTTATGCTTGAAATGACCTATAACCTCCAAATGACCAAAATGCCCTTGACTTGTCAAAGCCATAAGTTGAGTTCTACAGATCCTATCAAGGACTTATAGTACTCTCTAGAAAGCTAAGAAGATTATATACAACATTCATGTTGACCAAGAATCCATAGGAATTATCCTACTAGGGCAAAGGTTGGATGCAAGTTGGGTGACTTTCAAGGACCCAGATTCACATACCTCAGATGACCTGTAATTTGTCAAAACCATAACTTGAGCTCTACAAATCCTATCAAGGACTTCTAGTACTCAAATTAAATCTAAGAACAAGCTCTACAACATTCATGTTGTGGGTAAGATGATATGACAATTACATCTTGAGCTAAACTGCCTTGAAGATAGGGATCAAACTAGGGGATTTTACACTGTCAATCCTTAGAAACCCTAGCTTAAAACTTCTCAAACTCTTCAATCATGATGAGTTGGTCTAGGAATCATCCTTATAGCATCTCAATGCATCATTCCATGATCACATGGCTCTTGGATTAGGTCTCAACCCTCTCCAAATCATCAGTTGACCTAGGGTTGACCCAGTCAAACCCTAATTCCACCACTCATGGCTGAATCTTCTGAATTCTTGCACAATGAACTCTCTAGGCTTCATGATGGCTTTCAAGACATCTCACAAGCTTTATCAAAGCTTCAAGTCTATCCTCATAGGCTCAGAATCATCTGAGGAGCCCCCACAACTCTCAAGCTATGAGGCACACAACCTTGGTTTCAACCAATCTCTCTGAGGATCTCTTGAGTTTTCTGACAAAGGTATCAACCTTTGAACCTTTGAATTACCTTCTTGGCTAGCTTCAAAGCCTAATATAACTCTTGATGGGTAAATAAATGTTGGTCAAATTTTGGGGTGCAACAGTCGGGAAGGCCAAAGCAAGGTAAACTTCCACGACTGTGCCTTCCTCGTTCTCCAGGATGATGCCCGCGCCACTCCCCGACGAGCTTGAAGCACCATTGACGAAGATGGTCCACTTGTGGGCCCCGAAGGTTGGTTCCTCGGTGACGAAGTCAGCTAATACTTGTGCCTTGATAGATTTTCTGCCTTCGTAGAGGATGTCAAATTCAGAAAGTTCCAGCGACCACTTCAACATGCGCCCTGACATGTTAGGCCTACCAAACAGCTGTTTGATAGGCTGCTTGGTTCTGACCACGATGGTGTGGGCTAGGAAGTAGTGTCGCATTCTTCTGGCTGTGTTGATGAGGGCTAGGGCAACTTTTTCAATCTATTGGTATCTCATTTCGAGGTCGTGGAGGGCCTTGCTCGTGAAGTAGATTGACTTCTGCCCGTTAGGAGTTTCCCAAATCAGTACGGCGCTGACGACCTCGGTGGAAATGACTAGGTACAGGTAGAGGGTTTCCCCCACGTCTGATCTCGTTAGGACTGGCGGCTCCGAGAGGACACGTTTGAGTTAGAGGAGGGCCTGCTCGCATTCCTCCATCCATTCGAACGTGGCCTCTTTCCTTAGTAGTCTAAAAAATGGAAGGGCGTGTTGTACGGATTTGGCGACGAACCGGGATAACGAGGCGAGCATCCCATTCAGCGATTGGATCGACTTCTTCATGCTCGGCGTTGCAAACTCGGAGAAAGCCTAACATTTATCTGGGTTTGCCTCAATCCCTTGTTCAGTCAGGTAAAACTCGAGGAACTTCCCCGCCCGTACACCGAAGGTGCACTTTTCCGGGTTAAATCGCATCTTGCACCTCCTCGCTGTTTCGAAGACCTTCTTGAGGTGGGCCGTATGGTCGACCTCGACGCGTGATTTGACGATTATATCATCCATGTACACTTCGAGCATGTCACCAATCTCTCCCCAGAAGACCTTGTTCATCATCCGTTGATAGGTGGCGTCGGTGTTCTTTAGACCGAAGGGCATTACGTTATAGTTATAGTTGCCCGACTCGGTCATGAAGGTCGTGCTCTGTTTGTTGGCCTCAGCCATGGGGATCTGGTTGTATCCTGAATAGGCGTCCATGAAGGACAATAACTTAAAGCCTGTCGAGTTGTCGACGAGCTTGTCGATATTGGGGAGGGGATAGGCGTCCTTGGGACATGCCCGGTTGAGATTCGTATAGTCAACACATATCCTCCATTTTCCATTATTCTTTTTTACTAATACAATGTTGGATAGCCAGGTTAAATACCAGGCTTCCGAAATAAAATTTGCCTTTAGGAGGTCTTTTACAGCTTTTTCAGCAGCCGCCGATTTTTTGGGGGATTTCCTATGCCTACGTTGTACTACGGCCTTCGCGGCTAGGTCGATGGAGAGCTGATGGAAGGCGACCTCGGGGTCAAGACCGGGCATCTCGGCGACGCTCCAGGCGAAGAGGTCAGCGTTCTCATAGAGACAGGCCTCCAGCTGCTTCTTTGCCAAGTCGGGCAGCCCCGCTTCAATCTTCACATTCCTGGTCGTATCCTCGCCGAAAGCTACGAACTCGAAGTCCCCGTCTGGGATGGGGTGCGTTGGGTGGAAAGGCTGTTCGTTGACCATTGGAGTAGTGTGCTCGGCTTCAGCTTCATGGTTCTGTTCATCGGGGAAGCGGCAATCGAGGTCCACGGCATCGACGTGGTCATTTGACCTGTGCTCTTGGATAGGCGGAGACTTCTTGATCGCCTTGGGAGAGAGGTCGATCGTGCTGAGGCCCTTCATTGCTACCTCAAAACATCGTCGGGTTGCCTCTATGTCGCTGTTGAGGGTGACGACACCTCCCCGCCTGGTGTAAATACTTCATCTTAAGGTGGACCGTTGATGGCACTGTGGTGAGGTCTGCCAGGGTTGTCCTACCTAAGATGCAGTTGTACAGTGACGGACACTCGACGACCAGGAAGCAGATGTTGATCTCCCTGGCCGTGTCGTTTGTCCCAAAGGTGACCTTGAGTTCCACATATCCCCATGGTCTTGTCGCCGTCACGTTGAATCCTTGGAGGTTAGAGCCAATGTAAGGAGTGAGATTGGTCTCGTCGAGCTGCAACGTCTAGAACAGGTGGGTATATATGATATCCACTGAGCTGCCTCCGTCGACCAGAATAGGGAAGACGTCGAAGTTTTCCATTTGTGCCCTGATCAGCAGGGGAATGACGACGTTGGAGGCTCCTCCGAGCAGCTCCTTGAGGTAATACGTGATCGGGTTAGACTGACCGTGGAACTTATTGAGGGTGCTCATATAGATAGAGTTGTTGCTCATCAGCTCGTCGAACTTCCTCTTCACGGACCCGATGGTGAGCTTGTTTGGGGTCTCGCCAGAGATGACCATCGCAGTGGGGAAGTATTCCCACGGGCTGATGGGGCGTACTGGTTCTTCGGGCAGCTAGTGCCTGGTAGGGAAGTCGTATTCTCTTAGGGAGAACAAGTCTTCAGGTCGACTTATCCTGAGGGCCACCTATAGCCCTGTGTCGTTGGCAGGCGGAGGAATATCCTTGACCCTTTTGGCTTCGTGAGTCTTTTATCGAGGGGCATCTCCTCCTCTGGTGTACCTCTTCAAGTGCCCGTCCTTGATGAGTATCTCGATTGCATCCTTGAGGTGGATGAAATCCTCGGTGACATGTCTGTGGCCGTGGTGGAAGTGGTAGTACTTGGACTTGTATATGTTTGCTTTAAAGGTGCCGGTTTAGGGAAACGGACACCTTCTTTTATGAACTCCGAGTTTGCACACTCAGCTAGGATGCGCTTGCGGGAAGCAATGAGGGTCGTGTACTCAGTGAACCGGCCTGTGGGGCCCCTTTGTTCTCAGGACTCCTGAGGACGATCATCTCGTCATCGGTCTCCCCTGCACCTGGGTGCTGGAGCTTCTTCTTCCTGAGCTCCACAGGCAGCTTTGCGGTTAAGAGAGACTCGGGCTGAATTAGCAACTTCGGTATCCTCGTACTAGATGTATGCTCAGGCTTTCTCGAGGAAGGCCTGGAGGGAGGTTGGTCGGTGGATTGCCATGGCCTCGTAAAATTTGGAGTCGTGATGCAACCCTTGCTCCATAAGGTAACGCTTCATGTCGTCTGAAGTGGTCACCTGGAATGCCTCTATCGTGAATCTCTCAATGTAATTCCTGAGAGATTATTCTCGGGCTTGGATGACGTTGGGATGCCGTGAAATGTTGCAAGAAGAGATCCTTCAGCATGCTCCACGACATAATGGACTCGGGCTTCAGGCTCTTGTACCATGCCATGGCTCCCTTCCTCACAGTCGTCGGGAAGAGCCTGTATTTGATGGCTCCTCGGAAGTTCTGATAATCGAGTATGGCCTCGATATCTTCCAAATGGTCATCTAGGTCCATCGTGCCGTCATAGGTGGAGAGCATGGGTGGCTTCTCCATCCCGTGGGGGATGGGAGTCTCCATGATTTCCCGTGAAAGGGGAGTCCGATGGTTATCCTCGTCACTGTGGACAGGGGAGCGCGAGGGAGAAGGATTATATCGAGGGACTTGTTTACGACCCTTCGTCCTCTTATACGGTTTGAGGCCTCTCTAGCTGCGGTCGGTGCCCCTTTTGACGGGGAGAGGGGCTCCAAGAATTCTCGCACAAGGTTCTCTGCGGGGGAGAGCGACATGCGCTATCCTATTCCAGCATCCCGATACGCTCATTCAACTGGAACAACATCAAATTAGTTTGGTTGATGGTTGTGAGGAGAGCAGTCATCGTCGGGTCCTCCCCTGCTGGTTTGGGGACGGGATGGAAGACAGACGGGCTCATTGCCCGAGGGGCGACGTGGCGTGCTGCATCGTCGGGTGAAGGGGGGCAGTCTTCCCGTCTCTCACGTCAGCGTCATGGACGTTGGAGGGTCACCCTGATCCTCACCGTTGGTGAGTGGGACGAAGGAGGAATTATGGACAGCGTCATCGTGGCGTGGGCTGGTCATGATCTCGGAAGTTGATGAAGTTGACAAAAAGCTTTGGTTCTATTGCTCAGAAGAACGGGGAAGCTTAAGATTCCCACAGATGACGCCACTGATTGTACCTGATCAGAGGAGATTGCTGGTCTGCCACGCACCATTGGCTGGTAACTGTCACCGAAGGTAAGGAGAATGAGGAGGGTGCACCTGTAAGGCACTATGATGCTTAAGTGAGTAAAGGATCAGAGTGGGAGAGCAAATATAGAAATAAGTGTAGAATGGAATACCTGACCCTCTAGTGAAAGAGGGTATTTATAGTGAGACCCCGACGCAGGGCCAACGGTCACTTGCATTGGGCCAGATTGCCAGGCTTAATCCAAGTAACTTCTAGGGCTTATATGGTGTAATGAAGACCAACACATGGTCTTTTCCCTAGACCAACTGTCCCGTGATCTCTGGAAGGTGGATTGACCAAGTCTTTTGGATGTGGGTAGTTACCTGATGACATGCCCCCATAGGGGTGAGCATGTGGATAACGTGTGGAAGATGGGTCGGTCTTCCCGACACGGGGGTCGTCTGCCCGACGTATGTGGCTTCGTGCCTGACATGGGGGATTTGGGCCTTGTTGGGCCTTCCTCACATAGTGTTGGGTTGGGCCTGCCCGACGGATGGGCAGGTCCCGGTCCAACCCAGAACGTATATATATATATATATATATATATATATATATATATATATATATATATATATATATATATATATATATATATATATATATATATATATATATATATATATATATATATATATATATATATATATATATATATATATATATATATATATATATATATATATATATATATATATATATATATATATATATATATATATATATATATATATATATATATATATATATATATATATATATATATATATATATATATATATATATATATATATATATATATATATATATATATATATATATATATATATATATATATATATATATATATATATATATATATATATATATATATATATACATATATATATATATATATATATATATATACATATATATATATATATATATATATATATATATATATATATATATATATATATATATATATATATATATATATATATATATATATATATATATATATATATATATATATATATATATATATATATATATATATATATATATATATATATATATATATATATATATATATATATATATATATATATATATATATATATATATATATATATATATATATATATATATATATATATATATATATATATATATATATATATATATATATATATATATATATATGAAAGTTGGTACGAAAAGAGAAAGAAAATAAGAGAAAGGGGAAGAAGAAGGAAGAACTCTTGGATTCATCATCTTCTTCTTTATTAAAGATGTGAGTTCCATTAGTTAGTATAATATTGGGGAAAGAAAATGAGAACATTGGTGGGTTGAGTTTTGTATTGAAGTTGAGTTAAATGTTGTGCTCATGATGTTTGATGAAATAAATGCTTAATCTTGTTGTGTTATGCTTATGTGAGTGTTTGGATGCTAAGAGAACATGTGGGTTCTAGGTAAAGCTTATAATTGTAAAACTAGAGTTTGAATAACTCATAGAAAAATTTGTAAGAATCATGGTAATAGATTGGTTGTTCTTATGCCCATGAGTTCTATGAATGATGTGTTGATTGTATGCTTCATATGATTGATGTTGTGGTTATTGTTAAGAAATTTTGAAATTCATGTTGAATAGTAAAAGAGTAAATATATGAGATTGTGACTATTAACATGTCAAAATGTTGTTCTAAGGTTCCATAATTTTTGGAGAAAGATACAAGACTTTACAAGTGGTAGTAGAGGAGTTTAGAAGTGAGTTTTCATGAAAGTATCATGTGCAAATCGATTGCACTCAGATGCAAATCGATTGCTGTCTATTACGGTAGCGAAATCCTGAAATTTTGGTTATGCAAATTGATTGCACTGAGATGCAAATCGATTGCACACTGCTATTTTTCCAAAAAAAATGTGTTTTTCATGCTTCTATTCATGTTGTAATACCTTCTAATTACTTTCCGTGATATATATATGCATTGATAAAAGTTAAAATATGGATATAGATGTTTGATTGATAGTATAACATTGAATTGAGATTGATTGTGGAAACAACCTTGAAGATAGTAGTGACTTATGTGCCTTATTATATATGTGAACCACTATATTGATTATGTTGACATCTTATGCTATTATTTGTGTTCCATGAATGATATTGCTATATACCATTGTGTTATGACATGATGTATGATATATGTATATTTTTGTTATTGCGAGATAATATACTTAAAAGACTATAAGAATGGTGAGAAAAACTTGATATTAATCAATGAAATGAATTAGTAAATGATTAGGTTATGATGAATACCATAGATGGTAATACTTGTGCAAGGATACCTAGGTGTGCATCATTGGAAAGTAGTTGTCTAGTTGTGAAGAGAGCTTTGTATGAAACTTGTATGGTTGTGTTGTTTATGATTAAGGCGAATGTGACGCCTTGTAATTGTCGAATACAATCAAGATATCCTTAGTGACTACATAACGTATGGAGCATATGGATAAAGAGACTTGTGATGGGGTATGACCCATGAGAAGTGACGATTTGTAAGGTCGATTATATGTCCCTTAAAATCCGAATCCACTATACGTTATATTATGCTTTGTCACGTAGTCGGAACCAAATTCCCTTGAGATGTGTCATTCCAAGAGTGGAGGCTTATATAGAGAGCTCCTCCGAGATGTACGCACTATTACCTTGACATGTTTGATTCTCGTGTGTAGTATGAATGAAGCCTATGAGTAAAGAGACTTGTGATGGCGTACGACCCATGAGAAGTGACGATTCATGTGGACTAGGTTTCCCGTGGATCCGAATCCATTTCGTATGTCAACGTACATTACAAGGATCCATGACTCATTTCGATCTCCTAGACGTAGGAGAGGATGAGAAAAGGGGATTCCTTGGTAAGGTTTCCGAACTAGTGATTGTTTGAGTTGATGGACTCAAGAGGCATGTTTCCACACATTTCAAATTGCATGAACTCAAGTCTTATTCCCTTTCCTTTTTGACTTGAGATAGAAATTGGTTAGAACCTTCTAGAGCCGAGTGAACCCATAAGATAGAGGAACTCACTGAGATTATTATCTCACCCCATTATTGTTGTTGTTTTTCAGGTATTACTTGCAAGTAGGATTTACTAGTGGAGCTATGCTTGAATGTTTCAAGAGAAGTTTAGTTTGAGTTTATTCCGTTGTGTATTATATTCTTGTACAATGAAGGACATCGTACCTTGATCTTAAATATTATTTATTTCGGCTAATTTCCATGTCTTGTACCATAGGTTATGTTTTATGCTTTAGAATTGGTAAAGTATGTGAATTATGCCAATAGGAACTTATGATGGTGTAAGTACCAAATAAAACACTTGTATGGTATTATTCTAGATATATATTATACAAAGCGTTACAATTGGTATCAGAGCAAGTCGTATCCTCGACCTAGCCTTGAAACATCATAAGTAAATCTATCCCTTCCTTATAAACGTGTCTTGCCAACATGGTTCTTAATATCATATTATGTAGTGTTAGACTTGATTAACATAATACATTGTATATGGTAGGTAGGACCATGGTTGAGCGACCATGAGGACTTCGAAGTGTTGGTAGAACTTGTGCCTTGAGGGTAGGCTTAAGCCAAGAGTTAGAAATTAAGGAGTTTTGGTCAACTCTATTGAGGTCTTAGTAGAAGTTGTGCTTCTGGTAGCATGGGATTAAAGGGAAGTGTGTGGTTCAAGGAATCCGGTAGTGCTTATGGAATCAGGAAGTTGAGGATTTATGTTGGGTGAATTGTTGAAGTTTGAAGAATATGTGAATTTTCTAGTAGAGGTGGATTGACCACTGGCACGGACAAGAATTTCAAGTAATTCCATCAAGTAAGGAAGAGGGACGTTTTGTTGAGAGTATGACGTAAAGTCTAGAAGGAAGGTAGCTTATCCGTCTGTATCTGTTTTTAAGGGCACTGTGACCTTTGGGAAAAATGGAAGTATGTTTAGAATAGTATCTTCATGTAGTTAAGAGATTGAGAGTTAAAGTTGTTTAACTTTTGTTGGGAACCTAGGTAGAATTGTAGTCTAAAGGGAGACACGAGGAGACGACTGACTGTATGTTCCAAGTGAAGCATGTGTGTATCAGACGAGAAGTAAGGGATAACTCAAGTATGTTAAGTATTGGAAGGGATACCAGATTTAGGATAGCACTTTAGGAATTCAGTATTCAACAAGAGACCAACTTGAAAATGTTAAGGTGCTCAAGGATCAGTTATAAGAGAATATGTTATAGAAGGAAGGAGTATTTTATATTAATGGAAGCTTTAATGGTATGGGCAAGAGAGGTTTATGTTGAAAGATAACGCAAGTAATTTGGATTCAAAGAAACTTTAATAAGATGGTTTTTATAATTGGAATTAAGAGAAATATCTTAGGAAGGAAAGCAAACGCAGAATAGAGAACGGTATCAATGTTGTAGTACGAAAGTGGTAACATGATGTATTTTTGGATAGAGGTACAATGGAATTATTAAGGTTTGTTGAGATTAAGATAAGAATGTGTTAGCAATGGTTGTTCACTCATGAAGACTTTTGAAACGTGAAGTTGAGTGAAAGAAGTTGTACCTCGATATTATGAGACATGTGGTAGTAGCATTGTGGTCACTAGTGTACGTGATGGATTCTTAGTCTTGAGACAGATGCGAAGTATCACGCTCTTTATAGAGCAGTGAGGATTGTGTACTAAGAAGAGAGATTGTGGGAAAGCAACTAGGAGAAAACCAAGATTTAGTGCGGACTAAGTGTAAATCGTGAAATGGACTATACCGGGTGGTCTCATAGGTAGTTCGCAAGAATTGTCGGTTACAAGTCATTCAATAAGTGGTGTCGGTATAGTGAAAAGTTTCAAGTTAAAGAATATTTTAAAATAAATTTTGTAATGCGTCTTGAGAATATTGAGTTTGGGGGAGAGATAGGGTCAAAAAACAAAATTGAGTAGGAAAGAATTGATTCAAACACAATTCATATAATTGCTATTTATATAGAAAATTTGGACCCTAATACGGATATTATTGTTATTTATTAAGAAATTAGTGTAAGAAAGAATTGTGCCTAAGAGGGGGGGTGAATTAGGTTCTTTTGAAATTTTTTAGTTTTAAGAGAGTTATGTTACTTTCTTTTGCAAAGTGATGTTATGAAAGCTTGTAAAGGCAGAAAGTAAAAGAGACACAGAGAATTATAGTGGTTCTCCTCACACTCCGAGGGTACTCCACTCCCCTTTCAAATCGAAAGAGATTTCACTATAGTTAGGATCAGTGTACAACTTTCTTTCTAACCTATAGGAAGATCAAAGGCTCTTAAACACCTTTAAGATCTAAACACTAAGTGGAATGAGAACAATCCTCTCTAATGCACAGACTGGCTTTCAACAATCCTGAACAGCAAGGGGAAATACATACAATTCTGATTTTGTAAAGATTTTAAATAATGTAGACAGATGTTTATCAATGCTGAGATTGATCTTCTCTTTCAATGGGAAATTCCACAAGTTTCTAAGACTTATTGCTCAAGAATTTTCTTTTCAAAAGATATGAAATTTTATGCAGAACATTCTTAGTAAAAATTGATTTTTACTTAGATGTGGAAAGATGAAAAATATGTTAAAGAGTTTTTTGATTGAAAGAGGTGTTTTTGAAATTGAAAAATTGAAGTATTTATATTACACAAATACCTCTTGGAAAAATCATGCAAATCTTCAGAAAAGTATTTATATTCCAGAGTCTTGTTTCAAAGGAAACATTCCACTGAAATTTGATTGAAGAGATGCAATTTTTCAGACAGATTTTTCAAAAACGTTCAGTGAGCAATCGATTGCACAAAGAGACCAATCGATTGCACCTTCACAATTTTACTTGAAAATTCAAATTTTCAAAAGAGCAATCGATTGCACCTTTGGACCAATCGATTGCACTTCAAAACAGAAGTGAAAAATTTGAAAAAGTTTAAGTATGCAATCGATTGCATCAAAGCAGCAATCGATTGCTTACTGAAACAGAAGCAAAAATGAGTTAAGAAATTGATCATGCAATCGATTTCTCCAAGAGTGCAATCGATTGCACTTATAAAAACTTAGAAAAGTTCTCATTTTAAAAGCTTGTGAAGTGTAAAAAGAATGTAAATAATCTTTTAATGTTTTGAGCAATTTAGGACTTAGATACTTTAATGGAAGTTCTCATTATACCTTATGAGGAAAACATCCTTAAAGTTGTTGTTTGTCTTGATGCTTGTGTTTGACCATCTTTGCCTTCTTTAAGTGGTTTGTTTTCATCAAAACATATGTTGATCTCTGAGAATCTCGATTTCACATTCTCACCCTTTTTGATGATGACAAAGCACTCTTCTTTTGTTGCAATGATCTTTCCGGCAAATTCTTTCTCTCCCTCAATTTGTGAAGTTGATAAGTTTTTCTCCCCCTCAATGTGTGAAGTTGAGAAGTTCTGAATTTGTATTGAGATCGAAATAGTCTTTGTATTTGTACCTTAAGGATCAAGGAAAGACAACAAGCAATAAAAGAGTAACATCCTTCCCCCCTTTTGACATTATCAAAAAGAAGGGAAAGATGGGTTAAGGCAATAATATATATCGATGATAGACACGATAATAATTTGAAAGTAAAATACCAACTTAGATAAAATTTCAAATTACAAACTGAAAATAGTACAAAGAAGCATGAAAGTACGAAACTCAAATAACAGAAATGACATTAAAACACATAGTAAAAATTTCTATGACAGATCCATGTCAGGGTCAAAGGTTGGTTGGTTTGGAAAAGTTGTCTGTAGAGGTGATGGACGATTTGGAGGCACAACCGGGTTTGAAGGGTCATATGATGGAATGTATAAGTGAGAGTACATATAGGAGAATTGTTGATTGACGGCCTCTTGGAAGTTGTTGATCCGAGTGTTGGTTGACTCTTGAATAGCATTGTATTGGTCATTGATGGAAGTGTTGAGATTCCCAAACTGTTGAGTCATGTAATCCATTAACTGTTGGTTACTCGGGCCATGTTCATTTGGAGGAGGAGGAGGAGCATCATCATCTTCTTCATTCTCTTCATCATCATTTTCAGCCATACCTTCACCAAGATACAAAATGGTTTTGGTTTCCAGATTGTATTTGACACCCATCCGAGAGTCCACATTTTTTATTGAGATCTTGTTGATATTTGAATCCATGAGATACTTATCAAATCCTTCAAATTCTACTTCAAAATGTTCCAGAGTCTTTGTTATGAACCAAGCATATGGCAGAAACTTGGATTTTTCATTGATTCCACGCATGTGAGTCAAAATTAAGTTTGACCAACTTATGGGAATGCCATTCTTAATAGTATAGAGAATCTGCATTTCTAGATCAGTCACGATGCAGTGGTTTCCACCTCTTGGGAACATTATGTAAACCATGAAATAATGAAACAGCCGATCATCAATGTTAAAAATACCTGCCGACCATGAGTTTCGAGAGGGTTCCATGTCGCCTAAGGATCTGACACGTTTTGCATGGAATGCTGCTTCAGTCATACGTCCAAGGCTCCAATAGAATTCTCGTTTGTTGTATGCTTTCCAGAGGTCTTCGTTTTCTTCATAAAGTCTCCCACCAGAAATTGGAATTTCAGAATCTTACCAAGTGTTTTTGAGTAGAGTGGGATTCTTTTTCCTTGAACATATGTTACCAACTTGCCTTCTTCCATTTGTAGGTTACTATAGAACAATCTTACCAAATCCGAATAATATGGTCCGGATGAGGAGATCACAGGTTCCAACCCACATGCAATCAAAGTTTCTTGGAAAGAAAAGCATTCTTTAGGGAATGATGAGAGAATACCATATTTAGGTGTCTGCACAACCTTCTTCTGAAAATATTTGATGAACTTTTCCTTTTGTTCATCATCCAAGTGTTGAAGTACCAGTGGAATTTTTGAAGATGAGGAGGCTGGACCTTTGCCTTTTTCTTGTGCTAAAAACTTCCTTTTTGAGCGTGAAGCCATGGGAAAATGATGGAGTTTTTTTTTGAGTTTGTGAGGAAAGGAAGAGTTTTTGTAGAGAGGTTATATTTTGAAGCAGATAGTTAAGATAGGTTATGAGAAGTTGGTTTTATAATGGTTAAGAGAGGAGTTATTGTGGAATATGAGCGGTTGAGGGTATTGATGATTAAGACTTTGGGAATATGAGAATTAATGGATAATGTCTTGAGACTAGAATTAAGTAGTAATGGCTAGTCATAGGTAGGTCTAAAAAGTAATGATAGGGTAGTTGGAAAGTTTAAGAAACCATGGATCTATTAAATAGAAAGAGAAAAAACAGTCTTACAGTAGGTGCAATCGATTGACACAGGGGCGCAATCGATTGCTATACAAAACAGAAGCAAAAATTGGCAAAAACTACAGAGTGCAATCGATTGACACAGGGGTGCAATCGATTGCTAGCTTCAAAAAATCAATAAAATTGTAAAACTTACAGTGAGCAATTGATTGCTGCAGGAGTGCAATCGATTGCTTGCAGTGAAATTTTGAGAAATTGCCACAGATTGAGTTCTGTCATGATTCAACGTTAGTTTCATCCAGAATTCCAAGTTCCCTTCGTATTTTGAAGAAAGATTCCTTTGCCAAAGGCTTCGTGAATATATAGGCAAGTTGATTATGAGTATCCATAAATGTTATCTCGACATCTCCTTGAAGTACATGGTCTCGTAGAAAATGATGTCGTATATCGATGTGTTTGGTCCTTGAATACATGACTGGATTCTTCGTTATGTTAATTGCACTTGTGTTGTCACAGCGCAGAGGAATGCTACCCAAATCGAGTCCGTAGTCACGAAGTTGTTTCTTGAGCCAAAGTATCTACGCACAACAACTTCCCGCTGCTATGTACTCCGCTTCAGCCGTACTAAGCGCTACGCATGCTTGCTTCTTGCATGCCCATGAGACTAGTGCATTTCCCAAGATGTGACATGTTCCACTTGTGCTTTTTCTATCAGTTTTACAGCCTGCATAATCCACGTCAGAATATCCAATTAAATTACATATACTACCTTTAGGATACCATAAACCAACATTTGTTGTTCCTTTGAGATACTTCATGATCCGTTTGACTGCCATCAGGTGAGACTCCTTTGGATTTGCTTGAAAGCGAGCGCAAAGACAAACGCTAAACATAATGTCAGGGCGACTTGTTGTCAAGTATAGTAAGGAACCAATCATACCTCTATATTTTGTGATATCAATCGACACACCTGATTCATCTTGATCTACATATGTACCAGAACCCATAGGTGTAGATAAAGTCTTGCAATTATCCATATCAAACTTCTTTAATAATTCTTTGCAGTATTTTGATTGATTGATAAAGATCACATTCTCGAGTTGCTTGATCTGAAGTCCAAGAAAGTAGTTCATTTTTCCCATCATAGACATTTCAAATTCTCCTTGCATCATGGATGAGAATTCTTCGCATAACTTGGTGTTGGTTGAACCGAAGCTGATGTCATCAACATAGACTTGTACCAAGAGAGTATCTTCTTTTATTTTCTTGATTAACAAATTTTTGTCTACTTTTCCCTTTTCAAAGCCTTTGTCACATAATAAATTGCTAAGTCGATTGTACCATGCTCTTGGTGCTTGTTTCAATCCATAGAGAGCTTTCTTTAATTTGAAAACATGAGATGGATATTTGTAATCTTCAAAACCAGGGGGTTGTTTGACATATACTTCTTTATTTATGAATCCATTCAAGAATGCGCTTTTTACGTCCATTTGGAAAAGCTGGAAGTTCATGGAACATGCATAAGCTAATAATAATCTAATTGCTTCTAGTCTTGCAACTGGAGCGAATGTTTCGTCAAAATCAATTCCTTCTTCTTGGTTGTATCCTTGGGCGACCAATCTTGCTTTGTTCTGAACTATAATACCATTTTCATCGAGCTTGTTCTTGAAGACCCATCTTGTTCCAATGATATGCTTGTTGTTCGGCCTAGGGACAAGATTCCAAACTTGATTTCTTTCAAACTGGTTCAGTTTTTCTTGCATAGCTATAATCCATTAATCATCGCCTAAGGCTTCATCGATTTTGGCTGGTTCAACTTGCGAAACAAATGCCATGTTAAGACAAGCATCCTTGAGATTTAATCCTATTGAAACACCTTGACTGATATCACCAATGACTTTATCGATCGAATGATCTCTATGAGTTCTCCATTCTTTTGGTAGATCATTGTGTACTTCGTTTTGTTGTGAATCCTCTTGTTGCTGATTTGGTTGATCACTTGTAATATCTTTGAGAGTGTTTTCTTGAGAGGTTTCTACTACATCATCATCATCATTAACAATAATATCATCCTCCTTGGAGGGGTTAGATTCATCAAAAGAGACATGCATAGATTCTTCAATAGTTAAAGTTCTCATGTTAAAAATTCTAAAAGCCTTACTTAAGAGAGAATAGTCGAGAAAAATACCTTCATCGGATTTCTCGTCAAACTTACCGAGATTGTCTTTGTCATTGTTTAAGACAAAGCATTTACACCCGAATATGTTGAAGAAGGATATGTTTGGTTTTCTTCCTTTGAACAGTTCATAGGGGGTTTTCTTGAGAATTGGTCTGATGTTCACATGATTACTTACAAAACATGTCGTGCTTACTGCATTTGCCTAAAAATATTTAGGAAGGTTTGAATCACTAAGCATTGTTCTTGCAAGTTCTACCAACGACCGATTCTTTCTTTCTACGACACCATTTTGATGTGGAGTTCTTGGTGCAGAGAAATTGTGAGAGATTCCATTTTCCTTGCAGAATTCTTCAAATAAAGCGTTCTGGAATTCTCCACCATGGTCACTTCTAATGGAGATAATTGAGAGTGACTTCTCATTATGAATCTGTTTTGCATACTTCTTGAATGCCTTGAAAGCTTCGCTTTTCTGCACTAAGAAGAAAGTCCACGTATAACAATTGTAGTGGCCTAGTTGTGGACACCACATTTTTGAATGTGAAAGTTGATTTGGTCTGTTTCCCCTTTTGGCATGCGCCACACAATCTATCTTTGATGAATTTGATCTTTGGAAGACCAACAACTAAGTCACGTTTGATCAATTTATTCAAATGCTCCATATGAATGTGAGCAAATCTTTTGTGCCATAAACAAGAGTCATTGTTGTTTGCCATAAGACACTTAACCTTCAAAGATGTGTTATCAAGGGAAATCATAAAAATATTATTGATTTTATTACCTTTTAACATTATCTTAGAAGTGACTTCGTTTTCTATCAAACATTCATCTTTAGTGAAGTTGATTTTGAAACCTTTGTCACAAAGCTGACTAATGCTAAGTAGGTTATGCTTTAGGCCTTCTACATAAAGGACATCTTCTATGGTTGTAAAAGGTGGTGCCCCAATGCTGCCTACGCCAATGATCTTTCCTTTGTTGTTATCACCATAGATTACAAATCCTTTGGCCTTAAGCGTTAGATGTGAAAATTTGGTAAGGTCACCCGTCATATGCCTTGAACACCCACTATCAAGATACCACTGATATGAGGAGGTCTTCAAGCATACCTATAAAACAAGATTAAGTTCCATTAGGTACCCAAGTTGCTTTGGGTCCTTCATAGTTAGTGCCTTTCTTGACCCACACATAATGCCCCTTAGCAACACTAAAGTTTCTCACATAACAGGCATTAGGTGTATGGCCTTTGATACCACAATAAAAACAAGTGGGCTCAAAATTACTCTTATATCTGGAAGGATAGGTTTTTTTTCTTATTAACAATCTTCTTATTGGGGTATTGATGAACCACTTTAGGCTTGACCACTTTCTCTTTTGGGGGTTGTTCACTAGCTTTAACAAAGACGGTTTTGTTGGAACTTGGTTTGGAAAATTTTGAGTAACCAAGTCCACTTTTATCATTTGAAGATCTTTGTTGGCTAAGAACAGCCTCTAATCCAATTTGTCCTTTTTCGTATCTTTCAAGAACTCTTTTTAATTAGACAATTTGAAAAGAAAGTGACTCACACTTTGTGCATACAAAATTTTGTTTTTTATCACTAATCAATTTCAGTTTTTCATTTTTGAAATTCTTTTCCATTGTTTCAATTTTTTCTTCTAGAGTTCAAATTTGATTCTTTTGTGAAGAATTAGTTTTGTATAGAATTTTGCATTTACTCAGAAGTTCATCGATTGCCCCTTGAGCATCAACATCATAAATTAAAAAATTATTACTAACCTTGTCGTCTTCATCATCAGAATGATGTGAGGCCATTAGTGCTAGATTTGCGCTTTGATCACTATCTGATTCTGATGAGGAGCTTATCTCGTTATCTTTCCATGCTACATATGCTTTATTTTTCTTGAATCCCTTTTTGCTTTTAGAGACATCGTTCTTGGAGAGTTTAGGACAGTTTGGTTTGATGTGTCCTACTTTTCCATATTCATAGCACTTGACATCTTGTGTGGATGTTGACGCCTCTTTTTCTTTGCTTTTTGAAAACTTCTTCCTTTTCATATATTCGGAATTCCCAATATTATTTTTAGAACCAAAGAATTTTCCTAACCTTTTTACAAGAAGCATGAAGTTTTCATCTTCAACAGGATCGTCTGCTTTTTCTAATTCTTTGGAATCAGCCTTTAAATCGATGCTTTTAGATTTCTTCTCTTGATTCTCATGTTTCTCTAATCGCCCAAGTTCTATTTCATATTCTTGAAGTTTTCCGAACAATGTGGCGGATGTCATCGTGGCTAGGCTTTTCTTTTCAGAAATTGTTGTCACCTTGGGCTGCCATTCTCTGGACAAAGATCTAAGCACTTTAAGATTTAATTCATCGTTAGTTAATGTCTTACCGAGTGTTATAAGATGATTTGTCAAGTGGACGAATCTTTTCTGCAAATCAAGAATTGATTCTCCTGGCTGCATTCTGAATAACTCGTATTCTTGACTCAACGTGTTCAACCTGTATCTTTTAACTTCAATGGTTCCCTCATGTGTTTCCACTAAAGTGTCCCAATTTCCTTTGTTGTTGTACATGTTGAGATGCGAAAGAACTCGTCCATACTTAGTGCACTTTGTAGGAGATTGATTGACTTTTTGTCATAGAGAACCTTTTTCTTATCATCGTCATCCCATGAGGCTTTGGGCTTTGTTGATCCTACATTGTTAACGACCGTTGTAGGAACAAACAAACCATTTTGAACAGCATCCCAGATTTCATCTCCTTGTGCTTCTAAGTGAGCCTTCATACGAATTTTCCAGAAATCAAAGTATTCACCACAAAATAATGGAGGCTTGTTGCTACTACCTCCGTCTTTGAATACACCTTTGTTAGTTGCAGAAGCTATACTAGATCGAATAGGAACAGGTTACCTAAGCCTGCTCTGATGCCAATTTTAAGAAAGAATTGCGCCTAAGAGGGGGTGAATTAGGTTCTTTTGAAATTTTCTGGTTTTAAGAGAGTTATGTTACTTTCTTTTGTAGAGTGATGTTATGAAAGCTTGTAAAGGCAGAAAGTAAAAGAGACACAGAGAATTATAGTGGTTCCCCTCACACTCCAAGGGTACTCCACTCCCCTTTCAAATCGAAAGAGATTTCACTATAGTTAGGATCAGCGTACAACTTTCTTTCTAACCTATAGGAAGATCAAAGGCTCTTAAACACCTTTAAGATCTAAACACTAAGTGCAATGAGAACAATCCTCTATAATGCACACACTTGCTTTCAACAATCCTGAACATCAAGGGGAAATACATACAATTCTGATTTTGTAAAGATTTGAAATAATGTATACAGATGTTTATCAATGCTGAGATTGATCTTCTCTTTCAATGGGAAATTCCACAAGTTTCTAAGACTTATTGCTCAAGAATTTTCTTTTCAAAAGATACGAAATTTTATGCAGAAAATTCTTAGTAAAAATTGATTTTTACTTAGATGTGGAAAGATGAAAAATATGTTAAAGAGTTTTTTGATTGAAAGAGGTGTTTTTGAAAATGAAAGATTGAAGTATTTATATTACACAAATACCTCTTGGAAAAATCATGCAAATATTCAGAAAAGTTGATGAACAGTTGTCATGTTTCAAAGGAAACATTCCACTGAAATTTAATTGAAGAGATGCAATTTTTTAGACAAATTTTTCAAAAACGTTCAGTGAGCAATCGATTGTACAAAGAGACCAATCGTTTGCACCTTCACAATTTTACTTGAAAATTCAAATTTTCAAAAGAGAAATCGATTGCACCTTTGGACCAATCGATTACACTTCAAAACAGAAGTGAAAATTTTGAAAAAGTTTAAGTATGCAATCGATTGCATCAAAGTAGCAATCAATTGCTTACTGAAACATAAGCAAAAATGAGTTAAGAAATTGATCATGCAATCGATTGCCCCAAGAGTGCAATCGATTGCACTTATAAAAACTTAGAAAAGTTATCATTTTAAAAGCTTGTGAAGTGTAAAAAGAATGTAAATAATCTTTTAATATTTTGAGCAATTTAGGACTTAGATACTTTAATGGAAGTTCTCATTATACCTTCTGAGGAAAACATCCTTAAAGTTGTTGTTTGTCCTGATGCTTGTGTTTGACCATCTTTGCCTTCTTTAAGTGATTTGTTTTCATCAAAACATATGTTGATCTCTGAGAATCTTGATTTCACAATTAGTTCTTGAAGATCAAACTTGACACCCTTAGAACTATAGCATCAAGTGTCATAAAGAATTGACTGAAAAGAAAAATTATATTCATCATGATTGAAAGACTCTATTATGATGGTTGTGACGATTGTTACTTGTTATAATTTTGGAGCTTCATAATATGAATATCAAGTTTGTGTTTATTAATGCCAGTCATTAAGAAATACAATATGGTGCAATGGGGGGAAATTTTGTGTCAATAGATACAAAGTTTATGATTTGCAAACAAATAAAATCCATTTACGAGTTAATGAAATTGCCTCATTAGTGATACCATAATATTTTATAAGATAATTGCCTCATTTGGTTTTGAGATATCTATTATGAAAAATTATTGTGTTTTACAAGTTCAGTGGGAGTAATGTGTCGATTTTATTTTATTTAGTCAACAACGATATATGATTGTTGTGTGAAACTAAGAAATATCTAACAAAAGTCTAGCGATGAAAGATCTTGGGCACATATCTTAGGTATTAGATATTTAGATACTTAGAGACTATTTTCAAGGTGTCACAATGTTGTCACAAAAGATGTGTGTGTTTGTGTGTGTGTGTGTGTGAATATACACACACACACACACACACACACACACACACACACACACACACACACACACACACACACACACACACACACACACACACACACACACACATATATATATATATATATATATATATATATATATATATATATATATATATATATATATATATATATATATATATATATATATATATATTTATATTTATATATATAAAGTTGAAAATAAAACTGTCATGAAAGACAATAAAATAGAGTGTGTCTCAATTATGAAGGGATACTATTAAATCTCAATCATTGTCCAAAATAAGAGAATCTGAAAATTAAGAAAAATTTTTTTTATACTTTTCGGTTTTTGGGAATTTTATGTATATGCATTCGGAATAAGCGTGTATATAATGAGACCATTTGACAGATACAAAAATTCAAATTTTCAATTGTTGAAATGAGGCAACCATAAGGATTCTTATAGGGAACAAAAGAATTCGTGCTCACAATTTAGAGATAGAATAATTTGGAGATCATCAGGGTGTTCGACTCTGATCCTTTTGGACGTCTATATACAATGGGCATCCTAACTCAAGAAATGACTATAAGTATTTATGTTACTTAGTTGCATAAAGTAAAAGGTTTTGAAAGACAACTCAAGCTATATTGTGACATAAGTCAGTCGGATAATGTTTAAACAATTGTTTTATAAAGTTTGTTGATATATAAGTTGTTGTTGTTGTTGTTGTTGTTGAAGGATAGAATAGATAGATAGATAGATATTTTATGCTTGCTGAATTACTAATGAAAGACTTAACATATAAGTTATTTCATATGATTGCCGTTATTAAGGATGTACTAGATTAGTGAGAGTCACTCATTCTTTATGTTTTATAATATTGTTTTGATATCGATACAGACTTTATGTTAATGTTATCTACAAAAATATATTTTATGAGGTTATTATTGTTATAACTATTTCTTAATCATTTGTGCAAATATTGAATTTGCAAAATTCAATTTGATCTCAATAAAGAATTAAGACGATAGAATTTGATCTAGAGGGGGTGAATAGATCCGAAATTAAAAAACTGAATTTTTGGCAAAAAAATGGTTTTCAAACGTTTTATGGCATAAAGAAAATAGCCCGAATCAAATCGTCTAACTGAACCATCTATCAAAAAGATCGGATATGTATAAAGTTACAGAATTGAATGACACTGAACATAAATTGTTCAATAACAATTAATCACAAACCAATTAAATGCTAAGCTACACGTAGAGCTTATTTCCAATACTCAGAAGTCAATTAAAAGCAATAGACACAATTTAATGAACACCTTGTGTGCAATCGATAACGTTTGGAAATTTAATTGGATTTGTTGATTTTAAAGCCAATCACAAGTGATTACGATTATATTAACAAAATGTAATCAAAAATTTGATTTCCAAACGAATTGATCCAAACAACAAATATTTGATAATTTGAAAATACAACAATTAAAGAGACAGCTCCCAAATCGGTCTCGCTATGGGTACATCTATCCTCAATTTGAAATTGGATTGAGATAGTTGCAATTAACCTTACTTTGCAAACAATGTATATACAAGTGATGAAGAACTCTAACCCTACAAACCCTATGGTTTGTTGTTGATTTTACCACCTCCAAACCCTTAATCGAAGTTTGATAAAGTCACCAACAATGCTGCTTCAATCCACCAGTTCTTATTACTACTTTGGAAGACCTCCCGTCATAAGGTTTTCGATCGGTCCGATAATTCCTAAGGACGTGCTTGTTAAACCCAAGATTCACGAACACGATCCACCGTTTCACGCTACTCCCTTGCAAGGTGTCACCTACCTTGTCCCAAGGCCTTCACTTAATTCAATCCATAGTGTCTCTACTGCGAAAATCGGCGTCGGCTATGACAGAAGAGTCGCCACCGTGCGTTATTTATCCTAACAGAGGGAAAGGAAATGCTCAGAGTAAACCTAATGCAAAACGGGAAAGGAATGGTCGTCGCAACCAAATTCCTGGATTCGGGAGTCGATTACGCAAGGGGAAGGTATTAGCACCCCTCACGTTTGCCGTACTCGACGGGATCCACACTTGTTTTCTAGTACGGATTGTTATTCTATCTACTCTACAGGTCTGGGTTAAAAAGAAAAGAAAATGACTCGGCAAAGTATCGCACTTTATGCCTACGTATTCCCGTCTGGAACGAGAAATCAGAGTCAACGTAGTTCGCCTAACTACGGGTTAAGGGGGGAAGGTTTCTCGCTAGGATACGGCATCCAATGCCTACGTACTTTCATACAACATGAAAGATCAGAGCAAACGTAGTTCGGGCTACGGAAGACACAAGCTTGTCTGACTATCTTTTATTACCTTCAAAAAGGGTTTTTCCTGATTAAGAGTCCAAGCGGACAAAAATGACACTTTGATGTTTGTTTTGAATCTTTTACGAAAGAAGTGTTTTTTAGTTTGTGTGCAATCTCCGACGCACTAGAGACTATGATTTGAGAGTGACTACGTCGCGTGCCACCCAAAGGGTACCACACTAAGCAGCCAGACTACTGGAAAGAAGCTTTCCAGTAACCCTTTCTCAAATAGCTTAAGGGTAGTAACGTACGACATCGATTAACCTTATTACTGTATTTTTTAGTTGTTTTGAGATAAGAAGAGAAAGAAGCTCTAAAAACCTAGGGTTGAAAAGGGGATAAAAACTAACCTAATGTTGTCATGCATGGATAAGAATCCTAATGTCTGTCATAATTTCCTCCTGCACAGAGGAAATCAGAGATCCAAGGAGATAAACAGAAAAGAAAGCAAGCAAGTACAATAAAATGCATGCAATGCAGCAATACAAGCGAGGCAAGGGAGTCCTGCTCAACCTCGAACCTGGGAAAACAACAAGCAAAGTGAATCAACATTCACTTCAAACCTTAAGGGGGCAAGCTGACAAGCCAACAAACAATACAGAGAACAAAACCAAAGCAGAGGAGGCAGCCCAAGCAGCAGCACCAAACTCCTACAGCAAACAGCACAAGCAGCAGCTCTGACAGCAACAGTTGATTAGACAGCAAAGAGTTGACAGCAACAACCTTCATCTTCATGAATAACTCCCATCTTCAAGCTTCACCAAACTTTCAATCTTCAACAACCACCAAGCTTCAACAAGCTCAAACCCCAACCAGTAAACAGCTTCAACAAGCTCCTGACTTCATCTTCAATCAAGCAGTAAAACCCTAGCTTCAACAAGCAACCAGCTTCAACAAGCAGACAGCCTCATTCTCAACAAGCTTCAACAAGCACCTCCAAGGGAGAATCATTCAACAAGATCAGGTTGAAAGGTTAAGAAGCTCAATGACAACCAAGGGAAGTCACTGGGAACTTAACATTATGAGAGACTGACATCCTCAAAGTTCTACTCTTAAAGCATGCCATTCATCCCTCCAAAGGAGGGATGTGACTTCTTTAAGAGGACTTTATGTCATTGGATTGAATGGAGATGAACAATATACTCCATGTTTGAAGAAACAAGCAAAACTACTCTGATGCTCTTCCTAAAACCCTAGTTTTCCTAAGCTCCTGACAAGCACTCCACCAGATGAGAAATCTTCAACTCCAAGTTCCTTCAAGCTCTCTAAAGTGTGTTCAATTGGTCTTCATGATCATCCAAGCTCAAAAGCAACACCACCCTAATCTAAGGGGAACTACTGAGTCAAACTAGCCAAGTTAGTTCATCAGAAACACCTAGAAGTTAGTCCTACAACTAATTCTACTTAAAATACCAAACATGATTGTAAAATCCTATGAAAAATTCTAAGGGTTCCTAAACCTCTTATGAATATCTCCATACAAAACCAGGGGGTTAACCATTTATTTGGACCTAAAACTATGCCCTAAACCTAAGGGTACTACCTTAAAACCCTAATTCTACAACACCTAATGTTCAATGCTCAAACTAGCCTAAACTTCTCTTACAAAAATATGAGAAAATTACTATGGGTACATGCATATCTAAGCTAACTAGCCCAAAAGGAATCACCTCAAGAATCATCACCAATCATTCATACCAAAATCAACAAGAAAACATACCAACCATATTCAAACTTAAAACCAATTGAAAATACAAAAATGAAATTAAAATATAAAATGCATGAATCAATTATTTTTTAATCCTATTAAATTCTAGACCCTTTAAGGAGTCAGGGAAAAAAAACCTAGATTAAAAATGTTAATTTTCCTATTTATGGTGAATTATTTCCTAAACTATATGAAAATATGAAATTAAAAGAAAAACAATTAAAATTATTAAAGTGGCGTGTCAGATAGCAATTTATTTCAGTTAAAATCCAAACCTGGGCCCAAGAGGGGGTCTTGGTAGCAAGCGAGTACTAAGCCCAAACCAAAATGAAAAGAAATCAGAAAATAAAAGGGAAATTGAGAAACAGGCGTGGCAAATAGCAATCCATTTCAGTGTATTTTCTTATTGGGCTTCAGCCTGGGGTGTGTATAGCAAGAACTCATTCAGCCCACCCAATGCCAATTAAATGAAACGGTGAGTTTTGATGTCAATCTCTCTTCAGACTTTCAAACGAAATCACGGCCATTGATTTGTGGAATTAGTCAAGGTCAAAACATGAATCAATGGTGGGAGATTCATCGTCCCCAAAACATTTGAAAATGGAGGGAGAAACTCAGACGGTGGCCTGAGCTTTGCACCACCGTCTTCTCCGGAGAAGGCATCCCAAAACCTCATTAATTCTTGCAACCAAACCCCCTATCCCACTCGAAATTTCATCCTGAGTCCAAAAATGACCTCCATTTCCATTGATTCTAACCCTAAAGCCAAACCTGATCCAAGTTGCAGAGATTCATCCAATTCTTGATCACCACCAAACTTAAAATTAAAGCTCCTAAACTCATCTACACGCATCAGGCTTCAATTCTATCTATTCAAACACGCTTGAAACCTCAAGAATCATGAGATATTCCTCTCAACAGAATTCTGATCACAACCTAAAGTATCTCTAACCATCCCAAATTTGTGCCTAAATCCAACCTAGCAACATCTATATCCTAACCACATATCAAATGCTAATCAATTTCCCCTAATCTATGCTAAAAAATGAAAGTTGCAAACCTGAAAAAACTGGATGAACAGAAGGTGCAAATGCTCGATTCAACCTCCAATCTTTTGCAGAATCACTCAAGAACACTTCCCCAAGCTTTTACAATGGTCAATTTGCACTGAATCCTTTTCAATTCCAAAACCCAATTCTGAGATGCAGTTGAGAAAATTCAGTTGCTCTCTCTGATTCCTTGCCCAATCCTTGCCAAAAAACCATCTGAATCAGTTGCAATGCTTATATAGAAGCTGATAGAACCCTCTAGAAACTTCTGTAACAACCTGAATGAGAAATTCAATTTCTCACATTCCTTGAAAATCTCATATGTGGAAATCATGCCTTGCTCTGTTCTAGCTCTCACACTCACTTGAATTTCTCTCCTCCTGACATTTTGAATTGAAAGGGAATGATATCTTCCTTGTTTTTTATCCAAAGGTATGTAATTCAAATGTTGCTTCCATATTAAGTAACAAAAGGGAACCATGTGAAATTGGCCTCAAATCCAAAAAGTAATATTGCCATCCTCTCCAAAATATGTTTTCTGATCAATTTGGTATATAACATTGCTTGGTTTGGCCATAAATCAAGAATTCCACAATTTTGGCCTTTTAATCACTTTAATTTCATCATTTCAAAGCCATTTCAAACCAACTTCTCCTATGAGACAATATGAAGCCTCCTTGATGCATGGTAAAGGTTAAAACCCTATTTTGAGCAACTTTCTAGTTGAACAATTTTCCATTTGAGGCCTCTAAGTTGGAGATTTTGACCCATGCTTGAGAATGACTTGTAATCATCAATACCCAAAATACTCTTGGATTGCAAAGACCATAACTTGAGTTATACAAATCCTCTTGAGGACTTCTAGAACTCTATGGAAAGCTAAGATCAAGATCTACAACTATTATGTTGGCCAAGAATCCGTTTGAAACATCCTTTAAGGGAAACAATTGCTTGGAAGTCAAGTGACTTTCACAGATAAATTTCAGTGTCCTCTGATGACCTGTAACTTGCAAGAACCATAACTTGAGTTCTATAAATCCCCTTGAGGACTTATAGTACTAAAATTAAATTTATTGAGATGCTCTACAAGTTTCATGTTGGCCAAAGATCCATTTGAAACTTGTATTTTGACTTATGTGGCTTTGAAGTTAGGCACTAAACAGGGGATTTTACACTGAAACCCTAATTTAGCAACTTCCCACATTCTTGATCCTTCTTTGCTTAACCTTGGCACAACACCACACATGTATCAACATATCAATCCATGAATCCCATGACCTCAAGGTAGGCTTTGATGCTCTCCAACTACTCAATGGAATTAGGGTTGACCCAGATGAAACCCTAGTTGACTGCACCTCAACTGTGGCTCTCATACTTGAATCAATGACTTGCCTCAGCTTCAATAGGGCCCTCTAGGCATCCCATGAGATCCATACACACCTCAAATTCACATTCCATGCTTCTCATCCCACTGATGATTCTCAATATTCCTCAAGATAGGAGCAAAACCCACATATAGGCACTCAAGCTTCTCAAGACTTCAAATCTCTTGATGGCTTGGATGATCTCTCAAATTTGGATAAGACCTCTTGATAAGCTCTTCTCTTGATAGAAATAATTGATCCCTTGTTGGAGGCATGCTATGCTATGATATGCAAATGATTAGAACTATGTACATGATGCAACTATGCAAATGAAATGCAATGAAACATAAATCAAGCAAGAAAAGGTTGAGCACATTTTGGGGTGCAACACATATTTGTGTGATCTTGTCAAAAACCTTCAAATCCTTCATGATCTTGAAGGAAAACCTCAGCCTGGTTTTCTTATTTGAAACACACAAAGAACTCAACCCAATATTCTCAGTTACACTAGCCTAATTGGACGTTGTTAACCCTAATCTAGATGGCCACCCAATCAAAAAATGATTATGCATAGTTTGATTATTTTTATGCATAAAGAGAGGTTAAAGATGATGTGTTTACTTTTTAATTCTGATTTCATTTAGGTTTTATACTAGAACCTTCCTAAAATGAGGTGCATGTATATGTGTGTGTGTGTGTGTGTGTGTGTGTGTGTGTGTGTGTGTGTGAGAGAGAGAGAGAGAGAGAGAGAGAGAGATGGAGCAAAGGGCATGCATGAAAGAATGAAAATAAAACAAGATTTAAAAATTTGAATATCGTAAGTCGACCTATGAAGGCGAGTGTGCTGACCTGCAAAGGTCTTCGGTTGGCCTTTTTAGGCGACCTGTTAAACAGGAGCTGCAACACATTATTGAGGCTTGGGTGTTGACCTGAACAAGCTTTGTGTCGACCTATACTGAAGCAAAATCTTCTATAGGTCGACCAAAACTCGCATGTGTCTGCCTATGCAATAGTTTTCACACTAAAACTCATTTTTTAAATCATGGTCCTTTCCTAAGTCACTTCCAATCATTTCCAAACATGTTTATATACATCCTAATGCTAAGATGAAGAATGCACATCTAGAATTGGTTTGACACCATCCAATATACAAAAAAAGCTAAGGTGTTTCCTATTCTTGATATCATCCAAAACACAACATAGCGGAAAAATTCACTCACATACTCTCCCTTTTTTATGATGGCAAAACTTGAGATTTGAGACGATGCGTTTTTCTTGATACATTAAAAACTCCCCCTGAATCTATGCATCATATCCTTCATATTCTTCTCCCTCTTTGACAACATCAAAAAGAGACAAGCAATCCATTAGGAGTATCACATAGATACACATTATACATATTCAATATACTACACAAAGGAAACTTGCAAAGATACGTTGTGCATGCACATACAATATGGATGTAGACACACAAGCTTAATAAACACAACAATATTCATAATATTTCACCGAGTTAAACACATAGTACAACCATTCAAACATAGTATAAATATTGTTCATACAAAACCAACAAGAAAACAACAAACCAAACAACATGAAAATGCAAGAAAACTCCAAATAAGACTCAAAAGACAAAACACACCAAGACTCAAAAACTTAAATCACACAGCACAACATCAAAACACTTTAGTGCCTTCCACGACCTTTCGGCATTTAGTCTTCCTTCCAAGGATGCAGTCTCACATAACTCACGAAAAAAGTGATCATAATGACCAACATCCGTTTCTTGAGCTACAATCATGTGACTAATCCTTTCCATAGCAGCAACATGATTTTCATTTACACTACTCCATATAGACAAGAGAATCTCAGTCGTATACATAGGAAAAGACTGAAAATCAGCATCCTGAGTAGCCATATGTTCCTGCATCAAACAAAATTGCTCCATTTGTATAGCTTCATAGGTTTATCTCCATCTGCAATCCTCAACATACCTCTCATCTTGCTTCATCTTCATGTTTTGAAGCATAGTCACTATAGAGGAGGTATCACTAAGACTGGCATGCAAACCAATACTGTGATCAACTCTATGATGAAAATCTTGCATGAAGAACCTCCAAATGTTGCTCATCATCCATATGATCTTCCTCAGCATCTTCATCAACTGCAGTTGGATCATCAAACTTATAGAGATTTTTGCTATTCTTACCCAGGCGAAGATAATATGCGCGATGCTTGATGTACCAAAAATAATTCATGTTTGTCAAGGTACATTGAGAGAATTCTTAAGGCGAACCAGGAGATTTGTAGATGAGATTCAACATAGCAATGTCAAAGTCTTAGTAATCATGGAAGGATAGCAAAATGATGTGCCTTCATTGCATTTTCTGACAGCATACATAGGAGCCATAAAATAGTGAGGCCAATTAATCTTGACATTATACAACAAGATATATACCAAATGTGTTTTCGCAAAATAACCTCTAGAAAATACGCCATTCTTTGGGCGTAAGATGCGAAAGACAATCCACAACAGAACTCTAGGTATCATTTTCAACTAACCGGTAGAGATAGGATCATAAAATTTGTTGGTTCGAGGAGCCTTGAGTATCTCATTCGAGTGACGATCCCATTCAAAACTCATATAAGTGTCAACATCAGTAACCAATGGATCAGGCTCGTTATACTCATCAGCATCTTTAACAGTAATACCAAAAAGAGTGTTCCACAAGTCATTAGAAAACTGATAAAATTTGTTACCTATTGAGAACTTGAAGCAAGAATCTTCCATTTCATAAAGCCTTGAGTAGAAGACTTGAATGAGATATTTTTTGTAATCTTGAGCCAATTTTAAGAAGTAGTCAATCTTTTGATGTTCCACAAACTTGACAACATCTGACAAATACAAGCATCCAACTGTAGCAGGCTTCCACATGAGTTGCTTCAGAACAAGACGGATCTTACACTTAAGATCAAAATCTCTGGAATACTTCTTAGAGACCAAGGTGAACGGGTTCTCAGTAGAAATTATTGAAGTAATAGCCTTGTTCTTACCTTTAGCCATACTCTTAAACTTATAAGACATGAAAATGTTGAAATGATGTGTGCACACCAAGTGTTTAACGAAATGATAGAATGAATAATGAATGAGTATGAGAGATTCTTGAGTGCCCACACACTCAAACAAGACGAGCAAACACAACACTACACAAAGAACTAAAGATAAACCCCAAACAAAAGAGAAATTTAGATTTTTGGTGAGATATGATGAGTTGGGGTTTTGGAATGAAAAAGAAAGAAATTGATGAAAATAAGAGAGATTTGGTGGAAAATTTTGAATGCAAAGAAATTGGTAACAAGAGATGAAACACAGATTTGATTTTTTTTTCAAGTGCAATAATGAGTTGGAGAAATTGGGAGATTTAGTGCATGTAAGAGATTTAACAGAATGAACACAAATGACTCAATTATGCACTTATGAGTCAACCTTTAACTGCTATGTGTCGACCTATTACTGATATGTGTCGACGCATACTGTAGCAGAGACTAGAAAATTAAAAAAAAACAATTATGTGCTGACCTATACAATTACGCGTCGACCTATACTGTAACGTTTTTGAAAAAATGCTGAAAATAATTGTGATGTGTCAATTTATACGACATTGTGTTGACCTGAAATATTCAAAACTCTAAAGTTTGACTCAATTTGACTTGTGATGACTTTTGGAGATACAAATTGACCCATGAATTATTACATGACAAAAGACTCATACATATGATGATGTGTTATGGGTTGTTTGCTAAAATCATCCAATCATGAAGATGCAAGCATGAATTGGTTAAAGACATGAATCAAAATATGAAGACATCTTGAATATAGTCACTATGAGCATATAAAACCAAAAACACAATGTTCACATTAACATTTTTCGAAGTGAGCATATATTTCAGACATCGTACACATAATACATCACATATCTTCTTAAAAATAAACAAGTAAAATCAATACTTACTCACAAAATAAGAAAAGATTGAAACAATATTAACTCACCGTATACGAGATGGAGGATGCACATACATTCCATGAGGAACTCTCAAACGAAAGTTGAAATGAATGTAAAATGTGACACACAACACAAAAGAAACTGAAACGTTCTTAACATTTTTCTTCTTGCACAAGTATTTGAAACTGAAATTAAAAATGTATCCAGGAGGTACTTTGGCTTGATGATCATCCTTATTGTTGGAATTTAATTCATATTCAATAATGATGATTATATTACTCCTCTTCATGTTTCATCATCTTAGGTTGATCACTTTTAATTTGATGTACTTGAGTATGTCTTGTTGAAGATAGACCTGCATCATTGAACATAATACCTTTCTGACACTTTTTGAATAGAACATTAGTAATCATTCACACATGTTTACCAATTAAAGAAACACTAAGAGTTAACCTTTTTGGTAACACAATATGCCTTGCTTGTCACATAGTCTACACAATAAGGACATGTCACCTTATCATGGCTCGAGCTTCCATAAATGAGATCCCATACTCTCTTCATAGAGCCAAGACATTTTTCCTACATGATTAACAATTAGTGCTAGGTACCCAATCTTCAATTGGTCCTTAGAGATTAGTGAAATTTTGGTTGCATTTAGGCAGCCATTGAAAGGTACCTTTAGGAACATAGAGTTTCCTAAACTTGCACTTAGCAATAGTGTGACCCTTCTTGCAACAATAATAACAATACAAATTATGAGAAGATAACATTTTTCTATTTGATTACTTTATAATATAAGTATACCTTCTATAAGTATTATGAGAAGGCAAGTCATATTTGGAAGTGTCTATAGCAAAAGTAACCTTAGGTTGCAAAGAAAAAGTAACCTTTATGAGTCCTTGACTCTTTTTTCCAAATATGACAAGTTTCACAACCAAACCATGAAGGTTCAGTGACCATATTTTGATCTTTTGGAATATCTAATATGGACTTCCTTAGAGCTTCCAAATTATTTTCATTTTCTAAAAACTTAGCTTCCATTGAGAAATAATCCTTTTGTTTGAAGTTAATCTTTTCAAAGCATATATGGCTTATTTTTGTAGATTTTCAAAAGATTCTTGAAGTTAAGGAAAATCTAAGTCATGAGAAGCTTGAAGTTTAAAGTGGCTTAAAACCTTTTTCTTTCCTTTGTTTTCCATATAGCAAAGCTTTGTCGATTCAAAACATGATACAATGTGATTAAGCTTTAGAGTTATTGACTTCCTCCTTCCTTTTCTTTGCCTTTTTCCTTCTTCATCTTCTTTTCATTCTCTTTTTCATATTTTGCTAAGCAAGTGAGCTTTTGCTCATGCTCTTTTAATTTACCAAACAAAGTCGTGAGATCAAGCACTTTAAGATCATTTGCCTCCTTGATGACGGTGACCTTGGGCTCTCATTCCCTACTTAAACATCTCAACACTTTGTTAGTATCAACCTTTATAGAAATAGTTGTACCTAGCACATTTAATTGATTGATAAGATGTGTGAACCATTTTTGCATGTCCACAATGGTTTCGCCATGCTCAATATGAAACAGCTCAAACTCTTGATTTAATATGTTGTCCTAGCTTGTTTGATATCATAAGCACCCTTATGGGAAACCTCTGATGCATCCCACATAGCTTTGGTGGTCTGACAATGAGAAACGTGATAATACTCATCAACACCTAAAGCGGATGTGAGATTATTTTTTGCTTTCGAATCATGTGACCAAAATTTCCAATCATTAGCATCCCATTGTGCTTCTGGTTTGGTAATGTTACACCTTCATCATTGGTCATGGTTATTTCATTCGAACCACTTTTGATGGCGTCCCATATACCCTTGTCAACGGGCTTAACATGAATACACATACAAGGTTTCCAATAGCCATAATTTTTGCTGGTGAAAATTGGTACTCTATTATACGCTCCCTTAGGTTCGGTAGCCATTCTTCTAAAAAGTAAATCTTAAGCACAAAATCAACTGGACCTCTTGATACATCAATTTATAGGGGGGGTAAATAGATCATAAATTAAAAAACTAAACTTTTGGCAAAAATAGTTTCAAAAGTCTTATGGCACAACGTAAACAACCCGAATCGAATCGTCTAATCGAACCTACTATCGAAAGGCTCGGATATACGTAAAGTTACACAATTGAATGATAATGAACACATATTGTTCAACAACGATTAATCACAAACCAATTAATGCTAAGATACACGTAGAGCTTATTTCCAATGCTCAAAACTCAATTAAAAGCAATACACACAATTTATCGAACACCTTGTGTGCAACCGACAAAGTTTGGAAATTTAATTGGATTTTTTTTATGTTAACCCAATCAAAATCAAAGTGATTATGATTATATCAACAAATCATAATTCAAAACATAATTAAAAAGTTGATTTTCAAACGAATTGATCGAACAACAAAGATTCGATAATTTGCAAATACAAATATATATATATATATATATATATATATATATATATATATATATATATATATATATATATATATATATATATATATATATATATATATATATATATATATATAAAGAGAGAGAGAGAAAGAGAGAGAGAGAGAGAGAGAGAGAGAGAGAGAGAGAAGGATTTGTTTAGGCAGTTCCCCAATCAGCTTCGCTAA
Source organism: Lathyrus sativus (assembly GCA_963859935.3). NCBI lineage: Eukaryota > Viridiplantae > Streptophyta > Magnoliopsida > Fabales > Fabaceae > Lathyrus > Lathyrus sativus. Next base: position 273,972,057 of record OZ012738.1, on the reverse strand, counting down.
TCTCTCTCTCTCTCTCTCTCTCTCTCTCTCTCTCTCTCTCTCTCTTTCTCTCTCTCTCTCTCTCTCTCTCTCTCTCTCTCTATATATATATATATATATATATATATATATATATATATATATATATATATATATATATATATATATATATATATATATATATATATATATATATATATATATATATATATATATATATATATATATATATATATATATATATATATATATATATATATATATATATATATATATATATATATATATATATATATATATATATATATATATATATATATATATATATATATATATATATATATATATATATAGAGAGAGAGAGAGAGAGAGAAGGATTTGTTTAGGCAGTTCCCCAATCAGCTTCGCTATGGGTATGTCTGCACTCAATTCAAAACCGAATTGAGATATTTACATTTAACCTTACTTTACAAATAATGAATATACAAGAGAGGAAAAACTCTAACCCTATAAACCCTATGATTTTTGTTAGACGACAGAAATAATCTAGAAGGGGGAGTTGAATAGATCACTTATTTAAAACAGAGTCGGCGCTTAATATAATTTGATTTTTAAAAGTTTTAAGTGGAAGCGGCCGGGGAACTATACTCGCCTAAACAAACCGTTACCAAAAAGATCGGGTATACGCTATGCCTATATAGAATACCGATAAAGACGAGAATTAGAGTCAATAATTTGAACACAAATCATTAGGATTTTGTTCAATCGAAGTTGGACAATTTCCAATGCTTGTGAAATATAAATCAAATTGAAAAACAGCTCAAGTGTTTGTTTTCATGCAATTAGTCGAACACTTGGTGTGCGAAGCACCCCAAGTAAAATTCAATAAGTGAATGAAGTGCTAAGATTTTCGATTATAATCAAACGGGTTGTAATGAGATTTCTAAAAATATTCCAGCACTAACACAACAGAATTCTAGTCAACTAATATATTTGCACACAAACTCAAAATTCAGTAATGAAAATAGTAAAAAGAGAGAACACCAATTTGTTGAGGCAGTTCCTCCGTCGTCCTCGCTCGGGGTACGTCTGCCCTGAATTCTAAAAATAGAATTGAGACCTGTATATATAACCTGTTGCAAATTGTTTTCATAAAAGAAGCAATAGAATTCAAACACTCAATCTGAAAAGTTGATGTTGAGCTTATGCCTTCTCTTCCCTTTATTCAAGATGAATAAAGTCCTTCGAACGTGATGAGTAAACCTCCAATTACGGCACCACCTTTGAACAACCCTCTGGTCTTCAAATCTTACCCGACTGATTTCAAACACCAACACTTAGAACCTAAACCTTCCTTCCACAATTCTCCGGTTAACGCTACTAAATTGACAGAACCTCCCATTCTTCAATTACCTTCGTTCGACTAAATCTGTGAAGGAACGATTTGTGCAAAATCCCCAAAATCCAAAATTCTTGGAGGACAAAACCCTAAAGGTTTTATTCAAGAAAAACCCACTGATTTCTCAACCCAAACCCAATACACTAATTCTAAGTTTGGACGTTATCACCTCGATGATGCAGAATGCACAACAAAAATGATTATGTGTAGTTGTTGAGAAAATGCAAGAAAGAGGATGAAGATGATGAGAACCAAATCAGTGTATATTTTCATTGTTCTTGTTATTTTGTGTAGAATGAGCTATCTCAATATATATGCAAAGTTGTAACCAAATAACAGACATAACAATTACTTTGAATGGTAAACATAACAGAAATTTTATGAGAAAAAAGCGAACGGTCGACTTAAAAAAAAGGGGGGTCGACCTGAGCTCTCCCGACTTCAGGATTATGCAGAAAAATGCTCTTTGCATTGACCGGAATAGGTCCATGTATCGATTCAAAGCACCCCCATATTGACAAATACAAATGCACACAGTATGAGTCGACAGGAGGGTCGACGCGAGCTCTCCTGAGAGCAAAACATGAAAATTGACTTTTATATGAGTCGACCTAAGCAAGCTTTGAGTCGACACAAAGACTCAGAACTTGCAAAAATGCAGATTTTGATATGTTTAGATACATCAAAGAGTTCATAATGTATCTCTAACTCAACCAACATGATCAAACTCATATAATGCTTTTCCTATATGAACCAAGACACATTTTGACAAATGTTTGCCACTAGAAAAATGACGTATGCATATGCGACTCAATGATACCGTCCAAAGTACACTTTTCTAACTATAGATGTTTTGACATCATTAAAACAAGTATAACCAAGTATGAGGCACTTTGCCCTCACATACTTCCTTTTTTAATGATGGCAATACAATAGAAACATAGTTGAGCATAATATGTAGTATCATCTCCCACTTACTCTATGCATTTATCTATAAATGATATGCATGTTTGATCAGTCTTGTAAAGTGATTTGTTATTTCTGCTTGGTTTCTTCTCCCCCTTTGACAACATCAAAAAGAAAGAAGATATAGGTCAACGAAAGACATAGTATAATGAGATAAGCACATTCACCTAATTTGCAACAGGATAGCATTAACAAACATTCATATATAATGAAGTTAATAAAATCATATAGAAATATAAATAAATAACATCGTAAATGGTCAAAAGAAATATGTGCTATTACAAATATTAAAGATTAACAAAGCTTCATGTCTTGATAATTCAAATAAACACAAGAAGAGATTAACACTAGAATGCGATGAACACTATATGAAATAACATGCACAATGATATACAAGGACTTCTCAAGGCCTCCTCCCCCTAAAGTGATGGCACCTTCTGCGAAATGGATAGTCATGAGGTGGAGGAAGTTGTTGATCATCTATCCATTCCGTATGCTCTAGGACAACTCGATTAAGAGTGTTGAAACTGGTAGTAAGAGCCCGGTGTTTCCCTGCAGCATATTCAACTTTGCCATCAAACCTACCCATCACTGTTGTTGCGAATGAGTTGAAGTTATTTGTATCAGCTTGAAATTGGTTCTGCAAATTTGTGAATTGCTCATTCTGGGCAATGATAAAGTTTTGTTGTTCGAGTTGCATGATCCTCATCATTTTGAGGAGTTCTTAATTGTTTTGTTAGGGACGCGGAGGTGATGGAGGCATGTAATTTTAATCCAGGGTCTCTTGATAATCCAAATTTGTTGCTTGAGGCATGTAATCATCGCCTAGTGTAGTCCAGCCCGTGTGTTGCTAGGCACCCCATCCTTGATTTCCATCAGATTCCAAATGGTGCGATTAATCTAGCCAACCATTGTTATCCTGTTCATCAATATCCATGTGATTTCCACCCTCTTCCCCTTCTTCGTCTTCTTCGCTCTTGTCAGATTCCTATAGACAAGAGCTTGCTGCCTTAACAATAAATCTGTAGCGAGAGTCAAGAGGATCCCAAATATAACCTGTTGTGGTGAGAATTAAATATCAAGCTATTTCTTAACTTGAATCGCACATCTTTGAATTCACAACCGGTCTTTGATTTATCCGAAGGAAAGGTTAAAGAAAGAAAAACCTAATTTGCATCGTAAACACAATGCGGGGAGATCTAGGGTTCGAGGGTTGGTTAAACTTAGGGAAGGTGTGTTGCACCCCAAATTTTCACCCCTTAGATCCTCATCATCATTTTAGGATCATATTCGTTTGATTAACTAACCTTAACCCATTTCAAGTTTATCTTTGTCAAGATGCAGATGAATCAGGGTTCCGTACCGTCAAAATCGAGGCTTCGATGGTTTGACCAATCAATGTTTTGGATTTGATTCAACTATAAACAAGATTAAGGATACCGTATTGGGTCAAGTATGAATCCAATTTGAGGTTGTCACCCAGGAATTGAGAATAGTGCAGTTCAAGATACCCGATTAGGGTTTTCGATTAGGAAAAGTCAATTGTAGTTTGACTTTTGTTTTAAAAAGTGTTTCAATGGTGGTATCATGGTCCATTAAGTTCCTATGGCTTATTAAAGTCTATCCAAAGAGTTTCAAGGCCTCAGAATACCCGGAACATGAACAGACGGTCTGATAGTCATCGATTGATCGTACGGTTGACCGAAATGTCAACTCTTCAACAATAAGGAATTTGACTTCAAGATGTGAATCAAAAATGTTCCTTATATCATATTACATCTTCCCATAAAATTTCATGACCATTGGATCAAGGGTTAGGAAGTAATTGCAAAAATCGGGAATTAGGGTTTTGAAAGGGGCAAGACCATAACTCCTCAACCACACATCCAAATGAAGTAGTTCAAAGCTCATTGAAAAGCTCTTGACAAGTCCTACAAAAGTCTCAAAGTGCTCCATGATAAAAAAAATGCATATATTTGGAGTTATGACAAAATTCATTTCAAGAAGGTTATGGATCATGAAAGTTAGGGCTGCCACACTTGAAGTCACCACTTCAACATTTTTCAAAATTCAGAATTCATCAACTTGGGCTACCCTCATCCATTGGATCTTGTTCTTTTCTGATATTATGAAGCTTGGATGATGCAAAAACCAGAAGAAATGAAGAATTGGTAGGCTTGTGCAACTTGGAGCAAGTGGACATTAAAATAATCATTTAAAGCCATGAAAGAGAAACTTTTCAAAGAGAGTGGGCAGCTGCAGTCCCCTAGCCTCCTAGCCTCACTTCAGTCATCTCATCTCTCCCATCTCACTTGATTTTTTCTCAGCATTTGCCCATGGAACTGATGTGTAGAGCTGCCACAAAGATCTTGGCAAAATTCATTTCAAAACTTCATAATCTCCCTCCAAAATGTGGAAAAGCCAAGGCTGCCCTCACCCTTGCTCTCCCTATAAATAGAGACCTCTCTCTATGCTACAAACCACACCAGAACTATTGAGAATACACAAGAAACTCATAGCTCTCTCTTCCTCATCCTTGCTTGAAATTGCTTGAGTTCACAAAATCACCAAAAACACCACTTTTCACTTTTCATGCTAGTTCTTTCTCCAAACATCAAAACACTTCAAAGACCATCTATACACTCTTAAAAGGGCCATTTGAAACTGTTCCAACCATTATTTTCATCAAAAAACTCACCAATCTAAAAGTCAACCTTCATACCTTTGTATGTTGACTTTTATGCACTTTGGAAGCCAAGTCTTTACTTGGGGCATTTCCTACCATTCCAACATTCCCAACACTTCATATATATCATATATCAACTGTCCAAAGTCTCAAAAACCAGCTAGGAAGTTCACAACTCAAACTGTCTTGAAAGATAGTTTGTTGCTTCAAGAGGAAGAAAGCTCCAAATCTTTGCCAAGGAAGAAGATCTCTGGGTTTCTTAGCTTTTTAGCTTGTTCAAGAAAGACTACAAGAGGTATGTAATGCTTAACCTCTTTATTTATTCATACATTGTCATGCTTTACAATTTTGAAATGCTTGTTGTGAAATATAGTCATGTTGTCCTATATTGGTTCTTTGTCAAGAGCTTGAGTTTTATGGTTGTGATATTGCTTTTGTTAGAGTATATTTCTCATGTATGATGTGTTGATGATAAGTTACCAATATTAAACTTTGATGTGATGTACAACCTGTTTTGAGATTTTTGTCTATAAGGTAGTTTTAGAGATCCAAACATTGAAATGTTGGTGTGCTTGCCCTAGATATGTCAAACTTTGTTCGTTGGTGATGTTTGAATAACTTGTAAGTTGTTTCATGAGATCCCCTTGCCTCTAGGTCATGTTTGAGTCTAGTTTGGCTTATGATGATATTTGACACTTTTTGTTATACTATTATCATGAGTTTTGTGCTAAACTGCTTGTGCTTGCCATTTTGTGTCTCAAGTGTTTTAAATCATTGGTTTGTGTTTATATGATCTTGTTTTCCTAATTGAGCTTGTTGAAATGTTGAAAACATGAGACTTTGCTATAGGGCCTGCTGTGAGGTTGCTTGTTTTTGCTGTCAAATATTTGAACTAGCACACCAGTTTTTATTTTGTGCAGCCTGTGTATGATCTTTGAGTTTGGAAACTTCATTTAACATGTTTTGAGGTTGTATGTGGTATGTGTATGTCCAAACTGGCCTTGCTTGTTCAAAACTACTTTTCATTCTCCACTTGCATTTTCAAAACTCCATGATACCAATCACTTGCCATTTTCTGTTTCAACTGATTTTTGCTTGATCCATGTGCCTAGAGTCATTATTTTACTTGTTTTAAACTTGTATGTAATGCCTAATTATCCTAACTGCCATAAACTTGCTTGCTGCCTGAATGAGTTGGTTTTTGCATTTCATGAGCATCAATATGCCATATTCCGTTGGATGTTGATTTGAATAGATTTTGAGGCATGAGCTTATCCCTTTGCATATTTGTGCTATGTGTGTATCATTGTCATGACATGATTCTCTTTGTTTTGAAAAATGCCCTGTTGTACCAAGTTTGTCTCAAGACAGCTTTTTCTTCATAACCATCAACCTGCTAAATTATTTTCTGTTGGAATTATGCTTGAAATTCAAATAGGATCTCTTTCATTTCCATGTTTATAATGTGTATGCATTGGTTGTTTGATCTAATTCTACTTGGTTCATCATCTCACTTTCAATATGCATTTTCAAGCTAAAGTTGCCATGTGCTATACCCAAATTCTGTTTTAACTGCAATATGCCTGAATTCTAGGTTTGATCTCACATGTTTGCATGTTTGTGATGTGTGTATGTCATTAGTTTAGCATTGCAACTCATTACTTGAAAAATATCTTGCTGCATCACCCTGCTTTTTCAAAACAGCTGCTTACATTGCATAAACATACCAAATTTTGTTTTGATTAAAGTATGCTTGAATTTTGAACATAACATCATCTGTTGTCATATGTGTGGTATGTGTACATCATGAGTCTGCACATTTTTGACCAAACCAACTTGTATGACCTATCTTATTGCCAAAACAGTTTTCTTGCAAAATCACAGTTACACATACATTACACAATTTCCTATTTGAACCAAGATTGTTGATACATGAGCACTAGAGCTAGCTGGCTTGAGTTGAAGTTTGTTTAGGGTGTGTGTGTGTGTGTTTATTTCATGACCTAAAACTCCTCATTTTGGACTATGCCTCATTTAACTTGCATTCAACAGCTTTTTGAAAAGTCACAGCCACACACAATATACATTTTCCATGATTGAAACATTTTGAGCAATTCTTGAACAAGAAGTCTTCTGTTTACACATTTGAAAGTTGTATGTCATGTGCATTTGATCTGAACATATCCCTTGGAGCCATGAAAGCTCATATCCTTTTATACCACACTGCTGCCAAAACTGTTTTGAAACCACAGCTGCACACTTCATCATACTATCTTCCTTCTGCCTGAGACATTGGTGTTTGGTTTGTAAACATTTGAGAGCATCATATAACATGTTTAGGACTTATAGGCCATGTATGTATGAGCCGATAATTCCTATCTGCATCCTTGGCAGTTTGCTTGCTTTTTCATGCTACATTTGTGATTCATGAGCCACTTTCAATTCTATTGATCTATGCTTGAGCCTTAAGTGTACAATACATCTGTTATCATATTCGTGACTTGTATGCAATGCCTATTTGATATGTATGAATTCAGAACTGGTGTGTTTTTTCAAATTGCATCTCAAAATGCCAATATGCATCTTCAATCGTGTTTCTTGTTAGAAGCATCATTACACAATTTTGTTAATACCATCATAATCCTTGTCAAAAAATAATCATGTTTGGCTAAAGTTTCATGAAAAAAAATTGAGTTTTGATCAAGTTTGGATCCTTCACGTATGTGTTTTGTTTGGTTTGTTTTTTCCCAGAATTCCATCATATCTAGTGTTATCTATTTATGGGGGTGGCTAAATACACGGATGTATAGCCGCCCCAGTGGTAGACAACTTGCACGCCTTATACCTTTCACATGCCTGACCTGAGTTCGATCCTTGGTGATCAACTCTTTTGGTTTTTGTTTTCATTTTGCCTTGTTTAATCATTTTCTTCTTTCTTGCCTTTCCTCTCACACGCGCTTGTAAATGGCTGAGTTGGTTTGTGTTGTGTTGGTGAACACAAGGGCGTGGGTTCAATCCCTTCCCATGCCACTTCTTTTTATTTATTTGTTTTTTTTATTTTCATAAATCATTGAAACTTTAAAATATCACAACTTTCTAATGCTTTATCGTTTTTGATCCGTTCTTTTTGCCAATTGCTCATTGTAATGTATATTTTCATTTAATGGATTAAAATCTCAATTTGTTTGTCTTTACAATGCCCTTTTTCCTAATTTCTAGTTGGTTCATTCTTAGGTCGTTACCTTGTGTCGTGATTGATTTTCTTTCATACTATACTTGACTTATCTTGTGATATTTCTTGATATGTGATTCCTATGTGTTAGTTAACATGTTAGGTTTACCTTTCTTGTTGGTGGTCACCATAAATTTGTTGTTCTCTACCTAAATCTTGAATTGAACTGTTGTAACATTTCTTACATGTAGGTTTGTATTTGATTGATATCAATACGTGATTTTTGTTTGGTATAATGTTGTCACATTTGATGTACTTTTACTTATAACATGATCATTTTAAGTTGTGACTTATTTGTATGATTGTTGTTTTCATATTTGTTAATATGTCTCTGGGTTGTTACCTTCATCTTTGTTAAGATATATGATTCTAGGTTGTAACCATTTGTATCTATTTAATCCTTGCTTATTGTGATATGCATGCTTGTTTGGTTGTAACCATATCCCTTATATTCATAATGTGTGAATGATTATGCTTTGTTAAGTTTATTTCCCCAAAGTGATAGAACTCTTTAGTTCTCATCCAAGATTGACCCTTGGGTCATAGATAGCTCATTACATCATAGGTCTGGATAGAACCTTCTCTCCCTTTTGGTATGGATAGAACCAATAGGATTTAAACTCATAGGTCTGGATAGAACCTTCTCCCCTTTTGGTCTGGATAGAACCAATAGGATATTACCTCATTAGGTCTGGATAGAACCTTCCCCTCCTTTTGGTCTGGATAGAACCAATAGGATTTAAACTCATAGGTCTGGATAGAACCTTCTTCCCTCTTTTGGTCTGGAAATAACCAATTGATCCTTATTCTGTAGTTCGTGCCCGAACTACGACCGCTTTGATTTCTCATTGGACAATGAGAATACGTAGGCACAAGATGCGATATCTTGACGAGAAACCTTCCCCCTTCTCCCACCTTTTGGTCTGGATAGAACCAATTGGTCTTACAACGTAGAACTTTAGGATAGAGTTTGGTTAACTCTATGTAAGAATCATGGATATGATTACTTACTTCCCTTTCTTGAGAGTTCAACATAGATCTAGAGAGTTTCGTAAAACTCTACACAAGTATGGATATGTTTGTTCCCCTTTGAACCTTGATCATAATCAAGTGTTCTTCATCCCTTGTAAGGTGAACTACGATTGCTCTGATTCTATCCTAGTTAGGATACGTAGGCAGAGGACGCGACGTCTTTGCGAGCAAACTTAGAAACTATCTTTAGGTCATAACCTTCACATTTTTATCCAATTCCAATCTTAGCAAATATTTAGCAAACTTAGCATGCAAACAAACAAAAGGTTCCTGTAGAGTACTACAGATGTTTAGGATGTGAAATACCTACCCTATGCATAACCAACCCCCGATCCCCGAATCTCTTAGCGTTGTTGTTACATCGAAAAAAGGTTTTTCTTTCTTTAGACCTTTCCTTTGGATAAATTAAAGTCCGGTTGTGAATTTAAGAATTTAAGATTCAAGTTAATCAATAGCTTGGTATCACGATTCTCACCGCAACAAAAATGGCGACTTCGCTAGGGGTATTTCTTAACTTGAGGGTTTAGCCTATTTTGTTTAATTGCATGCTATATTTGTGAATATTTGCTTAACATGTATATTTGTCAATATATTTGTTTGTATGTTGGGTATTGGGTGCTTTGAGTGGTGAGACGGTCCTATACCCGGACTTGAGTGCAATTATGATAGGATGGTGGTATATTCAAGAAGGCTTATAGGGAGTTGATTCTCGACCAAGCTAACTTGAGAAACCACCGCTCAGTGTAGGCCTTCTTGAGAGTTTAGTATTGTTGATCGAGTATTCGTGAAAACAATGCTACTTTCGACGAAGGAGCCCATGACACTGTGAACTTTTAGAATACATTCTACCCCACTTTGGCCTTATTAGGACGTAGTGCAATGGCTATAAGGAAGTATTTCCGAAGTAGTTGATAAGCGATACTACACTCGGGCGAGACTCTCTGGAGAATATTATCGATTACCGAGTGATTTAGGAAATTGATAATATCCGAAAGATGGGTTGTTGACCATGGGAACTTTGTTAAGAACCCGTTCGGCAGGTACAAATTAACCCATAGTACAAATCCTTGGGGATGGGTAGACCTTTGACTCATTGCTTTGATCTTGAGCCTAGGAGGTCTTTGTGTATGCATTGTATTTGTGAATACTTGCCATCATGTTATGTGTGCATCATCCCATCATATCACCATAAGCATATCATGTCGCAACTAGTTTTGTAAAACTCAGTCGATCTCTGGTATTTTTAAAAGTTGTAACTTTTCCAACGATTGATGAAATGAGGGTTTTGACCTAGTCAATCTTCTGAGTTTTGTAAAACCAGTTTGCTTTTGCATTGCATTTGCATTTCTCAGCCTTACGTCGCTTTTGATCAGAGATAGAGAAGGGATACCTAGCACATATCCAGGACAAATGGCAACAATGGAGGGACTTTTGACAGCTCAGGAAATGCTGAAAGAGGACATCAGAATTCCCAAGTGTCAGATGAATTGGGTTCTAGAGACATTGCAGAACATGATGAAAAAGGAAGGTCACCTTGACCATGTGACGTCTAGAGAAACTAGGGATACATTATCTCCGATGATTCCTCCAACTCAAGGACATTCTCGGTATCAACAACCAGATAACCGTCAATCGCGTCAGCCCGCCCAACAAAAACCAAGGAAACCAGAGAGTTTGTTTCTAATGTCATACAGTCAGGTATTGCCAGACTTGATCCAAGAAGGAACGATAACACCAAAGGAGCTGAAACCAGTAATTCCTCCTTACCCTCTGAACTGTGGTACCAACACTAAATGGGACTATCATACTGGGGCGCTAGGGCGTTCAACTGAAGTCTCTCACCAGTCGGTGTTTGTTCCTCCTCAAGGTTCTCAAAGCCAGAGATTGAACAAGAAAAATCATGTCAGGAAAAATAAGACTTGCGGTAGACCAACTCCAGTACCGTTAAGCAAACTTTATCTGCTACTGATTCAGAACTCACTAGTGACTCCATGATTATCCAATCCTGTGCCAGGACCATGGCATAATGCGAACCTGAACTATGAATTTCACAAAGGAGCTGAAGGACACAACTTAGATGCATGTATAGCATTGGGTTATCTTGTACAAGATCTAATCATTGACAAACACTTGGTCCTCGAGGAAGACCACCCAGAAGTAGAATGTGGATATCATACTGGGACAACAGGGCACCTAGTTGAAGAGTGTGAAGGTTTTAAACTGAGACTGCAAGAGTTGCTGAAACCTCAGGAGGATAAATCAAATGACAGTGCTGCGATTCATAAATCCATGGGCAAAGGACCCGTGAGACCCCTCATAATTCTATATCACGAGGAGCAAGTGGTGGTTGAAGGTGTTTCCCCACATGGGCCTAAAATTTGAAATTTGTTTTGTCAATTTAAATTCCCTAAGGCTGGCAGCTGTAGACTGTTTCAGCATTTTGTTGAGTGTCTTTGCATTTGAATTGCTTGTAAGCTGTTGTTCATTTTGAATTGGCAAGATTAATGAAATGTTTGTGCATCTTTTGATTAATGAAATGTTTGTGCATCTTTTGATTAATTCATTCATTTCACTCTTTCTTTTTCCTTTCATTATTATGAGATGACGAAAAATGCAAAAATTTCTTTTCTTTACTAAACTGTTGTTTAAAGCAAAGATTGGGGAGGATGATGAAAATTATACCCATAACTGTTGTTGATATGCTTTCAATTTAACTTTGCCGATGATGTAAGGCATTGTTTCAATCCCTAAACACTGGAGAAATAAGGAAGATAATCCGTCGTTAACCCCTTCGAGCCTAGAAGTAGGATTTCTTTCTTTACAAAAACAAAACCTTAAATCTCAAACCCGGGGCGGGTAGTTCTCGGTTAACTCGAAGATACGTGCATACAAGACACTTTTCATATAAAGGTGGTGCACTCAGGTTTTCCTTCGTACACAACAAGAAAGTGTCAAAGATGCTTTTCAGCATAAAAGACGATGATGGTTCACCGTATCCATTAAACTAGGTAGTCACCTCCTTTCTCAAAAAAAAGAGAAAAAGAAAAAAGAAAATTGAAAAGCCCGCTAAGTCAAAACCTATGAAGGAGACTTAAGCAAAAATGGGGCATCCCATTGACTGTATATTCGAACAAAACAGTTCAGACAAAAGTCAGGGATAACAAAAGAGAGGAATTCTGTAAGAGTTATCACTTTTAAAATCCTCAAATAACAAAAGCTATCTAATACTGTAAGGGAGTTGTGACTACTTTAGGTTTGTAAGCCATCGCCAACTATCATCAGTCCAATTCTTAAGCCTGTAAGAACCTGAATGTATAGTTTAAGTTAACTGAGCGTAGGATTGGAGTTCATCATGGAGAGTGGGTGGGACAAATAACTTTGAGCCTTTATCCTTTGTTTCATGAATCATGAACCGAGCCACGTTACAACCCTTAAAGGACATAATTGAGGTAAGGTTGTTTTGAAAGCATATTACAGCAAGGTTGGATAACTTGACTCCTAATGATCTTTGTTAATTGTATGTGTTCATCACTTTATCCATCATTTGTAAAATGATTGGATCACTTTCACTTTGATCACTTGATCACTCCGCCGTGTTTGTTTCATCAAAAAATGTTTTTCAAAAGATCGGATGAATTTTACATTGAAAATTGCCAACTTTTAATGAACAACATTGCGTGCAAGACGATCTGAGGTCAAAGGAATCCCACAAACGCTGTCGGCCAGGGAATTTGACATGATGAAGGGAGCTCAGCCTGGGGCAATCAATTTGAAGGATTTGTTAATCATTTGTTACAACTTTCAGCTAATCAGAGCCGACCAGGTCAAGATCAAATGAAGCTCTCAATGAACAGTTTAGTCTGGGGCAAATCTTTTGCAGTTACCAGCTAGCAGGGGAAAGTTTGTTCCCCAGTCGTTACTTCCACAGTCTGAAGACTTTGTTGTACAAATACCGTTAAACTGGGGCAATCACGTCGAGATTTGTAAATATCTCTCTATAAGAGTTTGAAGACATTGAAGCATCTTTATGTTAGTTCTCTTGATGGTTTCTTCCCACTGACCACGTAATCTGGGGCATGAGAGGTTTGAAGACTATTCGTCGCCAGATCCGTTGCTCACTTAAAGAGGATTATTACCATCATGGGGCATAAATGTTTTGTTCTCATGGTGCCTTTTTCCAAGCTCTCCAGTTAAGTTGTTACTTCAGTTGATTTGGGAATCTCTCGATGTGATTTTCCTTCAGCAAAGAATTCAAACTCGTAATGGAAATCCAAGTGAAGTCTCTGACGTTTTGGCCTAAGGAGATTACTCTCTCCCAGAGAAGGTGGTAACCTTGAAGTGGAATTGATGTTCTTCATGATCATCCCCTTTGATGTCCAATTTTTGTGAAGTTGGTTGGGTCTCTGTGTCGAGATGTTTATTTCATCTCCTATTTTGTTTTGTCTGTTTTGTCAGCATAAACATAAGCATGGCATAAAGTATATGCATAGCATTTGTGCATTTTTTCTATCTCTGGTTATTACCTGTTCCTGTTTCACTCTGGTGTTTTTCACCAAGTGACTGGGTGTGTTGTCTCTCTCCCATAGAGTTGTCAGCCCTTAAGCATAAAATGTCCATCCTTTCTCAATTCCCCCACAGAGTTTAATCCTCATGGATGATGGTTGCTTCAGTTATCTTTTTCCATGATTGGATAAGATGTGGCCCCATTCGAGTTCATTTCTCAATGGTTGGAGTCTTGTTTGACAGTTTCTTTCTAGCTTGGTTCTGGATTGAACTTTGGTCCCTGTCGGTCGCCGAACCTACCTGGACGTGCATTTATTTTGCACTATCTATCAAGAAGAACATTTTGCTTTGCCTAACAACGATAAGTGGCAGTCTCTGTAGAGAAGCTTATCTATAGTGGCAATCTCTGGCGAGAAGCTTATTCATATTCAGCGATAAGTGGCAGTCTCTTCGGAGAAGCTTAATCGTCTTCAGCGGTGAGTGGCAATCTCTAGCGAGAAGCTTATTCATCATCAACGATAAATGGTAGTCTCTTCGGAGAAGTTTAATCGTCTTTAACGATAAATGGTAGTCTCTTCGGAGAAGTTTAATCGTCCTTAACAAATAAGTGGCAATCTCTGGCGAGAAGCTTATCATCTCAGCAATAAGTGGCAGTCTCTATAGAGAAGCTTATTCATCTTCAAATAAGTGGCAATCTCTGGCGAGAAGCTTATTCATCATTAACAATAAATGGCAGTCTCTTCGGAGAAGTTTAATCGTCTTCAACGACAAATGACAGTCTCTTCGGAGAAGTTTAATCGTCCTCAACAAATAAGTGGCAATCTCTGGCGAGAAGCCTATCATCTCAGCAATAAGTGGCAGTCTCTGTAGAGAAGCTTATTCATCTTCAAATAAGTGTCAATCTCTGGCGAGAAGTTTAACCTTCATCAACGATAAATGGCAGTCTCTTCGGAGAAGTTTAATCGTCTTCAACGATAAATGGCAGTCTCTTCGGAGAAGTTTAATCGTCCTCAACAAATAAGTGGCAATCTCTGGCGAGAAGCTTATCATCTCAGCAATAAGTGGCAGTCTCTGTAGAGAAGCTTATTCATCTTCAAATAAGTGGCAATCTCTGGCGAGAAGCTTATTCATCATCAACGATAAATGGCAGTCTCTTCGGAGAAGCTTAACCTTCGTCAATGATAAATGGCAGTCTCTTCGGAGAAGTTTAATCATCTTCAGCGGTGAGTGGCAATCTCTTCAGAGAAGCTTATCCTTCATCAGCAGTAAGTGGCAGTCTCATTTGAGAAGCTTATCTTAAGGACGTTAACGCACGGTTGTAACCAGCATTGTTTGAAAATCTAATGGATACTGGTATAAGTAATTTGGTGGTGACCAATCATATTTCAAGTAAGGCCCGTTTGTAATTGACATTATGAGAATCCATGGACAACAAATACTAACAATTTGGTTGTGTATCATTCCAAAATAAGTCACAAAGGTTTCTATCCCAAGCACAGGTTTCGTACCTTTGGAAGAAGTTTGTTTCTATCCTAAGCTCAGGTTGTGTACCTTTGGAGATAGATATTGGTTTCCATCCTAAGCTCAGGTTTCGTACCTTTGGAAGATGTATTATTTGATTCCAAGCACAAGTTTCATACCTTTGGAGATAGATGTTTGTTGTCATCCCAAGCTCAGGTTTCGTACCTTTGGAGATGTATTGTTTGATCCCAAGCTCAGGTTTCGTACCTTTGGAGATGTATTGTTTGATTCCAAGCACAGGTTTCGTACCTTTGGAGATAGATGTTTGTTGCCATCCCAAGCTCAGGTTTCGTACCTTTGGAGATGTATTGTTTGATTCCAAGCACAGGTTTCGTACCTTTGGAGATAGATGTTTGTTGTCATCCCAAGCTCAGGTTGTGTACCTTTGGAGATGTATCATTTCTATCCAAGCACAGGTTTCATACCTTTGGAGATGTACTGTTTGATTCCAAGCATAGGTTTCGTATCTTTGGAAGACGTTTGTTTCTATCCTAAGCTCAGGTTTCGTACCTTTGGAGATAGATATTGGTTTCCATCCCAAGCTCAGGTTTCGTACCTTTGGAGATGTATTGTTTGATTCCAAGCACAGGTTTCGTACCTTTGGAGATAGATGTTTGTTGTCATCCCAAGCTCAGGTTGTGTACCTTTGGAGATGTATCATTTCTATCCAAGCACAGGTTTCGTACCTTTGGAGATGTACTATTTGATTCCAAGCACATGTTTCGTACCTTTGGAAGAAGTTTGTTTCTATCCTAAGCTCAGGTTTCGTACCTTTGGAGATAGATATTGGTTTCCATCCCAAGCTCGGGTTTCTTACCTTTGGAGATGTATTGTTTGATTCCAAGCACAGGTTTCGTACCTTTGGAAGAGGTTTGTTTCTATCCCGAGTACAGGTTGTGTACCTTTGGAGATAGATGTTTATTGCCATCCCAAGCTCATGTTTCGTACCTTTGGAGATGTATTGTTTGATTCCAAGCACAGGTTTTGTACCTTTGGAAGATTGTTTGTTGTCATCCCGAGCACAGGTTGTGTACCTTTGGAGATGTATACTTTGAATCCCGAGTTCAGAAATTCCTAGAGACTAAAGTGGTTGCATTTGCATGAAGTGTTCTATATCCTAATGTTTTGAGGATATTAGTTTTTGATCCTAAGGTTTTGAGGGTCTTCGTCCAATCCTAATGTTTTGAGGATATTAGTTTCCAATCCTAATGTGTTGAGGGTTGTGTCTCTTCTATATCCTAATGTATTGAGGATGTTTAGTTTTTGATCCAAAAGTTTTGAGGGTCTTCGTCCAATCCTAATGTGTTGAGGGTTGTGTTTCTGTTGTATCCTAATATATTGAGGGTACTAGTTTTTGTTCCTAAGGTATTGAGGGATATATTTGTGCTTCCTGGTCGTCACCAAACTCTTTGAGAATCCAGTTCTTTCTAAATCCAGTGGTTACTGGCATTGCTTAAAAACTAATCGTTATCAGTACTGTGAGTCGGTTGTTACCAATTCCCAACCGAAGTCCTATATTTTATCGATATTGGTTGGAATTCCCAGTTGTAATTGGAACTTTGGTTTGGTCGTCACCATCATCCCCAGGGAGTCTAGTGAAAACTAACACCACTTGAAGTTATTTGTTGTTCTGGTCGTCACCGGTTTCCCCATTAAAGCTTTTGCTTTCCCAGTCGAGTCTCGGAGAACTAGTGGACACTAGCTTCCCCGACGCGTCCGGTCTTGTTTCTAACCTTTTGCTGAAGATCCCGTTTGAACTCTTCGTTATAGGAAACTTCTCATCTGGTTATCCCCAGTGAGGTTCGTGTCTCCGTTCCGACTTGTCCCCCGGTGAAGTTGTGCTTCCCCAGTGGAACTGTTCCCCAGCAAAGTGTTCCCCAGTGGTTTCTTTCCCCAGTGAGGTTTGCGTTTCTTTTCTTTCGTCTCCTCAGTGAAGAATTGCCTTCTTCCCCAGTGGGCTTCCTCATCTGGTTATCCCCAGAGAAGTTTGTGTCTCCTTTCCCCAATGAAGAGGTGTCTTCCCTAGTGGAATTTGTGTCCCCTGTGTGAAAGATTCCTTTGAACAACATCTTTAGTCATGTTTGAACTATATTGCTTACTTTGCCTTGAATCTTTCCCCAATGTGTTGGGTCCCTCGTGAGTAGTTACTCGTTGTCCTGTCGTTCTTTTATTCTTGCTCGTGTGTATGCATTCGTCTTGCATTCAAGCATCATAAAGCATCACTTAGATTCATTACATTTTAGTATTTGTCCTTTTGCATACCATTGGATCTATGAGGATTGTCATCTCTCATTGCCATCTAGTGAAGATATTTAAATAGGGGCATCTGTTGCACCCCAAATTTTAACCCCTTAGATCCTCATCATCATTTTAGGATCATATTCATTTGATTAACTAACCTTAACCTATTTCAAGTTTATCTTTGTCAAGATGCAGATGAATCAGGGTTCCGTACCGTCAAAATCGAGGCTTCGATGGTTTGACCAATCAATGTTTTGGATTTGATTCAACTATAAACAAGATTAAGGATACCACATTGGGTTAAGTATGAATCCAATTTAAGGTTGTCACCCAGGAATTGAAAATAGTGCAATTCAAGATACCCGATTAGGGTTTTCGATTAGGAAAAGTCAACTGTAGTTTGAATTTTGTTTTAAAAAGTGTTTCAATGGTGGCATCATGGTCCATTAAGTTCCTATGGCTTAGTAAAGTCTACCCAAAGAGTTTCAAGGCCTCAGAATACCCGGAACATGAACAGACGGTTCGATAGTCATCGATTGATCGTACGGTTGATTGAAAAGTCAACTCTTCAACAATAAGGAATTTGACTTCAAGATGTGAATCAAAAATGTTCCTTATGTCATATTACACCTTCGCATAAAATTTCATGACCATTGGATCAAGGGTTAGGAAGTAATAACAAAAATCGGGAATTAGGGTTTTGAAATGGGCAAGACCATAACTCCTCAACCACACATCCAAATGAAGTGGTTCAAAGCTCATTGGAAAGCTCTTGACAAGTCCTACAAAAGTCTCAAAGTGGTTCATGATCAAAAAATGCATATATTTGTAGTTATGACAAAATTCATTTCAAGAAGGGAAATAACTTAGAAAAATTCTAAGTTATTTGGCCTTTTAAGTGATTTTTTCAGCAACTTGAAGGGTTTTTCAACCTAGTTCCATCTAGAATTTGGAAATCTCAAAAACATGAAAGTTATAGAGCTACTTGAGGGCTTTCTAAACTGTGGTAGAACTCCTCAATGGCATGTGTGAGCAGAAAGTTATGGATCATGAAAGTTAGGGCTGCCACACTTGAAGTCACCACTTCAACATTTTTCAAAATTCAGAATTCATCAACTTGGGCTACCCTCAGCCATTGGATCTTGTTCTTTTCTGATATTATGAAGCTTGGATGATGCAAAAACCAGAAGAAATGAAGAATTGGTAGGCTTGTGCAACTTGGAGCAAGTGGACGTCAAAATAATCATTTAAAGCCATGAACGAGAAACTTTTCAAAGAGAGTGGGCAGCTGCAGTCCCCTAGCCTCCTAGCCTCACTTAAGTCATCTCATCTCTCCCATCTCACTTGATTTTTGCTCAGCATTTGCCCATGGAACTGATGTGTAGAGCTGCCACAAAGATCTTGGCAAGATTCATTTCAAAACTTCATAATCTCCCTCCAAAATGTGGAAAAGCCAAGGCTGCCCTCACCCTTGCTCTCCCTATAAATAGAGACCTCTCTCTATGCTACAAACCACACCAGAACTATTGAGAATACACAAGAAACTCATAGCTCTATCTTCCTCATCCTTGCTTGAAATTGCTTGAGTTCACAAAATCACCAAAAACACCACTTTTCACTTTTCATGCTAGTTCTTTCTCCAAACATCAAAACACTTCAAAGACCATCTATACACCCTTAAGATGGCCATTTAAAACTGTTCCAACCATTATTTTCCTCAAAAAACTTACCAATCTAAAAGTCAACCTTCATACCTTTGTATGTTGACTTTTATGCACTTTGGAAGCCAAGTCTTTACTTGAGGCATTTCCTACCATTCCAACACTCCCAACACTTCATATATATCATATTTCAACTGTCCAAAGTCTCAAAAACCAGCTGGGAAGTTCACAACTCAAACTGTCTTGAAAGATAGTTTGTTGCTTCAAGAGGAAGAAAGCTCCAAATCTTTGCCAAGGAAGAAGATCTCTGGGTTTCTTAGCTTTTTAGCTTGTTCAAGAAAGACTACAAGAGGTATGTAATGCTCAACCTCTTTATTTATTCATACATTGTCATGCTTTACAATTTTGAAATGCTTGTTGTGAAATATAGTCATGTTGTCCTATGTTGGTTCTTTGTCAAGAGCTTAAGTTTTATGGTTGTGATATTGCTTTTGTTAGAGTATATTGCTCATGTATGATGTGTTGATGATATGTTACCAATATTAAACTTTAATGTTATGTACAACTTGTTTTGAGATTTTTGTCTATAAGGTAGTTTTAGAGATCCAAACATTGAAATGTTGGTGTGCTTGCCCTAGATCTGTCAAACTTTGTTCATTGGTGATGTTTGAATAACTTATAAGTTGTTTCATGAGATCCCCTTGCCTCTAGGTCATGTTTGAGTCTAGTTTGGCTTATGATGATATTTGACACTTTTTGCTATACTATTATCATGAGTTTTGTGCTAAACTGCTTGTGCTTGCCATTTTGTGTCTCAAGTGTTTTAAATCATTGGTTTGTGTTTATATGATCTTGTTTTCCTAGTTGAGCTTGTTGAAATGTTGAAAACATGAGACTTTGCTATAGGGCCTGTTGTGAGGTTGCTTGTTTTTGCTGTCAAATATTTGAACTAGCACACCAGTTTTTATTTTGTGCAGCCTGTGTATGATCTTTGAGTTTGGAAACTTCATTTAACATGTTTTGAGGTTGTATGTGGTATGTGTATGTCCAAACTGGCCTTGCTTGTTCAAAACTACTTTTCATTCTCCACTTGCATTTTCAAAACTCCATGATACCAATCACTTGCCATTTTCTGTTTCAACTGATTTTTGCTTGATCCATGTGCCTAAAATCATTATTTTACTTGTTTTAAACTTGTATGTAATTCCTAATTATCCCAACTGCCATAAACTTGCCTGCTGCCTGAATGAGTTGGTTTTTGCATTTCATGACCATCAATATGCCATATTCTGTTTGATGTTGATTTGAATAGATTTTGAGGCATGAGCTTATCCCTTTGCATATTTGTGGTATGTGTGTATCATTGTCATGACATGATTCTCTTTGTTTTGAAAAATGCCCTGCTGTACCAAGTTTGTCTCAAGACAGCTTTTTCTTCATAACCATCAACCTGCCAAATTCTTTTCTGTTGGAATTATGCTTGAAATTCAAATAGGATCTCTTTCATTTCCATGTTTATAATGTGTGTGCATTGGTTGTTTGATCTATTTCTACTTGGTTCATCATCTCACTTTCAATATGCATTTTCAAGCTAAAGTTGCCATGTGCTATACCCAAATTCTGTTTTAACTGCAATATGCCTGAATTCTAGGTTTGATCTCACCTGTTTGCATGTTTGTGATATATGTATGTCATTAGTTTAGCATTGCAACTCATTACTTGAAAAATATCTTGTTGCATCACCCTGCTTTTTCAAAACAGCTGCTTACATTGCATAAACATACCAAATTTTGTTTTGATTAAAGTATGCTTGAATTTTGAACATAACATCATCTGTTGTCATATGTGTGGTATGTGTACATCATGAGTCTGCACATTTTTGACCAAACCAACTTGTATGACCTATCTTATTGCCAAAACAGTTTTCTTGCAAAATCACAGTTACACATACATTACATAATTTCCTGTTTGAACCAAGATTGTTGATACATGAGCACTAGAGCTAGCTGGCTTGAGTTGAAGTTTGTTTAGGGTGTGTGTGTGTTTATTTCATGACCTAAAACTCCTCATTCTGTACTATGCCTCATTTAACTTGCATTCAACAGCTTTTTGAAAAGTCACAGCCACACACAATATACATTTTCCATGATTGGAACATTTTGAGCAATTCTTGAACAAGAAGTCTTCTGTTTACACATTTGAAAGTTGTATGTCATGTGCATTTGATCTGAACATATCCCTTGGAGCCATGAAAGCTCATATCCTTTTATACCACACTGCTGCCAAAACTGTTTTGAAACCACAGCTGCACACTTCATCATACTATCTTCCTTCTGCCTGAGACATTGGTGTTTGGTTTGTAAACATTTGAGAGCATCATATAACATGTTTAGGACTTATAGGCCATGTATGTATGAGCCGATAATTCCTATCTGCATCCTTGGCAGTTTGCTTGCTTTTTCATGCTACATTTGCGATTCATGAGCCACTTTCAATTCTATTGATCTATGCTTGAGCCTTAAGTGTACAATACATCTGTTATCATATTCGTGACTTGTATGCAATGTCTATTTGATATGTATGAATTCAGAACTGGTGTGTTTTTTCAAATTGCATCTCAAAATGCCAATATGCATCTTCAATCGTGTTTCTTGTTAGAAGCATCATTACACAATTTTGTTAATACCATCATAATCCTTGTCAAAAAATAATCATGTTTGGCTAAAGTTTCATGAAAAAAAATTGAGTTTTGATCAAGTTTGGATCCTTCACGTATGTGTTTTGTTTGGTTTGTTTTTTCCCAGAATTCCATCATATCTAGTGTTATCTATTTATGGGGGTGGCTAAATACACGGATGTATAGCCGCCCCAGTGGTAGACAACTTGCACGCCTTATACCTTTCACATGCCTGACCTGAGTTCGATCCTTGGTGATCAACTCTTTTGGTTTTTGTTTTCATTTTGCCTTGTTTAATCATTTTCTTCTTTCTTGCCTTTCCTCTCACACGCGCTTGTAAATGGCTGAGTTGGTTTGTGTTGTGTTGGTGAACACAAGGGCGTGGGTTCAATCCCTTCCCATGCCACTTCTTTTTATTTATTTGTTTTTTTTTATTTTCATAAATCATTGAAACTTCAAAATATCACAACTTTCTAATGCTTTATCGTTTTTGATCCGTTCTTTTTGCCAATTGCTCATTGTAATGTATATTTTCATTTAATGGATTAAAATCTCAATTTATTTTGTCTTTACAATGCCCTTTTTCCTAATTGCTAGTTGGTTCATTCTTAGGTCGTTACCTTGTGTCGTGATTGATTTTCTTTCATACTATACTTGACTTATCTTGTGATATTTCTTGATATGTGATTCC
This sequence comes from Lathyrus sativus, assembly GCA_963859935.3. Taxonomy (NCBI): domain Eukaryota; kingdom Viridiplantae; phylum Streptophyta; class Magnoliopsida; order Fabales; family Fabaceae; genus Lathyrus; species Lathyrus sativus. The sequence continues at coordinate 273,949,469 of OZ012738.1, read as the reverse complement.
TATGTGTTAGTTAACATGTTAGGTTTACCTTTCTTGTTGGTGGTCACCATAAATTTGTTGTTCTCTACCTAAATCTTGAATTTAACTGTTGTAACATTTCTTACATGTATGTTTGTATTTGATTGATATCAATACGTGATTTTTGTTTGGTATAATGTTGTCACATTTGATGTACTTTTACTTATAACATGATCATTTTAAGTTGTGACTTATTTGTATGATTGTTGTTTTCATATTTGTTAATATGTCTCTGGGTTCTTACCTTCATCTTTGTTAAGATATATGATTCTAGGTTGTAACCGTTTGTATCTATTTAATCCTTGCTTATTGTGATATGCATGCTTGTTTGGTTGTAACCATATCCCTTATATTCATCATGTGTGAATGATTATTCTTTGTTAAGTTTATTTCCCCAAAGTGATAAAACTCTTTAGTTCTCATCCAAGATTGCCTCCTCTCTCTCCTTCCAAAGGAAAAGTCTCTCTATTGACCCTTGGGTCATAGATAGCTCATTACATCATAGGTCTGGATAAAACCTTCTCTCCCTTTTGGTCTGGATAGAACCAATAGGATTTAAACTCATAGGTCTGGATAGAACCTTCTCCCCTTTTGGTCTGGATAGAACCAATAGGATATTACCTCATTAGGTCTGGATAGAACCTTCCCCTCCTTTTGGTTTGGATAGAACTAATAGGATTTAAACTGATAGGTCTGGATAAAACCTTCTTCCCTCTTTTGGTCTGGAAATAACCAATTGATCCTTATTCTGTAGTTCGTGCCCGAACTACGACCGCTCTGATTTCTCATTGGACAATGAGAATACGTAGGCACAAGATGCGATATCTTGACGAGCAACCTTCCCCCTTCTCCCACCTTTTGGTCTGGATAGAACCAATTGGTCTTACAACGTAGAACTTTAGGATAGAGTTTGGTTAACTCTATGTAAGAATCATGGATTGATTACTTACTTCCCTTTCTTGAGAGTTCAACATAGATCTAGAGAGTTTCGTAAAACTCTACACAAGCATATTCATTTGAATAGGGGCAGAGGACGCGACGTCTTTGCGAGCAAACTTAGAAACTATCTTTAGGTCATAACCTTCACATTTTTACCCAATTCCAATCTTAGCAAATATTTAGCAAACTTAGCATGCAAACAAACAAAAGGTTCCTGTAGAGTACTACAGATGTTTAGGATGTTAAATACCTACCCTATGCATAACCAACCCCCGATCCCCGAATCTCTTAGCGTTGTTGTTACATCGCGAAAAAGGTTTTTCTTTCTTTAGACCTTTCCTTTGGATAAATTAAAGTCCGGTTGTGCATTTAAGAATTTAAGATTCAAGTTAATCAATAGATTGGTATCACGATTCGCACCGCAACAAGGTGTTAGCATCCTAAGCATCTGTAGTATTCTATAGGAACCTCTTGTTTTATTAGTTATTTGTTATATGTTATATGGTATGATAAAGGGTTGAAGGTAAAGAGAGAAACCTAAGGGGTTAGTCCTAAGTAAGAAATTGCATGATGTGTCTACGTATCCTGACAGAAATGGAATCAGAGTATTCGTAGTTCCCCTCAACGAGGGTGAGGAACTTCTTGACTGTGGTAAAGGTTCCAAGGGGAAGTAAGTATTCATAGTGAAGTACTTACGTGGAGTGAGGCGAATCCAAGTCTAAGTTGAATTGTTGAAAGGTAGGTAAGATGAGTAAGTATCCATGGCAGGAACTTACGTGGAGTATGACGAATCTGATCCTAAGGCTAGGATAAGGGAATGAGTATGGATATCCATGGCAGGACATTTACATGGAGTGTGGCGACTCCGATCTTAAGGATAGGATGAACGGAAGGGATGTCCATGGCAGGACACTTATATGGAGTACGGCGACTCCGATACTAAGGCTTGGATACAGGGAAAGATAGATGAGTGTCCATGACAGGACGTTAATGTGGAGTAAGGCAACGTAAAAGAAATACAAGTATAACAACATGTGTACAAGGAAAAAAAATTAAGCCGTCAACATGGGAATGATTTAAAGTTTCACGAAATTGACATGACAATCAACAGGAATGATCTTTTTCTTTGGAAATTGTTGCACCCCAAAATTTGACCAACTTATTTCACCTGATTTTATGTTTCATAGTTTTATCATTTGCATAGTAGATCATGTACATAATTCATTCATTTGCATAGCATAGCATGGGCAAGCCATCCAACAAGGGATCAAGTGCCATCTTCATCTCAAGAGGCATGTCAAGAGGTTCTTATTCAAGTTTAAGACTATCCAAGTTACCAAGAAAGAAAATGAAGCTTTGAGGTCAACCAGGGGGTTTCTCTCCTATCTTGGGGGTGTTTGAAGATCATCAAAGAAGTTGTGAGCTATGAACTGAGGGCATGGAATGTGTATAGACATCATGGAAGACCTAGAGGGTCATTTTGAGAGTGAGGTAAGTCATTGGTGTGATTACAAGAGCTACAATTGAAGACAGTCAACTAGGGTTTCATCTGGGTCAACCCTAGGTCAAATGCTTGATTGAAGGGCATCAAGGCCTATTTGAAGGATGTGGGATTCATTATTTGATATATGGATATGGATGTGGTGTTGTTCCAAGGAGAAATCAAAATAAATCAAGAAGAAGAGGAGTTTCTAAATTAGGGTTTCTGTGTAAAATCCCCTGATTTAAGGCAAACTTCCAAGCCAGATAATTCAAAATGCAAGTCTCAAATGGATCTTTGGCCAACATGAAACTTGTAGAGCATCTCAAGACCTTTAATTTGAGTGGTGGAACTCATCAAGGAGATTCATAGAACTCAATTTATGGTTCTTGCAAGTTACAGGTCATCTGAGGACATTGAAATTTATCTGTGAAAGTTACTTGGCTTCCAAGCAACTTTTTCCCCATAAGGAGTTTTCCAATGGATTTTTTTTTGAATATGAAATTTGTTCTTCATGATCTCCCCTTTCCAAAAAGGTATGGTATGCCTCCATCTGATTTGTAGAACTCTACTTATGATCTTGACAAGCCAGGGGTATTTTGGGAAAGTGAGATTATAGGTCATTTCAAGCATATGCCTAAAACTCCTACTTGCAAATCTCAAATGGAAAAATGTTCAACATCAAACTTGTTCAAAATGATGTTTTGAGTCTAAGTAAGTGGTCATGGCAACTTGGAAGTGTATGGAACTCAGATTGACCAAATGGACCAAACTAATGGTGGAAGTAAAGGCATAAAAGTGACCATTTTGTGGATTTTTTATATGTGACCAAAACAAGGCATGTAATATACCAATTTGAAGGGAAAACACATTTTAAGACTATTGGCATTATTGGATTTTGCATTTGAGGTCAATAAATGGGGTTTGTCATGAGTTGCTTACAAAGGAAGTTACACTTGCCAAATCACATAAGGATCAAGGTACAAGGCAAGTAAGCATTCCTACACCTTCTAATTCTCATTAGAGGAGAAATTCAAGCTATTTTGAGATGCTGTAACAGAGCAAGATGGGACTGGTTTTTGCATTGGCCATTTTCAACATCTCATGACATGAGATTATCATTTTCTCATAGGATCATTCCAGCAACTTCTGGAAGCTTCTAACATCACCTATATAACCATTAGAGATGATCTAAACCAAGGTTGGGATTCATTTTGGTGCCAAACTCTGAGATTGCATTTCACACTTTTGCTTTGCAAATCACAATCGAATTCACACATTTCTTCATCATTTCTTCAATTTCTTGATTCAATTCAGTTCTATAATCATCACTGAGAGTTTTTCAATCAAAATCTGAGAGAGTTATTGGATAAATCGTGTTCTTGAGTTCTCATATGTTCAACTGCAACTGAAAATCTGTTATGGTGATCCAAGCATTTTGATCAAGAATTAGTGCATACAGAAGCAAGATATCAAGGCATTGAGTGATTCTGGAGCTTTGCAAGCAGTGGATCGAAGCATTTCATCATCTGTTTTCATCAATTTCACTAATTAGTAACTTTCTTCTTCTGGCTCGAATTAGGTAGGATCATCAAGAATTGTTAGGGTAGAAGCAATGTAGGTGGTTAGATGATGCTTCCTGGAAAGTTTGGCACGATTTGGTGGAGGTTGACATGTGCACACAAATTCTGTTTGGACTCAGAACTCTTTGAATTTAGAGTTATAGACTTAGTGCTTTAGTTGTAATTGATCAGTGATGAACAAGGAAGAGATTAGTGCCATTAGTTTGCTGATTAGTGATGATTGAATTTTTGAGCAAATTTGGAGTTAGGATCGTGTTTCATGTTAGAGATAATATAAATTGATGATGATGCCATGGATGAACTCAGGGTGAAAAATGGATCGTGTTAGGCTTTTATTCTGTGGATTTTGATTGAGAATTGAGAGGACACGATTGACTGCAGAAGTGTGTTCATAGCTTGAGTTTTAATGGAGTTTTGGCTCCAATCTTATTCAAATGGAGAAGATAAAGAATAGACCGTTGGATCTGCGCTGACCATTGACCAAGGCATTAGATTGTGTGGACTGGATCTAATATTCAGTTTGTGAAGGATTCTACTAGAGATCAAAACACAGCCGTTTCATTAATTGGGAACGTTGGGCTTAAGTTGAGCTTTAGTGAACACACCCCTGTTTCATGGCCCACATTGGATTTACACTACATTTAATGACTATTGGCACCGCGCGTGTTTTAATTTCTGAAGGTTTTTCTGAATTGTTTTGTGTTGGTATTGGGCTTAGACATTTTCACTACGCGCGCCCCCCTGGATATTGGCCCATGGCATTCTGAACTGAGCGTAGTTGCTGTATGCACCCCTGGCATGTTCTTTTTATTTTTCTTTTATTCATTTTATTTCAACTTTAGAAAATTCATAAAAAATTAGAAAATGGTTGTTTTAATCTGGGAATTTTTGCAATAGGTTGATTTTGATCTTAAGAAAATTGTAGATAATAAAAAATATTAGTTTAGGCATTTTCTTTATTTTTTCTATTATTTTACTTTTAATTGTTTTTTTTTTTGTTGAATATAGTTGGTATATAATTTTGTAGATTTTATGTTAGGTAGTTCCCTTAATATTTTTAGGTCAATCTTTTTAGGACAATTAGATATACATATTAGGTACCCCTGGTTTTTATACCATAATTTTTAGGATTTAGTTTTAGGTAGTTTGATTAGAAAACTTTAGGTGATCCAATTAGGGTTTATACACAACTTAGGTGCATTAAAACAATTTCTTTTGGGCTTTTTAGATTGAATTAGGATCTGGGGCATATAGGGTATTAAGGGTAGGTATAGTAGATCCCTTAGAAATAATATTAGAATTTTCCCTACTATATTAATATTTTTAGTATATTTTATAATTGTTTGATTGTATGGTGTGCCCTTTTGGGGTTATTGTTTGTTGTGTGGGGGTGTGGGCTGGACTTGAAGAGTTTGTTGATGGAGCATAATGAAGATAAAGTTGAAGTTGAATATCAAAGGTTCTTGAAGATGGTTTGCTTGCTTGGAGTGGATTGAAGACCATAGGACATAGGGTTTAGATAGAGTCTTAGAATAGAAAATTGATTCAAAAAACATGGAAGGTTTTTTTTTTGCCTCCATTCTTCTCAATGATTCAAAGTCTCTCCATGATGCTCACCTCCTTCCTTTGGAAGGATTAGTGATGTATCTAGGAGATAGAACTTTTGAGAGAAATAGTCTGTATTATGTTAACTGTGTGTAGGTCACCTTTGGTGGTCAACAGACGGTTTAGCATTTGAATTCATCTTGTTAACTGTTTATCATCTAGTAGAGCTTGCCTTGAAGAAGCCTTGAAGATTGAAGATGAAGTTCTTTGCCTTGAAGGCTATTAGAAGATGAAGACTGTGTTGTTGAAGCTGTGCATTTGGCTACTGCTGTTTAAAGCCACTGCTGTTTGAAGCTGTTGAAGGTGATTACTGTCAGAACTTCTTTCCTTGAAGATGGATGCTTGCTTGAAGCTTGTAGATGGATGAAGACTTTGCTTGAAGATGTTGGTGACCTTTGCTGTTTAGAGCTGTTGTTTACTGTTTAGTTTTGCTGTTTAGAACTGTTGATGTATTGTTTGAGTTTCCTGACTGTATTGTTTGTTAATTTTCCCTGTCAGGTTTAAAGTGAATTTTGTTCACTTTTGCCCATTGTTTTCTAGGTTCGAGGTTGAGTGGGACTCCCTTGCCTCGCTTGTACAGCTGCATTCATGCATTTTACTGCTTTACTGTATATATGCTGTTTCTTTTCCGTTTATCCACTAGGATCTCTGTTTCTCTCTGCGCAAGAGAGAAATATGACAGACATTAGGCTCTCATCCATGCATGACAACATTAGGGTAGATTTGGATTCCTTTTTCAACCATAGGTTTTAGAGTTGCTGTTTCTCTTCTTTCTCAAAACAAATCAGAAAAATACAATAAAAGGATAAACATCAATAAAAAACAGTTCTTGCGTAAAAGACTGTAAACCAATCAAAGAGTCATTTTTGTCTGCTTGGACGCGTAATCAGGAGAAAACCTTTTTCAGAAGGATAAAAACAATCAAGACAGACTTGTGTCATACGTGGCCCGAACTACGTTTGCTCTGATCTTTCATGCTGTATGAAAGTACGTAGGCATAGGATGCGATATCCTAGCGAGCAACCTTCCCCTCCTTTCCCGTAGGTAGGCGAACTACATTGACTCTGATTTCTCGTTCCAAACGGGAATACGTAGGCATAAAGTGCGATACTTTGCCGAGTCAGTTTATTTTCTTTTAACCCCTGACCTGTAGAATAGATAGAATAACAATTCGTACTAGAAAACAAGTGTGGATCCCGTCGAGTACGATAGACGTGAGGGGTGCTAATACCTTCCCCTTGCGTAACCGACTCCCGAATCCAGGATTTGGTTGCGATGACCATTCCTTTCCCGTCTTTGCGGTAGGTTTACTTCGAGCGTTTCCTTTCCCTCCGTTGGGATAAATAACGCACGGTGGCGACTCTTCTGTTCAGCCGGCGCCGATTTTCGCAGTAGCGACAGAAATATGTAAGGCAACGTAAAATAAATACGAGTATAACAACATGTGTACAAGAAAAAAAAGTCGTATAATTAAAGCACAAAGGATATGTATCACGAACAACCATTGTCAACTAATTGTAATTAGATATCAAACTTCAAAAAAACGGTCCACAAGAGAATGACATTAAAAATCTGGGATGAATAACAACCCGAATGCGTCAAGAATTAATTTAAACAACCAATAATCAACCAAAATGAGAACGAGGATGGTCTTGATTAGATTAAGAGTTAAATAAAAAATCTATTCTATTAAACCAAAATGTACGAAAAAAAGTTAAGTAACTAAATAAATTAACTAAATTGTAACCGCTTGATTGAGTCCTAATTAAATTAATTAACCAATTTTAATTCTAATTAAAAAAATATAACTATATTCTAAAAAACTAGTCGAAACAAAAAGGTGGTGCATAGAGAAAAAAACAGGTGGGATTTGAAGCCCACCACCAAGATCCAAAAAAAACAAAAAGGGTTCAACCTCGGCCCAAATCAAAACGTACAAGAGGGGGCTTGGGCGTGTTCAACCAAACCCTACCCGCCTCCTTCTATCTCTTCTCTGTCCAAAAACGACTGAAACCGGCCATAACAAACACGGAAAAATGAACTCGACCCTCATACCCTTCGTCTCAACAATGGACCTCTCCCTTTCAAACGGAAATCAAACTGGAGGTTAGAATTGAATGATCAACCATAACGGAAAAACTACATGCGACCGTGTGTGGCTAACGTAGATGGCTTCAAAGAGATGTAGCAGCTTCGATGGTTGATGGTTGGCGGCGACGCGGTAACTTCGACGTCGTGTGAAGTTGAAACGGAGCAACTTTGAGGGTGACTCCAGATGAAATTTTGAAGACTTCGACGCAAGCGACAAGTTTCGACGGTGTTTAGTGAGTCGTGAAGATAAGTTTTATTGATTTCCTTCTTCTCTTTTCTTCCCCCTTCTCTGTTTGTGATTCTGCCGATTTATAGGTCCAATTGAGACCAACACCTGACTTTCGAATTGATCAACGAAATCCTGTTTTCCTTTTTCAATATATTGTGATTAATTCTATTTGAATCGGTTTTGAAACTCTTTCCAAACTTATCCCGACATGTTCGATTTTGCCTTACAAAAATTTGAAAAACTTTATTCAAATACGTGATTGTAGTTTCTATATCTTACTTTTCCTCTCTCAATTTCAGCATATTTAATTGTGCCATGATGATTGATGAGTTATTCTTTTCATTTTGATCAGATTTGGAGCTTATTTTGGAAAAGTCTTGATAGCGAATCCGTAACATTGAACACATTTTTGATCATGAAGGAATTTTTGATATGGAATATTCTTCTGCCGTGATGCAAATATTTTTTAGGGCAGATTGTCGTAACCAATTCTCTGATAGGTATGAACCCTTTGAACTTCATGTGTTCTTTTACAGTTAACAAACCCTTTGCAGTTGCTATGTAATAATAATATCTGGAAGCATGTAAAAAACACCATCTTTAGATATCCTTTAATTATGAATGAACTCATACTTAGTAAACATGTAATCTTCGTGATTACTCTTTCCTAATTCCTTAACAGGTTTTTCGTCTTTGCAGTTACGAAACTTGCAAATAATCCAGATGGACGTCTGACAGCTGTTGGGTTATGGTGTTAAAATGGAGGCCATTAGTGAAGCCTGAAGGTGAGAAAAACACTTAGAAGGGGGGGGGGGGTTGAATAAGGGTTTTAAAAGCAACTTAGAAGATAGAAAAAATAACACAGATATTTTTATCCTGGTTCGTTTGAACTCAAACTAATCCAGTCCACCCTACCCAGGTGATTTGCCTTTCTCAACAAGGACTTAATCCACTATATCAAACTTGATTACAGTGTAAACCACTAAGATAACTGTCTAAGTCTTCTCAAGAAAATCTGACCACAACTTAGTCTTCTTAAGGAAATCTTTTACAAAGATAAACTAACAATTTGTGTATAAAGTTTTGCTTCTAAACAAGCTATATCACATCAGTGATGTTTAAACAAAATTAAGAACGAATATGAAAATTGTTAAGCTTTGAAGAATATTTGAATGAGAGCTTGTAAGTTAGTTTTCTTTCAAGTAATTCTTCAACGTTAGAAAGATGCTGAAGCTTGTTTAAATACTACTTCAAGTCCTTATCTCAAAGACTGTGCATTGTTGTACGTTCTGCTGCCTTTGTTGCCTTTATGTCCTCTATTGACTTTCTTTTCCAGGAAGAGGAATGTTCAGATAAGTGCTTTGTGTCTGAATTCTTGTGTCATGCATAAAAGAGGAATAGTGTCGTTGGAGCAGACGTTGGGATTAGCAACGGATCTTTTCTTTGAGCTGGCATCTTTTCAACTAAATAAACTAACATCAGATCCTCTGATGTAGTTCATTGTTCTTCAGATCAGGGTCTTGCAGCAATAGTACTTTAAGCGTGAATGTTACAATCAGCGCATAGTTGAATATCATAGTCTCTGTACTTGCAGCATGAAGTACTTCCAGAGTCTTCTGAAACAATGTTGTACGCTCTTTACTCAAATTCTTCTTAGCTTCACTCAGAGTCATCTGTAGCAGATTAGAGTCTCTTCAAGCAGCGCTCAGAGTCTTCTGAAATGTTGCTTCTGACGCTCAGAGTCTTAACGTTCTTTTCACTTGCAGATGTAATTTTTGCTTCCAGATGAATATATAATTTAAGATCTGAAACAAAATTACTTAAACACAATTAGAGTATATATTTCCTTTATGCAAAATTTCGTTTATGTTATCATCAAAACAATGAGATATATTAAACACCAATCTGTGTTCTAACAATCTCCCCCTTTTTGATGATGACAAAAACATAGGAAATTTTGTTCAATAAAAAAAAAATATAACTCCCCCTGAGATAATGAATCTCCCCTGAATTGAATACCATGAGAAAAATAAATACTTCCCTTTTTGATTAAGTATTCTTTTCAGAATCAGAGCCTGGTTTATGCTTTTCAGAATCAGATCCTGGTTTGGATCCTGATTTGGATCAGAGCCTGATTTAGGAGCTTTCAGAGTAAATTTTATGAATTAAGTCAGATGCAACGTTATAATTCTGAAAGACTGAAATTCAATGTTAGTTATAATTTATTATGTCTGAATTCCATTCTGGTAACTGTTTATTTGAACAATTATAATTTCCATTTTCTCCCCCTTTTTGTCATATCAAAAAGAAAAAACTTTTTAAGACACAAAAGAATAACAGGGAAAAACGAATATGATAAAACAGATAGAAACAGAAACCAAACAGATGCATTGATAATCAAAATATTCAGAGGATAACAAACATAATATGCATAAACAACAGAAAAACATCTAAGGTTGACGAGAGGCTACCATCTTCAGAAGGTTTGTAATCTCAGAAGTAGATTCTTCTTGCCTAGCCATCCATGTCTTGATTTCATATGTTGTCTGTTCTTGCTTAATCATCCAAGATCAGATCTCTGTGTTGCTGGCTTCAAGCTTAGAAAACTTTTCTTCAAGATCTGGATTTTCTTTCTTGACTTTAGAAGATGCATGAGCAGATTCAGATGCAGTCTCAACAACCATAGCAGAGGCATTCTCTTGAATCACTGAGTCAGATGCTTGATTCAGAACCATCAAAGCAGACTGGTTTGGCACTAGAGTTTCTTCAGCAACAAATGTAACAGCCCAAATTTCATTAAATAATTAATTGTAGTAATTAATTGATTTAGTGGGATTTTATGTTAATATTGGAATTAATTTTTATTAATAGGAATTAATAGAGAATTGAAAGGAAATTGGAAGGAAAGAAAATAAAAGGGATATATAAGTGAGAAAGAAGAAAAAGGAAATTAGAGAAAACATTTGGAGAGAAAGAGGAAAGAAAGAAGAAAGAAGAGAAAGAGAGGAGAAGAAGAGGAAAAGTGGAAAAATCATCAAGAACCAACATCAAAGCTCCGATTAATCGAGGTAAGGGTGAGAAATGTTTCTATTTGATCATTGCATGATGTTATGTATGTTGGGTTGGGGTTTTGGTAGAGTTTTCATCACTTTCCAATTAGGGCAAATGTTGGATTAATCGGTAGATTGATGATTTAATCGGTTGGAACTGAGTAATAACACCGTAGAATAGTCGGGTAACATGTATTGATGCTATTTGTACTGATTTGGATGTTCAAGAGTTGGTGGATGGTGGAATGGTGAAGGAGGGGCAGAGTGTAGTTCTGTTCTGCGCAGGTTCGCTGGCTCTCGCCAGGCGAGCGAAGGCGAAGCCCAACGAATGCTGGCGAATAATTAAGTTTAAGTTCCAATGGACTTCGCTGGCGAGTTCGCCAGGGGAAGTTGGATAGCGAAGGTTCGCCCAGCGAAGGTGGTGGCGAATGAAGTCAGTAGCTACTGACTTGGGCTCGCTGGGAAGTCTCGGCAGGCGAAGCCTAGCGAGTGTTCGCTGAGAGAGTTCGCCAGGCGAAGGCCAGGCGAAGGTTCGCTCGAGGGTTCGCCAGGCGAATGAAGGCGAATGTGACAGCATTTTTCTTTTGCTGTGTTGCTCATGTGGTGATTGTTTGATTGATTCACATAGGTTAATACCTCTATGATATGATATAGATATGATCTATTGTGATGATGTGTACTGTGGGTAGCCTCCGGGCGTGAATCCTAGTTGATGTGCGATGCGTATTAATTATGATAAATAGAAATACATGTGAATACAATGATGAATGTATGTGTATTGTCTAATGAACTTGCGAATGCTTAATGGGTATACAATTATGTGATGAGTATGCATGAGAACATTGTGGATATGTGTGCATGACTTATAATTGTATAAATGGTATTGTGATGTGAATACCTTGATTGTTTGATATATGTTGTATGTGCAATCATTGTGTAATTCTTGAAGAGATGAATTATGTAAATGCATGAGATTAAGATGTCGGTCTTAAGTGCATTTGTTGTGGTTGATTGTACATGCATCATTTAGTCAAGAGGCAATGTCTGTTAGTTTCGTGGAAACTAGTGGCTTGTCCCAAACCTAGAAGAGTGGGTTTGAAGGCTTAGAGGACGGGCCTTTGTGGTTATCGGTCTAGAAGAGTGGACCCGGTTTAATGTAAAAACCGAAAAAAGATAACGGGTTATCGGTCTAGAAGAGTGGACCCGGTTTAATGTAAAAACCGAAAAAAGATAACGAGAGTCGGTACCGCATTGCATGAGTTGCATTGAGTTGTTGAGTCACATTAATATATGACATATGCATGAAGAGATGCTTATGTGTGAATGATGAGATTGTGAAATTGTGAGAGTATGCATGATGTGGAAATGCTTTACAAATATTCGTGTTGTCATTATATGTGTGGCAAATATATATGACTAAGAAATTGAATTGTGGTGAGAAATACGGAGTGGAACTTGTATTGATTACCTATATATATATAATCTTATGCTTTGATTATTATGGTTATATTTCTCACCCTTCTGCTGTTTTATAATGCTCTACGAGGCATTGCAGATTAGGATGCTGGAGTCCCTTTTGTGAAGTATTCTTCATTCTTTTGAGTCTGCTGCTCTGATATGTAACACCGGGTAGTTAGACTAGTATAGTCATTCTTTTGTGATACATTGTGATGTATCAGTTGATGTGATTGTGTAATCTAACTGATATGATGTATTAATTTGGATTAACTTGTGTGTACGTGGATTAATATTTTGAAAACGATTAAATGATTTGATCTTCCGCTTAATTTTGAAATTGTTACATATCTTATGGAGAAAAATGTGAAAGTGTTTTATTGGTGAAATTGTGGCATTCTTCTTTTATACCTTATTATAAAACCTTTTTACTCTGATAATTTGTATGTGCTTAATTGTTTTATATGCATTTATTTGGGGTATAGAAGGGGGCGTTACAATAGTGGTATCAGAGCAGGTCGGTCCGTCTGGCCAAGTTATTAGAGTGTTTTTTTTTCCTGTGTGTTATTGATATGTGTGTGTTGCATTATCAGTATTGGTTGATCTTACGTGGTTCTGTTGTTGGAATTAGTAAGATGGTTGCAGGAAGGAACGACGAAGCGATTGCGGAGGCATTGACGAGATTGGCGGGGGCAATTGGGCAGAATCCTCCGGCCAATGTGAATGTGAGGAATCATGCTGATGATGGATTCCGTGCTTTGGGGAAATTCCAAAAGAATAACCCTCTGGTCTTCAAGGGAACTCATGAACCGGACAAGGCACAAATTTGGTTGAAAGCTGTGGAAAAGATTTTTCGAGTTATGAATTGCTCGGATGCACAGAAGGTGCAGTTTGGGACTCATATGCTCGAAGAAGAAGCTGAAGATTGGTGGGGTAATACACACCAAAGATTTGAGGAAGATGATATTGTGGTTACGTGGGATTTGTTTAGAGAAACCTTTCTGGAGAAGTATTTTCCAGAGGATGTGCGGGGGAAGAAAGAGATCGAATTTCTTGAGTTGAAGCAAGGTAATTCGACGGTTGCTGAGTATGCGGCGAAATTTGAGGAGTTGATCAAATTTTGTCCTCACTATAATACTGGTAATGCTGAGAGGTCTAAGTGCCTCAAGTTTGTGAACGGTTTGAGACCCGAGATTAGACAAGCTATTGGGTACCAGGAAATCAGACGGTTTTCTGAGTTGGTTAACAAGAGCAAAATTTATGACGAAGACAGTAGGGCTAGGTCTAGCCACTACAAGAGCCTAAGTGATAAGAAAGGAAAAGGACAATTCAGAGGAAAACCTTACGTAACTCCTGCCGATAAGGGGAAACAAAAGGTTGGTTTTGGCAAGAAGCCAAGTGGGGGAGTTTCTACCCCAGTTAGGTGTTACAATTGTCGTGAAGCGGGGCATCATGCTCCGGAGTGCAAAAGTGTTGAACAGAAGTGTTTTAAGTGTGGCAAGCTAGGCCACAAGGCTCTAGAGTGTAGAAGCGGTACGGGTGTTACTTGCTATAACTGTGGTGAGCGAGGGCACATCAGTACCAAGTGCGATAAGCCGAAGAAGAATCAAGGGAGCGGGAAAGTGTTCGCTCTATCTGGATCTGAGACTGCTAGCGACGATCGATTGATCCGAGGTACGTGCTTCATTAATGGTACACCTTTGATCGCTATAATTGATACCGGAGCTACGCATTCTTTTATTTCTTTGGATTGTGTTAGAAGGTTGAATCTTGAGTTGTCTGTGATTGGTGGCGGTATGGTTATTGATACTCCTGCTATGGGTTCGGTAACTACACCGTATGTTTGCTTGAATTGCCCGTTGAGTATTTTCGGTAGAGATTTTGGGATTGATTTAGTGTGTCTTCATTTAGATCAACTGGATGTCATTCTTGGAATGAATTGGTTAAAATTCAATCGTGTGTATATTAACTGTTTTGACAAAACGGTTATTTTTCCCGACTCGGATGTTGAAAGGGAATTGTTTATGACGAGGAAACAAGTGAAGGAATCGGTACAAGATGGGGCTAAGGTATTTATGCTTATGGCAACTTTGAGGACTAGTGAAAGTGAAGAGATTGATGCTTTGCCCATTGTTAGAGATTTTCCGGAAGTATTCCCTGAAGAGATAAAGGATTTACCGCCGGAGCGAGAAGTGGAGTTTCGAATAGATTTGATTCCTGGAACTAGTCCGATATCGATGGCTCCATATCGTATGTCGGCCTCGGAGTTAAAAGAGTTGAAGAGTCAACTTGAGGATTTGCTTGAAAAGAGGTTTATTCGTCCGAGCGTGTCACCGTGGGGTGCACCGGTGTTGTTGGTTAAGAAGAAAGAGGGTTCTATGAGGCTCTGTGTGGATTACAGACAGTTGAACAAGGTGACTATTAAGAATAAGTATCCACTTCCAAGGATTGATGATCTGATGGATCAGTTGGTTGGTGCAAGCGTGTTCAGCAAGATTGATTTGAGATCTGGGTATCATCAGATCCGTGTGAAGGCTGAGGATATTCAGAAGACGGCCTTTCGGACGAGGTATGGACACTATGAGTATTCCGTGATGCCATTTGGTGTGACTAATGCACCAGGTGTATTTATGGAGTACATGAATAGGATTTTCCATCCTTATTTGGATAAGTTTGTGGTGGTGTTTATCGACGACATCTTGGTTTATTCGAAGAGCGAAGGAGAGCATGCCGAGCATCTGAAGATTGTGTTATCTGTGCTGAGAGAGAAGCAGTTGTTCACAAAGCTTTCTAAGTGTGAATTTTGGTTGAAGGAAGTTAGTTTCCTTGGTCATGTGATTTCTAGTAGTGGTATTGCGGTCGATCCGTCGAAGGTTGAAGCGGTGTCGCAATGGGAGACTCCGAAGTCAGTTTTTGAGATCAGAAGTTTTCTTGGTTTAGCCGGTTATTATCGGAAGTTTATTGAAGGATTTGCTAAGTTATCGTTGTCGTTGACACAGTTGACTAGGAAAGGTCAAGCCTTTGTTTGGGACGCCAAGTGTGAAGCGAGTTTTCAAGAACTTAAGCGAAGGTTGACGACAGCTCCTGTTTTGATTCTGCCAAATCCAGAAGAACCATTTGTTGTGTATTGTGATGCTTCTTTGATGGGTTTAGGAGGTGTGTTGATGCAGAATAACCAAGTTGTAGCTTATGCTTCGAGGCAACTCAAAGTGCATGAGAAGAATTATCCGACGCATGACTTAGAGTTGGCCGCCGTTGTATTCGTGTTGAAACTCTGGAGGCATTATTTATTTGGCACAAGATTTGAAGTGTTTAGTGACCACAAGAGTTTGAGATATCTTTTTGATCAAAAGGAATTGAATGCGAGACAAAGAAGATGGCTTGAACTTTTGAAGGATTTTGATTTTGGCTTGAACTACCATCCGGGTAAAGCGAATGCAGTAGCGGATGCATTGAGTCGGAAATCATTGCATATGTCGGCGTTGATGGTGAAAGAGTTATAATTGGTCGAGCAATTTCGAGATTTGAGTTTGGTATGTGAGAGAACTTCTTTTGGATTTAAGTTGGGTATGTTAAAGCTTACAAGTGGTATTTTGGATGAAATTCGAGAAGGACAGAAATCGGATTTGAGCTTAGCTGATCGGTTGACTTTAATCAACCAAGGCCAAGGTGGTGATTTTCGGATTGATGAGAATGGTATTATGAGATGTCGGGATCGAGTTTGTGTTCCGAACATGGTTGAGCTTAAGAAGAGCATCCTTGAGGAAGGACATCGCAGCGGATTGAGTATTCATCCGGGTGCTACTAAGATGTATCAGGATTTGAGGAAAGTATTTTGGTGGCCTAGTATGAAGAAGGATATCGCGGAATTTGTATATTCTTGTTTGACTTGCCAGAAGTCAAAGATTGAGCATCAGAAGCCATCGGGTTTGATGAAGCCGTTGTTTATTCCTGAGTGGAAATGGGATAGTATCTCCATGGATTTTGTATCGGGTTTGCCGAGGACGCTGAATAATTTTGAGGCTATTTGGGTTATCGTGGATAGGTTGACTAAATCTGCTCACTTTATTCCTATGCGTATGGATTACCCTTTGGAGAAGTTGGCTAAGTTGTATATTGAGAGGATTGTGTGTCTGCATGGTATTCCGTTAAGTATTGTTTCGGATAGAGATCCGCGGTTTACTTCGAGATTTTGGGAGAGCCTGCAGAGTGTTTTGGGTACTAAGTTGCGTTTGAGTTCAGCGTATCATCCTCAGACTGATGGTCAGACGGAGAGGACGATTCAGTCGCTTGAAGATCTTTTGAGAGCTTGTGTATTGGAAAAAGGAGGAGCTTGGGATAGCTACTTGCCTTTGATTGAGTTTACCTACAACAACAGTTTCCATCCGAGTATTGGTATGGCACCATTTGAGGCGTTGTATGGTAGGCGGTGTAGGACACCATTGTGTTGGTTCGAGTCCGGAGAGAGTTCTGTTGTTGGACCCGAGTTAGTTCAACAGACTACTGATAAGATCAAGATGATTCAAGAGAAGATGAGAATTACTCAGAGTCGTCAGAAGAGTTATTATGACAAGAGGAGGAAGGCACTTGAATTTCAAGAGGGAGATCATGTGTTTCTTCGAGTCACTCCGATGACAGGTGTTGGTAGGGCACTGAAGTCGCGTAAGTTGTCGCCGCGTTTCATTGGTCCTTATCAGATTTTGCAAAGGATAGGAGAAGTGGCCTATCGTGTGGCATTACCACCGTCGCTTGCTAATATTCACGACGTGTTCCATGTATCTCAGTTGAGGAAATACATTGCGGATCCGTCTCATGTAGTCCAAATAGATGATGTGCAGGTGAGAGATAACCTGACTGTTGAGACATCACCTATGCGGATTGAGGATCGGAAATTGAAACAGCTTCGAGGTAAAGAGATTGCTTTAGTGAAGGTCGCTTGGGGAGGACCGGTTGGTGGAAATGTTACGTGGGAGCTTGAGAGCCAGATGAAGGAGTCTTATCCAGAACTGTTTGAATCAGATAAAATTTTCGAGGACGAAAATTCCTAAGTGGGGGAGGGTTGTAACAGCCCAAATTTCATTAAATAATTAATTCTAGTAATTAATTGATTTAGTGGGATTTTATGTTAATATTGGAATTAATTTTTATTAATTGGAATTAATTTTTATTAATTGGAATTAATTTTTATTAATTGGAATTAATAGAGAATTGAAAGGAAATTGGAAGGAAAGAAAATAAAAGGGATATATAAGTGAGAAAGAAGAGAAAGGAAATTAGAGAAAACATTTGGAGAGAAAGAGGAAAGAAAGAAGAAAGAGAAAGAGAGGAGAAGAGAAAAAGTGGGAAAAATCATCAAGAACCAACATCAAAGCTCCGATTAATCGAGGTAAGGGTGAGAAATGTTTCTATTTGATCATTGCATGATGTTATGTATGTTGGGTTGGGGTTTTGGTAGAGTTTTCATCACTTTCCAATTAGGGCAAATGTTGGATTAATCGGTAGATTGATGATTTAATCGGTTGGAACTGAGTAATAACACCGTAGAATAGTCGGGTAACATGTATTGATGCTATTTGTACTGATTTGGATGTTCAAGAGTTGGTGGATGGTGGAATGGTGAAGGAGGGGCAGAGTGTAGTTCTGTTCTGCGCAGGTTCGCTGGCTCTCGCCAGGCGAGCGAAGGCGAAGCTTCGCCAGGCGAAGCCCAACGAATGCTGGCGAATAATTAAGTTTAAGTTCCAATGGACTTTGCTGGCGAGTTCGCCAGGGGAAGTTGGATAGCGAAGGTTCGCCCAGCGAAGGTGGTGGCGAATGGTGGCGAATGAAGTCAGTAGCTACAGACTTGGGCTCGCTGCGAAGTCTCGCCAGGCGAAGCCTAGCGAGTGTTCGCTGAGAGAGTTCGCCAGGCGAAGGTTCGCTGCGAGGGTTCGCCAGGCGAATGAAGGCGAATGTGACAGCATTTTTCTTTTGTTGTGTTGCTCATGTGGTGATTGTTTGATTGATTCACATAGGTTAATACCTCTATGATATGATATAGATATGATCTATTGTGATGATGTGTACTGTGGGTAGCCTCCGGGCGTGAATCCTAGTTGATGTGCGATGCGTATTAATTATGATAAATAGAAATACATGTGAATACAATGATGAATGTATGTGTATTGTCTAATGAACTTGCGAATGCTTAATGGGTATACAATTATGTGATGAGTATGCATGAGAACATTGTGGATATGTGTGCATGACTTATAATTGTATAAATGGTATTGTGATGTGAATACCTTGATTGTGTGATATATGTTGTATGTGCAATCATTGTGTAATTCTTGAAGAGATGAATTATGTAAATGCATGAGATTAAGATGTCGGTCTTAAGTGCATTTGTTGTGGTTGATTGTACATGCATCATTTAGTCAAGAGGCAATGTCTGTTAGTTTCGTGGAAACTAGTGGCTTGTCCCAAACCTAGAAGAGTGGGTTTGAAGGCTTAGAGGACGGGCCTTTGTGGTTATCGGTCTAGAAGAGTGGACCTGGTTTAATGTAAAAACCGAAAAAAGATAACGGGTTATCGGTCTAGAAGAGTGGACCCGGTTTAATGTAAAAACCGAAAAAAGATAACGAGAGTCGGTACCGCATTGCATGAGTTGCATTGAGTTGTTGAGTCACATTAATATATGACATATGCATGAAGAGATGCTTATGTGTGAATGATGAGATTGTGAAGTTGTGAGAGTATGCATGATGTGGAAATGCTTTACAAATATTCGTGTTGTCATTATATGTGTGGCAAATATATATGACTAAGAAATTGAATTGTGGTGAGAAATACGGAGTGGAACTTGTATTGATTACCTATATATATATAATCTTATGCTTTGATTATTATGGTTATATTTCTCACCCTTCTGCTGTTTTATAATGCTCTACGAGGCATTGCAGATTAGGATGCTGGAGTCCCTTTTGTGAAGTATTCTTCATTCTTTTGAGTCTGCTGCTCTGATATGTAACACCGGGTAGTTAGACTAGTATAGTCATTCTTTTGTGATACATTGCGATGTATCAGTTGATGTGATTGTGTAATCTAACTGATATGATGTATTAATTTGGATTAACTTGTGTGTACGTGGATTAATATTTTGAAAACGATTAAATGATTTGATCTTCCGCTTAATTTTGAAATTGTTACATATCTTATGGAGAAAAATGTGAAAGTGTTTTATTGGTGAAATTGTGGCATTCTTCTTTTATACCTTATTATAAAACCTTTTTACTCTGATAATTTGTATGTGCTTAATTGTTTTATATGCATTTATTTGGGGTATAGAAGGGGGCGTTACAATAGTGGTATCAGAGCAGGTTGGTCCGTCCGGCCAAGTTGTTAGAGTGTTTTTTTTTCCTGTGTGTTATTGATATGCGTGTGTTGCATTATCAATATTGGTTGATCTTACGTGGTTCTGTTGTTGGAATTAGTAAGATGGTTGCAGGAAGGAACGACGAAGCGATTGCGGAGGCATTGACGAGATTGGCGGGGGCAATTGGGCAGAATCCTCCGGCCAATGTGAATGTGAGGAATCATGCTGATGATGGATTCCGTGCTTTGGGGAAATTCCAAAAGAATAACCCTCTGGTCTTCAAGGGAACTCATGAACCGGACAAGGCACAAATTTGGTTGAAAGCTGTGGAAAAGATTTTTCGAGTTATGAATTGCTCGGATGCACAGAAGGTGCAGTTTGGGACTCATATGCTCGAAGAAGAAGCTGAAGATTGGTGGGGTAATACTCGTCAAAGATTTGAGGAAGATGATATTGTGATTACGTGGGATTTGTTTAGAGAAACCTTTCTGGAGAAGTATTTTCAAGAGGATGTGCGGGGGAAGAAAGAGATCGAATTTCTTGAGTTGAAGCAAGGTAATTCGACGGTTGCTGAGTATGCGGCGAAATTTGAGGAGTTGATCAAATTTTGTCCTCACTATAATACTGGTAATGCTGAGAGGTCTAAGTGCCTCAAGTTTGTGAACGGTTTGAGACCCGAGATTAGACAAGCTATTGGGTACCAGGAAATCAGACGGTTTTCTGAGTTGGTTAACAAGAGCAGAATTTATGACGAAGACAGTAGGGCTAGGTCTAGCCACTACAAGAGCCTAAGTGATAAGAAAGGAAAAGGACAATTCAGAGGAAAACCTTACGTAACTCCTGCCGATAAGGGGAAACAAAAGGTTGGTTTTGGCAAGAAGCCAAGTGGGGGAGTTTCTACCCCGGTTAGGTGTTACAATTGTGGTGAAGCGGGGCATCGTGCTCCGGAGTGCAAAAGTGTTGAACAGAAGTGTTTTAAGTGTGGCAAGCCAGGCCACAAGGCTCTAGAGTGTAGAAGCGGTGCAGGTGTTACTTGCTATAACTGTGGTGAGCGAGGGCACATCAGTACCAAGTGCGATAAGCCGAAGAAGAATCAAGGGAGCGGGAAAGTGTTCGCTCTATCTGGATCTGAGACTGCTAGCGACGATCGATTGATCCGAGGTACGTGCTTCATTAATGGTACACCTTTGATCGCTATAATTGATACCGGAGCTACGCATTCTTTTATTTCTTTGGATTGTGTTAGAAGGTTGAATCTTGAGTTGTCTGTGATTGGTGGCGGTATGGTTATTGATACTCCTGCTATGGGTTCGGTAACTACACCGTATGTTTGCTTGAATTGCCCGTTGAGTATTTTCGGTAGAGATTTTGGGATTGATTTAGTGTGTCTTCATTTAGATCAACTGGATGTCATTCTTGGAATGAATTGGTTAAAATTCAATCGTGTGTATATTAACTGTTTTGACAAAACGGTTATTTTTCCCGACTCGGATGTTGAAAGGGAATTGTTTATGACGAGGAAACAAGTGAAGGAATCGGTACAAGATGGGGCTAAGGTATTTATGCTTATGGCAACTTTGAGGACTAGTGAAAGTGAAGAGATTGATGCTTTGCCCATTGTTAGAGATTTTCCGGAAGTATTCCCTGAAGAGATAAAGGATTTACCGCCGGAGCGAGAAGTGGAGTTTCGAATAGATTTGATTCCTGGAACTAGTCCGATATCGATGGCTCCATATCGTATGTCGGCCTCGGAGTTAAAAGAGTTGAAGAGTCAACTTGAGGATTTGCTTGAAAAGAGGTTTATTCATCCGAGCGTGTCACCGTGGGGTGCACCGGTGTTGTTGGTTAAGAAGAAAGAGGGTTCTATGAGGCTCTGTGTGGATTACAGACAGTTGAACAAGGTGACTATTAAGAATAAGTATCCACTTCCAAGGATTGATGATCTGATGGATCAGTTGGTTGGTGCAAGCGTGTTCAGCAAGATTGATTTGAGATCTGGGTATCATCAGATCTGTGTGAAGGCTGAGGATATTCAGAAGACGGCCTTTCGGACGAGGTATGGACACTATGAGTATTCCGTGATGCCATTTGGTGTGACTAATGCACCAGGTGTATTTATGGAGTACATGAATAGGATTTTCCATCCTTATTTGGATAAGTTTGTGGTGGTGTTTATCGACGACATCTTGGTTTATTCGAAGAGCGAAGGAGAGCATGCCGAGCATCTGAAGATTGTGTTATCTGTGCTGAGAGAGAAGCAGTTGTTCGCGAAGCTTTCTAAGTGTGAATTTTGGTTGAAGGAAGTTAGTTTCCTTGGTCATGTGATTTCTAGTAGTGGTATTGCGGTCGATCCGTCGAAGGTTGAAGCGGTGTCGCAATGGGAGACTCCGAAGTCAGTTTTTGAGATCAGAAGTTTTCTTGGTTTAGCCGGTTATTATCAGAAGTTTATTGAAGGATTTGCTAAGTTATCGTTGTCGTTGACACAGTTGACTAGGAAAGGTCAAGCCTTTGTTTGGGACGCCAAGTGTGAAGCGAGTTTTCAAGAACTTAAGCGAAGGTTGACGACAGCTCCTGTTTTGATTCTGCCAAATCCAGAAGAACCATTCGTTGTGTATTGTGATGCTTCTTTGATGGGTTTAGGAGGTGTGTTGATGCAGAATAACCAAGTTGTAGCTTATGCTTCGAGGCAACTCAAAGTGCATGAGAAGAATTATCCGATGCATGACTTAGAGTTGGCCGCCGTTGTATTCGTGTTGAAACTCTGGAGGCATTATTTATTTGGCGCAAGATTTGAAGTGTTTAGTGACCACAAGAGTTTGAGATATCTTTTTGATCAAAAGGAATTGAATGCGAGACAAAGAAGATGGCTTGAACTTTTGAAGGATTTTGATTTTGGCTTGAACTACCATCCGGGTAAAGCGAATGTAGTAGCGGATGCATTGAGTCAGAAATCATTGCATATGTCGGCGTTGATGGTGAAAGAGTTAGAATTGGTCGAGCAATTTCGAGATTTGAGTTTGGTATGTGAGAGAACTTCTTTTGGATTTAAGTTGGGTATGTTAAAGCTTACAAGTGGTATTTTGGATGAAATTCGAGAAGGACAGAAATCGGATTTGAGCTTAGCTGATCGGTTGACTTTAATCAACCAAGGCCAAGGTGGTGATTTTCGGATTGATGAGAATGGTATTATGAGATGTCGGGATCGAGTTTGTGTTTCGAACATGGTTGAGCTTAAGAAGAGCATCCTTGAGGAAGGACATCGTAGCGGATTGAGTATTCATCCGGGTGCTACTAAGATGTATCAGGATTTGAGGAAAGTATTTTGGTGGCCTAGTATGAAGAAGGATATCGCGGAATTTGTATATTCTTGTTTGACTTGCCAGAAGTCAAAGATTGAGCATCAGAAGCCATCGGGTTTGATGAAGCCGTTGTTTATTCCTGAGTGGAAATGGGATAGTATCTCCATGGATTTTGTATCGTGTTTGCCGAGGACGCCGAGTAATTTTGAGGCTATTTGGGTTATCGTGGATAGGTTGACTAAATCTGCTCACTTTATTCCTATGCGTATGGATTACCCTTTGGAGAAGTTGGCTAAGTTGTATATTGAGAGGATTGTGTGTCTGCATGGTATTCCGTTAAGTATTGTTTCGGATAGAGATCCGCGGTTTACTTCGAGATTTTGGGAGAGCCTGCAGAGTGTTTTGGGTACTAAGTTGCGTTTGAGTTCAGCGTATCATCCTCAGACTGATGGTCAGACGGAGAGGACGATCCAGTCGCTTGAAGATCTTTTGAGAGCTTGTGTATTGGAAAAAGGAGGAGCTTGGGATAGCTACTTGCCTTTGATTGAGTTTACCTACAACAACAGTTTCCATTCGAGTATTGGTATGGCACCATTTGAGGCGTTGTATGGTAGGCGGTGTAGGACACCATTGTGTTGGTTCAAGTCCGGAGAGAGTTCTGTTGTTGGACCCGAGTTAGTTCAACAGACTACTGATAAGATCAAGATGATTCAAGAGAAGATGAGAATTACTCAGAGTCGTCAGAAGAGTTATTATGACAAGAGGAGGAAGGCACTTGAATTTCAAGAGGGAGATCATGTGTTTCTTCGAGTCACTCCGATGACAGGTGTTGGTAGGGCACTGAAGTCGCGCAAGTTGTCGCCGCGTTTCATTGGTCCTTATCAGATTTTGCAAAGGATAGGAGAAGTGGCCTATCGTGTGGCTTTACCACCGTCGCTTGCTAATCTTCACGACGTATTCCATGTATCTCAGTTGAGGAAATACATTGCGGATCCGTCTCATGTAGTCCAAATAGATGATGTGCAGGTGAGAGATAACCTGACTGTTGAGACATCACCTATGCGGATTGAGGATCGGAAATTGAAACAGCTTCGAGGTAAAGAGATTGCTTTAGTGAAGGTCGCTTGGGGAGGAACGGCTGGTGGAAATGTTACGTGGGAGCTTGAGAGCCAGATGAAAGAGTCTTATCCAGAACTGTTTGAATCAGGTAACATTTTCGAGGACGAAAATTCCTAAGTGGGGGAGGGTTGTAACAGCCCAAATTTCATTAAATAATTAATTGTAGTAATTAATTGATTTAGTGGGATTTTATGTTAATATTGGAATTAATTTTTATTAATTGGAATTAATAGAGAATTGAAAGGAAATTGGAAGGAAAGAAAATAAAAGGGATATATAAGTGAGAAATAAGAGAAAGGAAATTAGAGAAAACATTTGGAGAGAAAGAGGAAAGAAAGAAGAAAGAAGAGAAAGAGAGGAGAAGAAGAGGAAAAGTGGAAAAATCATCAAGAACCAACATCAAAGCTCCGATTAATCGAGGTAAGGGTGAGAAATGTTTCTATTTGATCATTGCATGATGTTATGTATGTTGGGTTGGGGTTTTGGTAGAGTTTTCATCACTTTCCAATTAGGGCAAATGTTGGATTAATCGGTAGATTAATGATTTAATCGGTTAGAACTAAGTAATAACACCGTAGAATAGTCGGGTAACATGTATTGATGCTATTTGTACTGATTTGGATGTTCAAGAGTTGGTGGATGGTGGAATGGTGAAGGAGGGGCAGAGTGTAGTTCTGTTCTGCGCAAGTTCGCTGGCTCTCGCCAGGCGAGCGAAGGCGAAGCTTCGCCAGGCGAAGCCCAGCGAATGCTGGAGAATAATTAAGTTTAAGTTCCAGTGGACTTCGCTGGCGAGTTCGCCAGGGGAAGTTGGATAGCGAAGGTTCGCCCAGCGAAGGTGCTGGCGAATGGTGGCGAATGAAGTCAGTAGCTACTGACTTGGGCTCGCTGGGAAGTCTCGCCAGGCGAAGCCTAGCGAGTGTTCGCTGAGAGAGCTCGCCAGGCGAAGGCCAGGCGAAGGTTCGCTGCGAGGGTTCGCCAGGCGAATGAAGGCGAATGTGACAGCATTTTTCTTTTGTTGTGTTGCTCATGTGGTGATTGTTTGATTGATTCACATATGTTAATACCTCTATGATATGATATAGATATGATCTATTGTGATGATGTGTACTGTGGGTAGCCTCCGGGCGTGAATCCTAGTTGATGTGCGATGCGTATTAATTATGATAAATAGAAATACATGTGAATACAATGATGAATGTATATGTATTGTCTAATGAACTTGCGAATGCTTAATGGGTATACAATTATGTGATGAGTATGCATGAGAACATTGTGGATATGTGTGCATGACTTATAATTGTATAAATGGTATTGTGATGTGAATACCTTGATTGTGTGATATATGTTGTATGTGCAATCATTGTGTAATTCTTGAAGAGATGAATTATGTAAATGCATGAGATTAAGATGTCGGTCTTAAGTGCATTTGTTGTGGTTGATTGTACATGCATCATTTAGTCAAGAGGCAATGTCTGTTAGTTTCGTGGAAACTAGTGGCTTGTCCCAAACCTAGAAGAGTGGGTTTGAAGGCTTAGAGGACGGGCCTTTGTGGTTATCGGTCTAGAAGAGTGGACCCGGTTTAATGTAAAAACCGAAAAAAGATAACGGGTTATCGGTCTAGAAGAGTGGACCCGGTTTAATGTAAAAACCGAAAAAAGATAACGAGAGTCGGTACCGCATTGCATGAGTTGCATTGAGTTGTTGAGTCACATTAATATATGACATATGCATGAAGAGATGCTTATGTGTGAATGATGAGATTGTGAAATTGTGAGAGTATGCATGATGTGGAAATGCTTTACAAATATTCGTGTTGTCATTATATGTGTGGCAAATATATATGACTAAGAAATTGAATTGTGGTGAGAAATACGGAGTGGAACTTGTATTGATTACCTATATATATATAATCTTATGCTTTGATTATTATGGTTATATTTCTCACCCTTCTGCTGTTTTATAATGCTCTACGAGGCATTGCAGATTAGGATGCTGGAGTCCCTTTTGTGAAGTATTCTTCATTCTTTTGAGTCTGCTGCTCTGATATGTAACACCGGGTAGTTAGACTAGTATAGTCATTCTTTTGTGATACATTGCGATGTATCAGTTGATGTGATTGTGTAATCTAACTGATATGATGTATTAATTTGGATTAACTTGTGTGTACGTGGATTAATATTTTGAAAACGATTAAATGATTTGATCTTCCGCTTAATTTTGAAATTGTTACATATCTTATGGAGAAAAATGTGAAAGTGTTTTATTGGTGAAATTGTGGCATTCTTCTTTTATACCTTATTATAAAACCTTTTTACTCTGATAATTTGTATGTGCTTAATTGTTTTATATGCATTTATTTGGGGTATAGAAGGGGCGTTACAACAAACGCTTCTGGAAGAACATCTTCAGACTTAGATTCTTCAGCAGGTGCATTGTCCAGAGGAGGAATTGGAGATCTACTCATATTCAGAAGAGTTTGTCTGATAACTTCAGCAAATCTCACCTTTGCATCATCAGAGCAAATGGTGCGAAGGTTTGAAGCTACAGAGTTAAATCTTGAAATGAATCTGTTCTAAGTGGCCTCAGAATCATCAGGATTCAGGCTTGACATGCACTCCTTCTTGATAGTAGACAGCCACATGTTTAATTCCTTTTTGAAACCATCAAATAAGGTACTAACATCCATCCTATGTTTAGGTTTCAGAAAGTTTTCTAGAGAGGGTGTTTTGGTGGTTTCAGATGAGGAGGGTATGGAAAAAGAAGGAATGATGAAAAGAGGACGAGGATATGGTGTAGAAGGTTTAGTAGCAGTCTTTTGTTTAACAGATGGAATGATATCAGAAGGCATAGGACAAAATGGAATAAAAGCTGATGTAGGTTTTGGAGTTGATTGAGAAAGGATAGGCTCAGATGAAATGGGTACATCTGGTTGCTTTGATTCATAACCATGGAGTGAAGGGGGTGAGTTCACTTATGAAGGTAAATCAGATTCAGAAGAATCAGATGATGCAAAAGAGTGACAAGATGTTGAGGAAACGTCAAAAAGAATTTTCAAAGGTTGAGCATCAAGAACATCAGAATCAGGTATAAATGATTTAGAAGTTTTACGTTGTTCTGGTTGAGGATCAGAGGGAATGGGTTCTTCTGGTTGTGGATTAGAAGTTTGTGTTTCTGGTGGGGGGAATTTCAGAAGATTGTTTTTTAGATGGGTGAGGTTGAGATACAGAAGTTTGTTTTGGTTTAGGTGTAGGAGGAATAGGTTGAGATGTTTCTGGTTCAGAAGGAATGGTTTCAGGTTCATGAGGAGGAGAAGGTGAGGGTATGGGTTCATAGGTAGGGGAATCAGATGCTAGTACTTCTTTGACAGTTTCTAAGATGGAATCTAAACTAGCAGCAGAAGGATTACCTTTTTGTTTCTTGACCCTTTTTGGCTTCATAGAAGCTGCCTCGCCAGAAGCTTTCCTTTTTGGTTTAGAAGATCCTTCTTCTGAAACTTTCCTTTTCTTCCTGTGTCTGTCCCCATAAAAATCTGGTTCAGGTTCGCCTGCTTTCTGAATCAGATGTTCTGGTAGAGGAGTCCCATCTGCTAGACACATTACTATATAGGTCAGAATAATTTCCCTTGGTTCATTAGCATAGAACAGAGGAAAATCATCTACTGGTATCCTTCTCTTGTTGACTTCTTCTGAGTTGATTTGAACAGGTGCAGCAGTGAGTTCTTCTACAATTTTCATCCTCTGAAGACTTTTCCCATTCAGAGGTTTGCCAATCACAGAAGCTAATTCATCCTTCATTCCAGCTTCTATCAGATGTCCAACCAAGCCATTCTCAGTCAGAATATCTGAGATGAGTCTTCCCATTTTTCTCATCTTCTGATGCTTAGTTCTGACTTCTTCTCTAGATTGTTTCACATGAGTCCACAGATGATTGAATAGCAGATAAGGCAAATCCACCTTTGTGCTTTGACTCGGACAGTACATCTGATCAGTGTTGACATAATCAGGAGAGTTTGAAGACTTCCTGTGATGTATACATCCCATAAAGATCTTAGCCCAGATCCTGTAGATTGGCTTCAGATCTTTCACTTTGTTAGAAGCTTCTCCAGATGAGCAAACTTCACTGTAAACCTCTGTCATATCAATACGCCCAGCTAGCAGATTTGTAACACCATCAGTTTCTTCATAACTAATAAGCTTCCTGATCAAATCCTCAGTTATGATGATTTCCTTACCCAGAATAGAAGAAACAATAAACTTAGGGTATGTAGTGGCATGAATCCAAAATTCTTTCACCAAGCATGGATAAACTAGTCCCATTAGTCTATCAAAGAATTTTGTCCAACTTTGAGCATCAACAATGGGACAAAGATCAAACCCATTTTCTGCAACCGAATCAAAATTCACTATAGATTCACACAGAACTTCAAGTTTGTCAACTGGTGTGAGGAGGGTTCTAACTGGTTCTTTGAAAGCAACAGTACCCAGATTTGCAGAAGAAATAGTAGCCATTGTTGATTGAAGTTGTTGAGAGGTTGACGAAGAGGTTGCCATTGATGAAGTAGAGAGGGGTTTCGGGTTACGGTGAGATTTGGGTTTTGAGGAGAAGATTAAAGAATGCAATAAGCAGAAATGCATAAGAAGAGTGAACGAGGGTGAAAAGTGTGAGAAGTGAAGTGTTGTGGAATTTATAGAGAAAGTTAGGGCACACAAGAGTCACACATTCAGCATTTAGCATTTAATTAAACATTAAATCACAACAAATATAATCATGACAAGAAAAGCATTTAATGATATTGACAACGCGTGGGGGGAAAACGAGAATTAAAATTAATTCAAACAGTACCTCTGCACGGTGTTTCAGTGCTGGACACTCAATCGTTTCAGATTCAGATGACACGTGTTTGCTTGCATGTGCTTCTTAAACTCTTTGAGAAATGAAACGTTAGCCAACGTTCAGATCCTCTGAGACTTGTCAGTTCAGATTTGCACACAATAAATAAAATATTAAAATAATAAATAAGTAAATGAAATACTTCAGAGTTAAAACATTTTCCATCTGAGGAAATTTGCTTCTGATAAACATTTTATTCTGGACATAAATCCATACTTATATTTTTTAGAATAAATTTAAATCTATCTTCAGCAAGGGGTTTAGTAAAGATATCAGTCCATTGATGGTCTGTATCAACAAAGTTTAAACTTATAATTCCCTTCTGAACATAGTCTCTGATGAAATGATGTTTTATTTCTATATGCTTTACCTTAAAGTGTAAAATAGGATTTTTAGACAAGCATATAGCAGAAGTATTATCACAGAAAATAGAAATGTTACTCTCATGAATCTGATAGTCTTCTAGTTGACTCTTCATCCAGAGCATCTGAGTGCTACATCCAGCAGCAGCAATGTATTATGCTTCTGTTATTGAAAGCGCAATTGTGGGTTGCTTGTTGCTGAACCAAGAGATCAGATGAATTCCCAGAAACTAGAAGCTTCCAGAAGTACTCTTACGTTCTCTTCTTTTCCAAGAGTGCTTGTAGGGTGCATTGGAGTTTTAGCCAACTTACTTTCAGTCATATTAAACTTCTTCAGAAGCCCCTTCACATACTTAGTCTGATGTATGTTGGTGCCTTCTGGAGTTTGATTGACTTGGATTCCCAAAAAGAATCTGAGTTCTCCCATCATGCTCATCTCGAATTCTGCCTGCATAGATTGAGCAAACTCCTTTCCAAGCGTAATATTGGTAGTTCCAAATATAATATCATCAACATAAATCTGACATACTAAAATGTCTTTCTTAATTGATTTATGGAAGAGAGTAGTATCCACTTTTCCTCTGATAAAGTTATTTTCCAGAAGGAAATTACTCAGCCTCTTATACCAAGCTCAGGGAGTTTGTTTTAAGCCATAGAGTGATTTCTTAAGTTTAAAAACATGTTTTGGAAATTTTTCATTTTCAAAACCAGGAGGTTGATGAACATACACTTCCTCTTCTATAAAACCATTTAAGAAGACACTTTTAACATCCATCTGATACAGAGTGATGTTATTCTGTGCAGCAAAAGAAATAAGCAAGCGAATAGATTCTAACCTTGCCACAGGAGCATAAGTCTCTGTGTACTCTATACCTTCTTGATGATTGTATCCTTAAGCCACCAACCTAGCTTTGTTTCTAATTACTTCTCCTTGCTCGTTCAGCTTGTTTCTGAAGACCCTTTTAGTTCCAATGATGTTGAAACCTTGTGGTCTTGGAACTAGATCCCAGACGTCATTTCTGGTGAATTGATTAAGCTCTTCTTGCATAGAAAGTATCCAATCATTATCGTTCAGAGCCTCATCAACAGAAGTTGGCTCAATGATGGAAACCAAACCAAACAGTGACGTTCTAGAAGATCTGAGAAATGACCTTGTTCTGATAGGGTCATCCTTCTTTCCAATTATCATTTCCTCTGGGTGAGAGGCTTTGATTCTGGATGATCCTTTAACATTTGGTTCTTCAGAAATTGTCAAGCTATCCATTTGAGCAGGCAAGGGAGTAGCATCTGACGTTGCTTTTGGTGCTTTTGCTTGAGCTTTATCTGCCTCTGAGTCTTCAGAGTCTGTGAGAAGCACTTCTCTATCTGCAGAAATTCCAAGCTGCTTTGGCTTTTGATTGCCAAGCTTATCATCAAATCAAACATGAATTGATTCCTCTACAATCTGTGTCTCAGTATTGTATACTCTGTAGCCTTTAGAGCATTCAGAATATCCAAGCATGAAACACTTCTGTGCTTTAGAATCAAACTTGTTCAGATTCTCTTTAGTATTCAACATAAAACATACACATCCAAAAGGATGGAAATAAGAAATGTTGGGCTTTCTATTCCTCCACAGTTCATAAGGAGTCTTCTCCAGAAGAGGTCTTACAGACACTCTGTTCTGAATATATCAAGTTGTATTCACTGCTTCTGCCCAAAAATGTTTTGCCATGTTAGTCTCGTTGATCATGGCTCTGACCATTTCTTGCAATGTTCTATTTTTCATCTCTACAACTCCATTCTGTTTAGGAGTTCTAGGGCAGGAGAAATCATTTGCAATGCCATTTTCTTTAAAATATTTTTCAAAGTATTTGTTTTCAAATTCTCCACCATGATCACTTCTGACTTTAACAATTTTAAATTCTTTTTCGTTCTGGACTTGTTTACAGAAGCCAATGAATTCAGAATGAGACTCATCCTTGTGTTTCAGGAATTTTATCCATGTTCATCTGCTGTAGTCATCAATAATGACTAATCCATACTTCTTGCCTCTGATGGATGCAGTTTTCACTGGTCCAAACAGATCAATATGAAGCAGCTCTAATGGTCTTGAGGTTGAAACAACATTTTTTGTTTTGAAAGAAGATTTTGAAAATTTTCCTTTCTGACATGCTTCACAAAAAGCATCTGAGTTGAACTTCAACTGAGGAAGTCCTCTGACCAGATTGAGTTTATTAATCTGAGATATATGTCTCATACTAATATGCCCCAATCTTGTGTGCCAGACCCATTGCTCATCATTAACAGACAGAAGGCATTCTACATTATGAACCTTAAGTTCTGAAAGATTGATTTTGTAAATGTTGTTCTTCCTTTTTCCATTAAAGAGGATTGAGCCATCTTTTTGACTGAAAGCTTTGCAACATTTTTTATTGAAGATTATATCATAACCATTGTCACTTAATTGACTTATGGACAATAGATTATGTGTTAATCCTTCAACAAGTAAAACATTAGAAATGGAAGGGAGGTTACCATTACCTATAGTTCCAGAGCCAATTATCTTGCCCTTCTGGTTCCCTCCAAACTTCACGTCACCTCCAGATCTAAGCTCCAGGCTTTGGAACATAGACCTTCTTCCCGTCATGTGACGCGAGCAGCCAGAGTCCAAGTACCAAGATTGGTGTTTCAACTTTGCAACTAAGGATGTCTGCAACAAAAATAATTTTGTCCTTAGGTACCCATATTTTCTTAGGTCCTCTGGGGTTAGTAGGTTTGAAATTCTTTCTGAATTTCTTTCCCTTGAAGGTATCTTTGTTCTTCTGAGGTTTTTATTTATTAAACACAGGTTTGTTCAGATCAGAACGTGTGTGTTTAATATCATTTAAATGACCAAATTTGAAATGAGTATATAGAGGAGAATACTTTATGATCATTTTATCAACAGGTTTTGGATTTAAATCCTTCCCAGAAGGTGATTCATATCCAATTCCCTTTCTGTTGTTTATGCTTACGCCATAGATCATTGAAGCCATCTTGCTTCTATCTAGGCCTTTGGCCAGAAACTTTTGAAAGCTATAGTCATACTCTTCTAAAATGTTTTTAGAGCATGATATGGGTTCTGAGTCAGATTTCTGAGCTTTTTCTAAATCATTTTTTATTTTAAGATTTTCTGCTTTAAGCTCAGCAACTTCAGACCTCAGCTGATCATTCTCAGATGCAAGACAGCTTTGAAGCTTCTTGTATTTGAGTTTGATTTTGTTGTAGCTTTCCAGAATTTCTGATAAACTTTCAGAAAGTTCTGCTCTAGTGAGTTCAAAAAATACCTCCTCAGAATCTGATTCTGATCCAGATTCAGCAGCTTTTTCGTGGTCCTCCATGTCAGCCATTAGTGCTACATTAGCACACTCATCATCTGATTCTGATGAAGATTCAGAAGCATCTGAATCATCCCACATGGCCATTAATAGTTTCTTCTTCTTTTCAAACTTCCTTCTGGGTTTATCCTTCAGAAGTTTGGGACATTCATTCTTATAGTGGCCAGGCTCCTTGCACTCATAGCACACTATATCTTTCTTTCCAGATTTTTTATGTCCAGAAGAATCACCACGCTGATCAGATCTTTTGAAGTTTCTGAACTTCCTTTGTTTGTGCTTCCAGAGTTGACTAATCCTCTTGGACAACAGAGACAGTTCATCTTCTTCTTTTGAAGATTCTTCAGAACTTTCTTCAATAACCTGCAACGCTTTAGCAGATTTGTTAGATTTTAAAGCAACTGACTTACCTTTCTTTTGAGGCTCGTCTTCCTCCAGCTCAATCTCATGACTCCTTAAGGAACTGATCAATTCCTCTAGAGTGATCCTATTCAGATCCTTCGCGAGCTTCAGAGTTGTCACCATGGGTCTCCATCTTGTTGGCAGACTTTTGATGATCTTCTTGACATGGTCAGAAGTAGAGTAGCCTTTATCCAGAACCTTCAACCCAGCAATTAGGATCTGAAATCTTGAGAACATAGTTTCTACAGATTCAGACTCCTCCATTTTGAAGGCTTCATACTTCTGGATGAGGGTTAGAGCCTTTGTCTCCTTTACTTGGGAGTTTCCTTCATGCGTCATTTTGAGAGACTCAAACATATCAAATGCAGTATCTCTGTTTGTTATTTTCTCATACTCAGTATGAGATATTGCATTTAACAAGATGGTTCTTGCTTTGTGGTGGTTTCTAAACTCCTTCTTCTGTTGATCAGTGTTGCACCCCAAAATTTGCCCAACTTTTCTTTACCTAGCTTATGTTTCATTTCATTCACATTAGCATTATCATTTGCATCTCATTGACATGTATGCAGGAGATCAAGAGGTATGATTACCAATCAAGAGCTACACAAGACTTTGAATCTAGTTAATAAGGTTATTCAGGTGTTCCAGGGTTGATATCCTTGTCAGAGAAGTTAGAAGATCCTCAGAGAGAGTGGTTGAAACCAAGGATGTGGGTCTCCTAACTTGAAAGTTGTGGAAAGCCATCAGATGATTTTGAAGCCATGAAGTTAGACTTGAGGTCTTGAAAGAGCTCATGAGAAGTGTTGAAGGTCACTTTGAGGCCTAGACAGGTCATTGTGCAAGATTAAGAAGCCTCAGCCATGAGTGGTGCATTTAGGGTTTGACTGGGTCAACCCTAGGTCAACTGATGATTTGAAGGAGGTTGAGACCTAATTCAAGAGCCATGTGATCATGGATTGATACATTGATATGTTATAAGGATGATTCCAAGGTTAACTCATCATGATTGAAGATTTTGAGAAGTTTCAAGCTAGGGTTTCTAAGGCTTGACAGTGTAAAATCCCCTAGTTTGACCCCTATCTTCAAGGAAATTTAGCTCAATATGTGATTGTCTTATCATCTTTCCCCCAACATGAATGTTGTAGAGCATGGTCTTAGCTTTAATTTGAGTACTAGAAGTCCTTTATAGGATTTGTGGAACTCAAGTTATGGCTTTGACAAGTTACAGGTCATCTGAGGCATGTGAATTTGGAGCTTGAAAGTTACCCAACTTGCATGAAACTTTTTCCCTAGAAAGATGACTCCTATGAACTTTTGGTCAACATGAATGTTGTTCCTTATCCTCTTAGATTTCTAGAGAGTACTAGAAGTCCTTGATAGGATTTGTAGAACTCAAGTTATGGCTTTGACAAGTCAAGGGCATTTTGGTCATTTGGAGATTATAGGTCATTTCAATCATAAGGCCATAACTCCTATTTGCAAGCTTCAAATGGGAAAATGTTCAACATCAAACTTGTTCAAAATGATGTTTTAAGGCTAGACAAGAGGTCATGATAGGTTGGAATTGCCTGTAGCTCAAAATCACAAAAATGGCTTAAAATAAGGATGATTTTCAAATGAACCAAAGATGGAAATTGGGATTTTTGATCTACATGTCCAAACCAAGGCATGTAATATACCATTTTGATTGTAAAACACATTTTAAGAACATTGGTATTGCCATAATTTTTACTTGAGGTTCAATTTGAGGACTTGCTTTGAAAAGTGATTACTTGCATCATAAGTAACATTTGCCAAACCAATATGCAAGGCATAACCAAGGTTCCTTTCAATCCAAACACATCCAAAATACCATTAGGAGAGAAATTGGAAGAGAATGAGGGTGAATACAAGCTGCCAACATGAGCTGTTATGAACACACCATGAGATTGAACTTTCCATGCCATGAGATATTGAATTTCTCATTAGAGGGATCTAGAACTTTCTAGATCATCCATACATGTTCTATATATGATGTAGAAGTGGTTCAGAGTGAGGGTTGGTGATAATTGAGAGAGAAGAGTGAGATTGCACTTTGAAATTTCTCATTGCAAATCAAAATCGGTTACAAGGTTTGAAGCCATTTCAATCCAAGATTTTGATCTCAGAAGCTTGCTCTAGCATTGGTGGATGATTCCAGATGGAAAATTGAGCAAGATTGGTGAAGAATCGTGTGAGAGCCATTGAAGTTTTTCATCTGCAACTCAGAATCTGTTTCAAGAATCTAGAGCATTTCAACTCTTTTCATTGCATACAGAAGTTTGGTTGGAGGCTAGTGAAGGATTCTGCAAGTTCTTGAGGGTTGATTTGAAGATTCAACCACTCTGTTTGCTCGAGTTTACCAGGTATGTAGTTCTTGTTCTATGGCTTAAATGAAGTAGAATTAAGAGGAATTGTTATGGTAGATGCATAGTAGAATGGTGTAGGAAGGTTTCTGGATCATAAATTTGAAGATTAATGACCAATTAGGGTTGTTGCCATTTTCGGTTGAGATGGTGTTCTTGCGAATCTTGAGGTTTTAGAATGAATTAAGGGCATGAATGGACTCCTGAGGGAATTTGGGACAAGATTCATCAAGG
Organism: Lathyrus sativus; assembly: GCA_963859935.3. Classification (NCBI taxonomy): domain Eukaryota; kingdom Viridiplantae; phylum Streptophyta; class Magnoliopsida; order Fabales; family Fabaceae; genus Lathyrus; species Lathyrus sativus. The sequence goes on along the minus strand of OZ012738.1, from coordinate 273,913,622 downwards.
AATCGTGGCCAATGGTGGATTCTATAGAGAGTTAGGGTTGTGGAAGGTTGATCAGAGAATGTCACCGGCGGTGACTCTGGCGCGCAGGTGAGCTGAACTCATAATTCAAATTGGGGAAGATGATCCCAGAGCCATTAGATCTTAGGTTGACTTGGACTGAAAACCTCATCCAACGGCCACGCGTGAAAGAAATTTGTGAAGGATTTCTGAAATTATATGAAACGATGTGTTTCATTTAAATTGTTGTTTTGGGCTTAGACACAGGTTGATATTCCCACCCCCCCTTATGGCCCAATCACTAAAATGAACTGATTTCTTATGCTATTCACACCGCGCGCTTATCATTTTTCTTTTTATTTTCATTTTATTTTTCATTTCATACATGGTTATTGGAAAATTCATAAAAAATGGAAAAATAACTCAATTAATCCCATTCTTTTTGCTATGCATTCATGATTGGATCTAGTATTTTTTTAGACAAAAAATATTAATATTACATGCATTTTCTGATTTTATGTGCATTTTTGCATTTTAATTGACATTAAAATAATCATATTTGATGCTTGATTTTGTTAAATTTGCTTTGATCATGTGATGATGATTTTGGCCTTGATTTTTTGTGAGTAGCTAGCATAGATATGCATGTTCCCCCTAGATTTTTCTCACATTTTTGTGATGAATGTAAGTGGTAGTTTTAGGTTGAACTTTAGGAGCTCCATTTTTTAGGGTTTATGGTTGATACCTTGTGGTTTAGATTTTATTTTTATAACTTGGTGGATGATTCAACCTCTGATTTTTGTAGGGTAGATTCATGATTGAACTAGGGTCCCTTAAGAATTTTTGTAGGACTTTACAATGTAGTTTACTATTTTTGTTTGATTTTAGTTTAGGTGCTAGTTTTAGATGATTCTAAGGCACTAATTCAACTAGAATGACTTCTTTAGTTCCCTTAGATTAGGGTTTTGGCTCTCTTGCTCTTGGATGATGATGAAGGCAAGTTGAAGATGCATTGGATTGAATGAAGAAGCTTGGATGTGAAGATCTCCCCTTCTTTTGGTAGTTTTGATCAGGTGTTCAGATTAGGGTTTGTAGGCAGAGCTTCTAGATAGATTCTCTTCCTTCATAAACATGGGAGATGTTGATCACTTCCATTCTTCCCTATGATGTAAGGTCCCTTGTAAAGGCCTCATCCCTCCTTTGGTAGGATGTGTGGCTCTTTACAAGCTAGTAGAACCTTTGAGGGTCCCTTTCTCTGATGATGGTATGCTTAGTGGTGACCTTTGGTCTTCACTCTGCCACCAATCATCCAAACTATGCTCTTGATAGATGAATCTTTCTCCCTTGCTAGAGGATGGAGTTCCTTGATTGAAGAGATTGAAGTATGCCAAGTTGATACTTCTTTGTGTTTAAAGATTACTCTTAGGAGATGAAGTTTGTAGACCAGGAAGAGCAAGTTGATACTTGTAAAGAGGAGAGAGCTGAAGCTTGAAGACCAAGTTGACACTTGTGAAGAAGATCAAATTGAGATTGAAGAAAGAGCTGAAGCTTGAGGGACAAGTTGACACTTGTGAGTTAATGCATTGAGAGCCTGAGGGAGCCAAGTTGATACTTGGTATTAGGAATGAAACCTGAAGGTGGGAATTGAGTGAAGAGCTGAGGCTTGAAGAATAAGGATAAGTTGATACTTAGGTTGGAGGTATTGAAGACCAAGTTAACACTTGCTATTGAAGATGGAAGACTTGAAGGGTGGTTGAGGACTGATGACTGAACTGCTGTCAGAAGGTTGCTTTGTTAAGTTGTAGGATGGTTGATCTGCTTTCTTTTCTTGACTGTCTGTTTTCTTTCTGTGCAACTGTATTGATGTGGCTTGTGTGATTTGCTTGACGCATTAGAATAAGTTCATATCTAGACTGATGTAAACTAGGAGCATGATTGCACTAGAGGTTGAGTCGCTCCCTCTGCTTGTATTTTTACTGTATGGCTTTGCTTGAGGGTATTCGGTAGAGCCCAGCTCCCTGGCCTATGTGATTTGTTTTGCTTGAGGGCATTTTATTTCATTTTCTCTGTATGATTGCAGTTGTTGTGTTTTCTTGATAGCATGTTATTTCTGTCTGTATGATTGCAGTTATTCATATCTGGCTTGAGGTTGAGATGAGCTTGTGGAGGCTGATGTCCCACACACATTTCCTCCCTCACTTGCATGGCATGCATTTTACTGTATATCTGATTACTGTTTACTGTTTAAGCTGATGCTTTATCTGTTTCTGTCTATCATTGACATGATCCCCTAGGAATCTCATTTCCTTTGATAAGAAAGTGATGATTAGAACATTAGGTTGAAACCTATGCATGATAACTTCTAGGAGTTCCCTGTTTCAAACCTCAACCATAGGATGAATCCTTGGCATGACAACACTAGGACTTGATAGTCTCCCTCTTAGTTGAGCCTGTTCTCTCCTCATCTCAAAACAAATCAAAATACAGTAATAAAGGTTAACTGACGCCGTACGTTACGAGCCTTAAGCTATCTGAGAAAGGATTGTTGGAGAGTTTCTTTTCAACAATCTGGATGTTTAGTATGGCACCCTTTGGGTGACATGCGACACATTCACTCTTAGGTCATAGTCTCTAGTGCGATATCGGTTGCAAACAACCATAAAAAACAGTTCTTCCGTAAAAGACAGAAAACAAACTTCAAACCTTTTTGCCCCGTGGGCCCATAATTCAAAGGAAGCTTTTCTGAAGAAAAGAGTGTCGTTAACTCCCAGTTCTACCGCAAACGGTAACGCCTAGGTCTCCAAGGGTCGAGCTGCGTACATCCAACTGCTGGAACTGTTTGTTAACCCTACTCGATAAAACAGATGAATCTGAATTCCCGTAATCCATATTATCCCGAACTACGTAAGCTATGATCTCTCATACCTGTTGAGAGTACGTAGGCACAATACTGACGTATTGGCGAGCCATCTTCCCCGTAACCTGTAGTTAGACGAACTACATTGACTCTGATTTCTCATTCTCTGATGAGAATACGTAGGCATAAAGCGCGACGCTTTGCCGAGTCATTTTCTTTTCTTTTTTTTTTTAGCCAGCCTTGATAGGTAGATAGATAAAAACCAACCCGTCCGATAAACACAACAAGCGTGGATCCCATCGAGTACGATGCACGTGAGGGGTGCTAATACCTTCCCCTTGCGTAACCGACTCCCGAACCCAGACAATGGTTGCGATGACCTTGTCTTATACCTTTTCGTCAGGTTTTTCCGATCGTTTCCTTTCCCGTTCTGAGGGATAAATAACGAAAGGTGGCGACTCTTCTGTTTTGCCGGCACCTTATTTTCGCGGAAGCGACAATCAGACATAGATTTTCTGTCAACCTTTTTCCCTTCATCATTTGTAGGATGAATGTAACCATCAGTTACCAAATCCCATAAATCATCATCATAACCTAGAAAGAAGCTTTCTATTCTATCTTTCCAGTAATCAAACTTCTCACCATCAAACATGGGAGGTTTGGTGTTGATTCTGTCTTTATCATCGTATCTGTTGTTGTATGAAGTTGAAGTTGAAGCTTCAGCAGTCATGATGAATAAAGAACAAGATATTAGGAGTTTTTCTCAACTGGATCTTTTTCTGTCATGGTTAAGTGAGAGCACTAACAGAACCGGAGCTCTGATGCCAACTGAAGGTGAGAAAAACACTTAGAAGGGGGGCGGGGGGGTTGAATAAGGATTTTAAAAGCAACTTAGGAGATAGAAAACATAACACAGATATTTTAATCCTGGTTCGTTTGAACTCAAACTAATTCAGTCCACCCTACCCAGGTGATTTGCCTTTCTCAACAAGGACTTAATCTACTATATCAAACTTTATTACATTGTAAACCACTAAGACAACTGTCTTAGTTTTCTCAAGAAAATCTGACCACAACTTGGTCTTCTTAAGGAAATCTTTTACAAAGATAAACTAACAATTTGTGTATAAAGTTTTGCTTCTAAACAAGCTATATCACAACAATAATGTTTACACAAAATTAAGAACGAATATGAAAACTGTTAAGCTTTGAAGAATATTTGAATGAGAGCTTGTAAGTTAGTTTTCTTTCAAGTAATTCGTTAACGTTGGAAAGATGCTGAAGCTTGTTTAAATACTACTTCAAGTCCTTATCTCAAAGATTGTGCATTGTTGTACGTTCTGCTGCCTCTGTTGCCTTTTTGTCCTCTATTGACTTTTCGTTTCCAGGAAGAGGAATGTTCAGATAAGTGCTTTGTGTATGAATTCATGTGTCATGCATAAAAGAGGAATAGTGCCGTTAGAGCAGACGTTGGGATTAGCAACGGATCTTTTCTTTGAGCTGACATCTTTTCAACTAAATAAACTAACATCAGATCCTCTGATGTATTTCCTTGTTCTTCAGATCAGAGTCTTGCAGCAATAGTACTTTAAGCGTGAATGTTACAATCAGCGCAGAGTTGAATATCAGAGTCTCTGTACTTGCAGCGTGAAGTACTTCCAGAGTCTTCTGAAACAATGTTGTACGCTCTTTACTCAAATTCTTCTTAGCTTCACTCAGAGTCATCTGTAGCAGATCAGAGTCTCTTCAAGCAGCGCTCAGAGTCTTCTGAAATGTTGCTTCTGACGCTCAGAGTCGTAACGTTCTTTTCACTTGCAGATGTAATTTTTGCTTCCAGATGAATATATAATTTAAGATCTGAAACAAAATTACTTAAACATAATAAGAGTATATATTTCTTTTATGCAAAATTTCATTTATGTTATCATCAAAACAATGAGATATATTAAACATCAATCTGTGTTCTAACAAAGTCTTGAACGGCTGCATATCCATGTCAACAGGTTCCCTGTTGTCGAGCGGTCAAATGTGAACAAGCTGGAAGTAGAGTTATCATCGTTGCCAAATGTAATTCAATCCCAACTGACTGCATCTAGTGAAAAAAAACAGGTAAAGCTTTCATTGCATAGCCAACTTGCACACATCATTAATATTAGTGAGTTTCCTGCAATTGTATCTAGATGTATCCTTGACTTAATCATGTGACTATGTAAGAATTTTCCCTTTTTCAAATCGGTAAGTCGAACACGGGCTCTAAACATGGTTGCAAGAATGACTGGCGTTAGGTTCCAGCCGTATATACATACCATGTCATCATAAAGAGCTAATGCACCCGTCACACAATCATAACTTCCAATCATAGTACTCCAACACATCTCATTTTTAATATTGACGGTATTGACTATTTGGATTATGCCTTGATGGTTCATGATATTATGAAGTTCTTATCTTTAACTTCATCATCATTTTTTTTGGTGTAGTGATGGGAACTCCAACAACACAACAATGTTCAAGAACAACAATCAAAGTAGCAGGGCGCCTAGATATGTTAAGTCGTGATGGTTAGGTCTGCATTTTCACTTTCACATTCAAACATGATAAATCATGAGAACAACGAAACTTCAGGCAAAAGCTACAAGACGTCAAGTAAAGCTTCTCTCTCGAAACTGAGCTACCATATTTAGGGCGATAAGAATGTTGTATGAGAAACTTAAAGGGTAGTTATTAATCTCTGTGAATTTAATGAACATGTTGTAAGGGGACCAACTTAATTTTTTTTTGAAAAAAAATATGAACTACTCGTCCATTTTCTTTTTGGGATTAATTCTAACTTACACCTTGTACTTTTTTTAAAGAAATGAATTAACCTTTGGTAGTAATTTGTAATTCATGAAGGGTGGAGGAACTTTGGATACTTGAATTTGGACCCTAGATGAATATCCTTGAATTAGTGAACCACTTTTATCTTCACCCAAAACTCTTGAAGTTTGAGACATAAACAAAATCCATCAATTAATAAGTTTTGTGAAAACAAATTGATTTGATCTTGCATTCTTTGAAATTTGTGACTTGGCTTGTACTTGTAATAGTGAATTTTAATTCTTTTTGGATGTAATGTGAATTCCTCTTGAGTTCTTTGGATTCTATGCATCTCACCATGATTAATTGATAAAAAGAGTTGTATTCTTGAATGAATTTGGTGCAATATGAACTCATATTGTTCTTAAGGGAAATTAATCTTGTATGAGTAACAACTTTTAGATCTTACAAATCAAATTCAAAAAGTTTAGACGTGAATAAACCCCCTCATGGCCTAGATTTGTAATTTGAATTGATCCCCAAGCTCATATTACAAACAAGGATCCCAAAACGAACAATGATTTTAAATAACATCTTGGTTATTTGAATCATAAGCGAGCCATGTAAGACAGATCTTAGAACAAAATAAATGCCCAGAAATTTAGCACCACTTGAATGTTCTAGAATTCACAAGCTTACTACTCCCTACAAGTTAATCACCTTCCTCCCTTTGTAATCCATCTTGCCATGAAGTTTTGGCAGATCCTCGAAGGATTACGCACAAAAATAAGAATAGAGAACCCTAACCCTCCTTAGGAAAAATCTCTGAGAAATCTTGAGGAAGATTAGACTTGCTTCGGTTGAGTATCATAAACATAAGAATATGTATTTTCTTCATCTCAACATTGCTTGCATGGACTAGGACACGCACAAGACTTTAAATCTTCTACAGCAACTCTGTCTTCACAAAAGACAAAATCTAAGAAAAAATTGTTAGCTATGCATGGATGATTGACCTAAGATGATGTGCAAACGAACAAGGAATCTAAGGGTAAAAATTAGGGTATAACAGTTGCCCCTATTTAAATATCTTCACCGGATGATATGAGCGATGAAAATCCTCATGAACTAATGGTGAAAGGTATTTAAATATAGATAACCAAAATTTTTTCCCTTAGATGCAATGACATGCAATGCTATGGACAAACGAAACTAAACTACAAATGTTGGCATGCAATGAACTCTAATATGATGAACATGATGGAATGATAAATATAAAATGCAGATGAAAACGGAAGCAAACAGGGATAAGGTCAACACAATGAGTAACCACTCACTGGAGATGACAATGCACTAGGGAACACAAATAAACTGGGAAATCTAAAGTGATGGATCAACAGGTTCAGGCATGACCAGTTGACACTTTAGAAATAAAGATAACAAAAGGTCCTCATTGGAGATAGAACCGAAAAGACGGTCTCCACTAGGGAATATCTAGAGTAGTTGCCAAACAGATTCAAGCATGACCTGTTGACACTCTAGGACAAAAGATAAAACAGGATCTGTAACACCCCCTTTCTATATCCCCAAATAATCAAACGAATCATTTAGGCGCGAATTCAAATTTTCATCAGAGTATTATTTAAAATACGGTATAAAAGGAACATGTCACATTATGCTTGAATTAAAACACATACAACAACTACTCATAATAATCCTACCAAAGAAGCTTGGATGTGAAGATCTCCCCTTCTTTTGGTAGTTTTGATCAGGTGTTCAGATTAGGGTTTGTAGGCAGAGCTTCTAGATAGATTCTCTTCCTTCATAAACATGGGAGATGTTGATCACTTCCATTCTTCCCTATGATGTAAGGTCCCTTGTAAAGGCCTCATCCCTCCTTTGGTAGGATTTGTGGCTCTTTACAAGCTGGTAGAACCTTTGAGGGTCCCTTTCTCTGATGATGGTATGCTTAGTGGTGACCTTTGGTCTTCACTATGCCACCAATCATCCAAACTATGCTCTTGATAGATGAATCTTTCTCCCTTGCTAGAGGATGGAGTTCCTTGCTTGAAGAGATTGAAGGATGCCAAGTTGATACTTCTTTGTGTTTAAAGATTACTCTTAGGAGCTGAAGTTTGTAGACCAGGAAGAGCAAGTTGATACTTGTAAAGAGGAGAGAGCTGAAGCTTGAAGACCAAGTTGACACTTGTGAAGAAGATCAAATTGAGATTGAAGAAAGAGCTGAAGCTTGAGGGACAAGTTGACACTTGTGAGTTAATGCATTGAGAGCCTGAGGGAGCCAAGTTGATACTTGGTATTAGGAGTGAAACCTGAAGGTGGGATTGAGTGAAGAGCTGAGGCTTGAAGAATAAGGATAAGTTGATACTTAGGTTGGAGGTATTGAAGACCAAGTTAACACTTGCTATTGAAGATGGAAGACTTGAAGGGTGGTTGAGGACTGATGACTGAACTGCTGTCAGAAGGTTGCTTTGTTAAGTTGTAGGAGTGGTTGATCTGCTTTCTTTTCTTGACTGTCTGTTTTCTTTCTGTGCAACTGTATTGATGTGGCTTGTGTGATTTGCTTGATGCATTAGAATAAGTTCATATCTAGACTGATGTAAACTAGGAGCATGATTGCACTAGAGGTTGAGTCGCTCCCTCTGCTTGTATTTTTATTGTATGGCTTTGCTTGCGGGTATTCGGTAGAGCCCAGCTCCCTGGCCTATGTGATTTGTTTTGCTTGAGGGCATTTTATTTCATTTTCTCTGTATGATTGCAGTTGTTGTGTTTGCTTGATAGCATGTTATTTCTGTCTGTATGATTGCAGTTATTCATATCTGGCTTGAGGTTGAGATGAGCTTGTGGAGGCTGATGTCCCACACACATTTCCTCCCTCACTTGCATGGCATGCATTTTACTGTATATCTTATTAATATTTAATGTTTAAGCTTATGCTTTATATGTTTCTATCTATCATTGACATGATCCCCTAGGAATCTCATTTCCTTTGATAAGGAAGTGATGATTAGAACATTAGGTTGAAACCTATGCATGATAACTTCTAGGAGTTCCCTGTTTCAAACCTCAACCATAGGATGAATCCTTGGCATGACAACATTAGGACTTGATAGTCTCCCTCTTAGTTGAGCCTGTTCTCTCCTCATCTCAAAACAAATCAAAATACAGTAATAAAGGTTAACTGGCGTCGTACGTTACGAGCCTTAAGCTATTTGAGAAAGGATTGTTGGAGAGTTTCTTTTCAACAGTCTGGATGTTTAGTATGGCACCCTTTGGGTGACATGCGACACATTCACTCTCAGGTCATAGTCTCTAGTGCGATATCGGTTGCAAACAACCATAAAAAACAGTTCTTCTGTAAAAGACAGAAAACAAACTTCAAACCTTTTTGCCCCGTGGGCCCATAATTCAAAGGAAGCTTTTCTGAAGAAAAGAGTGTCGTTAACTCCCAGTTCTACCGCAAACGGTAACGCCTAGGTCTCCAAGGGTCGAGCTGCGTACATCCAACTGCTGGAACTGTTTGTTAACCCTACTCGATAAAACTGATGAATCTGAATTCCCGTAATCTGTATTATCCCGAACTACGTAAGCTCTGATCTCTCATACCTGTTGAGAGTACGTAGGCACAATACTGACGTATTGGCGAGTCACCTTCCCCGTAACCTGTAGTTAGACGAACTATGTTGACTCTGATTTCTCATTCTCTGATGAGAATACGTAGGCATAAAGCGCGACACTTTGCCGAGTCATTTTATTTTCATTTTTTTTAGCCAGCCTTGATAGGTAGATAGATAAAACCAACCTGTCCGATAAACACAACAAGCGTGGATCCCATCGAGTACGATGGACATGAGGGGTGCTAATACCTTCCCCTTGCGTAACCGACTCCCGAACCCAGACAATGGTTGCGATGACCTTGTCTTATACCTTTTCGTCAGGTTTTTCCGATCGTTTCCTTTCCCGTTCTGAGGGATAAATAACGAAAGGTGGCGACTCTTCTGTTTTGCCGGCACCTTATTTTCGCGGAAGCGACAGCTGGCGACTCTGTTGGGGACTTGATAGTTTCCTGGGATCCAACGTCCCTGATGTGAGTCAGTATGGGGATCCAACGTCCCTGCGAGAGTCAATCCTAGCGCTTGTATGATTACTTGTTGGGTTGTGTTTATTTATCGCATTTTATTTTCAGTATGATATGATTATTTGTGCTGCTGTGGGAGGGGTATTCTGATGAGTGAGAAGCCAGACCCAGGCTTGAGTGTACCTAGCATTAGTTGTGGAAATTAGTGGGCACGTGCTTGCTTTGTAGGCACTAGTGTCTCATGAAATCCACGCTCAGACGAGGTTCTCCCGGTTGACTTCTTTTTCAACCCTTTGGGTTGAAGGGGTTGTTGGTTTGGAGGATTGTCGACTCTGGGGACCGATCATTTGGAATTCAGCTGAGTGAGGCCGCTTCAGGAGCTGGTGATGCCACACCTTCTGGGTATCGTATCACCCCTCTTGAATGTCTGTGACGCTGATGACCGCATAGGATGCCGAACTTGTGTCAGTTTAGGTCCATACCTGTGAGCAGGGTTGGGTTTGTTGCAGGAAACCTTAACCTTCAGATTACCTGGTTTTCTTGATAGTGAATCAGTTTTGTTGGTATCAGAGGTTCTCATCATCAGATGTGTGTTTGTTCTTGACAGAGCAAATTTTTGGTCCTGTATCAGAGGTTCTCATCATCAGATGTGTGTTTGTTCTTGACATAGCAGATTTTTGGTCCTGTATCAGAGATCCTTATTATCAGATGTGTGTTTGTTCTTGACAGAGCAGATTTATGGTCCTGTATCAGAGGTCTTTATTGTCATATGTATTTATTCTTGATAGAGCAGAGTTATGGTCCTGTATCAGAGGTCCTTATTATCAGATGTGTGTTTGTTCTTGACAGAGCAGATTTTTGGTCCGATACCAGGGTTTTCTTATCATCAGAGATAGGGTTGTTCTTGACAGAGCAGTATTGTGGTTTTGTTGATACAGAACCTTCATATCTTCAACAGCACAGTTGCCTTGATCTCCTGCTGCATGATTGCATTTTACATTGCTTTGCATACTCATTTGCATTTCATTAACGTGTGTCTGTGTTGCAGGTACCGTTTCCCCCGATTCAGGATTTCTTGCCTTCTATTGTTCTATTATGGGTTCTCTGAGGAAGACCGTGGCTTACAAGCTCCCCACTCCTGATGTTGTTCAGCTGACTGGTTTGATTGCTTTAGCAGATGATTCTGTGAGAGATGAATTCAGAAAGTCTTATGGGAAACTGCTCAGTTTGGTTCGTAAACCCTCTGTGTTTGAGTTGAATGGGTTGCACGCCCTGCTGCAATTCTACGATCCTCCGTTGAGATGCTTTACTTTCCAAGACTTTATTCTCGCACCTACACTAGAGGAGTATGCTGATCTGTTAGGTGTGCCTATCAAGAGTCAGATGCCTTTTGTTCATATGGACGCCGAGCCTAATCTGGCTAGTCTAGCTCCCTCACTTCATCTAGATGCCTCCGAGCTGGTTTTGTCTAGTTGGAACAAGGTCCCCGGTTTCTCCTTGCAGTTCTTAGTGGGAAAAGCTCAGCAGTGCGCCAAAGACGGATGTTGGGTCGTGTTCAACGCCATTCTCGCTCTGTGCATATATGGCATCATTTTGTTCCCCAATATGCCTGACTTTGTGGACTTCGACGCCTTCCATATCTTTGCTTCAGGGAATCCAGTCCCTACCTTGATAGGAGATGTCTACCATTCCTTCCACTACAAAAATGAGAACAGAAGGGGCAAGAATGTTTCGTGTTGTGTGCCCCTACTCTATAGATGGCTTGATAGTCATCTACCCAAGAAGGGTCCCTTTGCTTCGTCTGCGGCCACAGCTGAGTGGTCCGAGCGTTTGATGAGTCTGTCAGTGGAGGATATTACCTGGTTTGATAGAGATAGATTGGGCACTGAGATCATCTTCAGCTGCAGCGGGTTTCTGAATGTGCCTTTGATAGGCAGGAAGGGCTGTATAAACTATAATCCATCTCTGCTGGTCCGACAGTTTTCTTATGCTTTCAGAGCTCCACCGAAGGATGAAGAGGTGCAGGAATCTCTGTACCTCACTGGTCTTCTAGAGGGGGATATGTTGTCCAAGCTTCAGCACGCTTGGAATGGTATCAGTAATCGGGGAAAACCATTGCTGGGGAAAAGTAATAGCCAAGCCTACGCTCCGTATGTGACCTGGATCAGAGCCAGGGCAGAGATCATAGGGATGTCGTTTCTTCCTGCCAAGCCAGAAAGCCCTCCAGTGATTGAAGAGCCTACCACCATGCCTATTCAGCAGCATAATCAGGTGTTAGCTGAGAGAGATGAGCTGAAGAAGGCAAATGAAGAACTGGAGAAAGAATTGGCTCTACTCAGAAGCGAGAGAAGCGAAGCCGTCCATTCCTTCAAGAGGAAAACAGAGCTGGTGAACCAGTTAGGGACAGATTTGACTAAGCAGATGGCTGAGCGTGAGCGTTTGGGTCGAGACTTCAAAGTTGTCAATGACGTACTGGCTACTAAGAAGCAGCACTTGGATGAAGCGTACCGGAGGATATCCAAGTTTAACCAGCATTGGAAGGCCACCCTAGCTAACGGCAAAGAACGGGAGGATAAGCTGAAGCGGCAGCTCTCCAAGTTGAAAGCCCAGGTGAAAGCTAGTGAGAAGAGGATTGATGAAGAAACCGCTCACAGATATGCCACTGAAGGCCATCTCAACAAGGCTCTGGCTAACCTAAAGGAGCGCAAACTGACGTTTGATTCCATGAAGCGGAAGTTAGAAGATTGTTTCGGCGAAGGAGCATGGGAAGACTCAGTTGAAGGTCTTCAATACACCATTATGCAGAGGGAGTTACTCGTCGAAGGGTTGCTCACTCGCCCTGATCATCCAGAAACAAAGGGGTTGTTAGAAGAGTTTCGCGCCCGTGGCCGTGCTTGACTATTTGTATTCCTTTTGTATGCTGACCATCACCAGGCTTGTTGGTCGAGGTCATACTATTGATTCTGCTTGTACTCAGTGACGTTGTGTACCGCCTTGATGGGCTTTTTTTATATATATGAGATGTTATTCCCATGACTGGACTCAGACTTCTTATTATCAGCACTGGCACTCAGGCACTAGGATCGGGGGAGAAATCTCCCTAACGCACAGACACACGTTTGCATTTGCATGAAGCATTTGCATAACGAGCACTTTGTCGTTTTTTCTAACCCCTTTTGTGCATACAGGTTGTTTCAGGTTATTCCAGGATTGATCAGAGACCTATCCACCGCTATCCGACCAGAGCAAATCAAGCCAGAGTTATGGAGCAAGTGCAAATTGACGTTCAAGAACTCCGAGAAAGGATGGACCGCTTCATGGAGCTCATGCAAGTGGTCGCCAACGGCCAGGATCAGCTCAGAACATTGGTCCAGCCTCTGATTTCAAGGGTTGATAGCAATGGCGTACTCCATGGTGGGACTGTGCCAACCCCTCCACCTGTTGAAACTCCTCAGAATGGCGTCCCCGTGACGGGGGGGAATGGTGTAACACCCATTTTAATTATTTAGTCATTTTATTATTATTTTAAAAATTATACGTTGGTGTGTCCTTTGGGGGGGGTGTATTTGGTGATGTTTGGTGGGTGTCCCTAATGTGGGAGGACTATTGGTGGTATTTTGGTGTGAAATATAATAATATAAAAATAATAGTAACATTGGTGGAGGTGTTATTATTATTATTATTATTATATTTATTATATTTGTTAATATTATTAATATTATTATTATTTTGGTGAAATAATGATATTATTATTATTATTATTATTATTATATTTATTATATTTGTTAATATTATTAATATTATTATTATTTTGGTGAAATAATGATATTATTATTATTATTATTATTATTATTATTATTATTATTATTATTATTATTATTATTATTATTATTATATTTATTATATTTGTTAATATTATTAATATTATTATTTTGGTGAAATAATGATATTATTATTATTATTATTATTATTATTATATTTATTATAGTTGTTAATATTATTAATATTATTATTATTTTGGTGAAATAATGATATTATTATTATTATTATTATTATTATTATTATTATTATTATATTTATTATATTTGTTAATATTACTAATATTATTATTATTTTGGTGAAATAATGATATTATTATTATTATTATTATATTTATTATATTTGTTAATATTATTAATATTATTATTATTTTGGTGAGATAATGATATTATTATTATTATTATTATTATTATTATTATTATTATTATTATTATTATTATTATTATTATTATTAATGAGTATTATTATTATGATTATTATTATTATTATTAGTATTATAATATTATTAGTATTAATAATAATATTGTATTATTTTATTAAGTTATTTTATTAATTGGGATTAGATTTAATAAAGAAAATAGAATGTGAAGGGGTGGGGAGAGTGGTACGATACATTTTAGAAATTGAGAAAAAAGGCGATAGAAAAGAGAGAAGAGAAAAGGACGAAAGAAAGGAAAAAGAGCGAAGGAAAAAGGGAACGAAGAACGGAAGAGAAAAGGGGAAGGCCAAGAGACCAATTCTAGGAGGATTTCTATCGATCAACCAATTGATAAGGTAAGGGGGGAGAAATTTGATTGGGAATGGTTTATACATGTATAGGGTAGAGGGGATTCCTTAACCCCGTAGGAATTTATCGTTATATAAAGTTTTATATTGGCATGCTATGATTATTGTTGATGTTGGGGGATTGATGAATGCTGATGATGCATTTTGGTGTATATATATATATATATATATGGTGATGATAGTAACTGTAATGTTGATCCATTTTGTTGGATTGTTGATGTTACTATAGTATTGATCTATTTTGTTGGATTGTTGATGTTACTGTAGTGTTGATAGTAACTAGGAATATAAAGCTGATGAGATTATGTGTTGTTACCGTAGTGTTGGCAATGACCATGATTATAGCTTTGGAAAAGTTATGTGTTGTTTCCCTATAGTCTTGTTAACGACTATGGTTAGGACCTTGGTGAGATTCAGAGTGACTCTGAGGTGTCGGTAATGTACCATAATGTCGGTTCTAGAGTAGAAATTATAGGATAATTGGTAAGTATAATATCTATTGGCATGTTTGTGATTGTGGATTGATGTTGATGAATTGTTGATTTTGGTGTATAGGCTGAGGTGTTGGTTAGGGAGGTTCTGAGTAACCTCAGAGACTTTTGGTGAGATGTCTGAATTGGTCTCGTGTGATCCTTCTAGCCTTGCTGTAGTGTGAAAATGATGAGTATGGGATATAACTTGTGTACTTGGTGATAGTACGTGTTTCCCTTAATATTGTTGGTGAGCAATTAGTTGATGTATATGTGTGTAGTGATCAGTAGGATCGTGTATTTCCCGAGCGGTGAGATGTGTTTATATTTGGTGTTAGAAAGTCAGACTACTCACTGTGTGATTGAATTATATGATGTTGGTGTATGTTATATCTATACATATGCATTGATGTATGATGATATGATCAGGAGGATCGTGTGCACTTAGTGTGCCAGAATGTAATAGTTGTGCATTGGTGTCTTGCATATCATGGTGTTTTGGTGGGATGAATCATGTCTCAGGAGGAGCGTAAGTGATTCATCCGTACTCCTTTGTGGAGAATGGTGGGGGAATAGATCATGTCTCAGGAGGAGCGTAAGTAATCTATCCAGGTTCGATTGAATGAACCAACGAGTCGGTACCGCATGCATGGTGTTGAGTTGCATAATTGCATTATAATATGTTATATTGTAATTTGAACAATAGGTTCGTTATATGGTGTTGTTGGGGTGAATAATTGATGTGTTGGTGTGTTTTACTGCCTTATTACATGCATTACATTACCATTATATTTTTGATCATGATTTCTCACCCCTTTGTTGTTGTTGTGGTCTGTGCTTCTTCGGAAGTACAGATAATCCAGGTACTTAGCTAGCTTGGATTATGGTGTGACAGTCGAGTCTAGGATGCTCTGATACGTAGCACGGGACTTGAGCATTTTTATTTACTTTATGAAGAACTTATATTTTATTTTCCTGTGAAACGTATCAAACCTTTATTGGATTTTATTATTTAATATTCCGCTGTATTGGAGAAAACCCTTTTTATAAGGAAACGTTGTTTCCATATGATATCCCACTTGGAAAATTGGAACTCTGATTTTGTTTATTTATAATGTTTATTAATTTAATTGATTTTGGGAAGTGGGGTGTTACAATTGGTATCAGAGCAGGTCGGTCCGTCCGGCCAGTGTTGTTGAGTCGAGTTGATGTCTGTCCTTTATGATGTAGTTGAATATCTTTTAACTTGGTGTTGCTATGTTTGAGCAGTATGGCAGGAAGGAACGATGCTGCATTGGATGCTGCTATGCAAGCAATGGCGCAGGCGGTTGCTAATCAGAATCAAACTGCAGATGCCCAATTCAGGAGTTTGGCGAGTTTCGGAGCAACAAGCCGCCAACGTTTGAAGGAGGAATTCTGGATCCGGAAGCTGCTCAGAAGTGGCTGAAGGCAATTGAAAAGATCTTCAGAACGATGGAATGTACTAATGAGCAAAAGGTGAGGTTTGGTACTCACATGTTAGAAGGTGAGGCTGAAGCCAGGTGGGACAATAGTCGCCAAAGATTGGAAGTTGCTGGAACCGCCATTACTTGGGAGGTGGTTCGGAAAGGTTTTCTGGAGAAGTATTTCCCGGAAGATATCCGAAGCGCTAAGGAGATTGAGTTCCTAGAGCTGAAACAGGGTAGTATGACTGTAGCAGAGTATGCTGCTAAGTTTGAGGAGCTGGTGCAGTATTGTCCCCACTATAATGTGGAGGGGGCAATGACTTCTAAGTGCTTAAAGTTTGAGAATGGACTGCGTCCAGAGATTAAGTTGGGGATTGCTTGTCAGAAGATCAGGAGCTATCCTGAGCTGGTAAGCAGAAGCAGGATTTATGATAACGATAACCGAGCAAGGATTGCGCACTACAAAGCTGTTAATGACCGTAAGGGTAAGCAAAGGTTTAGTGGTACTCCTTATAGTGTTGCTGCTGATAAGGGAAAACGTAAAGCTGTTGTTGATAAGAAGCCTAGAGATGGGAGAGCATCTGCTGAAGGGAAATGTTTTCGGTGCGGTGGTATGGGACATCGTGCTAATGATTGTCCTAATGAAGCCAAGAAATGTTTTAAGTGCGGGAAACCAGGTCATGTGATAGCTGACTGTAGAGCAACTATGCCGACCTGTTATAACTGTGGTGAGAAGGGTCATATCAGTACACATTGTGAGAAGCCGAAGAAGCCTCAAACGTCTCCGGCTGGTGGAAAAGTGTTTGCCTTGGCAGGAACTCAAGCTGCCAGTGATGAGCGTGTTATCAGAGGTACTTGTATTATCAATAATATTCCTTTGATTGCTATTATTGATACGGGTGCAATGCACTCGTTTATTTCTGTAGATTGTGTGAAGAGGATAGGTTTGGTGCCGTCCACTCTGGAGAGACGGATGACTATTGAGACACCCTCTATAGGTTCAGTGACTACTTCTTTGGTATGCCTGAAGTGTCCGCTGACTATTTTCGGTAGAGAATTTGGAGTGGATCTGATTTGTCTACCACTTGGTAAGTTGGATGTTATTCTGGGCATGAACTGGTTAGAGTTCAACCGAGTCTACATCGACTGTTTTCGGAAGGAATTGTTGTTCTTGACCACTGAAGAGGAAGCTTTAGCAAGTTCTTTGTCTAATAAAGAATTGAGGGCCTTGTTGGAAGATGAAACTAGAGTGTTTGCTTTATTTGCAACATTATCGGGGGATAGCAAAGTGTCAATAGAGGAAGTAGCCGTGGCGAATGAATTTCCGGAAGTGTTTCCTGACGACATTACGGAATTGCCTCCGACGCGAGAAGTGGAATTTGGTATTGATCTTGTTCCTGGTACGAGGCCTATTTCTATGGCGCCGTACAGGATGTCTGCAGTGGAATTGGCTGAGTTGAAGTCTCAGATTGGAGAATTGTTGGATAGGAAGTTCATTAGGCCAAGTGTATCGCCGTGGGGAGCTCCAGTGTTATTGGTGAAGAAGAAGGATGGTAGTATGCGTTTGTGCATCGATTACCGTCAATTGAATAAAGTGACTATTAAGAATAAGTATCCTCTACCTAGGATTGATGACTTGATGGACCAGTTGGTGGGAGCTCGTGTATTTAGTAAGATCGACTTAAGATCGGGTTATCATCAGATAAGAGTAAAAGAAGGTGATGTTCAGAAGACTGCCTTTAGGACTCGATATGGACATTACAAATATGCTATAATGCCGTTTGGAGTGACTAATGCGCCGGGAGTATTTATGGAGTATATGAACAGAATTTTCCATTCTTATTTGGATCAGTTCATTGTAGTGTTTATTGATGATATATTAATTTATTCTAAATCTGATGAAGAGCATGCAGGACATCTGAGAATTGCCTTGCAAGTTTTGAAGGAAAATAAATTATTTGCTAAACTGTCAAAGTGTGACTTTTGGTTGAAGAAAGTAAGTTTCTTGGGGCATGTAATATCTGAAGATGGAATAGCGGTGGATCCGTCAAAAGTAAGTGCAGTATTGCAGTGGGAACCGCCGAAGACAGCGACAGAGATTAGAAGCTTCTTGGGGTTAGCCGGTTATTACCGCAGGTTTATTGAAGGGTTCTCTAATTTGACATTGCCATTAACTCAGTTGACGAGAAAGAACCAAGTTTTTGTATGGGATGCTGCTTGTGAAGAAAGTTTTGAAGAGTTGAAAAAGAGACTGACTACGGCACCGGTGTTAGTGTTACCGACTCCGAGTGAACCATTTGTGGTGTACTGTGATGCGTCTAAGATGGGATTAGGCGGGGTTCTGATGCAGAATGGTAAAGTAGTAGCATATGCATCGCGGAAATTGAGAGTGCATGAGCGAAATTATCCGACTCATGATCTTGAATTAGCTGCGGTTGTTTTTGTGTTGAAAATCTGGAGACATTATTTATATGGTTCAAGATTTGAAGTGTTTAGTGATCATAAGAGTCTGAGACACCTGTTTGATCAGAAAGAGCTAAATATGAGGCAGAGAAGATGGTTGGAATTTTTGAAGGATTATGACTTCAGTTTGAGTTATCATCCAGGAAAGGCCAATGTAGTGGCAGATGCTTTGAGTAGGAAAGCAATTCATATGGCAGCTCTGATGGTGAAAGAAATTGAGTTAATTGAACAATTTAGAGATTTGAGCATGGTTTGTGAGACTACTGCAGATAGTGTAATGTTGGGTATGTTGCAGGTAAATAATAACTTCTTGGATATGATTAGAGAAAATCAGAAGTTGGATGTGAAATTGGTAGATTTGATGCCTGGAGTAGGAAGTGACTCCGATAGTGACTTTAAATTGGATAGTACAGGTGTGTTGAGATTTAGAGGCAGGATTTGTGTACCAGATGATGAAGAATTGAAAAAGTCAATTTTGAGCGAAGGACATCATAGTAGCCTGAGTATTCATCCGGGAGCTACGAAAATGTATCATGATTTGAAGAAATTATTTTGGTGGTCTGGTATGAAAAGAGACATAGCTCAATTTGTGTATGCCTGTTTGACATGTCAGAAGTCGAAGGTGGAACACCAGAGACCTTCTGGATTTATGCAACCATTAGAGATTCCGGTTTGGAAATGGGATTGCATTACTATGGATTTTGTGACAGGTTTGCCGAATACGGCGAGAGGTTTTGATGCTATATGGGTGATTGTGGATCGATTGACGAAGTCTGCACACTTTGTGCCGCTCAATATTAGTTTTCCGTTAACGAAGCTGGCGGATATTTACATTCGGGTAATTGTGAAGTTGCATGGTGTTCCGTCTAGTATTGTGTCGGATAGAGATCCGCGGTTTACTTCGGAATTTTGGAAGAGCTTGCAGGAAGCTTTGGGAACTAAGTTGAAATTGAGTTCAGGTTATCATCCGCAAACTGATGGTCAGTCGGAGAGGACTATTCAGTCGCTTGAAGATTTGTTGAGAGCTTGTGTGTTAGAAAAGGGTGGTGCGTGGGATACTCATTTACCATTGATTGAGTTCACGTACAATAACAGTTACCATTCTAGTATCGGAATGGCACCGTTTGAAGCTTTGTATGGGAGGAGGTGTAAGACTCCTCTGTGTTGGTATGAAACTGGTGAGAATATGGTGCTTGGACCAGAAATTGTACAGCAGACTACTGAGACAATTCAAATGATTCGTGAGAAAATGAAAGTGTCTCAGAGTAGGCAGAAAAGTTATCATGATAATCGGAGGAAAGAGTTGGAATTCTGTGTAGGTGATCACGTATTCCTAAGAGTTAATCCGATGACTGGTGGGGGTCGTGCATTGAAGTCCAAGAAGCTGGACCCTAAGTTCATTGGACCTTATGAGATTTTGCAGAGAATTGGTGTTGTAGCTTATAGGGTGGCGTTGCCGCCTGAGTTATCAAACTTACATAATGTGTTTCATGTGTCGCAATTGCGAAAGTATGTTTCTGATCCATCTCATGTGATTCAGAGAGATGATGTTCAGATTCGGGAGAATCTTATTGTTGAGACGATGCCGTTGAGGATCGAGGACCGTAAGATGAAACAACTCTGAGGGAAGGAAATACCTTTCGTGAAGGTAGCGTGGGGAGGTGCTGCAGGAGGCAGTGTGACCTGGGAGTTGGAAAACAGGATGCGAGAAGCGTATCCGGAGCTATTTCCATCAGGTAATTTTCGAGGACGAAAATAATTAAAGTGGGGGAGAGTTGTAACACCCATTTTAATTATTTAGTCATTTTATTATTATTTTAAAAATTATACGTTGGTGTGTCCTTTGGTGGGGGTGTATTTGGTGATGTTTGGTAGGTGTCCCTAATGTGGGAGGACTATTGGTGGTATTTTGGTGTGAAATATCATAATATAAAAATAATAGTAACATTGGTGGAGGTGTTATTATTATTATTATTATATTTATTATATTTGTTAATATTATTAATATTATTATTATTTTGGTGAAATAATGATATTATTATTATTATTATTATATTTATTATATTTGTTAATATTATTAATATTATTATTATTTTGGTGAAATAATGATATTAGTATTATTATTATTATTATTATATTTATTATATTTGTTAATATTATTAATATTATTATTATTATGGTGAAATAATGGTATTATTATTATTATTATTATTATATTTATTATATTTGTTAATATTATTAATATTATTATTATTTTGGTGAAATAATGATATTATTATTATTATTATTATATTTATTATATTTGTTAATATTATTAATATTATTATTATTTTGGTGAAATAATGATATTATTATTATTATTATTATATTTATTATATTTGTTAATATTATTAATATTATTATTATTTTGGTGAAATAATGATATTATTATTATTATTATTATTATTATTATTATTATATTTATTATATTTGTTAATATTATTAATATTATTATTATTTTGGTGAGATAATGATATTAGTATTATTATTATTATTAATAATGAGTATTATTATTATTATTATTATTATTATTATTATTATTAGTATTATAATATTATTAGCATTAATAATAATATTGTATTATTTTATTAAGTTATTTTATTAATTGGGATTAGATTTAATAAAGAAAATAGAATGTGAAGGGGTGGGGAGAGTGGTACGATACATTTTAGAAATTGAGAAAAAAGGCGATAGAAAAGAGAGAAGAGAAAAGGACGAAAGAAAGGAAAAAGAGCGAAGGAAAGAGGGAACGAAGAACGGAAGAGAAAAGGGGAAGGCCAAGAGACCAATTCTAGGAGGATTTCTATCGATCAACCAATTGATAAGGTAAGGCGGGAGAAATTTGATTGGGAATGGTTTATACATGTATAGGGTAAAGGGGATTCCTTAACCCCGTAGGAATTTATCGTTATATAAAGTTTTATATTGGCATGCTATGATTATTGTTGATGTTGGGGGATTGATGAATGCTGATGACGCATTTTGGTGTATATATATATATATATATATATATATATATATATATATATATATATATATATATATATATATATATATATATATATATATATATATATATATATATATATATATATATATATATATATATATATATATGGTGATGATAGTAACTGTAATGTTGATCCATTTTGTTGGATTGTTGATGTTACTATAGTATTGATCCATTTTGTTGGATTGTTGATGTTACTGTAGTGTTGATAGTAACTAGGAATATAAAGCTGATGAGATTATGTGTTGTTACCGTAGTGTTGGCAATGACCATGATTATAGCTTTGGGAAAGTTATGTGTTGTTTCCCTATAGTCTTGTTAACGACTATGGTTAGGACCTTGGTGAGATTCAGAGTGACTCTGAAGTGTCGGTAATGTACCATAATGTCGGTTCTAGAGTAGAAATTATAGGATAATTGGTAAGTATAATATCTATTGGCATGTTTGTGATTGTGGATTGATGTTGATGAATTGTTGATTTTGGTGTATAGGCTGAGGTGTTGGTTAGGGAGGTTCTGAGTAACCTCAGAGACTTTTGGTGAGATGTCTGAATTGGTCTCGTGTGATCCTTCTAGCCTTGCTGTAGTGTGAAAATGATGAGTATGGGATATAACTTGTGTACTTGGTGATAGTACGCGTTTCCCTTAATATTGTTGGTGAGCAATTAGTTGATGTATATGTGTGTAGTGATCAGTAGGATCGTGTATTTCCCGAGCGGTGAGATGTGTTTATATTTGGTGTTAGAAAGTGAGACTACTCACTGTGTGATTGAATTATATGATGTTGGTGTATGTTATATCTATACATATGCATTGATGTATGATGATATGATCAGGAGGATCATGTGCACTTAGTGTGCCAGAATGTAATAGTTATGCATTGGTGTCTTGCATATCATGGTGTTTTGGTGGGATGAATCATGTCTCAGGAGGAGCGTAAGTGATTCATCCGTACTCCTTTGTGGAGAATGGTGGGGGAATAGATCATATCTCAGGAGGAGCGTAAGTGATCTATCCAGGTTCGATTGAATGAACCAACGAGTCGGTACCGCATGCATGGTGTTGAGTTGCATAATTGCATTATAATATGTTATATTGTAATTTGAACAGTAGGTTCGTTATATGGTGTTGTTGGGGTGAATAATTGATGTGTTGGTGTGTTTTACTGCCTTATTACATGTATTACATTACCATTATATTTTTGATCATGATTTCTCACCCCTTTGTTGTTGTTGTGGTCTGTGCTTCTTCGGAAGTACAGATAATCCAGGTACTTAGCTAGCTTGGATTATGGTGTGACAGTCGAGTCTAGGATGCTCTGATACGTAGCACGGGACTTGGGCGTTTTTATTTACTTTATGAAGAACTTATATTTTATTTTCTTGTGAAACGTATCAAACCTTTATTGGATTTTATTATTTAATATTTCGCTGTATTGGAGAAAACCCTTTTTATAAGGAAACGTTGTTTCCATGTGATATCCCACTTGGAAAATTGGAACTCTGATTTTGTTTATTTATAATGTTTATTAGTTTAATTGATTTTGGGAAGTGGGGTGTTACAAATGGCACTGCCAACGGCAATGTAATCTCTAACATGGGACTCAACGGTAATACGACTGGCGTCGGTAATGGGAATTTTGAAGCTAATGTCAATGTTGGACTAGGCAACGACAACGCAGGTGTTGGAAATCTGTATGGGCCTCAGCCATGGTTGGAAGACCGTCAAGACGATGTGTTCTCACAGAGAGGTGCTGAAGGGGAGCTGACTGCTGAAGCACGGCTAAGGTTTAAGGCACTCGAGGACAAGATGAGGAATTTCGAGAACCAGAACACCATGGGTGTTGACATGTCCAAGTTGGGACTGATTGCTGATTTCAAGGTGCCTCCCAAGTTCAAGGTACCCGACTTTGAAAAGTATAAGGGCACCACTTGCCCTTGCGTCCACCTGAGATCATACTACCGGAAAATGTCCGCTCACTCTGAGGACGAGAAGTTGCTGATGCACTTCTTTCAGGACAGTCTGTCCGGGCCCTCCCTGGAATGGTACATGAGTCTGGAACCTACCAGTGTGCGCATGTGGAAGAAACTTGCTGAAGCATTTGTGCACCACTACCAATATAACAGTGACTTGGCTCCGAACCGGGTCCAACTGCAGAATTTGTCACAGAGGAACAACGAAGGGTTCAAGGAGTACGCCCAGCGGTGGCGTGAATTGGCAGCTAGGGTTCAGCCGCCGATGGTTGAACGGGAGCTTGTGGAAATGTTCGTAGCCACCCTCCCAGGGGTTTATTACGAGAAATTGGTCAGCAGTATGTCCGGAAGTTTCTCAGATCTCATTATCACGGGTGAGCACGTTGAAAATGGGATCAAACTGGGGAAAATTCAAGGTGATCTATCCTCAGCTGGAGGAGGAAAGAAACCCTATGGTGGCAAAAGGAGGGAAGGAGAGACGAGCGTTGTGTCCAACGCTCGAAGAAAAGGCAAGGGCCCGCACCAGCAGGTGGCCAGCATAACTATCCCGGCAGTCCAACAGCCACAGCAGCAGCCGAACCAACAAGGATACAGAAAGTATCAGAACAGGGCACCTCTGTCAAGTCGTCACCTCGAGACTCCGCCCATGTCTTATGCGCAGCTGTTACAGACTCTGCTCCAGTTACAGCTGATCCAGAAGAGAACCCTGACTCCCTTGACAGGGGCACCTCCTCCAGGTTATGATGCGAATGCAACATGCGAGTTTCACTCAGGGGCACCAGGCCACACGATAGAAAATTGCAAAGCCTTCAAGCACAAGGTGCAGGACATGGTGGACGCTAAGATCATCAATTTCTCAGATAATGTGCCGAACGTCACGAAGAACCCTATGCCGAATCATAGGGGAGGTGGAGTAAATGCCATTATTGAAGACGAGAGTTTGGATTTGTTGACTGACGTCAAGGATCTAAAGACACCGCTTAGCTTCGTTAAAGTCAAGCTAATGAAAAGAGGTTACTTCCCGGGCTATGGAGAACTATGTATGGGCTGCGCGACTAGTTCTGGTGGATGCGAACAGTTGATAGAGGGGATCCAGAGTCTGATGACCGAGGGAATCTTACAGTTTAGCCGAAGGGCCGAAAGCGGATCGGGAGAGGTAATGCTGAAGCAAGATGATGAGGTTTCCACCATCACCATCCCACGCCGGACGATAACTATTTCTGCACCCAGGCCGCCCATGATTACCATCACCAAGGTCGGGCCAATACCTTTTGAAAGCACCAATGTTGTCCCATGGCACTATAGGGCAGAGGTCTACTGCAACGGACAGAAGTTGGAACTAGAACCCTCAGGGTCATGTGTGGATAACCTAGTGGGCATTGGCGGAATTACTCGCAGCGGAAGAGTATTTGCTCCACCTGAGGTTGTGGCGGACAAAGCTGAAGTAACTGATAAAGGGAAAAGTAAAGTCGTTGAAGAAACCCCTCGTGGGGTAGAGAAAGACTTACTTGTTAAAGACGCCGAAGAGTTTATGAGGTTGATTAAGAAGAGTGACTACAAGATCGTGGATCATCTCCATCAAACACCCTCGAAAAATTCCATCCTAAATTTGTTGTTGTGTTCTGAGGCACACCGCAACGCGTTGCTGAAGGTGCTGAATGCCACGTATGTACCGCAGGAAATATCGGTCAACCAGTTAGAAGGGGTCGTAGCCCACGTGAATGCTGGAAACGGGTTAGGGTTCACTGATCTAGAGCTGACGCCGAAGGGGAGAAACCACAATAGCGCCCTGCACATCTCGATAGAGTGTAGGGGAACGATTATGTCTCACGTGTTGGTGGACACGGGGTCGTCACTCAATGTTCTTCCGAAGAAAGCATTGATGAAGTTAGATACTCGGGGATTGATTTGCACACCCAGTGATCTGGTTGTGAAGGCGTTCGATGGAACCAAACGTCATGTTTTCAGGGAGGTAACCTTACCAATCCAAGTCGGGCCGGAATCATTCGACGCAGTCTTCTACATTATGGACATCATGCCAGCCTACAGTTGTCTCTTAGGCCGGCCATGGATCCATTCTGCGGGTGCCGTGACTTCCACGTTGCACCAGAAGCTCAAGTATGCTGTTGGAGGTAGCATCGTGACTGTATGTGGCGAGGAAGACATAATGGTGAGCCATTTGTCATCCTTCAAATACGTTGAGATGGATGAGGAAATCCACGAGACCCTATGTCAAGCGTTTGAAGCTGTTAAAGTCAAGAACGTAGCTCCTGTAATCACTGAGAAGCCAAAGATGACTCTCTCTTCCTTCAAGGAAGCCCGGACCGTTGTTCAAGCCGGATCTACCCCAGGCTGGGGGCAAATTCTAGAGATACCTAACAAGCAAGACAAGTTCGGGTTAGGATACTCTCCTGCGGCTGAAGCCTCCTCTTCTAGCAGTGCGTCGCGAGGTAAAGGGCCGATCCAGTTTACCAGTGGCGGGGTGATATTTGAAAGTGTCAACGCGGTGTCTGAAGACGGCGAAGACAGCGACTGCGACCTGGACTTTTGGATCCAGCCAAGCAAGCCAGGCGAGAGCCTCAACAACTGGTCCATCAGGGATACCATCCAAGTGACAGGAAAAAAGTAATGATTTACTTTTTCATTCATTGTACAACCCTATGTCCTACCCGGGGCATAGCGGTTTTATTGTCAGGGCCTTGTTTGATTATGTACATGCATTTTATCAATAAATCAGAAGGCGTTTTTCTTCGTATTCAAATATTGTGATCTCTGTTATTCCTGTTTTATATTTGTTTTGAAAAACAATAAAATGGCAATGAGGTTTGTGCTAACCTGCATATCCTTGACTTAAGCTTAACCCTTGTTATTGCAGGATCCACATAGCAGATGACATTGACTCTAGACCTTCTACGACTCACTTCGACTTCGATTTCCCAATCTATCAAGCCGAAGAAGAGATTGATGAAGACGAAGACCTTCCCGAAGAGTTGGCCCGCTTGTTGAAACAAGAAGAGAAAGTTATTCTGCCTCACGAAGAAGAGATCGAGATTGTGAATCTGGGTTCTGAGGAGCTCGTCAGGAACGTCAAGATAGGGGCCGCATTGCAGAGTGATGTCAAGCAGAGATTGGTCGAGATGCTAAGAGAGTATAGTGACGTCTTTGCTTGGTCATACGAAGATATGCCCGGACTTGATACTGACATCGTGGTCCATCACTTGCCGTTGCGAGAAGATTGTCCTCCCGTTAAGCAGAAGCTTAGAAGGACGCGACCAGATATGGCCGTCAAGATCAAAGAAGAAATGCAGAAACAGCTTGATGTTGGCTTCTTAGCGGTCACTACTTACCCTCCGTGGGTCGCCAACATAGTGCCTGTACCGAAGAAGGACGGTAAGGTACGAATGTGCGTCGATTATCGGGATTTGAATAGGGTGAGCCCTAAAGATGATTTCCCGCTCCCTCATATTGATGTGTTGTTCGACAATACAACTCAGTTCTCCATATTTTCATTCATGGATGGCTTCTCCGGCTACAATCAGATCAAGATGGCGCCGGAGGACATGGAGAAAACTACGTTTATTACACCTTGGGAGACATTTTGCTACAAGGTAATGCCTTTCGGTCTGAAGAACGCAGGGGCCACTTACCAATGAGCAATGGTCACTTTGTTTCATGATATGATTCATCATGAGATTGAAGTCTATGTTGATGACATGATTGCGAAGTCCCAGACGGAGGAGGGACATCTGGTCAATTTGTTGAAGCTTTTTTAGAGGCTTAGGAAGTTCAGGTTGAGGCTAAATCCTAACAAGTGTACTTTCGGAGTACGGTCTGGAAAGCTACTGGGGTTTATCGTGAGTGAAAGAGGCATCGAGGTTAATCATGTGAAGATTAAAGCAATACAAGAAATGCCAGCGCCAAGAACAGAAAAAGAAGTTTGTGGTTTCCTGGGCCGAATAAACTACATTGCAAGGTTTATTTCTCAGCTCACGGCCACGTGTGAACCGATGTTCAAGCTATTAAAGAAAGATCAAGTGATTATCTGGAACGAGGATTGCCAGAAGGCATTTGATAAGATAAAACAGTATCTACAGGAACCTCCGATCTTGATTCCCCCAGTGGCCGGACGACCTCTAATCATGTACTTGACAGTTCTTGAGAATAGTATGGGGTGTGTGTCGCTACTGCGAAAATCGGCGCCGGCTGAACAGAAGAGTCGCCACCGTGCGTTATTTATCCCAACGGAGGGAAAGTAAACGCTCGAGGTAAACCTACCGCAAAGACGGGAAAGGTATGGTCGTCGCAACCAAAACCTGGATTCGGGAGTCGGTTACGCAAGGGGAAGGTATTAGCACCCCTCACGTCCGTCGTACTCGACGGGATCCACGCTTGTTTTCGGGTATGGATTGTTATTCTATCTAAACTAAAGGTCAAGGGTTAAAAAGAAAAGAAAATGACTCGGCGAAGTATCGCACTTTATGCCTACGTATTCCCGTCTGGAACGAGAAATCAGAGTCAACGTAGTTCGCCTACCTACTGGAAAGGAGGGGAAGGTTGCTCGCTAGGACATCGCATCCTATGCCTACGTACTTTCATACAGCATGAAAGATCAGAGCAAACGTAGTTCGGGCCACGTATGACACAGGTCTGTTTTGATTGTTTTTATTCCTTCTGAAAAAGGTTTTCTGATTAACAGGTCCAAGCGGACAAAAATGACGTTTTGATGAGTTCACATTCTTTTACGGAAGAAGTGTCTTTTATTGTGTTTGAAATCTTATTGTGTTTTTCTATTTGTTTTGAGAAAGAAGAGACAGAACTCTAACCTATGGTTACGAAGGGAATCAAACTAACCTAGTGTTATCATGCATGGGTTAAGACCTAATGTCTATCATGCTCCTCTCTTGCACAGAGAGAAACAGAGATCCTACGGGAATAGACGGAAACAGAAACAATAGCATATACAGTAAAGCAGTAAAATGCATGGATGCAGCAATACAAGCGAGGCAAGGGAGTCCCACTCAACCTCGAACCTAGAAAACAATAGGCAAAAGTGAACAGAATTCACTTTCAACCCAACAGGTTAAACAGCAAACAATACAGTCAGGGAAAACCAATCAATACATCAAGAAATTAAACAGCTAAAATAAACAGCCACAGCAGCTCTGCATCAACATCTGTCTTCAAGCCATCTCCAACAGCTACAAGCTTCAGGCAAGCCTCAATCTTTATCTCCACAACCTTCAAGCAAGGTCTCAGTCATCAATCTTCCATCTGCAATGGCTTTTCTTCAAGTCTCAATCTCCAAGAGGAATATCAGCCAACAAGATAGAATGAATGTTAAACAGTCAATTGCCTACCAAGGGTGGCTCATTAACTGTTAACATTATACAGACAATCTTCTCTCAAAAGTTCTATCTTTCAAATATATTCACTAATCCTTCCAAAGGAAGGAGGTGGATATTTGAAAGAGACTTTGAATCATAGAGAAAGAATGGAGGCACACAAGACCTTCCATGTTTGTGAATCAAGTTCTCTATTCTAGAGCTCTGCCTAGCTCTTAAATCCTATACTCTTCAACAGCTGCCAGCAAAGGATCTCTTCATCAACTCTGGAAGTTGGTCTTCAACCTCTTGATCTCCAATGGCTTCATCATCACAGTCTTTAGCTCTCCCAATCCCCAAGCAACCCAATACCCCCACACAGACAAATGAAATAACCCTAGAGAGGGCACACCACACAGTCAATCAAACACAAGCAGTATACTAATAGTAATAGTAGAATAGGGGAAACCTAGTAATTTCTAAGGGATCTATTATCTACCCATAACCCCTATAGTTCCATACCCCAAGGATTCAATCTACCACTCCTGAGAGAAATGATTCATTACACCTATGTTATCTCCTAAACCCTAGTTTTGAATACACTAATCACACCTAAACAAATCATCTAAAGATTAATCCTAAAATTGTGAATTAAATTTTATATACAAGATAAAGGTCTAAGCTAATCAACCTAAAAAAAATGGATCAAAAATATAAAAGCATCTAACCAAACCAAAATCAACAAATTCATGCATTAAACTAAACATTATTTAATCCTATTTAAAAGAAAAATATGCTAAAAATACAAAAATAAAATGAAATGCTAAAAAATTTTATGTGATAATTTTCTTGACAAAAATGTGAAAAGGATGCAAAAACAACCAATGAAAAATATGCAATTTTCAATTATTTATGGTTTTTCAAAGAAATTAAAAAAATGAAAGAAATAAAATGAGTTAATTGAGCTGAGGGGGTGCAGCAAGTAATCAATTCAGTTGAAATGAAAGGATGGGCCCAGACTGGGGGGCGCGCCTAGCAATGCGCGTCTGGGCCCAGTCAAACAGAAAACATGACAAAAAATAAAAAAGATGGACACGGTGTATATAGCAATAAAATCAGTTCATTATTGGTTTGGGCCTGCGAATAGGGGTGTGCATAGCATTGGAAACCTGAGCCCAATCTGAGGGTTTAATGAAACGGTGCGTTTAGCACCCCAGACTTCCCTCCACATTTCAGCTTTAAACCACGACCATTGGATTAAGATCTGAGTCCAAGTCAAACATACAATCGTGTGGCTCTCCTTCATCTTCAACCTTAGAAACCCTAGGTTTCAGAAAATCTTCCTCCATGCACGCACCTTCAACCACTCTGTTCTCCCTCAATTCTCCATGAATTCACACGATGTAAAAACCAAAAGTGATCTATTCTCTTCCTTCTACACAACCATAATAATATCTTCCTCTAAAACTCCATCCAAGTTCGAACCCGATAGCTAGAACATCTCGGTTCCACCATTATGCACTGTCATCAACCCTGAGAATTCCTTCCAATCTTTACCCTAGCATGATCTATACTTCATGCTGATCATACTAAGCTACATATCCAAGATTATAGTGCAATATTCTATGAGTTCTAAACCCTAACAGATTTGGTGCACCATTAACAACCTCCATGAAACCTTCTCAAACTTACCAAGATTAATCATCTAACCTAACCTAACAATTCTAACCTAACAAATCTCTATGATTCTAACTAAATCAAGCAATTCGAATGAGAAAACCAACCTGGTGTGATGATGAAAACAGCTATAGAAATCCTTGGATCTGATGCTTGCAATGATTGGAAATTGATCAATAAGCTTGCTCTTGAGTTCTGTATGCAAAAGATCTTGCTCCAATGCCTTGAATCCTGCAATCACAAAGTTCTTGCTCTTTGGATGATGAAATTGAACAACACGAGTTCTTCTTCAATTCAACCAAATTCTGATGGAATTGTGATCTATGAAAGATGTTGATGATGATCAGATCAAGAAATTTGGAAAGTGATGGAGATTTGATGAAGTTTGAGAGGGTTTTGCAAAATGGAAGAATGATGTAAAACTTGGTATCATGAACAAAAATGAATCACCAACCATGGCATGAAGTTACTCAATGCAATATATAGATGAGAATAGAAAGCCCTAGAACCTTGGAGAAACTTCCCATGCACACTTTCCCTTGGATTTGGATTATGTAACTTCCTTTGTAAGTAACTAAGCATAACTTCTAAATCTTGAACCAAACTCAAAAATCTACTTTTGCCAATGTTCTTAAAACATTTTTTCCAATCAAAATGACCTATAATTTCATCCCATTTGACCAAACTATGAAAAATCTCAATTTTAGGTCATTTTTTATTCATTAAATTCACCAAATTTAAAACCTTGAGCTATGAGCCTTTCCAATATTTCATGGTCACTTTTATAGACTCAAAATGTCATTTGGAGCAAGTTTGATGTTGTGAAGTTTTTCATTTGAAGCTTCCTTGTATGAGTTTTGGGCATAGGCTTGAAATGACCTGTAATTCTCAATTGACCAAAATACCCTTTGCTTGCCAAGACCATAAGTAGAGTTCCACAAATCATATGAAGGCATATCATACCATTATAGAAATCTAAGACAATGAGTAACAACTCTTATGTTGACCAGAAATTCATTTGAAATCTCCTTGAGGGGTAAAAGTTGCTTGGAAGACAAGTAACTTTCACAGACAAAATTTCAGATACCTCAGATGACCTGTAACATGCAAGGACCATAACTTGAGTTCTATAAATCTCCTTGATGTCTTCCACCACTCAAATTAAAGGTCTTGAGATCCTCTACAAGTTTCATGTTGACCAAGGATCCATTTGAAGCTTGAATTTTGACTTATCTTGCTTGGAAGTTTGACCTAAATCAGGGGATTTTACACAGAAACCCTAATTTAGAAACTCCTCTTCTTCTTGATTTCTCTTGATTTCTTCTTGGCACAACACCATATCCTTCTCTACATGTCAAATGATGAACCCCACATCTCTTAGATAGACCTTGATGACTTTCAATTAATCAGTTGTCCTAGGGTTGACCCAGGGTTGACCCAGATGAAACCCTAGTTGACTGTCTTCAACTGCAACTCTTGTGATCATGTCAATGACTTGCCTCCTTCTCCAAATGACTTTCTATGTCTTCCATGATGTCTACATACTCTCCATGCTCAATTCGCAACTCACAATTTCTTTAATGGTCTTCAGATACCCTCAGATAGGAGATAGATTCACTGCTTGATCCACTGACTTCTTAGCTTTCAAATTCTTTCTGATGACTTGAATGAGATTGAATTAGAATAATAACCTCTTGATAGGCCCATAGAGATGAGAATAGTACTTGGTCCCTTGTTGGATGATTTGCTATGCTATGCTATGCAGATGATTAGATTATGTACATGACTCTATATGCAAATGCTAATGCAATTGAAACATAAACCAAGTGAAGTAGGTTGAGCAAATTTTAGGGTGCAACAGCTGCCCCTATTCAAGCGACTTGGACCCGATTGGGTGAAGAGCGAACGGCCTTCAAACATTCGCGGTACGAGACGGTTGAATACTAAGAACCCGGAAATTTGCCAACCGCAAAGATAAACTGCACCACTGCTTGGGGAACGACATTCATCAACTGAATCTAACTGTTTACAGCAACCAACTGATCCATTAGCGATCGTGCTGGGGATTATTTTCATCAACCTGAAAAAGATTTTATCATCGCAGGGGTAGAACTTTGTCCACGTTAGGACGCCTGTTTCGTCAACATGAAGAAATCTCAACTAAAACTTGTCCACGCCAGGACTCCAACTGCTGTCAACACGGAAAAATCTCGGCGACTTCGCTGGGGATGACTCGTATGCATTTCATCAGGAATAAATCGTCCACGTTAGGAATAAACTCTTCCACGTTAGGAATAACACCGTCCACGTTAGAACTAAGACTTCGTCTGGATCTGTCCACGTCAGGACTAAACTTTCTAGGTTATGAATACATCGTCCACGTTAGGACTCACCCTTCCACGTTAGGAATAAACTTCTTCCCATCTTGTGAATAACATCTTTCCACGTAAGGAATGCATCTTTCCACGTAAGGAATACAATCTCTCCACGTTAGGAATAAACTCTTTCCACGTAAGGAATCCATCTT
Organism: Lathyrus sativus; assembly: GCA_963859935.3. Lineage (NCBI taxonomy): Eukaryota > Viridiplantae > Streptophyta > Magnoliopsida > Fabales > Fabaceae > Lathyrus > Lathyrus sativus. Next base: position 273,880,344 of record OZ012738.1, on the reverse strand, counting down.
TCCACGTAAGGAAACCATCTTTCCACGTAAGGAATACAACTCATCTTGATCTGTCCACGTAAGGACTCCAATCTTTCCACGTAAGGAATAAATATTTCTTTCCACGTAAGGAATCAATCTTTCTTTCCACGTTAGGAATCACAATCTTGATTTGTCCACGTCAGGACTACATCTTCTCTGCTGAGGAAAGAAAACTTGTCCACGTCAGGACTCACGCTTCGTCTTGATTTGTCCATGTAAGGACTCACTTCTTGACTTGCTGAGGAAATAAAACTCGTCCACGTCAGGACACACGCATCTTCGACCCGCTTGGGGAAATAAGACTTGTCCACATCAGGACTCACGCTTCACTAATACGAAGAGAGATAGCCTTGTCCACGTCAGGACTTACACTTCTAATCATCACGAAAAACTATAAACTTGTCCACGTCAGGACGCACATTTCACCATTACGAATAAAGATGTCTGCTGAAATACATGGTCCACGTCAGGACACCCACACAAAGAGTAATCAACTTCGTCCACGTCAGGACTTCACATCCAATCAATACTAAGAACTCAAATCTGTCCACGTTAGGACTAGCACCTCTTATCAACTCAGGGGAATAAATCTATCCACGTTAGGACACCCACTTCTCTAGCACGAAGAAATCAAGTCAATAACATTGTCCACGTCAGGACTCATTTCTCCATTGATCCCAACCCACAAACTTCTTAGCACTGACGTGACAGCGACTTTGAGGCGGACTCTACTGGGGATATTTGGAAACCAAACTACCGGACGCCTGTTCTGATAACCGGCGGCAGCCTCTGAAATTCTAATTCACGAAACCCTTTGATGCTGACGTAACAACAACTTTGAAGAAAGTAATCCACTGGTCGGACTAGAGAAACTTCAACTAGCAACTCTGGCGGGGAAAACAAGAGACATTTACACAAATAACTCTGCTCGGGGACAAAGAGAACTTAACCGGATAACTCTTGTGGGGAATAATGCCAAAGCTGACATTATCATTGAATGTCTCACGTCGAGATCTTGAATGTTTGGTAATTCATTTGAGCAAGAGCTCCTTCAACCTGCATGAGAAACAACACTTGAACACAAACGGTTAGCCAACCTGGTTTATGTTTCAAAATGCATATGTTTGACAATGACGCAATGCTCCATTCGACATGGAAATGCTACGCGTGTTTATTCGGTGGATGTAAGTATGACACTATATGTCGATGCAAATGCAGACTCGAACTGCTGAGATACAGAAAACCGCTTCAGCAAAATAAATGCTGAAGACAATGCCGACTCCGCTGGGGATAGCCAGGTGCTACAGAATTATTCCAGCAAAATAAATGTTGGAAGAGTGAAGCCAACTTTGCTGGGAAATTGGGAATTTAACCAAGCACCTCGTTGAAGTAACACCCTGCTGGGGAATATAACTCTGCTGGGGAATAGCAGATGTGCCCAGTATGATTGGACTTTTGTCGGGGAGTGAACGGGTATCACACAGTAGTCTGACAAAATAAATGCCAGAGCACACAACCAACTCTGCCGGGGCGAGTCTTAATCTTCGAGTTCCACTGGGAGGAAAGAAAACATTTACTGGAAAAGAGAACTCCGCTGAGGATGGAACGATTCTCTTGGGGAACGTCAACTGGCTCCGCTGAGGAGAGTAAATGACCCTACTGGGAAGGGTAGACTGCCTGAGTACAGCTCACGAATTGGAAATATTATCTTCTGAGGCTAAACCACTCTGCTTGAGATAGGGGATCCTTCTGGGGGACACCACACTGTCTGAATACAGCCTTCAATCTTGGAACCGCCAAACTCTGCTAATGATAACCGACTTTGCTGGAGAATGCCCTTTGGATAAGCTACGACTAGCTGGGGAATTTGATCCTTCTTCAGTGAGGAACATTGTTATCTCGGAATTGCGACCTGCGTGGGGAGCGAGTCTTTCGTTACGAGCTTATGGTCCATACTGCAATCTTTTGATCGTCCACTTCATACGGCTATGAACCCTGCAACACCACAGACAAGACAAGACAAGTCTACACAACCAAATCTATTCAGGTTAGTGTGAGTGACGTTGTTTTCAGTTAATTCAAAGTTTTGGCAATTATTGACAAGGGCCAGTGACGTTATACCCATGCTAGTTTCATTAAACCTAGGCGTTTATCATGCACAAAATAGTAAAGAACCAGCATCAAATACTGAATGACATATTTTATTGATTGGGCCCCTGAATGGGCGGAGTTTTGTACACGGGATGTAACTCCTGAAAAGAGGTAGTTACATACAACAAATATACAAGTATGCACAAGAAGCATAAATATAATGATAAATCAAATGTATACACATGTCGGCAACGGGATGCAGATGAACACCACGAACTAATCCTCCTATGACTCGCCCGACTCTAATGCCTTCCCCGGTATCCACACTTCCGAAGAGATTGTATCTGATAATCGACCCCCTCAGGTATATTCTCCCGCACCAATGCTCAACATATTATCAAATTCGGACCGCAGTCATTTGCTTTTCAAATCCCTAACTTTTGCGTGAACCGCCCTTTATGGATTTTCAGTTCACCGGGATACCCCTTTTTGCCGAAGCCGCCCAGTGTAGGTTTTCAACTTCGCGGGTGTACATTTTTTCAATTTTATCCCTAATTTTTGCCCGAACCTTCCATTCTGTTTTAGGTTCGCCAGGATGCCCCATTTTTGCCTGGACTCTCTTTTTTCTGTCCAGCGGGTCAATTTTAAGCAAAGTATTTTTTAACTGCGTCCGAATTCACAGGTGACGTAAAGTCTTCGCCGTCCATGGTGGACAACAATAAAGCCCCTCCTGAAAAGACTTTTCTGACAACGTATGGCCCTTCGTAGTTGGGGGTCCACTTTCCCCTATGATCTGCCTGCGGCGGGAGAATCCTTTTCAGCACAAGGTCGCCCGTCTGAACGCTTCGAGGATGTATCTTTTTATCATATGCTTTCTTCATTCGGCTCTGGTACAAACGACCATATGCTAGAGAAGCTAGCCTCTTCTCATCCATTAAACTCAATTGGTTCAACCTGTCTTTCACCCATTCTGCCTCGTCTAGCTGAACATCTCGTAGTACTCTCAGCGAGGGAATCTCGACTTCCAGTGGTAGCACTGCTTCCATTCCGTATACCAACGAGAATGGGGTTGCCCCGGTTGATGTGTGTACCGTCGTACGATAACCGTGCAAAGCGAAAGGTAGCATCTCATGCCAATCCTTGTAGGTCACCACCATCTTTTGAACGATCTTCTTTATATTCTTGTTGGCCGCTTCAACAGCGCCATTCATCTTAGGTCGGTAAGGGGAGGAGTTGTGATGCTCGATCTTGAAGTTCTGACAGAGCTCTTTCATCATTTTGTTGTTCAGGTTTGAACCGTTGTCAGTGATTATCCGCTCTGGGATCCCATATCTGCAAATGATATCTCTCTTGATGAATCTGGCTACCACCTGCTTAGTCACATTTGCATAAGACGCCGCTTCCACCCATTTGGTGAAATAATTGATTGCTACTAGAATGAACCGGTGCCTGTTAGAAGCTGTCGGCTCGATCTTTCCAATCATATCGATTCCCCACATCGAGAATGGCCATGGCGATGACATCACATTCAGAGGACTCGGAGGCACATGGATCTTATCCGCATAAATTTGGCACTGGTGGCACTTCCTTGCAAACTTGAAACAATCAGTTTCCATAGTCAGCCAAAAGTAACCTGCCCGCAGCAGCTTCCTCGTCATAGCATGCCCGCCAGCATGCGTACCAAATGTACCCTCATGTATTTCCTCCATGAGCAACTTCGCCTCTTTTTCATCTACGCAACGCAACAACACCAAGTCGTGATTTCTTCTGTATAAGACACCATCCGGATTCAAATAGAAATTACCCGCCAATCTCCTGAGAGTCTTCTGATCTTGACTGGATGCCCCAGCCGGATACTCTTTATTCTTCAGGAAATTAAGGATATCAAAATACCACGGCTTATCATCGGATGCCTCGTCAATAGCAAACACGAAGGCTGGTCTGTCAAGTCGAGAGATAACAATTCTGGGAGCCTCGTTCCAGAAGTTGACTTTGTACATGGAAGACAATGTGGCAAGGGCGTCAGCCATCTGATTTTCTGCTCTCGGCACATGATGCAATTCAACCTTGTCGAAGAAAGGCAACAGTCTCCTTGCATAGTTCATGTAAGGTATCAAATTGGGCTGACGTGTCTCCCATTCTCCTTTGATTTGATTCACCACCAGAGCTGAGTCTCCGTATACGTCCAGATTTTTGATTCGCAAATCAATGGATTCTTCAAGCCCCATGATACAAGCTTCGTATTCGGCTTCATTATTGGTAACTGAAAAGGTCAATCGAGCAGTAAACGGGATGTGCGACCCGTGTGGAGTAGTGATGATTGCCCCTATTCCGCTACCGTAAGCATTTACAGCTCCGTCAAAGATCAACTTCCATTTGGAACCCAATTCTGGTCCTTCGTCTGGCAACGGCTCTTCGCAATCTTTCATCTTTAGGTGCATGATATCCTCGTCAGGAAAATCAAACCTCATCGATTGGTAATCTTCAATAGGCTGCTCCGCCAGATACTCAGACAGTACACTCCCCTTTATAGCCTTCTGCGAGACATACTGGATGTCATACTCCGTCAAGACCATCTGCCAACGGGCAATTCTCCCTGATAATGCCTGCTTTTCGAATACATATTTGATAGGATCCATCTTCGAGATGAGCATGGTTGTATGATTCAGCATGTATTGCCTCAAACGCTTGGCGGCCCAGGCTAGCGCGCAACAAGTTTTTTCAAGCATTGAATATCGAGATTCACATTCAGTAAATTTCTTACTCAAGTAGTAGATCGCATGCTCTTTTCTTCCTGTCTCGTCGTGTTGACCGAGGACACAACCCATACTTCCCTCAAGAACTGTCAAATACATAATCAAGGGTCTCCCTGCCACTGGGGGTATCAAAATAGGAGGCTCCTGCAAATACTGCTTTATCTTATCGAACGCCTTTTGACAATTTTCGTTCCACGTTACAGCTTGATCTTTTTTCAACAGCTTGAATAATGGTTCACACGTAGCAGTTAGGTGAGATATGAACCGGGCGATGTAGTTCAACCTCCCTAAAAACCCGCGCACCTCTTTCTCTGTTTTAGGCGTCGGCATCTCTTGTATTGCTTTTATTTTAGCAGGACCAACCTCTATTCCCTTTTCGCTTACGATAAACCCCAGCAGTTTACCCGATCTTACCCCGAAGGTGCACTTGTTAGGGTTCAGTCTTAGCCTGAACTTCCTAAGCCTTTTGAATAACTTCAGCAGATTCACCAGATGCTTTTCCTCCGTCTGGGATTTGGCAATCATGTCGTCGACATAAACTTCGATCTCTTTATGCATCATATCATGGAAAAGAGTCGTCATTGCACGCTGATACGTTGCCCCAGCATTCTTTAATCCGAAGGGCATCACTTTGTAACAAAATTTTCCCCAAGGTGTTATGAAAGTAGTCTTCTCCATGTCCTCTGGCGCCATCTTAATCTGATTGTAGCCCGAGAAGCCATCCATGAAGGAGAATACGGAGAATTGAGCAGTGTTGTCAACCAGCACATCGATGTGAGGAAGCGGAAAATCGTCTTTTGGGCTCGCTTTGTTCAAATCACGGTAATCTACGCACATTCTCACTTTACCGTCTTTCTTTGGCACTGGTACGATGTTAGCGACCCATGAGGGATATTTTGTCACAGCCAGGAAACCAGCATCCCACTGTTTTTGAACCTCCTCTTTAATCTTCACTGCCATATCTGGTCTAGTTCTGCGAAGTTTCTGCTTGACCGACGGGCATTCTTCTTTCAACGGCAGACGGTGCACAACCATATCTGTATCGAGCCATGGCATGTCTTCATACGACCAAGCGAACACATCACTATACTCTCTGAGCATTTCAACCAGTCTTCGCTTGACGTCGCTCTGCAGCGCGGCTCCTATACGTACGTTCTTTTCAACCCCTTCCGACCCCAGGTTAATGATTTCGATGACCTCTTCATGAGGCAGAATGACTCACTCTTCTTGCTTCACCAACCAAGACAATTCTTTGGGAACGTTGCCATCTTCGACAATCTCTTCTTCGGTCTGAAATACCGGGTGCTCAAAGTCGAGACGAGTCATAGGTGGTTCAAGGATGTCATCTGAAAACGTTATCCTGCAAAAGGAATGGTTAAATGCTTCAAAATGCGTATAAAGCGAATAACCACGTTGCCATTTTATTGTAAAATACAAAACAAGAAAAACAGAGATCGCAATATTTGCACATGAAAAAACGCCTTTTATTTAATGATAAACACGCAATGTTCATAACAGCATAGCCCTAAGCAAATCATGATGCCTCGGGCAAGACACCAGATTGTTCAACAATTAAAAAAACAAAGCATTACTGTTTAAGAGTCACAGGAACAATCTCCTGAATAGACCAATTGCACAAGCCTTGTCCTGGCACGCTCGGCTGAATCCAGGCGTCCATATCGCAATCGCTGTCTCCTTCGTCGGACTCTGAAGCAGCGTTGATGGTCTCATGACATACTCCACTAGCAGTGATGGTTATTGGTCCTCTGAAACGGGGTGCCCCCACAGCAGGTGTTGATGACGACGGTTGATACCCCAGCCCAAACCGGTCCATCTTCACAGGAATATCCAGCACTTTTCCCCAGCCCTTGGTCTCACCTGTCTCCACTAGAGCTTGAGCCTCTTTATACGACGAGACGGCTACCTCCGACGCTTTACTCGGCCCGGGACCTTTGTCTTTGATGCGCAATCCTTCAAACGCCTGACAGGGCGTTTCGTGAATCTCTCCATCGACCTCCACATACTTAAATGACGACAGATGGCTGACCAGGATGTCTTCTTCTCCACATACGGTGACCACGCTATCCCCTACCATATATTTCAACTTTTGATGCAAGGTAGACGTGACTGCCCCAGCCCCATGAATCCAGGGTCGTCCGAGAAGGCAGCTATATGCAGGCTGGATGTCCATGATATAAAATTCAGTCGCGAAAACCTTCAGCCCCACCTGTAGAGGTAATGTTATAGATCCAAAAACTGTTCTTCGCGTCCCATCAAATGCCCTGACCACCAAGTCACTGGGCGTACACAAGATTCCTCTGACATCTAGCTTCATCATCGCTTTCTTGGGCAGCACATTCAAAGACGATTCGGTATCGACCAGCACATGAGACATGACTGATCCTCTACACTCCACAGAAATGTGCAACGCCATATTATGCTCTCTCCCCTTAGGGGTTAAATCGAAATCGGTAAAACAAGCTATGGCCTGCATTAACATGTGCCAACACCCCCTCCAGCTGATTCACGGAAACATCTTGGGGTACGAAGGAAGTATCCAGGACTTTCAGTAATGCATTTCTGTGAGCTTCGGAGCACAATAGCAACGACAATATAGATATCTTTGACGGTGTCTTTGCAGATGCTCAACAATCTTATAATCACTTTTGCGAATCAAACGCATGAACTCTTCCACATCTTTCGATGTCGTCTCTTTTCCGCTTGCCTGCATAGGGACAGTCTCATTCATCTTTCCCTTTCCTTTCGCCAGCCTTTCAGCCTCTACCTCAGGCGATATGAAGATTCTCCCACTCCTTGTCATACCTCCGGTACCAACAACATTATCTACAGTCTCAGCTGGCTGCTTATTAACATCAATTTTTACTCCGTCACAATACATTTCCAACCCATAAGACCAGGGGACTGCTTTTGTGCTCTCGTACGGGATTGGTCCGGCCTTAGTGATGGTGATCGGTGGTCTTTGGGCCGGTGCTGTTATAGTGATCGTCTTTCGAGGAATCGTTACGGTGGCCACATCACTTTGCTTGTCTGCTAATACCCCTGCAGGCTCTTCAATTGCTGCTCGGTCAAACTGCAATGTGCCGCCATCTATTAAAGCTTGAATACCTTTCTTTAAGTCATCACACCCCCCAGCTAGGGTCCAGCATTCTAAGCAGTACTCGTCACATCCTGGATAGACACCCCCTTGCAATAATCGGCTCTTTATTTCACACAACGGTGTCTTTAGATCGTCGACGTTCATAATCAAATTCAAACCCTCATCAGTTAAAATGGTGTTTGCCCCATGATTGGGCATGGGCTTCTGCACTATATTCGGACCCGCTGTTCCAAAATTGATAGCCTTACTATCCAATAGGTCCTGCACAACATGCTTAAACGCATGGCAACCCTCTACATCGTGGCCCGGAGCCCCAGAGTGGAATTCACAGTGCCTGCTTGCATCATAACCATACGGAGGAGTTCCTGTTATTGGTGCCAGAGTTCTCTTCTCTACCAAGTTCAACCCTAATAACATCTGTAACAAATCTGCATACGTTGAAGGAGGCTTTTCAAACACCCTCCTTGGTTTACCCCCCTGGAATCTGCGCTGGGCAGGCTGTGCCTCCTGTTGTGGCTGTTGTTGTTGTTGCTGTTGTTGTTGTTGTGGAAACGGAATAGTAACGCTTGCCACCTACTGCGGCTGATTGTACTGGTTTCGACCTCTGCCCCGGCCTCGGCCTCGGCCCCTAAACACTGCGCTTGCATCGCCCTGATGGCACCCACCAAAAGCCTTTTTGTTACTGCCAGATGCAGTAGATTCCTCGGCTTGGAATCTTCCCTGTTTAATGTTGCTTTCAATCTTTTCTCCCATCAAAATTAAGTCTGAGAAACTGCCCAAAGATGTGTGAAACAACTTGTCATAAAACATGCTGGTGAATGTTCCTATGAACATGTCATTCATTTCCTTGTCCTCTAGAGGAGGATGGACTCTAGCAGCCATGTCGCGCCATCTCTGCGCATACTCTTTAAAGCTCTCACCCTTCTTCTGAGACAACCCCTGCAATTGGACCCGGTTGGGTGCCAAGTCGCTGTTATACTTATAGTGAGCTACAAATGCCTCTGCCAGCTGCTTCCATGTCTTTATATGCGTTGGTTCCAATCCCATATACCACTCGAGGGAAGGGCCTGACAAGCTATCTTGAAAGAAATGCATTAGCATTCTTTCATCAGTAGAATACGCCGACATCCTTCTGTAATATGACCGCACTTGCACTTTTGGACAGGTGTCCCCTTTATACTTATCAAATGTGGGAGCTTTGAATTTGATTGGCACCCTCAGGCCAGGCACCAGACCCATTGTTGACATATCTAATCCCACAGCACTTTGATTTACGACCCCCCTCATCTGCTCTTCTAGCATTCTGATCCTCTGGGAGTCATCCATAGGCCCTTCGAAACCTCCACCGGAGAAAGCGTCCTCTTGCTGGTCCTCCTGCCACATACCATTCCCAGCTCCATACCCATCGTATCCATTATTGCGGCCAGCTCTGGTCTGATTCATTATCGGGCCTCGCCCTCTGTTGTCGTACCCCTGAGCAACTCCAGCAGGTCCAAAAGCCATTAACCCAGCGCCATTTCCATTTCCGAATCCACTGTAACCCTGATTGGTCATACCATATCCGTCCTGCCCGAAGCCTTGAGTATTGAAACCATATTTCCCAGTATTATCGAACCCCTGGTCATTGAAACCGAATCCAGCATTACCGAAGCCATTGCCTCCCATATTATCACCCAAGTTGACATCTCCAAGTCCGACATTGTGGACAGCAGTCTCGTTCCCAATTCCAACGTTACCGTTCCCAGCAGCAGTACCGTTGTTGACATTAACAGCGGGTATGTTGACTACAGGCGGAGCCACTGGTGTGGGAGTACCATCCCCATGAACAGTGTCGACTCGCACAGACTGATGATCCTCATTCCCATGCCCAGCGTTCCTTGCCAACAGAGGCTGCACCATAGCTTGCAAATTCTCCTGACCTTTTGCAATAGTCTCCATTGTCTGCATGAAGAGCGCCAGCTTCTCACGCATATCTTGCATCTCATTCTGCATTTGATCCATGATTCTTCGACAGTTGGTGCGAGTGGAGTACCGGTGCGGGCGCTGATCTTCAATCCTGAAAAGACCTGGTACAGTGCAAGCAAATAAGATACCATCCAATAATCACCTGTGATGCAATATGAATATGAATGCAATGCAATATGTGTCTGTGCATTAGGGAAAATCATTCCCCGATTCTAGTGCGAAGGTGCCAGTGCAGTGACAGTGCTAGCAATACGGTGATCGGAGCCGAATCATAGAAAACGCCTCGTATATTGTAGAGAAAGCCATTAAGCCAAGAATACAATATCACTGAGTACAATAAGAAGGCATGACCTCAACCAACAATCCTGGTGATGGTCAGCACTATGCAAATAAAGCATCAATACGTGAAATGGTCAAATACATTCATAAGCCTGGTACTCTTCTAGTAACTTCTTGGTCTCTGGATGACTTGGTCGGGTAAGCAGGCCCTCGACAAGCTGGTTTCTTCTCTTGAGAACACGTCGCACGTCACTAGCGGTTTCTTCCCATGCCCCTTCTCCGAAGCGATCCTCTAGCTTCCGCTTCTGAGACACAGCTTTGTTCCTGCCTTCGATGGCTTTGTTCAATGCATTCTGGAGACTGTATCTGGTCATCACCTCTTCTTCGTACTTCTTAATGCTAGCCTTCAACTGCTCTTCGAGGTCAGAAATTTGCTGCTTCAATTTATCTTCCCTCTTTTTGTTGTTGGTTAGCGTAGCATTCCAAGTCTTGTTACAAGAAGAGATTTCTCGGTGAGCAGCGTCGAGTGCTTTCTTTTTGGATTCCAACATGTCATGGGAGCTTCTGAACTCTTGCCCCAGACGTTCGCGCTTCTTTTTCTCCTCAGTCAACTCATCCCCTAGCCTGTTTACTAGCTCGATATGCTGTTGGAAAGCATGCACAGCCTTGTTTTTCTCACTGCGTGTTTGAGCTAGTTCTTGCTCTAACCCTTCATTGATCTTCATCAAGGCTTCTTTTTCTTTAACAACTTGCTCGTAGACCTCCATAGTAACAGTAGTTGGTTCTTCTACCGGAATATGAACAGGGACTGGTGCATCTGGAAATGGCATCTGCAACTGACTTGCTCTCTCTTGGATCCAAACTCTGTAAGGTGCATAAGCCTGACAATCATTCTTACCTAACAGTGGCTTCCCTCTTCTGTTAATACGCGTCCATGCGTGCTGCAGCTTGGCTAGTAACTCTCCCTTCAAATCACCGGTGAAGTACAGAGATTCCTGTACTTCTTCCTCCTTTGGTGGGTTCTTCAGCGCATATCCGAACTGGCGAATAAACAGAGAAGGGTTGTAATTGATACACCCTTTTCTTCCTATTAACGGAACATTAGGGTACCCAGAACAACTGAAAATAATCTCGGACCCCAACAAGTCTCGGTCAAACCACTCAATGTCTTCGGAAGATAGCCTCATCAGGCGCTCTGGCCAGTTAGCTGTAGTTGCACTATCTACAAAAGGTCCCTTCAGGGGAAGATGACTCTTAAACCACATGTTCAACAGCGGCGCACAACAGTAAACAGTCTTTCCCCTTCTGTTTTCATTTTTGTAGTGCAATGAGTGATAGAAGTCTCCAATCAAAGTGGGCACCGGGTTGCCAGCAGCAAATAGATGGAAAGCGTCCAAGTCCACAAAGTTGGGTAAGTTGGGAAACAGCACTATTCCGTAAATGCATAAAGCCAAGATAGCATTAAAGACTATCCAGCACCCGTTCTTGGCATACTCTTGAGCTTTGCCAACCAGAAAATCAAGGGAGAAACCTGGAACCCCAAGCCAAGAAGTCACTAATAGTTCAGCAGCGTTCATGTGCAAGGCCTTAGCTAAGTCCTCCAACTTGGGCTCAGCGGCAGAGTGAATAAAGGGAACCTTACTCTGTACTGGTAGCTCAGTAAACTCTACATACTCTTCAATGGTAGGCCCCAGAATAAAGTCAGCAAACGTGAAACATCTCAATGCTGGGTCATAGAATTGCATCAAGGTGTACAGCCCATTCATCTCAACAGCAGTTGGCTTGCAGACTAATCTCAGCAATCTTCCATGACTCATTCTGAAACTTCTCCTAACCTCCTCATCAGCGAGGGACATCTGACCAAGCAAGGGAGTAATGTTAGGTGTAGGCAATTTGTACGCAACTGTCTTCCTCAAACCAGCCATGATCAATACTCAGAAGTCCGGGCACTAGAACCAGGAAATATGCAAATGCACCTGCAGCACAGACACACGTTAATGGGATGCAATGATAATGGGTATGCAAACAATGCAATGCAAGTAACATGCAACAGGGACCAAATGCCATAGCTGAAAAGCCTGAACCATATCAAAAGTCTCAGATAGACCCTCCAGAATTCCTCAAACACTGGTCTCAGATAGACCTAATACAAAGCTCCAACACTGGTCTCTGATAGACCCCACAACATAACTCTAACTGGTCTCTGACAGACCTCATATCATAACTCCAACTGGTCTCTGACAGACCTCATATCATACCTCCAACTGGTCTCTGACAGACCTCATAACTATCCATAAATACCCAGGATCTCAGATCAATAAATAACCGGTATTTGAAGGTCTAGTTACCTGCATAACCCCAAACCCTCTCACAGGTGGATGTCCTAGTAACTGACAAAGGTATGGCATCCTATGCGGTCGTCGGTGTCACAGACTTTCAGGGTCGATGATACGATTCCCAGGAGGAGTGGCATCATCAAATCCTGAAGAGGCCTCACTTAGCCAACTTCCAAATGATCGGTTCCCGGAGTCGACAATTCAGCTGACCAACAACCCCTTCGACCCAAAGGGTAGAAAAAGAAGTCAACCAGAAGAACCTCGTCCGAGTGTAGATTTCGTGAGACACTAATGCAAGCAAAGCCGGCACGCACCCACTACTTTCTACTCTAATTCTAGGTGCACTCAAGCCCAGGTCCGGCTTATCTCTCAATCATAGAACCACCCATCACACCCCAATACAGCAGTAATAACCAATATATATAATGCTGAAAATAAAGGTCAGAAATATAAATCCATACAAAATCCTCGACGGGAAAACAAGCGTTAGGATTGACTCTCTTAAGGGACGTTGGATCCCAAATGCATAAGGAACTATCGCAGTCCTTAGCAGCCAGGGGACGTTGGATCCCCAGCAGAGTCGCCAGCTGTCGCTACTGCGAAAATCGGCGCCGGCTGAACAGAAGAGTCGCCACCGTGCGTTATTTATCCCAACGGAGGGAAAGGAAACGCTCGAGGTAAACCTACCGCAAAGATGGGAAAGGTATGGTCGTCGCAACCAAAACCTGGATTCAGGAGTCGGTTACGCAAGGGGAAGGTATTAGCACCCCTCACGTCCGTCGTACTCGACGGGATCCACGCTTGTTTTCGGGTATGGATTGTTATTCTATCTAAACTAAAGGTCAAGGGTTAAAAAGAAAAGAAAATGACTCGGCAAAGTATCGCACTTTATGCCTACGTATTCCCGTCTGGAACGAGAAATCAGAGTCAACGTAGTTCGCCTACCTACTGGAAAGGAGGGGAAGGTTGCTCGCTAGGACATCGCATCCTATGCCTACGTACTTTCATACAGCATGAAAGATCAGAGCAAACGTAGTTCGGGCCACGTATGACACAGGTCTGTTTTGATTGTTTTTATTCCTTCTGAAAAAGGTTTTCTGATTAACAGGTCCAAGCGGACAAAAATGACGTTTTGATGAGTTCACATTCTTTTACGGAAGAAGTGTCTTTTATTGTGTTTGAAATCTTATTGTGTTTTTCTGTTTGTTTTGAGAAAGAAGAGACAGAACTCTAACCTATGGTTGGGAAGGGAATCAAACTAACCTAGTGTTATTATGCATGGGTTAAGACCTAATGTCTATCATGCTCCTCTCTTGCACAGAGAGAAACAGAGATCCTACGGGAATAGACGGAAACAGAAACAATAGCATATACAGTAAAGCAGTAAAATGCATGGATGCAGCAATACAAGCGAGGCAAGGGAGTCCCACTCAACCTCGAACCTAGAAAACAATAGGCAAAAGTGAACAGAATTCACTTTCAACCCAACAGGTTAAACAGCAAACAATACAGTCAGGGAAAACCAATCAATACATCAAGAAATTAAACAGCTAAAATAAACAGCCACAGCAGCTCTGCATCAACATCTGTCTTCAAGCCATCTCCAACAGCTACAAGCTTCAGGTAAGCCTCAATCTTTATCTCCACAGCCTTCAAGCAAGGTCTCAGTCATCAATCTTCCATCTGCAATGGCTTTTCTTCAAGTCTCAATCTCCAAGAGGAATATCACTCAACAAGATAGAATGAATGTTAAACAGTCAATTGCCTACCAAGGGTGGCTCATTAACTGTTAACATTATACAGACAATCTTCTCTCAAAAGTTCTATCTTTCAAATATACACTAATCCTTCCAAAGGAAGGAGGTGGATATTTGAAAGAGACTTTGAATCATAGAGAAAGAATGGAGGCACACAAGACCTTCCATGTTTGTGAATCAAGTTCTATATTCTAGAGCTCTGCCTAGCTCCTAAATCCTATACTCTTCAACAGCTGCCAGCAAAGGATCTCTTCATCAACTCTGGAAGTTGGTCTTCAACCTCTTGATCTCCAATGGCTTCATCATCACAGTCTTCAGCTCTCCCAATCCCCAAGCAACCCAATACCCCCACACAGACAAATGAAATAACCCTAGAGAGGGCACACCACACAGTCAATCAAACACAAGCAGTATACTAATAGTAATAGTAGAATAGGGGAAACCTATTAATTTCTAAGGGATCTATTATCTACCCATAACCCCTATAGTTCCATACCCCAAGGATTCAATCTACCACTCCTGAGAGAAATGATTCATTACACCTATGTTATCTCCTAAACCCTAGTTTTGATCACACTAATCACACCTAAACAAATCATCTAAAGATTAATCCTAAAATTGTGAATTAAATTTTATATACAAGATAAAGGTCTAAGCTAACAACCTAAAAATAATGGATCAAAAATATAAAAGCATCTAACCAAACCAAAATCAACAAATTCATGCATTAAACTAAACATTATTTAATCCTATTTAAAAGAAAAATATGCTAAAAATACAAAAATAAAATGAAATGCTAAAATTTTTTATGTGATAATTTTCTTGACAAAAATGTGAAAAGGATGCAAAAACAACCAATGAAAAATATGCAATTTTCAATTATTTATGGTTTTTCAAAGAAATTAAAAAAAATGAAAGAAATAAAATGAGTTAATTGAGCTGAGGGGGTGCAACAAGTAATCAAGTCAGTTGAAATGAAAGGATGGGCCCAGACTGGGGGGCGCGCCTAGCAATGCGCGTCTGGGCCTAGTCAAATAGAAAACATGACAAAAAATAAAAAAGATGGACACGGTGTATATAGCAATAAAATCAGTTCATTATTGGTTTGGGCCTGCGAATAGGGGTGTGCATAGCATTGGAAACCTGAGCCCAATCTGAGGGTTTAATGAAACGGTGCGTTTAGCACCCCAGACTTCCCTCCACATTTCAGCTTTAAACCACGGCCATTGGATTAAGATCTGAGTCCAAGTCAAACATACAATCGTGTGGCTCTCCTTCATCTTCAACCTTAGAAACCCTAGGTTTCAGAAAATCTTCCTCCATGCACGCACCTTCAACCACTCTGTTCTCCCTCAATTCTCCATGAATTCACACGATGTAAAAACCAAAAGTGATCTATTCTCTTCCCTCTACACAACCATAATAATATCTTCCTCTAAAACTCCATCCAAGTTCGAACCCGATAGCTAGAACATCTCGGTTCCACCATTATGCACTGTCATCAACCCTGAGAATTCCTTCCAATCTTTACCCTAGCATGATCTATACTTCATGCTGATCATACTAAGCTACATATCCAAGATTATAGTGCAATATTCTATGAGTTCTAAACCCTAACAGATTTGGTGCACCATTAACAACCTCCATGAAACCTTCTCAAACTTACCAGGATTAATCATCTAACCTAACCTAACAATTCTAACCTAACAAATCTCTATGATTCTAACTAAATCAAGCAATTCGAATGAGAAAACCAACCTGGTGTGATGATGAAAACAGCTATAGAAATCCTTGGATCTGATGCTTGCAATGATTGGAAATTGATCAATAAGCTTGCTCTTGAGTTCTGTATGCAAAAGATCTTGCTCCAATGCCTTGAATCTTGCAATCACAAAGTTCTTGCTCTTTGGATGATGAAATTGAACAGCACGAGTTCTTCTTCAATTCAACCAAATTCTGATGGAATTGTGATCTATGAAAGATGTTGATGATGATCAGATCAAGAAATTTGGAAAGTGATGGAGATTTGATGAAGTTTGAGAGGGTTTTGCAAAATGGAAGAATGATGTAAAACTTGGTATCATGCACAAAAATGAATCACCAACCATGGCATGAAGTTACTCAATTCAATATATAGATGAGAATAGAAAGCCCTAGAACCTTGGAGAAACTTCCCATGCACACTTTCCCTTGGATTTGGATTATGTAACTTCCTTTGTAAGTAACCAAGCATAACTTCTAAATCTTGAACCAAACTCAAAAATCTACTTTTTCCAATGTTCTTAAAACATTTTTTCCAATCAAAATGACCTATAATTTCATCCCATTTGACCAAACTATGAAAAATCTCAATTTTAGGTCATTTTTTATTCATTAAATTCACCAAATTTAAAACCTTGAGCTATGAGCCTTTCCAATCTTTCATGGTCACTTTTCTAGACTCAAAATGTCATTTGGAGCAAGTTTTATGTTGTGAAGTTTTTCATTTGAATCTTCCTTGTATGAGTTTTGGGCATAGGCTTGAAATGACCTGTAATTCTCAATTGACCAAAATACCCTTTGCTTGCCAAGACCATAAGTAGAGTTCCACAAATCATATGAAGGCATAACATACCATTATAGAAAGCTAATACAATGAGTAACAACTCTTATGTTGACCACAAATTCATTTGAAATCTCCTTGAGGGGTAAAAGTTGCTTGGAAGACAAGTAACTTTCACAGACAAAATTTCAGATACCTCAGATGACCTGTAACTTGCAAGGACCATAACTTGAGTTCTATAAATCTCCTTGATGTCTTCCACCACTCAAATTAAAGTGCTTGAGATACTCTATAAGTTTCATGTTGACCAAGGATCCATTTGAAGCTTGAATTTTGACTTATCTTGCTTGGAAGTTTGACCTAAATCAGGGGATTTTACACAGAAACCCTAATTTAGAAACTCCTCTTCTTCTTGATTTCTCTTGATTTCTTCTTGGCACAACATCATATACTTCTCTACATGTCAAATGATGAACCCCACATCTCTTAGATAGACCTTGATGACTTTCAATTAATCAGTTGTCCTAGGGTTGACCCAGGGTTGACCCAGATGAAACCCTAGTTGACTGTCTTCAACTGCAACTCTTGTGATCATGTCAATGACTTGCCTCCTTCTCCAAATGACTTTCTATGTCTTCCATGATGTCTACATACTCTCCATGCTCAATTCGCAACTCACAATTTCTTTAATGGTCTTCAGATACCCTCAGATAGGAGATAGATTCACTGCTTGATCCACTGACTTCTTAGCTTTCAAATTCTTTCTGATGACTTGAATGAGATTGAATTAGAATAATAACCTCTTGATAGGCCCATAGAGATGAGAATAGTACTTGGTCCCTTGTTGGATGATTTGCTATACTATGCTATGCAGATGATTAGATTATGTACATGACTCTATATGCAAATGCTAATGCAATTGAAACATAAACCAAGTGAAGTAGGTTGAGCAAATTTTAGGGTGCAACAGTGTGTTCTCGGTCAGCACGACGAGACGGGTAGAAAGGAGCATGCCATTTACTACTTGAGTAAAAAGTTCATAGACTGTGAATCGCGTTACTCGATGCTGGAGAAGACGTGTTATGCACTAGCCTGGGCTGCCAAACGTTTACGACAGTACATGCTCAATCACATAACCATGCTAATTTCGAAGATGGATCCGATCAAGTACGTCTTCGAGAAGCAAGCGCTTTCGGGCAGGATTGCCAGATGGCAAATGGTGTTGACGGAATATGACATTCAGTACGTTTCCCAGAAGGCCATCAAGGGAAGCGTATTGTCTGATTACCTTGCCAAACAGCCGATCGAGGAT
This sequence comes from Lathyrus sativus, assembly GCA_963859935.3. NCBI lineage: Eukaryota > Viridiplantae > Streptophyta > Magnoliopsida > Fabales > Fabaceae > Lathyrus > Lathyrus sativus. The sequence goes on along the minus strand of OZ012738.1, from coordinate 273,862,167 downwards.
TATCAGCCGATGAAATTTGAATTCCCTGATGAGGATATCATGTTTCTTAAAGCGAAAGATTGCGATGAACCGTTGCCCGACGAGGGGCCAGATAGGAAATCCCAGTGGAAACTGATATTTGACGGGGCGGTTAACTCTTATGGAAGTGGCATAGGGGCGATCATCACGACTCCCCACGGATCCCACATCCCGTTCACTGCGAGACTGACGTTTCTGGTCACCAATAATGAAGCGAAGTACGAAGCATGCATCATGGGTCTAGAAGAGGCAATTGATTTGAGAATCAAGAACCTAGATGTATATGGTGACTCGGCACTTGTGATTAACTAGATTAAAGGGGAGTGGGAGACTCGTCAATCGAATTTGGTGCCGTACATGAATTATGCCAGAAGGCTGCTTCCATTCTTTGATCGAGTGGAACTCCATCATGTGCCCAGAGCAGAAAACCAAATGGCTGATGCCTTAGCCACTTTGGCTTCGATGTATAAAGTCAATTTTTGGAATGAAGCTCCAAGAATTGTCCTTTCTCGTCTTGATAGACCTGCATTCGTCTTTGCGATCGAGGAAGCCTCCGACGGCAAGCCATGGTTCCATGACATCCAGACTTTCCTTATGACTAAGGAGTATCCTGCTGGAGCGTCAACCCAGGATAAGAAGACTCTGAGGAGGCTGTCTGGAAATTTTTATCTCAATCCTGATGGAGTTTTGTATAAAAGAAACCATGATCTCGTGCTACTCAGATGTGTAGATGAGAAAGAGGCGAGTATGCTCATGGAAGAAGTCCATGAAGGCACATTTGGTACGCACGTCGGCGGGCATGCAATGACAAGAAAGATCCTAAGAGCAGGATATTACTGGCTGACGATGGAGTCGGATTGCTTCAAATTCGCGAAGAGATGTCATAAATGCCAGATTTATGCTGATAAGATTCATGTGCCGCCGTGCCCGTTGAATGTCATGTCCTCACCGTGGTCGTTCTCCATGTGGGGCATCGACATGATAGGCAAGATCGAGCCCACTGCATCTAACGGTCATCGCTTCATTCTAGTAGCTATCGACTACTTCACCAAGTGGGTGGAGGCAGCCTCATATGCTAATGTGACCAAGCAGGTGGTGGCTAAATTCATAAAGAGGGACATCATCTGTCGTTACGGAATTCCCGAGCGGATCATTACTGATAATGGTTCGAATCTGAATAACAAGATGATGAAGGAACTGTGCCAGAGTTTCAAGATTGAACACCACAACTCATCTCCTTACCGGCCGAAGATGAATGGCGTCGTTGAAGCGGCCAATAAAAACATCAAGAAGATTGTGCAGAAGATGGTTGTGACCTATAAAGACTGGCACGAGATGCTGCCATTTGCATTACATGGTTATCGTACAACAGTACGTACATCAACCGGGGCAACTCCTTTCTCACTGGTGTACGGTATGGAAGCTGTCCTACCGTTGGAAGTTGAGATTCCTTCTTTACGAGTTTTGGTTGACGTGAAACTCGATGAGGCAAAATGGATTAAGAACCGACTAAACCAACTCAGCCTGATGGACGAGAAGAGATTAGCATCGATTGCGTATGGTCGTCTGTACCAAAGCCGAATGAAGAAAGCTTATGATAAGAAGGTGCGTCCTAGAAGCTTTCAGACGGGTGATCTCGTCCTGAAGAAGATTCTTCCTCCACACTCCGATCATCGGGGTAAGTGGACTCCCAATTACGAAGGTCCATACGTCGTCAGCAAGGTCTTCTCGGGAGGAGCCTTGTTGTTATCCACGACGGATGGAGAAGATTTTGCATCCCCGGTGAACGCGGACGCAGTTAAAAAATACTTTGCTTAAAAATGACCTGCTGGAAAGAAAAAGAATATCCAGGAAAAAATGGGGCATCCCGGCGAACCATAAAAAAAAAGGAAAAAGGTTCGGGCAAAAATTAGGGATATAAAGTGAAAAGATGTACACCCGCAAAGTCGAAAACCTGGAAGGGTGACTTTGGCAAAAAGGGGTATCCCGGTGAATCGAAAACCCGAAAGGGCGATTCAGGCAAAAGTTAGAGAGTTGAAAAAGCAAATGACTGCGTTCCGCGTGTGGATTGTATTTGTTTAGTGGTTTGGAGGACCTGAGGGCCGTTTATCTGAATCAATCTCTTCTGAAGCTAAAGCGTCGGAGAAGTATCGAAGTCGAGTGGGTCATAGAGGGATCAACTCATGGTGTTCGTCTACGCCATATTGCCGATATTTGTGTATATACTGATGTATATTTATGTTTTATTTTTGCGCAGCTTCCTCATTCCAGGAGCTTGCATCTGTTGTAAAACATTTTTACCTATTCAGGGGTTCGTTATCAATAAAATGTATACTATTCAGCAATTCTGTTTGCCTGTTTAGCATCTATCTGTTTTGTTTGCGAAAAAGAACGCCGATGTTTTTGATAAAATGCGCATACATAAACTTACCGGTTTAGGCCACTGATTGTTGAAACAATGAATTACTTGAACATTGTCACAAGATGATAACCTTGCTAGGTCCCTTTGAGAGGGGTATCTTGTCTGTTTGTTTGTGTTGTTGCAGGTGTAGCATATACCAGGTGGCACGCCGTATGCGTCCCCAAGCAGGATGATTCCTTCCTCTCCAGCAGGTTCAGTAGCACCTCCCCGTGGAGTCTGAACATGAGATCATAGGCATTGATATGTCTCCCCAAGCAGAGAAGATTCTCTCCCCAATCAGATGCATCCTAAAGGGTCATCATCTCCCTAGCTAAGTCCTACACTGAAGTATGCAGCACACGATAGTTCAGGACTGAAGTCTCCAGCGGAATTGAAATTCCCCACAGAGTTATGTTCTCCCCAGTAAGCAGGATGATTCCTTCTTCCTCAGCCGAGTTTGCAAACCCCCAAGAGAGCCGAGTCCTTGGAAGCCATGGGGGCCATGATTGGTTTTCCCCAGTAAAATGTTTAATAGCTGATGTTGTATTTCCCCACCGGAGTCGTTATCTCCAGGGAAGTTTTGCTGCGAAGGCCGTGCCGTTTATTCTTGCGATTGACATCGTTTCTCTCAGCAGTTTGTGGTTTGAATACCCGGTTGAGCGATTACAGGTTCTCGAAGAACCTTACTCCCCTGCAGCAGTCGTCTGAAGTTCGTCTCCCCAGGCGGAATCCAATTGAGATTGGTGTGACTTCTTCTCCTCGGCAGGATGATTCCTTCCTCCACCAAAGTGGTTCTTTCTCCTTGACAGAAGGATTCTCCCTTCAGCATTTATTTTGCTGATGGGGTCGTAGCATTATGCATGATTGCATAGTATTCATCCTAAACGCGTAGCATTTCCACCGTGTGGAGCATTGCGCTATTGTCCAACATATGCATATGAAACATGAGCTAGATTGTTACCGTTCTTGTTTTGCAAGTATTCCCCAGCAAAGTCACTCGCCCAAGATGATTCTTGAATTTTCCAGCGAAGGTGTTTGCTTAAGATGATTCTTAAAATCCCCAGTGAAGTCACCGGAGTTGGTTGCTCCAGTTGATGCTTAGAGTCCCCGACAGAGTGTTTGCTCAGGATAATTCCTGAAATCTCCAGCAGAGTTATTGGTTCAGGATGATTCTTGAAGTCTCTGGCGGAGTTACTTGTCCAAGATGATTCTTGAAGTCCTCAGCAGGGTGGATTCCCCCAGAATGATTTCTGGAGCCCCGAAGCAGAGTTACTTGATAGTTCTCCAGAATCCCCAGCGGAGATGTGTCATCCCCAGCAGGTTTGAACAGAGAAGCTGAAACTTCCCTTGAAGACTTGATGATTGAAGTCTGGCAGTAGTGCCAAAACCCCTGACTTACTGATGAAGTCTAACTACAAGGTCAAAGCAGTCCTTCCCGCCGACGCGGAACGCCTGATGGCAATGGCTTAGATACCCCTATTTTGGTTCATGATTGACCGAAAATTCTATTCCCGACTCACTGACGAAGCTCGGCTGACACCCAAAAAACTTCTTTGAGTGCCCGATGGCATGATTAACTTGATTGTTGACCTGATGAATCCCGAGGAATCCTGATGCCTGACGGCATGGTCGACCATGTATCACCGGTTACCGTGTGACCAATTCCCCAGCTAGTTGCCGTGCAGCTACTGCTTCAGTTTCCGAAGAATTCCCCATCAGAGTATTGTGTACTTGTGCAGTTGGAAAATTTCTGGGTTTGTTGGTATTCAACCGTCTTTTACCTTGATTGTTTGAGAGACGTTCGCTTCTCACCCAGTCAGGTCCAAGCCGTTTGAATAGGGGCAGCTGTTGCACCCCAAAATTTGCCCAACTTTTCTTTACCTAGTGTCGCTTGCGCGAAAATAAGGTGCCGGCATGACAGAAGAGTCGCCACCTTTCGTTATTTATCCCTCAGAGCGGGAAAGGAAACGATTGGAAAAACCTGACGAAAAGAGGGTAAGACAAGGTCATCGCAACCATTGTCTGGGTTCGGGAGTCGGTTACGCAAGGGGAAGGTATTAGCACCCCTCACGTCCGTCGTACTCGACGGGGTCCTCGCTTGTTTGTTTACTTGGACGGGTTGGTTTTATTCTATCTACCTAACAAGGCTGGCTGAAAAAGAAAAGAAAATGACTCGGCAAAGCGTCGCACTTTATGCCTACGTATTCTCATCAGAGAATGAGAAATCAGAGTCAACGTAGTTCGGCCTACGAAGGGTTATGGGGGAAGGTAGCTCGCCAAGACTTCGCCATCTTGTGCCTACGTACTCTCAACACGCATGAGAGATCAGAGCTCACGTAGTTCGGGAAACTACGGTTTATTTCCTGTTTTTTACGAAAGAAGTGTTTTTTATGGTGTTTGCGATTTCAACCGCACTAGAGATTATGACCTGAGAGTGAATGCGTCGCATGTCACCCAAAGGGTACCATACTAAACATCCAGACTATGGAAAAGAAACTCTCCCACAATCCTTTCTCAGATAGCTTAAGGCTCGTAATGTACGAAAGAAATCATTCATGATTATTGTATCTTAAACTGTTTTGAGATGAGAAGAGAACAGGCCCAACTAGGAGGGAGACTATCAAGTCCTACTGTTATCATGCCATGGATTCATCCTATGGTTGAGGTTTGAACAGGGAACTCCTAGATGTTGTCATGCATAGGTTTCAACCTAAGATTCTATCATCAAATCCTTATCAAAGGAAATGAGAGTCCTAAGGGATCATGTCAATGATACACCGAAACAGACAAAGCATCAGCTTAACAGTAAAATGCATGCAATGCAAGTGAGGGAGGAAATGTGTGTGGGGCTTCAGCCTCCACAAGCTCGTCTCAACCTCAAGCCAGTCATGAAATCACAGTAATCATACTGAAATAAACAACATGCTATCAAGCAATAAACAGTAAACTGCAATCATACAGGAAGAAGAAATGAAGTGCCATCAGGCAAAATAAACACATGGGCAAGGGAGCTAGGCTCCACCGAATACCCGCAAGCAAAGCCACGCAATAACAATACAAGCAGAGGGAGCAACTCAACCTCTAATGCAATCATGCTCCTAGACTGAACTTATTCTAGATGGACTTAGTCTGATGCAACAGATAAATCAAGCAAAACACACAATACAGAAAAGACAAACAGAAGAAAAGCCTCAGCTCCTCCAGCAGCAACTCAGTCTTCAGACTTCAGAGATCCCTTGCTTTCCAGGTATCAACCCTACAACATGAGTATCAACTCATCTTCTCCCTTTAAGCTTCAGCTTCTTTGATCAGCTCCACCTTCAGGCTTCACTATCTTCAGGGATCTTCAAGTATCAACTTGATCTTCACAAAGTCTTCAGACTTCAACAATCTTCAAGGATTCATCCTCTTCAAAGCTTCAGCTTTTATCTTCAATGGCTTTTAGATCTTCAATCAAGTCTTCTACCACCCTCTTCTGCAAATCTCCAATACTCTTCATTGCTATCTTCAACAACCCAAATGCTCCATCAAACAAGATTCAGTCAACAAGATGAGGTGAGGATGTTAGAGTGCTCACTGACCTCCAAAGGATGCCATTAAGGACTTAACATCAAAAGGGAAAGGCTCTCTCAAAGTTCTACCTTATAGGGCAAGGTCACTAATCCCTCCAAAGGAGAGAGGTGAATACCCTTAAGGGACTTCATGTCATAGAGAAGGAAGGAGGTGAACAAGACACTCCTTGTTTATTGAAATGGAGTTATTCTATCTAAAGCTCTGCCTATGCACTTATGATCCTATAAACAAAACAAACAAAAGCCAACCATAGTCCCACCTCAAGGTCTTCAAAGTCTTCAATGATGATCCCCAAGGTCTTCCACTCAATCTTCAAGGCTCACACACTCAAAGGAGAAGAAAAGGAAGCAAAACAATACAAACTATGCCTTCAAGCAACACACATACTAACCATACATTCAAAAATCAATTAAAAATGCTAAAATACCATACAATATTCTAGCAAAAATCTAGGGGATTCTATACATACTTACCCTTAACCCATATATTCCCCATACACTAATTTGGCCTATAAACCCCAAAACAAAATTGTTCAAATCTACTTATACAACCTAAAACCCTAATTTGAGCACCTAAATGTCAAACAAGCAAACTATATCAAATTTTGATCTACAAATTATGAATTAAATCCTATATGATCTATGGTTCAATGTCTAATTATGCCAAAAATAATGGCTCAAAAATCCTAAGGGAAAGTCCTAAAAGAAATTATACAAAATTAAGTATCAACTAAATCAATTAAAAAATACTATTTACAAGAATAATATGCTAAAAATATTAAAAGAAAAATAAAATGGAATTTTATTTATTTACATTTTTCTAGACATGATTATGAATATGTGAAAAAAACAAGCATTAGAAAATACTAATTTTCCTATTTTCTATGAATTTTATAAAATGCAAAGAATATAAAGGAAATTAAAAATAAAAGAAATAAAAGAAAATGGGGAGGGGGTGAGAAAAGAAATGATATCTAGTTGTTCCCAGATGGGCTGAGAACAGGGGAGGTGTCATTAGTGAATGGCGCTGGGCCCATGCGCTCAGAAAAATCTAATAAAAATTAAAAGAAAAAAACATCACAGCTGCGGTACGAATAGCAAAAGATTTCAGTTCAAAAAAGATTGGGCCGCGCGAGGGGGTGCAGGAAGGAAAAGTCACGTTAAGCCCAGCAAGTGCTTTAAGTGAAACGCACAGCATAAGACTTCATTTTCCCTCCCGTTTCTGGATTAAATCTGGGCCGCGCGATGTAAGCCTTGGTCAAAAGTCCACGCGTGATCCAACGGCATATGACTCGTCTTCTACCTTGGGTCATGGTAGGGTTTGCAGTAACACCATAACCGAGCTTCCACACATATATCTTCTCCCTCTCGGTTCTCTCTCATTTCTCCACTAAATGCAATGCCGTAAAGAGCAATTTTGTTCAGCCTTCCTCCCTGAACACGACCACGACATTGGCTCTCACTGAAACGCGCTCACGCACCAACCCCGATAGCTACCTCTCTCATGAATACTCAATATTCAACTCTCACGAAACTTTAGTTTCTTGGTATCAAACTACTCCTCTCATTCCACTGATTAACCTGAGCCATAGCTTGTGGATTAACACTCAATACTCAGCTAGTTCTTGCTCATTAAAGTTTCATGTCAAATCTTCAACCCTTTCAGAATGTACTCAAACTTCCCAAGATTGGTAACCTATTGGTCTCTAGTAATCCTACACTAACCACCTAGTCTAGAAGTGCATAAATAAGGAGATACAAGTGCTTTTGCAAACCTGGTATTTGATGATGGCAGGGGTAGTTTTCTTGCAATTCAACTCGTGCAGCTCTCCAAAATGGATCTTTGATTGATGATAAAGGTACTGTATGCAAAAGAGTTGAGAGAGAGTGCTTGTGTCTTGAGTTTGAGATCAATTTGCCTTCTTTGCAATTTGGATATTACACCTTCAATCTTCCATGGATCTACCTTCAAATCACTATGCAAACACTCATAAAGATCAGAATAATGTGATTATGGAGGAGAATGAAATTGAAATGGAGAAGAAAGAAGGTTTGTTATGGATTTGCAAAAATGGAACTTCTCTCTTTTTTCACACCAATTCTCATCACTTACCATCAACAATCACCAACCTTGACCACATTATGATCAAACCAATATATAATCATCCATAGAATCATCTAGGAGCTTCTAGAATCATCTAGAAAGTAATGGAAAGTCATGGAATTTCTCTTGTAAGGTCATGTTGTATCATCTAATATCATGCCTTAAGACTTCCAATTTGGCTTTAAAATCTCCCCTTGTGAGATATTGAAAGGGAATGAGTGAAAAACATGCCTTGGTTTTGCCTTATGTGAAGATTTGCAAGGTGCCTTATTATGCAAGAATGAAAATTACAAAGCAACTTCCATTTTGAGACCTCAAGTCAAAATTCCACTTGAACCATTGTTTTTAAAATAATGTTTGGAGTCAAAATGACATATTGGATGACCCATTTTGGATTTGTACATCTCCTAAACCAAAATTCCATTTCAACTTTTCAACTTATAAGCCATTTTTAGGTCATTTTTACCCAATCATGGAAATCCTTGCTACAAGCTTTTTCAATAACTCATGACCTCTTTTCTAAGCTTAAAATGCCATTTTGAACAACTTTTATGTTTTGAGTTTTTCCATTTGAGGCTTGGAAATAGGAGATATGGCCTTTGCTTAAAATGACCTATAATCACCAAATGACCAAAATACCCCTGTCTTGTTCAAACCATAAGTTGAGTTCTACAAATCCTATCAAGGACTTCTAGTACTCTCTAGAAATCTAATAAGATGCTATCCAACATTCATGTTGACCAAGAGATCATAGGAATCATCCTACTAGGGCAAAAGTTGTCTGCAAGTTGGGTGACTTTCAAGGACCCAGATTCACACACATCAGTTGACCTGTAATTTTTCCAAACCATAACTTGAGCTCTGCACATCCTATCAAGGACTTCTACCACTCAAATTAAAGCTAAGATCAAGCTCTACAACATTCATGTTGTGGGGAAGATGAGATATCAATCAAATCTTGAGCTAAAACTGCCTGGAAGATAAGGATCAAACTAGGGTTTTTTCACTGACAATCCTTGGAAACCCTAACTCAAAACTTCTCAAACTCCTCAATCATGATGAGTTGGCCTAGGAATCATCTTTATAAAATCTCCATACATCATTCCATGATCTCATGGCCCTTGTATTAGGTCTCAACCTTCTCCAAATCTTCAGTTGACCTAGGGTTGACCCAGTCAAAACCCTAATTCTACCATTCATGGTTGAATCTTCTGAATTCTTGCACAATGACCTCTATGGGTTTCATGATGGCTTTCAAGACATCTCATAGGCTTTCTCAAAGCTTCAAGTTCATTCTCAAAGTCTCAGAATCATCTGAGGAGCTCCCACAACTCTCAAGCTATGAAGCACACAACCTTGGTTTCAACTAATTCCTCTGAGGATCTCTTGAACTTTCTGATGAAGGTATCAAATTTCAAACACTTGATGGGTTAATAAATGTTTGGTCAAATTTTGGGGTGCAACACCTAGCTTATGTTTCATTTCATTCACATTAGCATTATCATTTACATCTCATTGACATGTATGCAGGAGATCAGAGAAGTTAGAAGATCCTCAGAGAGAGTGGTTGAAACCAAGGATGTGGGTCTCCTAACTTGAAAGTTGTGGAAAGCCATCAGATTATTCTGAATCCATGAAGTTAGACTTGAGGTCTTGAAAGAGCTCATGAGAAGTGTTGAAGGTCACTTTGAGGCCTAGATAGGTCATTGTGCAAGATTAAGAAGCCTCAGCCATGAGTGGTGCAATTAGGGTTTGACTGGGTCAACCCTAGGTCAACTGATGATTTGAAGGAGGTTGAGACCTAATTCAAGAGCCATGTGATCATGGATTGATACATTGAGATTTTATAAGGATGATTCCAAGGTTAAATCATCATGATTGAAGAGTTTGAGAAGTTTCAAGCTAGGGTTTCTAAGGCTTGACAGTGTAAAATCCCCTAGTTTGACCCCTATCTTCAAGGCAATTTAGCTCAAGATGTGATTGTCATCTCATCTTTCCCCCAACATGAATGTTGTAGAGCATGGTATTAGATTTAATTTTAGTACTAGAAGTCCTTGATAGGATTTGTGGAACTCAAGTTATGGCTTTGACAAGTTACAGGTCATCTGAGGCATGTGAATTTGGAGCTTGAAAGTTACCCAACTTGCATGAAACTTTTGCCCTAGAAGGATGACTCCTATGAACTTTTGGTCAACATGAATGTTGTTCCTTATCCTAGTAGCTTTCTAGAGAGTACTAGAAGTCCTTGATAGGATTTGTAGAACTCAAGTTATGGCTTTGACAAGTCAAGGGCATTTTGGTCATTTGGAGATTATAGGTCATTTCAATCATAAGGCCATAACTCCTATTTGCAAGCTTCAAATGGGAAAATGTTCAACATCAAACTTGTTCAAAATGATGTTTTAAGGCTAGCCAAGAGGTCATGAGAGGTTGGAATTGCTTGTAGCTTAAAATCACAAAAATGGCTTAAAATAAGGATGATTTTCAAATGAACCAAAGATGGAAATTGGGATTTTTGATCTACATGTCCAAACCAAGGCATGTAATATACCATTTTGATTGTAAAACAAATTTTAAGAACATTGGTATTGCCACAATTTTGACTTGAGGTTCAATTTGAGGACTTGCTTTGAAAAGTGATTACTTGCATCATAAGTAACATTTGCCAAACCAATATGCAAGGCATAACCAAGGTTCCTTTCAATCCAAACACATCCAAAATACCATTAGGAGAGAAATTGGAAGAGAATAAGGGTGAATACAAGCTGCCAATATGAGCTGTTATGAATACACCATGAGATTGAACTTTTCATGCCATGAGATATTGAATTTCTCATTAGAGGGATCTAGAACTTTCTAGATCATCCATACATGTTCTATATATGATGTAGAAGTGGTTTAGAGTGAGGGTTGGTGATAATTGAGAGAGAAGAGTGAGATTGCAGTTTGAAATTTCTCATTGCAAATCAAAATCGGTTACAAGGTTTGAAGCCATTTCAATCCAAGATTTTGATCTCAGAAGCTTGCTCTAGCATTGGTGGATGATTCCAGATGGAAAATTGAGCAAGATTGGTGAAGAATCGTGTGAGAGCCATTGAAGTTTTTCATCTGCAACTCAGAATCTGTTTCAAGAATCTAGAGCATTTCAACTCTTTTCATTGCATACAGAAGTTTGGTTGGAGGCTAGTGAAGGATTCTGCAAGTTCTTGAGGGTTGATTTGAAGATTCAACCACTCTGTTTGCTCGAGTTTACCAGGTATGCAGTTCTTGTTCTATGGCTTAAATTAAGTAGAATTAAGAGGAATTGTTATGGTAGATGCATAGTAGAATGGTGTAGGAAGGTTTCTGGATCATAAATTTGAAGATTAGTGACCAATTAGGGTTGTTGCCATTTTCGGTTGAGATGGTGTTCTTGCGAATATTGAGGTTTTAGAATGAATTAAGGGCATGAATGGACTCCTGAGGGAATTTGGGATAAGATTCATCAAGGAATCGTGGCCAATGGTGGATTCTATAGAGAGTTAGGGTTGTGGAAGGTTGATCGGAGAATGTCACCGGCGGTGACTCTGGCGCACAGGTGAGCTGAACTCAGAACTCAAATTGGGGAAGATGATCCCAGAGCCATTAGATCTTAGGTTGACTTGGACTGAAAACCTCATCCAACGGCCACGCGTGAAAGAAATTTGTGAAGGATTTCTGAAATTATATGAAACGATGCGTTTCATTTAAATTGTTGTTTTGGGCTTAGACATAGGTTGATATTCCCACCCCCCTTATGGCCCAATCACTAAAATGAACTGATTTCTTATGCTATTCACACCGCGCGCTTATCATTTTTCTTTTGATTTTCATTTTATTTTTCATTTCATACATGGTTATTGGAAAATTCATAAAAAATGGAAAAATAACTCAGTTAATCCCATTCTTTTTTCTATGGATTCATGATTGGATCTAGTATTTTTTAGACAAAAAATATTAATATTCCATGCATTTTCTGATTTTATGTGCATTTTTGCATTTTAATTGACATTAAAATAATCATGTTTGATGCTTGATTTTGTTAAATTATGTTTGATCATGTGATGATGATTTTGGCCTTTATTTTTTGTGAGTAGCTAGCATAGATATGCATGTTCCCCCTAGATTTTTCTCACATTTTTGTGATGAATGTAAGTGGTAGTTTTAGGTTGAACTTTAGGAGCTCCATTTTTTAGGGTTTATGGTTGATACCTTGTGGTTTAGATTTTATTTTTATAACTTGGTGGATGATTCAACCTCTGATTATTTTAGGGTAGATTCATGATTGAATTAGGGTCCCTTAAGAATTTTTGTAGGACTTTACAATGTAGTTTACTATTTTTGTTTGATTTTAGTTTAGGTGCTAGTTTTAGATGATTCTAAGGCACTAATTCAACTAGAATGACTTCTTTAGTTCCCTTAGATTAGGGTTTTGGCTCTCTTGCTCTTGGATGATGATGAAGGCAAGTTGAAGATGCATTGGATTGAATGAATAAGCTTGGATGTGAAGATCTCCCCTTCTTTTGGTAGTTTTGATCAGGTGTTCAGATTAGGGTTTGTAGGCAGAGCTTCTAGATAGATTATCTTCCTTCATAAACATGGGAGATGTTGATCACTTCCATTCTTCCCTATGATGTAAGGTCCCTTGTAAAGGCCTCATCCCTCCTTTGGTAGGATGTGTGGCTCTTTACAAGCTGGTAGAACCTTTGAGGGTCCCTTTCTCTGATGATGGTATGCTTAGTGGTGACCTTTGGTCTTCACTCTGCCACCAATCATCCAAACTATGCTCTTGATAGATGAATATTTCTCCCTTGCTAGAGGATGGAGTTCCTTGCTTGAAGAGATTTAAGGATGCCAAGTTGATACTTCTTTGTGTTTAAAGATTACTTTTAGGAGCTGAAGTTTGTAGACCAGGAAGAGCAAGTTGATACTTGTAAAGAGGAGAGAGCTGAAGCTTGAAGACCAAGTTGACACTTGTGAAGAAGATCAAATTGAGATTGAAGAAAGAGCTGAAGCTTGAGGGACAAGTTGACACTTGTGAGTTAATGCATTGAGAGCCTGAGGGAGCCAAGTTGATACTTGGTATTAGGAGTGAAACCTGAAGGTGGGAATTGAGTGAAGAGCTGAGGCTTGAAGAATAAGGATAAGTTGATACTTAGGTTGGAGGTATTGAAGACCAAGTTAACACTTGCTATTGAAGATGGAAGACTTGAAGGGTGGTTGAGGACTGATGACTGAACTGCTGTCAGAAGGTTGCTTTGTTAAGTTGTAGGAGTGGTTGATCTGCTTTCTTTTCTTGACTGTCTGTTTTCTTTCTGTGCAACTGTATTGATGTGGCTTGTGTGATTTGCTTGATGCATTAGTATAAGTTCATATCTAGACTGATGTAAACTGGGAGCATGATTGCACTAGAGTTTGAGTCGCTCCCTCTGCTTGTATTTTTACTGTATGGCTTTGCTTGCGGGTATTCGGTAGAGCCCAGCTCCCTGGCCTATGTGATTTGTTTTGCTTGAGGGCATTTTATTTCATTTTCTCTGTATGATTGCAGTTGTTGTGTTTGCTTGATAGCATGTTATTTCTGTCTGTATGATTGCAGTTATTCATATCTGGCTTGAGGTTGAGATGAGCTTGTGGAGGCTGATGTCCCACACACATTTCCTCCCTCACTTGCATGGCATGCATTTTACTATATATCTTATTACTGTTTACTGTTTAAGCTGATGCTTTATCTGTTTCTATCTATCATTGACATGATCCCCTAGGAATCTCATTTCCTTTGATAAGGAAGTGATTATTAGAACATTAGGTTGAAACCTATGCATGATAACTTCTAGGAGTTCCCTGTTTCAAACCTCAACCATAGGATGAATCCTTGGCATGACAACATTAGGACTTGATAGTCTCCCTCTTAGTTGAGCCTGTTCTCTCCTCATCTCAAAACAAATCAAAATACAGTAATAAAGGTTAACTGACGTCGTACGTTACGAGCCTTAAGCTATCTGAGAAAGGATTGTTGGAGAGTTTCTTTTCAACAGTCTGGATGTTTAGTATGGCACCCTTTGGGTGACATGCGACACATTCACTCTCAGGTCATAGTCTCTAGTGCGATATCGGTTGCAAACAACCATAAAAAATAGTTCTTCCGTAAAAGACAGAAAACAAACTTCAAACCTTTTTGCCCCGTGGGCCCATAATTCAAAGGAATCTTTTCTGAAGAAAAGAGTGTCGTTAACTCCCAGTTCTACCGCAAACGGTAACGCCTAGGTCTCCAAGGGTCGAGCTGCGTACATCCAACTGCTGGAACTGTTTGTTAACCCTACTCGATAAAACAGATGAATATGAATTCCCGTAATCCTATTATCCCGAACTACGTAAGCTCTGATCTCTCATACCTGTTGAGAGTACGTAGGCACAATACTGACGTATTGGCGAGCCACCTTCACCGTAACCTGTAGTTAGACGAACTACGTTGACTCTGATTTCTCATTCTCTGATGAGAATACGTAGGCATAAAGCGCGACGCTTTGCCGAGTCATTTTCTTTTCTATTTTTTTAGCCAGCCTTGATAGGTAGATAGATAAAACCAACTCGTCTGATAAACACAACAAGCGTGAATCCCATCGAGTACGATGGACGTGAGGGGTACTAATACCTTCCCCTTGCGTAACCGACTCCCGAACCCAGACAATGGTTGCGATGACCTTGTCTTATACCTTTTCGTCAGGTTTTTCCGATCGTTCCCTTTCCCGTTCTGAGGGATAAATAACGAAAGGTGGCGACTCTTCTGTTTTGCCGACACCTTATTTTCGCGGAAGCGACAATCAGACATAGATTTTCTGTCAACCTTTTTCCCTTCATCATTGGTAGGATGAATGTAACCATCAGTTACCAAATCCCACAAATCATCATCATAACCTAGAAAGAAGCTTTCTATTCTATCTTTCCAGTAATCAAACTTCTCACCATCAAACATGGGAGGTTTGGTGTTGATTCTGTCTTTATCATCGTATCTGTTGTTGTATGAAGTTGAAGTTGAAGCTTTAGCAGTTATGATGAATAAAGAACAAGATATTAGGAGTTTTTCTCAACTGGATCTTTTTCTGTCATGGTTAAGTGAGAGCACTAACAGAACCGAAGCTCTGATGCCAACTGAAGGTGAGAAAAACACTTAGAAGGGGGGTTGAATAAGGGTTTTAAAAGCAACTTAGGAGATAGAAAACATAACACATATATTTTAATCCTGGTTTGTTTGAACTCAAACTAATCCAGTCCACCCTACCCATGTGATTTGCCTTTCTCAACAAGGACTTAATCTACTATATCAAACTTTATTACAGTGTAAACCACTAAGACAACTGTCTTAGTTTTCTCAAGAAAATCTGACCACAACTTGGTCTTCTTAAGGAAATCTTTTACAAAGATAAACTAACAATTTGTGTATAAAGTTTTGCTTCTAAACAAGCTATATCACAACAGTAATGTTTACACAAAATTAAGAACGAATATGAAAACTGTTAAGCTTTGAAGAATATTTGAATGAGAGCTTGTAAGTTAGTTTTCTTTCAAGTAATTCGTTAACGTTGGAAAGATACTGAAGCTTGTTTAAATACTACTTCAAGTCCTTATCTCAAAGATTGTGCATTGTTGTACGTTCTGCTGCCTCTGTTGCCTTTTTGTCCTCTATTGACTTTTCGTTTCCAGGAAGAGGAATGTTCTGATAAGTGCTTTGTGTCTGAATTCCTGTGTCATGCATAAAAGAGGAATAGTGCCGTTAGAGCAGACGTTGGGATTAGCAACGGATCTTTTCTTTGAGTTGACATCTTTTCAACTAAATAAACTAACATCAGATCCTCTGATGTAGTTCCTTGTTCTTCAGATCAGAGTCTTGCAGCAATAGTTCTTTAAGCGTGAATGTTACAATCAGCGCAGAGTTGAATATCAGAGTCTCTGTACTTGTAGCGTGAAGTACTTCCAGAGTCTTCTGAAACAATGTTGTACGCTCTTTACTCAAATTCTTCTTAGCTTCACTCAGAGTCATCTGTAGCAGATCAGAGTCTCTTCAAGCAGCGCTCAGAGTCTTCTGAAATGTTGCTTCTGACGCTCAGAGTCTTAACGTTCTTTTCACTTGCAGATGTAATTTTTGCTTCCAGATGAATATATAATTTAAGATCTGAAACAAAATTACTTAAACATAATTAGAGTATATATTTTCTTTATGCAAAATTTCATTTATGTTATCATCAAAACAATGAGATATATTAAACACCAATATGTATTATAACAAAGTCTTGAACGACTGCATATCCATGTCAACAGGTTCCCTGTTGTCGAGCGGTCAAATGTGAACAAGCTGGAAGTAGAGTTATCATCGTTGCCAAATGTAATTCAATCCCAACTGACTGCATCTAGTGAAAAAAAACAGGTAAAGCTTTCATTGCATAGCCAACTTGCACACATCATTAATATTAGTGAGTTTCCTGCAATTGTATCTAGATGTATCCTTGACTTAATCATGTGACTATGTAAGAATTTTCCCTTTTTCAAATCGGTAAGTCGAACACGGGCTCTAAACATGGTTGCAAGAATGACTGGCGTTAGGTTCCAGCCGTATATACATACCATGTCATCATAAAGAGCTAATGCACCCGTCACACAATCATAACTTCCAATCATAGTACTCCAACACATCTCATTTTTAATATTGACGGTATTGACTATTTGGATTATGCTTTGATGGTTCATGATATTATGAAGTTCTTATCTTTAACTTCATCATCATTTTTTTTGGTGTAGTGATGGGAACTCCAACACAACAATGTTCAAGAACAACAATCAAAGTAGCAGGGCGCCTAGATATGTTAAGTCGTGATGGTTAGGTCTGCATTTTCACTTTCACATTCAAACATGATAAATCATGGGAACAACGAAACGTCAGGCAAAAGCTGCAAGACGCCAAGTAAAGCTTCTCTCTCGAAACTGAGCTACCATATTCAGGGCGATAAGAATGCTGCATGAGAAACTTAAAGGGTAGTTATTAATCTCTGTGAATTTAATGAACATGTTGTAAGGGGACCAACTTAATTTTTTTTTGAAAAAAAATATGAACTACTCGTCCATTTTCTTTTTGGGATTAATTCTAACTTACACCTTGTACTTTTTTTAAAGAAATGAATTAACCTTTGGTAGTAATTTGTAATTCATGAAGGGTGGAGGAACTTTGGATACTTGAATTTGGACCCTAGATGAATATCCTTGAATTAGTGAACCACTTTTATCTTCACCCAAAACTCTTGAAGTTTGAGACATAAACAAAATCCATCAATTAATAAGTTTTGTGAAAACAAATTGATTTGATCTTGCATTCTTTGAAATTTGTGACTTGGCTTGTACTTGTAATAGTGAATTTTAATTCTTTTTGGATGTAATGTGAATTCCTCTTGAGTTCTTTGGATTCTATGCATCTCACCATGATTAATTGATAAAAAGAGTTGTATTCTTGAATGAATTTGGTGCAATATGAACTCATATTGTTCTTAAGGGAAATTAATCTTGTATGAGTAGCAACTTTTAGATCTTACAAATCAAATTCAAAAAGTTTAGACGTGAATAAACCCCCTCATGGCCTAGATTTGTAATTTGAATTGATCCCCAAGCTCATATTACAAACAAGGATCCCAAAACGAACAATGATTTTAAATAACATCTTGGTTATTTGAATCATAAGCGAGCCATGTAAGACAGATCTTAGAACAAAATAAATGCCCAGAAATTTAGCACCACTTGAATGTTCTAGAATTCACAAGCTTACTACTCCCTACAAGTTAATCACCTTCCTCCCTTTGTAATCCATCTTGCCATGAAGTTTTGGCAGATCCTCGAAGGATTACGCACAAAAATAAGAATAGAGAACCCTAACCCTCCTTAGGAAAAATCTCTGAGAAATCTTGAGGAAGATTAAACTTGCTTCGGTTGAGTATCATAAACATAAGAATATGTCTTTTCTTCATCTCAACATTGCTTGCATGGACTAGGACACGCACAAGACTTTAAATCTTCTACAGCAACTCTGTCTTCACAAAAGACAAAATCTAAGAAAAAATGGTTAGCTATGCATGGATGATTGACCTAAGATGATGTGCAAACGAATAAGGAATCTAAGGGTAAAAATTAGGGTATAACAGTTGCCCCTATTTAAATATCTTCACCGGATGATATGAGCGATGAAAATCCTCATGAAGTAATGGTGAAAGGTATTTAAATATAGATAACCAAAATTTTTTCCCTTAGATGCAATGACATGCAATGCTATGGACAAACAAAACTAAACTACAAATGTTGGCATGCAATGAACTCTAATATGATGAACATGATGGAATGATAAATGTAAAATGCAGATGAAAACGGAAGCAAACAGGGATAAGGTCAATGCAATGAGTAGCCACTCACTGGAGATGACAATGCACTAGGGAACACAAATAAACTGGGAAATCTAAAGTGATGGATCAACAGGTTCAGGCATGACCAGTTGACACTTTAGAAATAAAGGTAACAAAAGGTCCTCATTGGAGATAGAACCGAAAAGACGGTCTCCACTGGGGAATATCTAGAGTAGTTGCCAAACAGATTCAAGCATGACTTGTTGACACTCTAGGACAAAAGATAAAGCAGGATCTGTAACACCCCCTTTCTATATCCCCAAATAATCAAACGAATCATTTAGGCGCGAATTTAAATTTTCATCAGAGTATTATCTAAAATACGGTATAAAAGGAACATGTCACATTATGCTTGAATTAAAACACATACAACACCTGCTCATAATAGATATGCAACAATGGGCAACAAACACATCAGAGGATCTTAGTCCTTATACCCACATCTCAAATATTAGAATAAAAGCGAAAATCTAAACATTTGAACCACAACCGACATGTATTCACCTATATACTTATTCACATCATTCAATATAATTCATCAACAACATTCATGTTTACAAAACATGCAACACCAATAATACATATGCAAATGTATTCATCAAAAATAGCCCAAGGCTTCCTATGCTACCCGGTGTTACATATCAGAGCCATCTGACCAAAACTAATGAAGACGCGCTTCACAAAAAGGGATCACCAGCACCTAATCTGCAATGCCTCATAGAGCATCATAAAACAGCAGAAGGGTGAGAAACAATATCATAATATTCAATGCATAAATCATATATATATATATATATATATATATATATATATATATATATATATATATATATATATATATATATATATATATATATATATATATATATATATATATATATATATATATATATATATATATATATATATATATATATATATATATATATATATATATATATATATATATATATATATATATACATATCATTAGTTTGCGCATCTCCCGCATTCACACCACAATTCACCTCAATCATTCTATACATTGCAATGTATCTATATAAGTATCTATATAAAAATAGAACATCAAGCATATACAATATGCAATCACCAATGTTTATACCAATCCATATAAACCTACATATATACATATATTCACACATATATATACACATATTTTCAAGCATACTCATTCATGCCATTAACACAATTCGAATTAATTCACATAAACATACACAATATGTTTATATCATCACCATTTCACATAAACATCCACATACATGTTTATTTCACCAATGCATCATATAAAGATGATAATGCAACTCATAGAGACCGACTCACGACTCTATGCAGATGCAAATGCGGTACCGACTCAATTCAGCAGGTTCAATTAAAGAACCAAAATGGAACCATCGCTCGTTACCGAAGTAACTCCCCGTCGGGCCTACGATGTTCACCCATCGCTCACACCCCACATGGGCACACGATGTTTCAGGATTGCTCACACCCCACATGGGCACACAATCTGATTGCTCACACCCCACATGGGCACACAATCGTTCTGCAGATTCTACGCGGAATCAAATATAACCATCGCATCATACGAGGTTCTGCAAATCCTACGCGGGATCAAATGTAACCATCGCTCACACGAGGTTCTGCAGATCCTACGCGGGATCAATTAACACAAATGCATATCATGATGCTTCACATGCTAACATGACTCAATCAACTATAAACCATCGCTCACACGAGATTTTGCAGATCCTACACGGGACCAATTAACACAAAATGCATACACATTCGCAAATATATTATCATGCATTCTTCACATTCATCACAATTACCATGCATTTTTATTCAATTCAAACAATGCATATAATTTACCCAACGGCCACACTCACAAATGATCCATAACCTAGGATTCACGCCATACGCACAACAGCACACAAATCGTCCATTCAAATAAGGATTAACGTAACCGAAACAAACAATTAACATTGGAAAAGAAAACACAGGAACTGGAAAAAAATGCTGTCACATTCGCTGACCTTCACCTGGCGAAGCCTCTGGCGAATGCTCGCTACCTCCTTCGCCTGGCAAACTCGCTAGCGAAGGCAGTCAGAAGCTACTGGAATTATTCGCTACCACTCGCTGGATTCATTCGCCTGGCGAACCCTCGCCACTAGCCTTCGCCCGGCGAACTTGCCAGCGAAGACTGGATTTGGCTACTGACTTGGTTCGCTGACCACTCGCTAGGTTTCGCCTGGCAAGGCTTCGTTGCCACTCGCCTGGCGAACCTGCGAACTCAGAAATCCCTAACTGTCCAAAAATTTTGAAACTCACGAATCTAACTGATTCTATTCCAACTCGTCTCAGCAACACCACCCAACATCCCTCGACTTAAACTTTACCACTTATTCTCATTTTCAACCACTAAAACTCGATTCTACCGATTAAATCAAATTCAACCTAGAAATGGAAAGTGTAGAAAACTACCAAAAAATCCACACAACACATTCATGATCATACATATGGATAGAATAATAAAGTTTCACACCCTTACCCGATTAATCGAAAGCTTAGATGTTGGTTCTTGATGATTCTAGGTTTTGCTCTTCTTCCTCCTCTTTCTCTTCTCTTTCTCTTGTTCTTTCTCTCTAACTCTCTTTCTATATTCCTCCCTATTTCCTCTTATACTTTTCCCCTCAATTCTATTTTTATCAAAAGACTAAAATACCCTCCAATCTAAATTTTACCCGAAATTCTCCGAAACGGTAAAATATTAAAACATGCTAAATTAACACATCAAATTCACAATTACAACAATTATTACTCAATTTAAATAGCACACTTAATAAAATGAAATAATCAAAATCGGGGCGTTACAACTCTCCCCCACTTTAGAAATTTTCGTCCTCGAAAATATTACCTGATTCAAACAAGTCCGGATACGACTCTCACATCCCATTTTCCAATTCCCAAGTCATATTGCCTTCAGAAGCGCGCCCCCCCCCCCCCCCCCACGCTACCTTCACAAGCGCAATATCCTTGCCTCTAAGTTTCTTAACTTCACGATCCAAAATCATAACCGGTAAAACTTCTACCGTAAGGTTATTTCTCACCTCAACTTCGTCCATAGGAACAACATGTGACGGATCCAGAACATACTTTCGAAGTTGTGAAACATGGAACACATCGTGCAAATTTGAAAGATTCGGAGGCAACGCCACATGATAAGCCACAACACCCACTCGTGCAGTAATTTGATAAGGACCAATAAAACGAGAAGTCAACTTCTTCGACTTCAAAGCACGACCCACACCTGTAACTGGTGTAACTCTCAAAAACACATGGTCGCCTTCTTGAAATTCAAGATCTTTCCTTCTCTTGTCATGGTAGCTCTTTTGTCTATTCTGAGAAGCCTTCATCTTCTCCCGAATAAACCTCACTTTCTCCGTAGTTTGTTGTACCAACTCTGGACCAACTACCAACCTCTCACCGGTTTCATGCCAACACAAAGGTGTTCGACATCTCCGACCATACAAAGCCTCAAATGGCGTCATACCAATACTTGCATGAAAACTGTTATTATAGGTGAACTCAATCAATGCCAAATAACTATCCCATGCACCACCTTGCTCTAGCACACAAGCACGCAACAAGTCTTCTAATGATTGAATTGTTCTCTCGGTTTGACCATCCGTCTGAGGATGATACGCCGAGCTCAATCTCAACTTAGAACCCAAAGCACTTTGTAAACTTTCCCAAAATCTTGATGTAAATCTAGGATCTCTATCTGATACAATACTCTTAGGAACTCCATGCAACTTCACAATCACGCGAACATAAATAGCTCGATGACGAATCAAGAATTTGTTTGAAAATGGTTTAGTCTACGCTAGTCCCTGAGGGTGCCCCTAGAAGATAAACCACGATCAAAGCAATACGAAAGTGTACATCAAAATGGGAGAGGGATACATGTGAGTTACACGGGATTTTACGAAATAAAAGGTATCGTTGTAAGGTAGCCGAAGAGAAATCCGTGTGTGTGTGAAGTGTACTAAACTATGCCTTGAGCAAAAGTCGGACAAAACTCTAAGCTAGGGTTTCTGAGAAAGTCCAATAGTCCATTGCTCGGACAAATAACCAACAGCCCACCAATTTAGGCTTTTATCGTTTCGATATTCGTTAAGTGTTTTCAGATTGAATATGAATAGGAGATGAACAATATGAATATGTACAATGACAATATGAATAATATGGCAAGATATATAACAATATAATTGAGATAATATTCACAATAATATAGTCAAGATAATATTAACAAGTATATGAACAAGATAATATAATCAAGATAATATTGACTGAAAGTAAAACAGTGCATATTTGACTGAAAATGAAGAAGTTATATATTGACAGAAAGTAAAATTAGTCGTTAGTCGGTTTGTGAATTGAATCGGGCCAAAATATAGCGCTAAACCATCGTAGCTCGACTTATGACGGAAGTCAAACTATAGGAGGTCGCGCAAATTGATATTCATGCTAAAAACAAGATAGAGAAATGATATTGAGGCTCATTCTCCGATTTAATCGTGTCGCACGGACCAAAAGAAAGGGGGATCTCGTCTTAATCATAAACTCGTGTCGATTAATCGAAGGTAGCCTATCACGATCCCAAAGTATAGAAAATGACTCTAATGGTCATTTTCCATAAATTTGACAAGGTTATCGACCTCGATAAATTAACGTTTACAAATCCACCGATCCAAAAAATGAAATAAAATAGAGATGAGAAAGATGGAGAAGAAAATGAGAAGACAAAAAAGTGGCGGTCTCATCTAAATCACTATTTTGTCAATAAATTGACAATAGTGATTTTCAGTTTCTTCATTGACCAAAGGTGAAAAGGAATTAAATAGAATCGAAAAAACTAACCAAAATGTAGTAAAAAAATTACAAAAGGATTTTAAGAAAGACTATTAACAAAAGAGTTAACAAAAATTGTTAGAAAAAATATCGAAAATGATAACAAAATAATTGGTAAAGTTTCTAATAGAAATGATTAGCAAATTAATTAAAGATAAACTTAATACTAAAAAAACAAATCAAATTCAAAACTAATGGGAGAGAGGGGTGCACAGATCAGATGAAGGTGTCAAAAGAAAAGGGGAGTCATTTGGACTTTACTCACAAAACCCATCATCCCCCTTGTCGCTACTCGAAAAATACGCGCAATGACGGGGAAGGCGAAAAGGAAAAGGACAGAAGAGTCGCCACCGAACTTTATTTATCCCATGAGGGGAAAGGAAAATATTGAGAAAACCTTAAGAAAGAAATGGATAAGATGGTCTCGCGATCAAGAACGGGTTCGGAAGTTGGTTATGCGAGGGGAAGGTATTAGCACCCCTCGCATCCATCGTACTCGATGGGAACCATTTGCTTGTCGAATGTGTGAATTTATTTGCTTAACTATTATGCTATAAAAAAGTGTTCCAAAAGATAGGGAGAAAAGGGTTAGAAATAGGGAAAGGAGGTAACAGGGAAGAAGAGAGAAAAGACGGACTCGGTAGGACTTCGCGGTCCTAGGCCTACGTATTCTCAACGGATATAAGAAAATCAGAGTCGACGTAGTTCGGGAAACTACAGATATAAGGGGGAATGTGCTCACCAAGACATCGTTGTCTTGTGCCTACGTATCCTCATCTGGTATGAGAAATCAGAGCAGCCGTAGTTCAGCCTACGATTTGTTGATGTTTTTATGGATGATGCTATCGTACGCATTCTAGCAGTTAGGTGTATTGCTGCTCGCTCGTTGGAGACTTAGGCATTACCTGTTTGCGGTAGAACGGACGTATCATATCCTTTTCGAAAGATAAGTTTTCGCCATGCGAGGCAAGATGTCACATTTGATTTGTTGAATTGTTTTTTTTAGGGGCGAGATAGGTCCTCAGATAGTAACCCCTACGGGTAATACCCAATTCTTCATCTCAAAGTTTTTGTTATGAAAGGGTGTGGCGAACATAGCGTCTTCGTATTGAAAGACGAGTATCAAAACCACACACACTACAGTGAGCATCTCGACACTCGGAGAGGAAGAAGTCTACACTTAATCCTCTCTCTTTAGTTCAATACAAAGAGAACTTCATTCTCTTATGAAAGTGTTTTTGGTTTTGAATGGTAAGTGCTTTTGCGACAAAGAACCCTACGGTAAACGTCAGCACTCGGGATAGGAGAAGGCATATGCCTAACCACTCCACAACCATTCAAGTTTTTGTCATGAAAAGAGTTTAAAAAATGCGCTCGATACGGGACCAAGGTTTTTAGGTGACAAAGGCTGCAGAAAGAAGTTGTAGAGGGAGATAGGTGGCGGATAAAGTCACGTCTTCGTATTGAAAGACGAGTATCGAGACCACCCACACTACAGTGAATATCCCAACACTCAGAGAGGAAGAAGTCTACACTCAATCCTCTCTCTTTAGTTTAATACCAAGAGAAACGATTTATTTATTGTAAGTGTTTTGAAAATGCACTCGGTACGGGGCCGAGGTTTTTTAGGAGAAAAAGGTGTGGATGAAAACGTCTTCGTATTTGAAAGACGAGTGTCAAAACCACCCACACTACAGTGAGCATCTCAACACTCGGAGAGGAAGAAGTCTACACTCAATCCCCTCACTTTAGTTCAATACAAAGTGAACTTTATCCTTTTGTTAAATATGGTGAGTTGGTTTAACCATTATTTGAGAAAATCCGCTTGACGTTGGGTCAAGGGTTTTGGTTGCTTAAAAAGATTTGAGGTGAAGCGAGCAAGGTCAATGAGAATCGAGAGTTTGTTTTCTTGAAAATGGTTTTTAGAGCCAAAGGTCAAAAATGACCAACAATAAACATGCACAAGAACAAAACAATCACAACGGGTTAACCGGCTTAAAAAAAACAAAACACAAAAAAAACGTGAAAAAACAGGGGTCTGACACGGGCGGTCGTGTCGTGTGACACGGCCCGTGTCACAGTTCCAGAGAAATCAGGTTTTTGAGGCAAACAGCGGTGTGACACGGCCGCCCGTGTTGTATGACACGGCCTGTGTCATAAGGTCTGGGAGAAAAATGATTTTTAGGGCAAACAGAGGTGTGACACGGGTGGCCGTGTTGTGTGACACGGCCCGTGTCAGGGGTCATGGGAATTTTACACATCTGAAACCTCAAATAGAGGTACAACACGGGTGGCCGTGTTGTGTGACACGGCCCGTGTCATGAGTCCTGGGCATTTTGTACTTTGCAAAGTCACACAGAGATGCAACACGGCCGGCCGTGTCGTGTGACACGGCCCGTGTCAGGCTACCAGATGAAAAATCCAAACTTTTCTCTTGTTTTTTGCTTCTTTTTGTGGTTCTTAAAAATGGTTTCTTGGTCCCTTTGGAATCTTACATGTTATACTCAATACAACAACACTCAAACCAAGAGAACAAATGATAAATGCACAATATAAAAGAAGAGAAGAGTTTGAAGAGATGGATACCCAAGAGTTATTACCCTCCTTGCAAAGCCTCCACTGATTTTGGCTAGGTGTTCACTCCTCTTCACTCTATGCTTTGATGACTCTCCTCAATGGCTCCCTTGTGTTTCTCTTTTACTCTCTTTACTTTTTGCTGGTTTTTTGCTCTCTCTATTTTTTGGTTTTCTCTCTTACTCTTTGCTCTCAATATCTCTATCTCAAACTGTTGTCAATGATAGTAATGATAGTGAATGATCTTTTGTTTGCAGCTCCTTCCCTCCTTATCTCACTTTTTCTGCTGTACCAAAACCACAGCTCTTGCACACTTCTCCATTTTCAGAATTTCCATTCTTGGCAATATCTTTTACCACCTTTTTGTGCAGCCCCACTTTCCTTCCATTTCTAGTATATTTTTTGCTGTATTTTCTTCTGCAGCACTCTACCTTTCTACTCATCCTTATACCCATTGGTTGGTTGATTTGTTTGGACATACTCATGTAGTCAATACACTACCTTTTGGACATCATTTTCAAATTCTGATTTTTAATGTGTAGATGCATCAACATAAGCTTATAGCCTTGGTTTTGTGACATAAAATGATTTTGTAATATGATACACATTGCCACTTCTTGCATGGGGCTGTTTTGGACCATATTCAAATTGCCCATGAATGTATGCATAGCCTTGATCTTGAGATATTCCAACATTGAATTGGCTCTTAAATATTTTCCTTGCATGTTTGTAAGCACAAAGAGGACCATGTGGACTTGATGGAGCATGGGGGATACCATGACATGAAGTTATTTTTAGAAACTTGAATTAAGACTAGAAATAGCTTAATTTCCTAAGCATTACCAAGAGTTTGGATTTTGTAACAAATGTGACATTCTTGCAAATGTCATGAAATTTCTCTTTGTAATATTCTTGAATCTAGCCTTGAATTCATGAACCTTGAATTTGGAATGATGGGCCTCCCTTATGTCATTGAATTTGAAAGAAATGAAGAAATGAGTCAAGCCTTGAAAGAGGGCAAATTTTGGGGTGCAACACCCCTTGTTACAGTTTTTCACCAAAAACGTAAAGGGCCTAAAAGTAAAACATAATAGGCTTCACGCCCAGCCCACATAATAAAGGGGAAACCTAGCTAAAAACAAAGGGTTGGGGATCAAATGCTTAACTCCTGAAATGGAATCTTGAAGACCTTGAAGGAAGGTGTTGCACCCTAAAATTTGACCAACCGTTTCCCTCATCTGGTTTATGTTTCGACTCATTTTGCACTCGCATTTGCATACTGCATACATTGCATTTTCTCAGCCATATTGATTTTATCGGGATTACAGCCCTGTTTCCACATTTCAGACGTTTTAGACCGGTTCGGATAAGCGGAGTCTTGTTTTTGGGAATTTGTGCCCGTCTCGGTGTTTTCAGCTCTCGCTGTTGTTTTGAAGACATTTCGGTGTCCGGTTTTTACCGCTTATTTCGCTATAGTTGCGCAGTTGTTCTCTAATCGATTTAATTGGCTTCCTGGCATTTTTAGATTTTTCCCTTTTATTTTTCTAAATTTTTAATAAATTTTAATAGACTTTAATAGATTTAATTGAATTTTTCTAGATATTAAATAGTTTTTTAATATTTTCTTATAGAATTTAATAGCTTTTTCTAGAATTTTAAATAGATAATTCTTTTTTTTAAATAGTTTTAAATAGATATTTGCTTCTAGATAGATTTTAAATGATTTTTAATAGGATATTTCTTTTTCTAGAAATTTCTTAAATAGATTTAATCTAGTTTGATAGATTTTTTTTCTATTATTAATTGATTTAGAGTTTAGTGGATTTAATAGTTTTAGATGTTAATTGGTTTAATAGAGTTTAATGTTTCTTTCTAGATTTTATTTTAATTAGTATTAATTGGGGTGTTATTAATTAGGGTAGTTAGTTAGTTTTAATTAACCAACACTTAATCTTTTTTTTCGTTTAGCATTAACCATGTCATTAATCCTCATTTTAATTGAGTCTTAATTAGGTTTAATCATTAAATGCAGTCATTAGTCTTAAGTGAGTGGCATTAATCAGCTTTTAATTGGATCAATTTTCGTGGGCCATGTGTCTATTTTGGAGGCCCACAGTCCAGCATTGTGCCACTTGTCACGTATATAATTGGCCACGCGTGTCAATTCCCAGCTTCCACCTCACTCAGCACTCACTGCCAACTCACCCTCCACTTGCCACCCGTCTTACACACGCCACTTGTCTCTCTCTCACCCTCTCTCCATGACACGCGTCTCTGCCTCTCTCTCCATGCTCTGCATGGCTTCCACGTGTGTCTCCACCGTCTCTCCCTCACCGAAACCCATGCAAACACCGGGAGTCATCACCAGAGAAATCTCACGGCGCTCCCCATGGCCAAGATCTCGCCGAAAACTGCAAAATGCTCGAGTGTTCATTGCCATCCTCATGATTTTTCCAGATCGCCAAGGATCTTCCAGAAACCTTCAACCGAATTTAACCTCAACCGTTTCCAGATATTTATCCGTTCATCATAAATTTCCAGATCGCTCGTGTTCATGCAAGATCTTCATCTTCATAACCGTTTTCAAGAGTTATTCAAGATCTTCATCATGAACTTTTCCAGAAACCGTCAACAACTGTTTTCCGGCAAGAACGTCTTAGTCTCGTTCAAGACTTTTTCGGGAGTCCTCCGTTTCCATCCAAGGACATTCAAGAAACGTTCATCGCCATTCGTAATCCTCCAGATTTCTCCGGATCTAACTCTACTTCAACATGTAACTTCACCACAGATTCGACTCCGTTCTTGATCGTCAGTAGTTTTTCAGAAGATCTTCAGCAACCTTTAAGTGTCCATCCAACTTTTTATTCCAGATCTTCAACAAATTTCAAGATCCTCCATGAACTCAATCATAATTGCTTTCTCCAAATCCTTCAACAAAACCTTCATCAGGTTCTTCATGTTCATGTGTTCTTCGCCCGTTCATGCGCGTTTGCCCATCGTTTCCAGATCGTCATCAAGAACAAGATCTCCATAAGCTTCCTACAATCTTCGCGCTTTCCAGATCCTCGTTCGAACTTCAAGAACCTCCATCCACCATGAGCGAGCCATCAATGAGTACTTCACGAATTGTGTGTGTTTTATGTTAGGCTGTAAGTTAGGTTTTTTGGTTTGAGACAGAAAGAAGTTTAAGGGTGAGAGGAGAGTTCTTGGTCGGCGGCGGCGGAGAGAAGAGAGAGTGAGATTAGGGTTTCTGTTGGAATTGAGAAAGGAGAAGGACGAGGAGCCTGGGACTCGGTTGAGTTGGTGGGCCGCGAGGCCCAATCACTTGGGTCTCTTTCTGAATGTACATCCATTTCCTGAGCTAAACCCCCCCTGTTGGATTTTTTTGTGGTTACTGGGCTGGGCCCCAAGCATATGATTTTTTTCTGCCTACACCTCACAATGCCTGGCGCACCCCCCTTCTGGGTTGTCATTTTGTTTTTATTTTTTCTGTATTGTGGGTTTAAGGCCCAATCCTGTTTTTTTCTGCCTTACCCCAGTTTTTTAGGATTGTACCCCCCTCCCTTGCAATTTAATTTTTTCCTCTTGTATTGGACATATGCTTGTAATAGTGTAGATTTTATTTTCCTATTTTCTTTTAAGAGGTTATTTTTTAGGGATTTAGAATATCATGCATATTTTTTAATATAGATTGAATATAAATTTTAATTCTATTTTCTTATAGAGTATTATAGAATTTAATTCTAGTTTTCCTTATAGAATATTATAGATTTTAATATAGAACTTCTATTTTCTTTAGGATGTTATGGATTTAGATAGAATTGTTTTTATGCTATTTTCCATTATGCAATTTCCTTTTAATTTTCTTTAAAATATTTTCTGGTAGAATTTAATTGCCGTATTTTAAAAGTAGCATATTATTTTGTGTTGGGTTTTTCTCCTATTTTCGTTTCTATCCGATTTTATCTTCGATTTTGTTGTTGACTGGCCGTGTGACATGATTCAATTGGAGAATGATTTTTGATATCATTTCTCTATCTTGTCTTTGACACGGACATCAATACACTACCTCTTGGAGTTCGATTTCTCGTATAAGTCGAACCATGACGGTCTAAGCGTTACATTGTTCCTGATTCGAGCGTCCTCATCAAGGATCCAGAGAGGAGAAGATTGGAATAGAGCTTGCGCGCATGTCAGGAGCCAACAGGAGCCGCTTCGTTCAACATCATCATCTTATTCAAGTCTTCAGGCAACCATCGAGTGTTGTGGGCTGCATCGTTAGATACGTAGGAAATGACAGTTGAGGAGTTACTTCTCAATCGTCTAGGATGTCTAGTATGGTACCCTTAGGGTGACATGCGACGCATTCGCTCCTACGCCTTAGGTTCTTGCGTGTGTGTCCCGAGTTCCTTCCTATTTAGGCGTAGGCCTGCTTCCTCTTTGTTCTCACCCCCGTGCGATCGAAACCCCTTTTCTCTCGCGTTCAGGCGATCGAGACCCCTTCTCTTGCCCCCGTGCAATCGAGACTCGTTTTCCCGTCGAACTATGTTTGATCTAATCTCTCGTACCAGACGAGAGTACGTAGGCATATGATGCGATATCCTAGCGAGCTCCCTTTTCCCTTTTACCTTCTTCTTGCTTGCCCGTTTTAGCTGTAGTAGGCTGAACTACAGCTGCTCTGATTTCTTGTATCAGACGAGAATATGTAGGCATAGGATGCAATATCCTAGCGAGCACACTAACAACTAACCTCTCTGTTCTCTTGCTACCGTGCGATCGAGACTTTCCCGCTGACGACTGATGTTTCCCTTTCTCTTGCCTGAGCGCAATTGAGACCAGACCGTAGTTCTAAGTTCCGTAGGTCCCCGTACCTCTAAAGTCAACTTAGTCTCTCACTCCTGTGTGATCGAGAACACCCTGTCTAGCCGTAGTTAGCCTGAACTATGTAAGCTCTGATCTTTCACGCTGTGTGGAAGTATGTAGGCACGAGATGCGATATCTCGGCGAGCCAATTCCCTGTAGTTTCCCGAACTACGTTGACTCTGACTTTCTCTCTTGAGAATACGTAGGCATAGAGTGCGATGCTCTATCGAGTCAATTTCTTTCCGTTTAGCTTTAGAAGTCGTAGATAGATTGTTTTTACATCCCTTAGACAAACCAGCAAGCATGGATCCCGTCGAGTACGACGGACGTGAGGGGTGATAATACCTTCCCCTTGCGTAACCGACTCCCGAATCCAGGATTTGGTTGCGATGACCATTCCTTTCCCGTCTTTGCGGTAGGTTTACTTCGAGCGTTTCCTTTCCCTCTGGTGGGATAAATAACGCACGGTGGCGACTCTTTTGTCATAGCCGCCGCCGATTTTCGCAGTAGCAACAGCTGGCGACTCTGCTGGGGACTGCAATGGTCACCTTGCTTTGCGACTCATTTGGGATCCAACGTCCCCTATGCGAGTCAATCCTAGCGCTTGTTTGCTTGTCTTTGGATGTTTATTTTTGTGCGTTGTATGTTGTATTTTACTGTATTTACAATTTCCGCATTTCGTTATTATCTGTTGCTGTTGTGCTGTTGGGTGGTTGTTCCTTTGAGAGAGAAACCAAAACCCAGGCTTGAGTACACACATAGACTTAGAAGTAGAGATTAGTGGTTAGCCTGCTTGCTTAGCTCGCACCAGCTAGCCGCGAAATCTGCACTCGGACGAGATTCTCTTTGATGCTTCTTGCCTGGCCCTTAGGGCTCGACAAGTTGTCTGACCCGAGGATTGTCGACTCTGGGGACCTATCAATTGGGATTCGACTAAGTGAGGCTGCTTCAAGGGATGATGATGCCACACCTTCTGGGTATCGTATCATTGCTCTTGAAAGTCTGTGACGTTGATACCTGCATAGGATGTCGTACCTTATCAGATTAGGTTCATACCCGTGAGTGGGAGGGTTTTTGCAGGAAAATTAACTTCCAGCCAACCCGATATTTTGGTCTTCTCTTCAGAGCGAACATACTAAGTCAGCAGCGCAGCAGTATTCAGAGATTTGTGGGGGTTGTGATCCCGTGTTTACTGCATATTGCATTACATTTGCATAAACATTGTTGCATCATGTTGCATAGCATTCTCCAGCTAGCCAGGGCTCTTATCTAGCCGTTGTTTTGATTCTGAAGGTGATTATCCGGTGTGGCCTGAGCAACTGTTGATTGTTAGAAGACGACCAAGGGGTTGAAGCAGATTTGAGCAGAATCGAGCAGTGAAGTCAGTTGAAGGTTATTGGTAGCTATGTCTGAGAGCCACTTCCAGTCTCTTAACACCTTGACAGGTTTCACTATGACGACCAATCCTCTGTATGGCTCTATGTCTGAGGAAGACCTTCCGCAAGTGAACAACGTTACTGCGGACCAATTTGTGCAACCTCCGGTTAAGGACCGAGATCGACGTGAGCAGTTTGTTGTCCGAAATGAACGCCCTCCTCTTATTAACAGTCAAGGTGTTGTTTTCCCTATGGAGAATATCCGAAGAGAGATCCCGGTAGCTAGGACTGAAGACCCAAGAGCTCTTGAGTATGCTATAAAGCTCCGAGTGTTGGAAGAAGGAGTCAAAGCCTTGAAAGTTAAAGATGCTGTCAACCTCAATGCTGCGGACATGTGTTTGGTTCCTGGCCTGGTACTGCCTCCTAAGTTCAGAGCGCCGAGATTTGAGAAGTACAGAGGAGATAGTTGCCCGAAGCAACATTTGGTGATGTTCTGCCGAAGAATGACTTCGTTTGTGCAAAACGACAAGTTGATGATTCACTGCTTTCAGGATAGTCTGACTAGGGCATCTCTGAGTTGGTATATGCAGTTAGAGAGTAATCAGATCCGATCATGGATGGATTTAGCCAGAGCTTTTCTGAAACAGTATGATTATAACCTAGACATGGCTCCTAGTCGCATGTGGTTGTAGGAATTGTCTCAAGAAAACAATGAACCCTTCAGGAAGTATGTTCAGAGATGGAGAGAATTTGCTGCCAGAGTGCACCCACCGCTTCTAGACCGAGAGTTAACGGGCATGTTTGTAGACTCCCTGGAGAGCCCGTACTTCGAAAGAATGCTTGGAAATGCGCCAGATTTCTCTGAATTGGTAAGATTAGGAGAACGCATCGAGCATGCCGTAAAAATTGGGAAAATTCAGATTGTTTCGGGCGGTCAGGCTAGTGAAACTGAATCTCTTTGTAGCTACCAAACTGAAGAAGGAGTTGTGATCAATGCAATCATGCCAGATGTTGAGTATCCTCGAGATGAACCGGTGAAATCTGTTGGTTCCTCATCTTCTGTGTCTTGTTATGCGGGACAGATAATTGCGCCTAGGGCACCATATCCAGAACTTTATGTCGCTTCTTTGGCAAATCAGCGAACTCGTGGCCGAGGTTATCAGAATCAGCGCCCAAATCAGAACAGGCCTCGTAACAACTTGGAACGAAGGAATGCTCCTTCTCATATAGTGCCTATGCCGTATAGCCATATCCTACCATCTTTGATCCAGAATTCTTTGATGGAACCTAAAGCTCTTAAGCCTGTGCCAGAACCTTACCCCCCCCCCCCCCCCCGGGTACAATCCCCATGCTCAGTGTGGTTACCATGGTGGATCTCCAAGGCATTCAACTGAAGATTGTAAAGCTTTTCAAGCAAAAGTACAGCAGTTGATCGACCAAGAGTGCATTTCCTTTAGAGAAGGAATTCTGGTGGTTCATGACAATTTCTCAGTTGCCTAAGCTCGTAGATGCAGAGGTTTATTTGCAAGAAGCCAGTGGTCCAGACAGGCAGGCGTCCTCAGCATTGGCAGTCCTCAGACTTTTATCATTTGCATTTGTAGTTTCTTTTCTGTTAGTTACTACTTGCTGTTAAACATTGTTTGTTTCGAATGGTAATGTTGATAAAGTGACTATGCAATTTTCTGAATTAATCATGTCGTTGTCACTCATTTATTGCATTGCACTGACACTTGCATTTTATTTACTCCACTTTGTCACTTGATTAGCAAATATTGGAGGGAGGATGACGAAACTGAATACTCATAACCGATGATCGTATGCTTTCAGATAAAACCTTGCCGATGACGTACAAGGCATTGTTTCAAATCCCCTAAATACTGGAGATATAAGGAGTTAGTCCCTTGTTAACCACTTCGAGCCAGGAATTAGAAGTTTTTTCGGACTTTTAAACCCTCACATCTTAACCCGGGGCAAGGTAGTTGTCAGTTGGCTTGATCGAGCGTTCAAGTCTTATAAAGGAGTGTTGCCTTTCGAGGACCAATCACATCTTATTTTTCCCCATAGGTCGCACCTCGTCCACCATAATGGTTAAACCTCACCAATCAGGAGTGAGACAGTTGCAATCCTTTTGGAGCAATCAAGACAACCAGTGTCGCACGACTTGTTCCAAGAAAGAAATAAGAAAGCCCGCTAAGTAAAAAGAAAAAGAAAAAGCTGGAAAGCTAATACT
Organism: Lathyrus sativus; assembly: GCA_963859935.3. Lineage (NCBI taxonomy): Eukaryota > Viridiplantae > Streptophyta > Magnoliopsida > Fabales > Fabaceae > Lathyrus > Lathyrus sativus. The sequence continues at coordinate 273,827,667 of OZ012738.1, read as the reverse complement.
TAGGCAAAAATTAGGGCATCCCGCTGGACTTCAAGAAAGAAAAAATCGAAAAGAACTCAAAAGAGTCAGTCCAGGCAAAAATCGGGGAATCAAAAGAATGAAAAAGAAAGGATATAAAAAGAAAAATCCTCGAACAAGGACAAAGTCGTGTAGATACAGACACCGAAAACGAAAAAGGAGTAACTGTCACTCCGAAAACCTTGTGAATTCTTTAACCATTGTTCCCAATATTCAACATACCTCTCGAAGAGGCGAGCGCTTGTGCCAAGTTAACTGAACATTAGGATTGGAGATCATCACGTAGAAGGGGTGGGTACAAATCATAATTCGAGCCAAATATCCTTTGTTTCACGAACCGTGAACCCGACCACGATACAACCCTTAAAAGACCTAATTGAGGTAGGGTTTATTCTGAAAGCGCATTACGATAAGGTTGAGTAACCTGACTCCTTCTTGATTTGCTAGTCATATCCTTGTTGTATTTTTTTCACTGATTAAATCAGCACTACGTTTGAACTCTGGTTCATTCGTCACTCACAATCATGACACGTAAATGAGTGACAGCACAATTTTTTCAAAATCTGCATGAACACTGCATTAAAATTACCATTCGGAATAAACAATTTTATTTGCAGGTCAGTAGTTGACAGGAAGGAAATTCCAACAGGGAATAATCGAACAGGACTGAATAATTCAGCAGTCTGGATCAGAATGGTGTATGTTGTGAAACCCTGTGAATCTGGGGCCTTGACTTCCAGTGAGTTCAGAATCGGTTGGTCTAAGGACAAGTCTCGAAGCATCGGTTGATTATGGGACAATTTACTTGAGAAGCAGTTGATCAGAAGTGAATCTTCTCGAGAGCCAATCAGAGGCAATTATCCAGAATGCTGTGATTTGAGGATAGATCCTTCCCGAGTGTGATCAGGGCAGGTTAAGTCGCTCAACGCTCGTTCAGGGGCAAGTCACTTCAGAGATAGTGAAACCAACTATGTTGATAATTGTTTAATTGAGGTTGAATCCTTTTGTCGTACAGATACCGGGGCAAGCCATCTCAAGGTCGTATTGTAGCAAGCTGCTTTCTGTTCGGAGTGAGTTCCCCAAGAGTTGGATTGGAGCAAGTTGAGTTGCACTAGGGCAAGTTGTTCAAGCAAGTTTGTTCACCCTAACAAGAGTTGAGTATCGGGGAATCGTGTCATTACCCTCATCAAAAAACCTGAACCTTCGAAAAAGGCCTTGCTGTCATTGGATCATTATCCTATAGTTTAAACCTGTTACTTGACAGAACCTTGTAGCCTTGTCATTTCCAAAGCCCAGTTCTCTCCTGGCAAACCGGTAACCAGTTCTCGTCTGGTCCACCTTTCCGTAAATACCAGTCCTCGTCTGGTACCTGCTATTTTTTAACCAGTTATTGTCTAGTCAACTTTTCCATAAACATCAGCCCCGTCTGGTGTATGTTAGCTTTCAACCAGCCCCGTCTGGTCACCATCTCTTTAACCTATATGTTGCATCAGTTCTCGACCGGTGCATGTCGGCTTCCAAACCAGCCCCGTCTGGTCATCCTTTCCTTAACCTATCATCCGGTCAGCCTCGTCTGATGTTCCAACCGTAAATCCATTCTCGTCCGATAACCTAACCTATTTTTTCTATCAGTTTTCGCCTGGTAGTCCATCTTTGAATGCTAGCCCCGTCTAGTATTTTCCCTTTCAAACCATTTTGTTAATAACCTAGTTTCCTCCGTAAACTAGAAAAAACCTAAAAATACCCGACACGATAATTCCTAGTGACTCACATGGTGTCGTGTTCCCCGATACAAAGCTCGATTGATACCGGTTTCCCGATTAATGTTAAATCAGGATTACTCTCCTCAGCAGATAGAAGTCACGTATTGTCCCCAAAATAGTTGAGATCGCAGTTATTCCTCCTCAGAATAGGATCAGGAGTATCTTCGGCAGGTCAGAATGGATATCCCTGACAGCAGGGGAATTCTCAGCAGTGAGTTGTGCACAATTAACCCCAGCTTGGTTAAGCCCCACAGAGTACAATCAGGTTGTCAATGGTTTAGAAAGAGCATCCCCGTGCAGGGTCGTCCTTCTCAGGTTGTCATTCCTCCGTCAGGTTGATCATCCTCTACAGAGTTCGTAACGATGAACTTGTGAGCCATCCCTCAGCAGGATTGTTTCTTCCCCATGGAAGTTGGTCTCACTTTTCCGACATTTATTTTGCTGAGATGATTCTATGATACCCGGTACCCCTCAGTGGAGTTGACGTTGCCTTCGGCATTTATTTTGCCAAGCGACTTTAGTCCCGGTGTTCTCTGGCAGCTCGAGCTTGCATTTGCACTTGCATATATCGTCATATTTGCATCTATACAAACACATAGCATCTCCATGCCGTATGGGGCATTGCATCTATACAAACGCATAGCATCTCCATGCCGTATGGGGCATTGCATCATTTTCAAACATATGCATTTTGAAACATAAATCAGGTTGGTTAACTTTTTCTTTCAGGTTGGTTTTCTCAGCAGGAGTATGGAGTTCTAGCTCAGATCTATTACCAAGTATTCGAGGTCTCGCCGTGAGGCGTGTGATGATACGGTTCACCTTACTATTTTCCCCACAGAGCTGCTTGTTAAAGTTTCTCTTATCCGGCCAGCGGATTATTTTCTTCAAATTTGCTGTTACGTCAGCATCAAAGGGGTTTCATGAATCAAAATTTCAGAAGCTGTCGCCGGGTATCGAAACAGGCGTCCGGCAGTTTGGTTTCCAAATATCCCCAGTAGAGTCCTCCTCAAAGTCGCTGTCACGTCAACACTAAAAGGTTTGTGGGTTGGGACCAATGGAGTTAGCTACTGCAGAGATAAGCAAAGAAACTGTATTCAGAGTATCTTCCCGTATGGATAAACGGATGTATTTTCCTACTGGTTGACAGAAGTATTTCCCCAGCGAAGTTGCCGAGATTTCTCCGTGTTGACGGAATGTGGAGTCTTGGTGAGGATAAGTTTTATTCCTATGACGATAGGATTTCTTCGGGTTGACGAAATTTGAGTCCTAACGTGGATAAGTTTATGATGGGATTTCTTCGTGTTGACGAAGTGTGCGTCCTAACGTGGACAAATTTTTGCTCTTGCTGAGGGGATTTCTTCGTGTTGACGAGACAAGCGTCCTAACGTGGACAAGGTTCTATTCATGTGTTGTTGAGGTGTGAGTCCTGACGTGGACAGATTTGCATTTATTCGTGATTTGACGAAATTTGGGTCCAGATGTGGACAAGGTTACTCCTGTGACGACAAAATCTCTATTCGTGTTGACGAATTTGTTTCTCTTCTTGTGCTGACAAGGTTAGTCCAGTTGTGGACGGAGGTGTTTTTGCGAAAATAGCTCAGTGCATGTGGTGTCACGCAGGTGATTGATGTTGAAATCAAAATTTTATTAGATAATTGACCAGCTGTTGCCGTAACAACCAGACTCAGTTCATTGGATATTGCTTCTCAAGCAGTTTTGCAGTTTGTCTCCACGGTTAGCAAATTTCAGGGTTTCCTGGTATTCAACCGTCTCGTACCTCGATTGTCTGGAGGTTGTTCGCTCTTCACCCAGTCGGGTCCAAGCCGTTTGAATAGGGGCAGCTGTTGCACCCCAAAATTTGACCAACCGGTTCCCTCATCTGGTTTATGTTTCGACTTATTTTGCACTCGCATTTGCATACTGCATACATTGCATTTTCTCAGCCATATTGATTTTATCGGGATTACAGCCCTATTTCCACATTTCAGACGTTTTAGACCGGTTCGGATAAGCGGAGTCTTATTTTTGGGAATTTGTGCCCGCCTCGGTGTTTTCAGCTCTCGTTGTTGTTTTTGAGGACATTTCGGTGTCCGGTTTTTACCGCTTATTTCGCTATAGTTGCGCAGTTGTTCTCTAATCGATTTAATTGGCTTCCTGGCATTTTTAGATTTTTCCCTTTTATTTTCCTAAATTTTTAATAATTTTTAATAGATTTTAATAGATTTTAATAAATTTAATTGAATTTTTCTAGATATTAAATAGGTTTTTTAATATTTTCTTATAGAATTTAATAGCTTTTTCTAGAATTTTAAATAGATAATTCTTTTTTTTTAAATAGTTTTGAATAGATATTTGCTTCTAGATAGATTTTAAATGATTTTTAATAGGATATTTCTTTTTCTAGAAATTTCTTAAATAGATTTAATCTAGTTTGATAGATTTTTTTTCTATTATTAATTGATTTAGAGTTTAGTGGATTTAATAGTTTTAGATGTTAATTGGTTTAATAGAGTTTAATGTTTCTTTCTAGATTTTATTTTAATTAGTATTAATTGGGGTGTTATTAATTAGGGTAGTTAGTTAGTTTTAATTAACCAGCACTTAATCTTTTTTTTCGTTTAGCATTAACCATGTCATTAATCCTCATTTTAATTGAGTCTTAATTAGGTTTAATCATTAAATGCAGTCATTAGTCTTAAGTGAGTGGCATTAATCAGCTTTTAATTGGATCAATTTTCGTGGGCCATGTGTCTATTTTGGAGGCCCACAGTCCAACATTGTACCACTTGTCACGTATATAATTGGCCACGCGTGTCAATTCCTAGCTTCCACCTCACTCAGCACTCACTGCCAACTCACCCTCCACTTGCCACCCGTCTTGCACACGCCACTTGTCTCTCTCTCACCCTCTCTCCATGACACGCGTCTCTGCCTCTCTCTCCATGCTCTGCATGGCTTCCACGTGTGTCTCCACCGTCTCTCCCTCACCGGAACCCATGCAAACACCGGGAGTCATCACCAGAGAAATCTCACGGCGCTCCCCATGGCCAAGATCTCGCCGAAAACTGCAAAACGCTCGAGTGTTCATCGCCATCCTCATGATTTTTCCAGATCGCCAAGGATCTTCTAGAAACCTTCAACCGAATTTAACCTCAACCGTTTCCAGATATTCATCTGTTCATCATAAATTTCCAGATCGCTCGTGTTCATGCAAGATCTTCATCTTCATAACCGTTTTCAAGAGTTATTCAAGATCTTCATCATGAACTTTTCCAGAAACCGTCAACAACTATTTTCCGGCAAGAACGTCTTAGTCTCGTTCAAGACTTTTCCGGGAGTCCTCCGTTTCCATCCAAGGACATTCAAGAAACGTTCATCGCCATTCGTAATCCTCCAGATTTCTCCGGATCTAACTCTACTTCAACATGCAACTTCACCACAGATTCGACTCCGTTCTTGATCGTCAGTAGTTTTTCAGAAGATCTTCAGCAACCTTTAAGTGTCCATCCAACTTTTCATTCCAGATCTTCAACAAATTTCAAGATCCTCCATGAACTCAATCATAACTGCTTTCTCCAAATCCTTCAACAAAACCTTCATCAGGTTCTTCATGTTCATGTGTTCTTCGCCCGTTCATGCGCGTTTGCCCATCGTTTCCAGATCGTCATCAAGAACAAGATCTCCAGAAGCTTCCTACAATCTTCGCGCTTTCCAGATCTTCGTTCGACCTTCAAGAACCTCCATCCACCATGAGCGAGCCATCAACGAGTACTTCACGAATTGTGTGTGTTTTATGTTAGGCTGTAAGTTAGGTTTGTTGGTTTGAGACAGAAAGAAGTTTAAGGGTGAGAGGAGAGTTCTTGGTCGGCGGCGGCGGAGAGAAGAGAGAGTGAGATTAGGGTTTCTGTTGGAATTGAGAAAGGAGAAGGACGAGGAGCCTGGGACTCGGTTGAGTTGGTGGGCCGCGAGGCCCAATCACTTGGGTCTCTTTCTGAATGTACATCCATTTCCTGAGCTAAACCCCCCCTGTTGGATTATTTTGTGGTTACTGGGCTGGGCCCCAAGCGTATGATTTTTTTCTGCCTACACCTCACAATGCCTGGCGCACCCCCCTTCTGGGTTGTCATTTTGTTTTTATTTTTTCTGTATTGTGGGTTTAAGGCCCAATTCTGTTTTTTTCTGCTTTACCCCAGTTTTTCAGGATTGTACCCCCCTCCCTTGCAATTTAATTTTTTCCTCTTGTATTGGACATATGCTTGTAATAGTGTAGATTTTATTTTCCTATTTTCTTTTAAGAGGTTATTTTTTAGGGATTTAGAATATCATGCATATTTTTTAATATAGATTGAATATAAATTTTAATTCTATTTTCTTATAGTGTATTATAGAATTTAATTCTAGTTTTCCTTATAGAATATTATAGATTTTAATATAGAACTTCTATTTTCTTTAGGATGTTATGGATTTAGATAGAATTGTTTTTATGCTATTTTCCATTATGCAATTTCCTTTTAATTTTCTTTAAAATATTTTCTGGTAGAATTTAATTGCCGTATTTTAAAAGTAGCATATTATTTTGTGTTGGGTTTTTCTCCTATTTTAGTTTCTATCCGATTTTATCTTCGATTTTGTTGTTGACTGGCCGTGTGACATGATTCAATTGGAGAATGATTTTCGATATCATTTATCTATCTTGTCTTTGACACGGACATCAATACGCTACCTCTTGGAGTTCGATTTCTCGTATAAGTCGAACCATGACGGTCTAAGCGTTACATTGTTCCTTATTCGAGCGTCCTCATCAAGGATCCAGAGAGGAGAAGATTGGAATAGAGCTTGCGCGCATGTCAGGAGCCAACAAGAGCCGCTTCGTTCAACATCATCATCTTAATCAAGTCTTCAGGCAACCGTCGAGTGTTGTGGGCTGCATCGTTAGATACGTAGGAAATGACAGTTGAGGAGTTACTTCTCAATCGTCTAGGATGTCTAGTATGGTACCCTTAGGGTGACATGCGACGCATTCGCTCCTACGCCTTAGGTTCTTGCGTGTGTGTCCCGAGTTCCTTCCTATTTAGGCGTAGGCCTGCTTCCTCTTTGTTCTTACCCCCGTGCGATCGAAACCCCTTTTCTCTCGCGTTCAGGCGATCGAGACCCCTTCTCTTGCCCCCGTGCAATCAAGACTCGTTTTCCCGTCGAACTACGTTTTCTCTGATCTCTCGTACCAGACGAGAGTACGTAGGCATATGATGTGATATCCTAGCGAGCTCCCTTTTACCTTTTACCTTCTTCCCGCTTCCCCGTTTTAGCTGTAGTAGGCTGAACTACAGCTGCTCTGATTTCTTGTATTAGACGAGAATATGTAGGCATAGGATGCAATATCCTAGCGAGCACACTAACAACTAACCTCTTTGTTCTCTTGCTGCCGTGCGATCGAGACTTTCCCGCTGACGACTAATGTTTCCCTTTCTCTTGCCCGAGCGCAATTGAGACCAGACCGTAGTTCTAAGTTCCGTAGGTCCCTGTACCTCTAAAGCCAACTTAGTCTCTCACTCCTGTGTGATCGAGAACACCCTGTCTAGCCGTAGTTAGCCTGAACTACGTAAGCTATGATCTTTCACGTTGTGTGGAAGTACGTAGGCACGAGATGCGATATCTTGGCGAGCCAATTCCCTGTAGTTTCCCGAACTACGTTGACTCTGACTTTCTTTCTTGAGAATATGTAGGCATAGAGCGCGATGCTCTATCAAGTCAATTTCTTTCCGTTTAGCTTTAGAAGCCGTAGATAGATTGTTTTTGCATCCCTTAGACAAACCAGCAAGCGTGGATCCCGTCGAGTACGACGGACGTGAGGGGTGCTAATACCTTCCCCTTGCGTAACTGACTCCCGAATCCAGGATTTGGTTGCGATGACCATTCCTTTCCCGTCTTTGCGGTAGGTTTACTTCGAGCGTTTCCTTTCCCTCTAGTGGGATAAATACGCACGGTGGCGACTCTTCTGTCATAGCCGGCGCCAATTTTCGCAGTAGCGACAGGAGGCACGACCAAAAATGAACAACACACATGAAAAGAAAAACAAAAATGCATCGTAGCAAAAAAACAACAGAGCGAGATGTTCTATGTGATTTGCACCATCACGATTCAGAACCCCACCTTCAAGTGGTTCGCTTTGTTTTACTCATTCAACTCCGATTTGATCTGTTTGCGTCTTTCAAGTTTGAATTTGTTTTTGAATTGGATTTCAAATCTATTTCCCTTCTTCTCAAGCTCTCTCTTCTCTGGTTCTGTTTCTGATTAAATGTTTTGAAAGGGTTACGATCGAGGTTTCTGTATGGGGGTATTATTTGGAAGATTTGAAGGTGGGATGTGTTTTGATTTTAAGGAAGAGAGGTGCATATTTAGGTGAAAGCAGAAGGGTACGAAGACGATTGAGGTTATAGCAGAGGGAAAATGGAGTTTTAGCAGAATTTTTTCTGGTTTAGCAGAACCTTCCCCCGGAATGAGATGAAAAAAAGGTCTTTATAGGAGAGGGGTGGAGGGTGAATGAATACATAGTTGTCAAATTGGATTTGTGGGGTCCGTGAATTTGTGGAATCGTTTGATTTTTTTCTATTTTGCGGTTTGTAGTGGTTGCCAGATGGCATGCATGGTGCTCGTACGAGTGATTGTGCAAAGCCTCACGGTCTCTTGGTGTTATACGAGGTATAGGTTATGCGTAATATTTTTTCATTTCTGTTTGTAGCTAGCAACTTGTGCGTCTCGCCAAGGCTAATATCGTGGTTTGTTTCTTTTTAGTAATTTAGTGCAGATGATGGTACATAAGGGTGATGCGTAGGTCATGGAAGGCGTTTTTTTGGGAGGTATTGTGGATGGCATGGTGGCTTAAAGTTTTGGAAATTGTTTCGGATGGAACAACTTTTGTGCAGGCTATGTACATGTTAAAAGTCGCGTGGAGTATATGGTGGGCAATTGTGTCAAGCTTTTGCTGTTGTGTACCAAGTCTGTAGTAGTGTGTCTTTGGCACATGATTTTGGTGCGTCTTGGAAGTTACTTTTACAAATCAATTTTTCTTTCTTTTTTTGTATCAATGTAATGGGCTGAAATTTTCTCATTATGTAATATGAGTTTTTTTGTAAGAAAGTGTAATGGGCCTCTTTTTATTATTGTATTTTATTGGAATTTTTTGGAACGGACTTGTATGATATGGCTTTTGTGGATTGAAAATGATGATTGGGCCTTTCACTTTTCTTGATCCAATGTCCTTTCGTAGAATTCCTTTTGTGACAAAATAAGCTCTTGATAAAAAATATCCTTTACAACTCGAAATCTTCTTAAATAATGCTTTTAACTTTTAGTCCCGATTTTGCAATTGCTTTTGAATAAATGATGATGATTGAATTGAATCCACAAAAATCTCATTTGAGACCCAATTCCTCAATCTTTGAATTTTCACTTGAAGTAACCAAAATCTTGAATAAATTCCCAAAGGGTTGAAATCAACCATGAATCGATCCTTGGACTTTTGAATGACTTAAAGTCTTGAACCAACAAATCAATCTGAACATGTCCACTTGAATAATGATGAGCTAAGACCTTCACCTTGAGCAATACCATGGACCACATGAACATGTTTTAAAATCAGTGGATCAGGACTTGAAGTATGAACTATATTGAGCTAAACCCTAACAGGAACATGAGTTGGATCCTGATGATTCTCAACTGATAACATGTCAATTTCTAATAACTCAATTTACGCACTAATGCCCTGAATTAGCTCAAAACTCTAACTGAAAGTTCTTATCTACACCACTTGAATCAATCACACCCAGACCTGGATCTTAACACAAGCTCGTCTGACCACTGAAACTCAACCACTGCAACAACTAGAAACAATTTTTTTTAATTTTCTGACTGATAATTATAGGGTGGATAGATATGCAGATGAAAAGTATATACAGGTAGGACAAATTTGGAGTATGACACTGCTCTTTATGCAGTTGAAGTTCAGTGTAGTCATACTCAACCAATCTTGCCAGTTCAGCGGGAACTTCAAAATCTTCCTCACCCTCATCTTCAGCTTGATAAATGGGAGAATCAAAGTTAGGAGTGAAAGTAGGGTCATTGGATTCAACATGGTTTGGGATTATTCTGCATGTTTATAATGACTTATTTTATTAAATGTGCAAAGAAAAATGCAAAAGAAAGAAATGTTCTTTTTCTAGTTTTGAAAGATTGCCAATTTCTTTTTAAAGTGTAAAAGCGAAAAACAGTAAATGAAACAACGAGAATTTAACAAAATGCATTCATTGATAATCATTTGAAAGTGAAAAGGTGGCCCTACAAAATAATCTAATAGCCTTGGGCATGGCTATGAAATATTTAAAAACAGCAAATAAAAGACAAATAAATTACTTTGACAAATGAAAAGTCACAGGGATCTCTATTGCTTCCCAGTTGTCCAAAGCTGCATCACACTTGAATACCATATTGCTCAAGTTTTCATCTTCATTATCATCTTCGACAACATTGATTTGAGATCCTCCGCTGACAAACACTTCTTGGATAGTCTTCAGGTGACCTTTGTTAATTGTAGAAGTTCTATCATTAGTTGGTTTGTAACCCAACCCATGGCGATTCACCTTGGTCTTGACATCTATCACTTCTCCCCAACCTTCAGGTATTCCTCCTTTGATTGTTGATCTGGTACTCTTGAAAGATGCAAAAGATGGATTACTCTTGCCCCTTTTTTATTCGACTTCCGATAGGACAATGTTGGCTATCTCAAGTGCTTGAAAATAAGTTTCTAAAGCATATTCGTCAGCTTCTATGTAACGGAATAAAGACAAGTTGATTACCATCAAATCCTCCCCACCATGCACAATAACCAACTTATCATCAATCACAAACTTCATCTTCTAATGTAACGTTGAAGTTACAGCACCAGCAGTATGAATCCATGGCCTTCTGAGTAAACAACTGTAGTTAGGATATATATCCAGCACTTGGAATGTGATGTTGAATACATGCGGACCAATTAAGATCAGTAACTCCACTTCTCCAATTACAGTTCTTCGGGAACCATCAAAATCTTTGACTATCAAGGAAGTAGGTTTCATTTCAGTTTCCTTGTAAGCCAACTTTGTAAGAATCCTCTTAGGTAAAACATTTAAAGAGGAACCGGTATCCACAAGTACCCTTGATAAATTATCTTCCTGACAATTCATAGACACATGTAAAGCACAATTGTGATTCTAACCTTCTCTTTGTAACTCCTCATTGCTGAAGCTAAGAGTATTACAAGCAGTAATATTGGCAATTACACTATCAAACTGACTGGTAGTAATATCTTGGGCGATGTGAACTTAGGCCAACAACTTCTGTAATGCAGTTCGATGAGCAGGTGAATTCATCAACAGAGATAAGATTGAGATTTTAGAAGGAGTCTGGTGAAGCTAATCAATGGCTTTGTAATCACTTTTTCTGATAATTCTCAAAAACTCAGCATCTTCATCATATGCAACCACTTCTTTCCCTTTGTCTTTTGGCAGGCACGGTGGTAACAGTTTCCTTAGGCGGAGCCTTATTGAAACGGGGAGTATAAATACGACCACTTCGTGTCATCTTTCTTGCCCTGGCTATATTAGTCACATCTTCGCTAACACTCTTTAATTCTTCTCTCGGAATAACCTTCCCAGATTCTTTGTCAATCATGGTCACATCATACTTTCAAGGTACAACTTTAAATTCTTTGAAGTGAAAAGGATTGGGCTTTTGAATGATCACTGGCTTCGATTAATTAAATGCAGAAGCAACTTCAGATTCTAGTGCATTGAATATGGGCTTTGGTGTATTGAAAATAGGTACTGCAGAACTTCATTTTGGAAAATTAGAAACAGGCACTTTAGCACTTGGTTCCGGCAAGTTAAAGACCGGTTCAATCACAACAACTTCATCCTTCTTCACTTTACTACTCACTTGTAGGAAACCATCATTGATCAAATTCTGAACATCATTTTGAACCAACGTACTTCCTTTGATACCGGCATCACAATTTGTACAATCATCATGGCATACATTTACTAAACCGACTTCAAATAGCTTTGAATGGAAGACTCAGAAAGGAGTTTTAATCTCAGAAACATCAAGAATTGGCCTCTCATCAATTACCTCATCAACAACATTAACAGACCCATGAGTAGGCAAAGGATTGCTTTTAACATTAGGTTAAGGATCATCAAAAGACATGATCTTCTTTTCCATTAATTCTCTTACAAGGTGCTTGAGAGCATATCAACTTTCTAGATCATGGCCAGGTGCCCCTTCATGAAATAAACAATGAGCATTTGGATTTTAATTAGCTGGCAGTGGATTAGGAGGTGGACCCAAAGCCCTTGTAGTTATCAGACCTTGTTGCACTAATGAAGGGTACAACTCGGTATAAGTCACTGGAATAGGAGGACATGGCTTATACTATCTTTGGTTATTGACAGGCAGGAGCATTGGGCGCTCGTTGATAATTGAATGGAGCTAGTGCAGGCTGATAACTTGGAGGAGGTTGATAGACAGATGGCCGATAAGTAGGAGCTGGTTGCACAGGCTGATATGCAGGAACTTGTTGATTAAAAGCAGGTGTAAGAGAAGCTACATACGGTTGTTGAGAAAACTGTACAGGGTAACCTTGTGGTTGAACATAATTTTGTTGATGTTGCCAAGGTTGATTTCTTCTTCTACCTGATATCACAACATTAGTTTCACCCTCTTTCTTCTTTTGAGAGTTAAATGAAGGCTTCTTAGCATGGTCTTTATTGGAGCTTGAACTACCAATAAAATTTTCCACTTTTCAAACCCAATTCTACCTTCACGCCAACAACAACAATATCAGAAAAATTTGCAGTCACACTTCCCACCATTATTTCATAAAATTCAAGACGAACAGTGTCGAAAAACCAATCAGCCAGTTCTTTTTCAGTCAAAGGAGGTTCCACTTGCGAAGCAGTCTCTCTCTATCTATGAGCATACCCTTTGAATGATTCAGAACTCTTCTGGGACATATTCAGTAATTGCCTTCGGTCAAGAGCCAGGTCAATGTTGTACTTGTAATGTTTGATGAAAGCATCAGATAGATCTTGGAAACTTTTAATGCGAGACTGCTCTAGACTTAGATACCACTTCGACGAAGCACCTTTTAAACTGTCTTGGAAACAATGAATCATCAACTTATCATTATCAACATGAGTAGCCATTTTTCGGTAGTACATAATCAAATGACTCTTCAGGCATGTAGCTCCTTCATAATGATCAAAGCTAGGAGTTTTGAACTTTGAAGGGATAACCAGACCAGATACAAGACACACTTCTCTGGCAGCAGCACCAAAGATTTGATCTCCTTCCATCATTCTCAACCTTTTATCAATAATTTCCACATTTTCCCTGAGTTTCTCATGACGTTCATCTTCATCTTCCTTCATGTCAGGGACATCATATACCGGCTGATGCTCATTGAAGTATGGTTGCACATGAGTATGAACAGCAGCTGGTGCAAAAGTCAAAATCACCTTACGAGTTTCAGTAACCAAAGGAACAGCTTGTTGAACTTGTTGAGCAATAGGAATTGCAACAGGTGCCAACATAAAACCCAGTGGAAGACCATATGGAGGTACACTTGCAGTAGTAACAACAGATGGTTGAGGGTCCACAACAGTATTGACAATCTTAGAAACAACAGTGGGTTGAGTATCCATCCTTGTGCGTATAACCTTTAGCATCTCCATAATCTGTCCCACACTTTCTCGAAGGTCTTCTAATTCATTGTTGACACGCTCAAGTTCTTGATTTTGTTCCGCCATCTTTTTACGAGCTCGAGCTCTGGTGTTGTACTGGTGCAGAGGACTCAGGGTGAAAGAATTGGAAGGCGAGAGAACAGGATGAGAAAAATGGAAGGAAAATGCACATGCAAAGACATGAATGCAATGAAATATACTATTTTTAAGGAATCCAATAGCAAGTTGCAAATATTTTTAGGAAAACTGGAAAAAAAAATTATATTCAAGATCTTTATCGAATTTGCAAAGGACTGACAATTGAACTCCTTGAAACCGAAATGTTATGAATACTTGGATGTATGAACGCACAAACACATTGTAATACCCCAAATTTTACCCTAAGATTTGTCGTCGCATTTCATTGCATTTTTATTGCATTTAATCAATTACTAACAAATTTGTGTAGTCGTTTGACTTTTTGCAGGTAAATATCATACGGCATGCATTTTTTTTCTAAAAAGTAAAAATGGTACAATTGGCAAGAGGACATGTGTAAGGAGTTGTGAGTGTGAGAGGTTGAGAGTTCGAATCTCACCTTTGTCACTTTTTGTTTTTTATTATTTTTACTCTAAATGTTTCTATCTCTCATTAAAAAATAACAAAAATAGTTTTTTATTATTATTTAATTATTATTTTCGTATTTTAATTAAATCATTTTTTAAAATATTATTTTTTTTCACTTTTTTCTAAATTATTCATAAAAATATCCAAAAAATCATAAAATAAAAAATATTAGGAAAAATTTTGTTCTTTTTATAATATTTTTGATTTTAGGAATCAATAGGATTATTAGTTTTTATTTTAAGTTTATTTTAAATTATTTAAATTTTATTTTTTCTTAACTAATTATTTAGTTTGGGCTTTAAAATGGGCTTTAGGGACATTATTGACAATTTGGTGTTAACCCTAATTTGTTCCCTATATATACATGTGTTGCCTTGTTGAAAAGAAGGTCAGAAGGTTTTCTTCAGAAAAGAGGAGAGAGAAAGGGAGAAACAAAGGAGATCCTCAGAGAAGAAAGGCGGTCGTTCCCACAACTCGTCAGAAGGATTGGAGCTCTCCAGTGTTCCCTTATTCAAACCTTTTTCACATTTATCGAAACAAACCTCCGCTTCGTAGGTTAAATTACTAAATCTTTTGCCTTTTCATGTTTATGTGCATATTTTGCCATGTTAATGTGTTTAGGTCCGTTAAATTACTAAACCTTTTGCTTTTTCCTGTTTATGTGCATATTTTGCCATGTTAATCTCCATGTGTGTTTAGGTCCCTAGATTTTAATATCAAAACCCTTTTTTATCAAAACCTTTTTTTAAAATCAAAACCCTTTTTTTAGTAAGACCTTTTTTAAAAACTGAAAAGCCTTTTCCCAAAAAAACCGAAAAGTCTTTTCCCAAAAAACTGAAAAGTCTTTTCCCAAAAAAACTGAAAAGCCTTTTTTTGGGATGAAAAGCCTTTTTTTTTCTAAAAAAAAAACTGAAAAGACTTTTCCCAAAAAACTTTTTTTTTATAATTTAAAATTAATTTTTTTTTAATTTTAACTTAAATATTTTTTATTAAAAAATTAAAACCTTTTTTTTTATAATTAAAATATTAAAAAATTAAAACCTTTTCGTAAGGAACTCCTGATGTTTGATGTTTGTCGTGTCATTTTATGTACCCTTTTATTACTTTTCTTTCTTTTGGCATTTCATGTGCATGCTCGAGGTTGAGATGTGCTTGTGGTGGCCACAACCCCACACTATTTTCCTCCCTCACTTCATTCTAAGTGTCATTACATATTTTCATATTCTTCATGTTTTCAGAAATGTTTCTTTGTTTCTTTATACCCTCTGCCTTTATTACTTTTCTTATTTCTGTACCTTAATTATTCCTCCATATAATGATTTGTCATATTTTCACATTTTTTTACAGTTTTATCCTTCCGAAGGATTAGGTCCAGCCTTTTGGCCGCTGAGTCAATAACCTTACCCCTTTAATGAATCAAACCCTGTTTAGCCTAGGTGTCCCGCCGTGGGCAAAATTGCTTTTATCCTAGTGTTAGGCCAAAAGAGTCGCCGTACTCTGTTTTAAGGTTTTCCGCCGTGGAATCCCTAATTTAACCCTATTTTAATTTTAACTAACATTTTTTTAACATAGATATTGGAGTCTCTGAATAAACCTTGGCCACAGTCAAGACGTTTCTAACCTCCCTTTTGAGGGGAACTACGATTACTCTGATTCCATTCCCGTAAGGATACGTAGGCACAAGATGTGATGTCTTGCCGAGTAAACTTAGAATTAACCCCTTAGGTCTTTTAAACCCTTAATCCTTTGTATATACCCTTAAGCAAAATAATTAATGAAATAAATAAAAAAAATAAACAAAAGGTTCCCGTAGAGTACTACGGAAGTTTAGGGTGCTAATACCTTCCCTAAATTTAACCAACCCCCGAACCTTAGATCTCTCCCTTTTAGGTTTTTCCTTTCTTTAACCTTTCCTTCGGATAAATCAAAGACCGGTTGTAAATGAATTAAGATTCAAGTTAATCAATAGCTTGACATCCAAATTTCACCGCAACACACACGTATACAGATAAGCAAACAAAGTCCTAGGTTAGAGGGTCACAAGCATGGAGCCATGGTCTACCCATCCTGAAAGGTATGTACTAAGGGTTAATTAAACCTGCAGAACACGGGTTCTAAGTGTAGTACCCCAAAATTTGCCATTTCCTTTTAACCTTAACTGGCTTCTGTTTCTTTGCATTTTTTGTATTTTGTTCGCATATCATAGCATCCGTTCTTGAGGCATGGGATCGAGGCATTCTTGTGGCTCAGGTTCATTTTGGCGCAAAAGACTGAACAACAAACAACGAGCATTAGAGGCTCGGGCATTTATTTTGCCCAGCGGTCATGCGACCGATTTTATTTTTATTTTACAGGATAACAGCAGTTCAGAAGGCAGCACTTAGGCTCATGTCAAGCATTTTTACAGTGATAACGTTCAAGAACAAGGTTCAGAAGCTTAACGGAGCTCCAAACAGTTGAAACAAGGCAAATGTGCAGATTTCCCTCCAAAAGGCGCCAAATTCAAATTTTTGAAGGTGTTAATCAGTTAACGCATATGGTTAACCGATTAACCAAGTCAAATCAGGTCACTATGGGGTTTTTTAAAGGTGTTAATCGATTAACCAGTGCAGATTTTGCCTCTGCACGTGAATTTGCAATGCAGAGCCATTTGGGGTCCAATTTTGATCACTTGAATTCAAATTTTACACTTGGGAAGGATCTAGAACCTATTTGGAATTTGATTAATTTCATTTTCCCTCCAAAATACCATTCCTCATCCCAAACCAAAATTCACAAACCAACTTCTAAGCCTTTCCTTTGGATCCAAACCTAAGTGATATTTAAGTGATTCACTCCAAACCAAAGCTAGCTAATCTTCATTTCTCACTCTCATTTTTCAGAATTCATCTCAATTCTCTAAAATTTTCTCTCAATTTTCCAATTCTAAAACCTTCACTCAAAGCTCTTTTCCATTGAATTCTTTGATTCTTCCTTGGAATCAATGAATTCTTAAGCTCAAACCTCCATCCATCATCTCCATCGAAGTGATTTCATCATCCAATTTTTGTGCACAATTGGATCTGAATCTGGAAGTGATTATTTGGCTTATGTTGGATTAATCTTGAAGGATCTTTATTGCTACTACAAGAATTGGTGGGGATCTTGAAGTATTCAGGACTTCTAGCATTGGATCTGTTCAATTTCAGTTAATTCAACATTAACCAAAGCAATTCTCTGCTTCGAAGGTTGGAATTCTAGATCCACAACATTTTTGAGCTTATTTGCATGTTCATGTTGATTTTCATATTCGATTGAATTTTGGTTGACATGATTGTGGATGTAGCTGTTTAGATCTGTTTACATGTTGTTTGAATCATAATTTGCTGATTTAATTTCGTGATTAAGTGATTATGCGATCATCCAGTTGATCGGATAAATGCTTATTTGCTGCACATGTTGTTCTGTTGCTGATTTTCTGTTGTTGGCACAGTGTTAATCGGTTAACGCATAAGGTTAACCGATTAACCATCTCAGATTTTCAAAGTTTTTTCAAAGTTTCAGAGTGTTAATCGGTTAACACATATGGTTAACCGATTAACCAGTTCAAATTTTCAAATTTTTTAAACGTTAACAGTGTGTTAACCGATTAACCCTTGGGGTTAACTGATTAACACTGTGCCAGTGGGTCTGTTTTGCTGTTTTGCTTACTTATTTGAGTACCGTTTCACTTCGAATCATCGTAGTTCGATATGATGCATTAAAAGTAAAATGTTTTGGGATATATGTCGCTGTTTTGATTGTTTAATCGAGATTTCGCCGACATTCATGTTCTTTTCCACTTGAATGCATGCTTACGGATGTGGTTCAAGGTGATGATTTTTGCATGTTGGTTTGTTTCTATCTTTTGCGCTTTCCTTCATGTTTGCATCATTTTTGCATCGTTGTTGAGGTCGAGATGTGCTTGTGCGGCTGCTGCCCCACACATTTTTCCTCCCTCCCTCCCTTCTAAGTGTGCATTTTCATGTGTGCATCTCTTACTTGTGATTGAATTTACTTGGTGCTTTCTTGTACTCTTTGCCATGATCCCCATAGGGTTCCTAGTCCCTCCGTTTAGGATGGGAGTAGGAGAGACATTAGGTGTTCAATCCAAGCATGATAACATTAGGGTAGATGTTTCCCTTTTAATCCAAACTTTAGGACCATTTTGCATGACAACGTTAGGGCCGAGTTTCCCTTAGACCTTTCGTGCGTCTCTCTCTTTCTCATCTCAAAACAATTCTAACTCATCTAATAAATGTGATGAACGTTGCGCGCTATGATCCTTAAGCTACATGGGAAATGACGAGTGAGGGGTCTCCTCTCGCTTATCTAGAGTGTTTAGTGTTCATCCCGTTTGGGGGCGATACATGACGCAGTCGCTCCTATGTCATAGTCTTTAGTGCAACATGCATCACAAACCGAATTAATTCACTTTACTAAAAAACACAAAACAAATTTCAAACCTTTTTCCTTCGGGATTAATCGGAAACCTTTTTTTAGAAAAGAGTGTTGTTAAGCTTCGGTTTTACCGCAAACAGGCTTTGTCCCTAAGTGCTGGAACGAATTTTTAACCATATTCGGTTAAAACACTTAATCAACATATGGTTTTGTGTTAGCCCGGACTACGTTTGCTCTGATTTCTCATACCAGATGAGGATACGTAGGCACAAGACGGGGATGTCTTGACGAGCAACCTTCCCCCCTTTTCGCCCGTAGTTAGCCAAACTACGTTGACTCTGACTTTCCCATTGCACGAGGGAATATGTAGGCACAGAGCAGCGATGCTCTGCCGAGTCTCTACTCTTTTCTTTTTGTCCTGTGGGCCTGTAGCTTAGATAGTTTAAACACACCCTTAGATAGACAATAAGCGTGGATCCCGTCGAGTACGACGGACGTGAAGGGTGCTAATACCTTCCCCTTGCGTAACCGACTCCTGAATCCAGGACTTGGTTGCGGTGACCTTGTCTTTCCCTTTTTCGTCAGGTTTTTCCGATTGTTTCCTTTCCCTCTCTATGGGATAAATAACGAAAGGTGGAGACTCTTCTGTTTTTCGCCGGTTGTTTTTCGCAGTTGCGACACATATACTTGTTGTTGATTATGAAAAACAAGACACACTTGAGTTTGCACTAAGGCTGGAGTGTAGGTCGGAACAACTTGGTGAATTTCTTCCCCCAACGAAATTGATTGTTGATTAACTGGTGTCGCTACTGCGAAAATCGGCGCCGGCTGAACAGAAGAGTCGCCACCGTGCGTTATTTATCCCAACAGAGGGAAAGGAAACGCTTGAGGTAAACCTACCGCAAAATGGGGAAAGGAATGGTCATCGCAACCAAATCCTGGATTCGGGAGTCGGTTACGCAAGGGGAAGGTATTAGCACCCCTCACGTCCGTCGTACTCGACGGGATCCACGCTTGTTTTCGGGTATGGATTGTTATTCTATCTACTCTACAGGTCAGGGGTTAAAAGAAAAGAAAATGAAGTGACTCGGCAAAGTATCGCACTTTATGCCTACGTATTCCCGTCTGGAACGAGAAATCAGAGTCAACGTAGTTCGCCTACCTACGGGAAAGGAGGGGAAGGTTGCTCGCTAGGATATCGCATCCTATGCCTACGTACTTTCATACAGCACGAAAGATCAGAGCAAACGTAGTTCGGGCCACGTACGACACAAGTCTGTCTTGGTTGATTTTATTCCTTCTGAAAAAGGTTTTCCTGATTAAAAGTCCACGGCGGACAAAATGACTCTTTTGATTTGTTCAACTTCTTTTACGCCAGAAGTGTCTTTTATTGATGTTAGAACCCTTATTACGTATTTTTCTGCTGTTTTGAGGTAAGAAGAGATGCCACTCTAAAAACCTAGGGTTGAAAAGGGAATCAAAACTAACCTAACGTTATCATGCATGGGTTAAGACCTAATGTCTATCATATTTCTCTCTTGCACAGAGAGAAACAGAGATCCTAGGGGATAAACGGAAAACGGCAGCATATATACAGCAAAACAGTAAAATGCATGAATGCAGCAGTACAAGCTAGGCAAGGGAGTCGCACTCAACCCGAACCTTGAAAACAATAGGTAAAAGTGAAACAGTATTCACTTTCAAACCTAAGGGGAATTGTCAAACAATACAGTCAGGAAACTCAAACAATCCATCAAAAGCTCTAAACAGCAACAGCAGCTCTAAACAGCAAAGCTTCAAACAGCATCCATCTTCATCTTCAAGGAAATGAAATCTATCTTCAAATCTCCAAGGGCTTTTCTTCAAACCAAGCACTCCTAAATGAGCAATAATTCACAAGATGAGTTTGGATGTTTCATAGTCAGTAAACCACCAAAGGTGGCACACAAACTGTTAACATTATACAGACTGTTTTCTCTCAAAAGTTCTATCTCTTAAATATATTTACTAATCCTTCCAAAGGAAGGAGGTGATTATTCAAGAGAGACTTTGAATCATAGAGAAAGGATAGAGGCAAACAAAGCCATCTATGTTTGTGAATCAAGTTGCTAGACTAAGCTCTTCCTAACCCTAAATCCTATAGCCTTCAACAGTCTTCTAGCAAACACAGCATCTTCAATGAATTTGAACTCGATCTTCCATCTTGAGCCTTCAATGTGCTTCGTCCACAAGGTCTTCACAAGGTCCTCAAATCAATCTTCAAAGCTCCACACCCAAAGGAGAAGAAAAGAAAGCAAAACAATACAAACTATGCCCTAAAGGCCACACAAATGATCAATCAATTCAAAAATCAACCAAAAATAGCATATAGTAATATAAATTCCTAATATAAATTCTAGGGGATCCTACTTAACTACCCTTAAGTCCCATATATTTCCCATAGTCTAACTTGTCCTAAAAACCCAAAAATAAAATGTTGAAGTTCAAGTATACTACTTAAAAACCCTAATTAAACTATCCTAAGTTCAATTATCTAAACTAATCAAATTTTATTCTAAAAAATCTAGTAATAAATTCTGGGAATACTACAATTCAATATTAACCACCACAAAAAAGAATGGGCAAAAAATCTATTTCTAAAGTCATGAACAAAAATGTACAAATTCAAGTATGAAATAAAACCTTCAAAATATGCATTTATTTGTAAAATATGGAAAAAATATCAATTAAAATATAAAATGCAATTTTTATATTTTGTAATTTTCTAGACATTTTAATGAAAATGTTAAAAAAAGAATGAGTTAAAAATATGCATTTTCCATTTAGTTATGAATTTTTGAAGATGAATGAAACAAAAAAGAAAATGAATACGAAATAGAAAGAAATAAGTGGAAGGGGTGCAAATAGAAAGAAATGATAGTTGAAATCATTGGGCCTGGAAATGAGGGGGGTGGCGTTAGCGAATCTGGCCCAAGTCTTCATTAAAATTCAGATTAAACTGTGGCCACAGGATCTTTGGTCAAGTCAAATTTTTCCTCTTCATCCAACGGCTCTCCTCTTTCTTCTTCCTCTAGAAACCCTAACATGTCAAAATTTCATCTTCATGCATGGATCTTCTATCCACCATATCTCACTCGTTAAGCCATGAAAATGCACGAAATAAAAACCAAAAACGATCCTCTTCTTGCCCTCTATCCAACCATGTTCATAGTTTCACTTGAAACCCTCTACAATGTGTAAACCGAAAGTACCAATCCATGGTTCCACCATGAAAGCTTGTTATTCAACCTCAACAAACCATGAAAATAACTATAGCCACGTGTTCTATAGGTTGCACTGAGTACACTATACCATTCCACATGCATTAAAACCTCATATTCCAAGTTCTTTTGGTCTTGCAAGAATGAACACCATATCTTGAAACTTCATGAAATGGTCTTAAACTACTCATGGATGATCCCTAGATTGTCTCTATTGCTAATAACTTAACAATTGACCCTAACAATGGCTAATCTTGGTGATTGGAATCAAAACGTATTCTTACCAAATGGATATGGTGATGGTTGCTATGCCTTGTTTCAGCCCTTGCCAATGGTGCCAAATGATCTTTATATGATGGTGATGATGCTGGTGAAGAGAACTCGTGTTTATACCTCTTGAAAATGCCAATTCGAAGCTTCACGCCACTTGGAGTGATGGAGAAGAACTCATGATCCAGCCACGATTTGAGGTGCCTTTTTCTTGCTTTTCAATCCACAACAATGGAGAATGATGATGATGATGATAGCTAGCACAAACAATGGAGTTTGGGAGAGATGGGAATCAAAATGCAATTTTGGAGTTATGAGATGAAAATATGGTTTGCAAGCAACTAGAATCACCAACCATGGCATGATCTCACCCTTGGGTATTTATGGAAGTGAAAGGAAAGATCTAGAACATATGAGAAGCTTCCAAGGAAGTTCTAGAACTTCTCACGTAATGAGAAATTCAAAAATACTATTTTTAGTAAATCTCATAAAACTCATGATAAGTCTTCAAAATACCCTTATATGAGATATACATGTGAGAACAAGGCATTTTATGCAAAATTAAGGCTTTGGCAAACAATTTCTCATGGTACCTTAAAGTGCAAGAAACAAAATTACAAAGGAAGTCCAATTTTTAAGCCTAAACTCAAAAATGTGGATAAACCATTGTTTCCAAAATATTGATTCCAATCAAAATCATCTATCATATGCCCCATTTTGGATTTGTAGATCTCTCAAACCAAAATCCAATTTCAACTTTTTTAACTTATAAGCCTTTTTCAAGTCATTTTGACCATTTTAAAATATCCATGCTCCATGCATTTTCAAACTCTCACAACATCCTATCTAGCCTTAAAATGCCATTTTGAGCAACTTTGATGTTGGGAAGTTTTCCATTTGAAGCTTCCTTGTATGAGTTTTAGGCATTGCCTAAAAATGACCTGTAATTCCAAATGACCAAAATACCCCTGTCTTGCACAAGCCATAAGTAGAGTTCTCTAAATCATATGAAGGCATACCATACCTTTTTGGAAAGGGGAGACAATGAGGAACAACTCTCATGCTTGTCCAAAGTCCATTTGAATTATCCTTGAGGGCCAAAAGTTTGTCAGAAGACAGTCAACTTTCACAGACAAATTTCAGTGTCATCTGGTGACCCCTAACTTGCAAGAGCCATAACTTGAGTTCTAGAAATCTCCTTGATGTCTTCCACCACTCAAATTAAAGGTATTGAGATCCTCTACAAGTTTCATGTTGGCCAAGGATACATTTGAAGCTTGCATTTTGACTTATCTTGCTTGGAAGTTTGCCCTAAACTAGGGAATTTTACACAGAAACCCTAATTTAGAACCTCCTATTCTCCTGGATTTCTCTTGATTTATTCTTAGCATAACAACATATCTTTATTCTCCATGTCAAATGATGAACCCCACATCTCTCCAATAGCCCTTAATGCCTTTCAATCAGTCAATTGACCTAGAGTTGACCCAGATGAAACCATAGTTGACTGTCTTCAACTGCAATTCTTGTGACTTCACCAATGACTTGTCTCCTTCTCCAAATGACTTTCTAAGTCCTCCAAGATGTCTAGATACTCCCCATGCTCAACCCACAGCTCACCATTTCTTTGTTGATCCTCAGACACCCTCAGTTAGGAGATAGATGAACTGCTTGATCCATTGACTTGATAGCTTCCAAATTCTTTTCTGATGACTTGAATGAGATTGAATCAGAATAATAACCTCTTGATAGGCCTCTAGAGATGAGAATAATGATTGGTCTCCCTGTTGTATGACTTGCTATGCTTATGCTATGCAGATGAGTAACCTATGTACATGACTCTATATGCAAATGCTAATGACATTGAAACATAAACCAAGTGAATAAGGTTGGGCAAATTTTTAGGGTGCAACAGCTGCCCCTATTCAAGCGGCTTGGACCCGATTGGGTGAAGAGCCCGGAGCCTTCAGACATTCGCGGTACGAGACGGTTGAATACTAGGAACCCAGAAATTTGCCAACCGCAGAAATAAATTGCACCACTGCTTGGGGAACGACATTCATCAGCCGAATCTGACTGTTATGACAACCCACTGATCTCGTAGCGACCGTGCTGGGGATTCTTCTCATCATCCTGAAAAAGATTGAATCATCGGAAACTTCGTCCTTTGCTTGTCCACGTCAGGACTCTATCTGCTGTCAACTCGGAAAAAACTTCAACAACTTTGTTGGGGACGGCTCGTCTGCCTTCTCGTCAGAGATAAATCGTCCACGTTAGGAATAAACTCTTCCACGTTAGGAATACCACCGTCCACGTTAGGACTCACCTTTCCACGTAAGGAATAACCGTTCCACGTTAGGAATAATACTGTCCATGTTAGGACTCACCTTTCCACGTAAGGAATACATCGCTTTTCCCCGTCAGGGGTGACTTTTCTCTGCTTTGTCAAACTCTTCCACGTAAGGAATATGTCTTCTTTTGCTTTTTCCACGTAAGGACTCTTTCTTTTTCCACGTTAGGAATCACAAATTTTCCACGTAAGGAACCCCAATCTTTCCACGTGAGGAATACTATATCAATCTTTCTTTCCACGTTAGGAATGCTTCTTCTTTCCACGTAAGGAATACCGTTTCTTCTTTCCGTCCACGTCAGGACTAAACTTTCCACGTAAGGAAACTATCTTCTTCTTCCATGTTAGGAATTGATCTTGATCTGAATCTGTCCGCGTCAGGACTAAACTCTTCCACGTCAGGAATAATCTCTTTCTTTCCACGTCAGGAATCAATCTTGATATGTCCGCGTGAGGACTCAATCTTTCCACGTAAGGAATAAACTCGTCTTTCCACGTAAGGAAACCATTTTTCTTCCACGTAAGGAATGCTCTTGATATGTCCACGTAAGGACTCTGATCTTTCCATGTTAGGAATCAATCTTGATATGTCCGCGTGAGGACTCAATCTTTCCACGTAAGGAATCTCCATCTTTCCACGTTAGGAACACAATCTTAATCTGTCCACGTAAGGACTCCAATCTTTCCACGTAAGGAATGATCTTGATCTGAATCTGTCCACGTCAGGACTAAACTTTCCACGTAAGGAATCTACCTTCTTTCCACGTTAGGAATCTCCTCTTGATATGTCCGCGTAAGGACTCTAATCTTTCCACGTAAGGAATCAATCTTGATATGTCCGCGTGAGGACTCTAATCTTTCCACGTAAGGAATCTCCATCTTTCCACGTTAGGAACACAATCTTAATCTGTCCACGTAAGGACTCCAATCTTTCCGTGTAAGGAATATGATCTTTTTCCACGTAATGAATACGTTATCAATCTGTCCATGTAAGGACTCTGGCTTGATATGTCCACGTAAGGACTCAATCTTTCCACGTAAGGAAACAACTTCGTTCCACGTCAGGACCCATGTTTCGTCTTGATTTGTCCACGTCAGGACTCAGGCGTCTTCGACCCGCTGGGGAAATACAACTTGTCCACGTCAGGACTCACTTCTTCATTGGTCCCGACCCACAAACTTCTTAGCACTGACGTGACAGCGACTTTGAGGCGGACTCTACTGGGGATATCAGGAAACCAAACTACCGGATGCCTGTTCTGATGCCCGGAGGCCACTTCTGAAATTCTGGTTCATGAAACCTTTTGATGACAAATAACTCTGCTTGGGAATAAAGAGAGACTTATCCTGGTAACTCTGTGGGGAATACTGCCGAAACTGACATTATCATTGAATATCTCATGCCGAGATCTTGAGTGTTTGGTAGTTCATTTGAGCAAGTGCTCTCCCCACCTGCTGGGATACAGGAACCGCTTCAGCAAAATAAATGCTGAAGATAATGCCAACTCCGCTGGGGATAGCCAGGTGCTACAGAATTATTCCAGCAAAATAAATGCTGTAAGAGTGAAGTCGACTCAGCTGGGAAATTAGGAACTTAAACCAAACACCTTGTTGAAGTAGCATCCTACTGGGGAATATAACTTTGCTGGGGAATAGCAGATGTGCACAGTACGATTGGATTTCTGCTGGAGAGTGAACTGATATTACACAGTATCCCTGACAAAATAAATGTCGGGACCCACAACCAACTCTGCTGGGGAGAGTCTTAATCTTCGAGTTCTAATGGGAGGAAAGAACACTTGCTGAAAGGAGAGAACTCCGCTTCGGGGATACTAACATGCCCAGCTTGCCCCTGAATCTGCAACAGTTTTGGAATGGACCCTACAGTCTTTGTATCCTGACGACCAGACATGGACGGCTTCTACATTTCGGACCTCGAAGGGGTGTTTCAAGAACATAACTTTCGTGCTTCTAGGGTGACATGCCCCGGTCTCGCAACAATCTTTTGTCTCTGATCGACTGTGTCGTGGAGCACTGCCCATAGCTATGAGAGATTTGCCAAATCTTGACCTGACTGCCCCGGATTTACTGATTCTAGGATGACCGACTCTACCTGAATTAATCAGTATAGCTTGCCCCAGTTCACGAAATATTTGGGCATTCTGCATTTTATCCTGATCATACCTTCCACTGTAGGAATCTTTCCTGTCGGCATGCGCTTACTCGCAGGTAACACAAGTTGTTCTGCATAAAAGATATATTAAACACAATGCATATGACAGTTTCAAAATCCAAGTCTGTTCACTAAAAATTTTGTGACATGTAATGAATCAATTATCAAAATGTCAATATGAAAGCTGGTAAGAGGAACCCTTTTAGGAGTCAGAATCGACGAGATCTTTACTGACGTATGCCCTCGGACAAAACCTGTTTCAATTAGGACTTTTGCGGGTTGTAACGTGGTCAGGTTCACGGTTAACAAGGAAAGATATAGGCTCAAAATTTATTTCGACCCACCCATTCTTCGTGATGTTCTCCAATCCTATGTTCAGCTAATCTGACTTCAGCGTTCACCTATTAGAGGCGGAATGATAGGAGTGATGGTTCAGGATATCACACATTTTTTTTGTTTTTGAGTGACAGTCATTTGCTTTTCGTCTTTGGGTACCTAGAGTCACACGGCTTTGTCCTTTTCGAGGATTTTTCTTTGCTTTGACAATCCTTTTCGTCTTTCGTTTTTTTTTTCATTCCCTAACTTTTGTCTGGACTGAGTATCTTTTGAGATTCTTTTGATTTTCCAGTCCAGCGGGATGCCCTTGTTTTTGCCTAAGTCATTTGTTTTCAAGTTTTGACTTAGCGGGCTCTTGATTCTTTTCACTTTTCGTTCTCTTTTTTTTTGAACAAGTCGTGTGACACTGGTTTGTCTGACTTCTTGTGGAGTAATGTGACTGTTTCACTCTTTGTCGGCAAGGTTTAACCATTGCGGTTCTTTAGGCACGACTTATACAAGTGTGATTTATCCTCAACCGGACACTCTTTCCACGATTCGAACGCTTGGTCAAACTAACTGACACCTACCCTGCCCCGGGTTAAGATTTGGGTTTTTTTCATTTTCGAACAGAACCTCCTACTACTGGCTCGAAAGGGGTTATCAAGGGATTACCTTCCTTATATCTCCAGTGTTTATGGATTGAAACAATGCCTGTATTTCATCAACAAGTTTTTTATCCAAAAGCATACGATCGGAATATTATTCGTCATCTGTTTTCGTCATCCTCCCCAGATTCCTGCTAAAACAAGCATTAAGCATTAAAGTAAAACAAAGAGTGAACACGACTGGATTAATTCAAAACATGCATATTCATTTCGTTTATTAATATCAATTGAAAAACAACAAGTTTTAAGAGCGAAATTTGCAATTACACAGAAAAGAAACTACGAATGCGCGGACATGAACAAGATAACATGAAAAATGTCGGTGTCTCAGAACTGGACTTCCTACACTTTGACTTATTGGCGAGTCAACCATTCTCAGAAGCTATCATCAGGGGTAGTCTACTGCTGTCTCGATCTTCTTTCACCGGCCCGATCAAATTTGGGAAACCTTTTCATCACCCCGGCTTTTGCTTGTCTATGGCTTTGCACCACCTTGGGGACCCTATCGGAGAAGTTAATGACCCTGCTGTCGATTAAATCTTGGACGTTATGCTTGAACGCGTGGCAACCTTCAATATCATGTCCGGGAGCCCCGGAGTGGAATTCACAGTGTCTGCTCGCATCATAGCCATCCGGCAGAGTGCCGGTTATTAGCGCCAGAGTTCTGTTCTCCACCAAGTTCAATCTTAGTAGTGTCTGTAACAAATCTGCGT
The DNA here is from genome assembly GCA_963859935.3 of Lathyrus sativus. Lineage (NCBI taxonomy): Eukaryota > Viridiplantae > Streptophyta > Magnoliopsida > Fabales > Fabaceae > Lathyrus > Lathyrus sativus. The sequence goes on along the minus strand of OZ012738.1, from coordinate 273,799,332 downwards.
ACGTTGAGGGAGGCTTCTCAAACACCCTCCTTGGCCCCTTTCCCCGAATTCTTTGTTGAGCCGGATACTGGCATCTTGTATGCTGCTGGCTTTGCTCAGACGATTCCTTAGGCTCAAGCGCTATCATCCTTAAATTCAACCCTGGCATCGGCAACTGTTGTGGACATGGGGACTTATCTTCCAGCGGCTCTGGGATATATCTCGATTCGTCTGCAACCTCTGGCAGAGAAAGGGGAATATCAGTCCCTGAAACTTTTATGCCCCCTGGTACAAACTCAATTATTTTCTCATCCAGCAAATCTTGAATCTTATGCTTAAAAGCTTTGCAGGTTGCAATGTCATGCCCCGCTGCTCCGGAGTGGAAGGCACAATGGGCGTTCAAATCATAGTCTGGTGGCGGCTGCCCTGTTAGTGGAACCAAAATGCGGGGCTCAGCCAGTTGAAGTTGGAACAAGAGTTGCACCAGCTGATCATAATCCACAGGGATCTCATCAAATATTCTGTTAGAAGGCCTCATCCTCTTGCCACCCCTCCTTGGGTTATCCTGCAAAATCAATTGTGACTGCTGACGAGGAGAATCCTGAGCTTCGAATCGTGGAGAGGGTCTCTTACGCCTATCCTGCCTGGGTAACGGTTCTTCAGACCCCTAAGGAGCAGATAAGTCAGCCGCGTCTTCAGCCATTTGCCCTCCTTCTCTCCTGAGTACGTTCCTTAATATTTCAGCCATCAACCCTATCTGTGCTTTCAATCGGCAGTTCTCTTCTTCTAGCGTCTCTTGATTCGAGCGCAACGCTTGCATATCTTTTGTGAACTGCCCCAGCTGGCCTCGAACATCCGTTAATTCTGCTTGAACCTGCTTGATGTCTATCCCCACAAGTTGGCGTATGCGGCCTGGGAGAAAACCCTGATTCTCTTGCTGAGCAGGAACGGCAGTCCTATCATTAGCCCGTGCAATCAGAGGCTGCACCATGTTCTGCAACTGTTTCTGACTCTCGGCCATGGCTTCCATTACCTGTATGAGCCTCATTATGTTGTCGTGCACCTCTTGCATCTCAGTCTGATCCTGACTCATGGCTTCCTTACTGCTGCTTCTGGTTGAATGCCAGGGAATTCTTCGGTCGCTAATCTTGGAGGACCTGGAAGATACTAGAGATGAGAGACAATTTAATAATTACCTGTAATGCAATATGAATATGAACGCAATGCAATGTGTGTGTCTGTGCATTAGGGAATGACATTCCCCGGTTCTAGTGTGAAGGTGCCAGTGCAGTGCCAGTGCTAGCAATACGAAGATCGGAGTTGAATCACAGAAAGCCTCATATATTGCAGAGAAAACCAATAAGCCACGAATACAATGTCACTGAGTACAGAGAAAGGCATGACCTCAACCAACAATCCTGGTGATGGTCAGCACTGTGCAAATAAAGCATACAAGTTAATACAAGAAATGATCAAGTACTCCCATAAGCCTGATACTCTTCTATTAACTTCTTGGTCTCTGGATGACCTGGTCGAGTAAGCAGCCCTTCAACAAGTTGGTTTCTTTTCTTAAGAACACGTCGCACGTCTCCAGCAGTTTCTTCCCATGTCCCTTCTCCGAAGCGATCTTCTAACTTCCGCTTCTGAGACATGGCTTCGTTCCTGCCTTCAATAGCCTTGTTCAACGCCTTCTGGAGACTATACCTGGACATCACTTCTTCTTCGCACTTATCGATGTTGGCCTTCAACTGCTCTTCGAGGTCGGAAATTTGCTGCTTCAACTTATCTTCCCTCTTCTTATTGTTGGTGAGCGTGGCATTCCAAGTCTTATTGCAAGAAGAGATCTCTCGGTGAGCGATGTCAAGTGCTTTCTTTTTGGATTCCAGCATGTCATGGGAGCTTCTGAACTCTTGCCCCAGTCGCTCGTGCTTCTTCCTCTCCTCAGTCAACTCAGCCCCTAGTCTGTTCACTAGCTCAATCTGCTGTTGGAAAGCATGCACGGCCTTGTTTTTCTCACTGCGTATCTGGGCTAGCTCCTGCTCTAACCCTTCGTTGATCTTCAATAAGGCTTCTTTTTCTCTCACAACTTGCTCGTAGGCCTCCCTAGAAAACGTAGTTGGCTCTGCTACCGGAATAGGAACAAGGACTGGCGCATCTGGAAATGGCATCCGCAACTGACTTGCTCTTTCCTGGATCCAAACCCTGTAAGGCGCATAAGCCTGACAGTCATTCTTCCCTAACAGCGGCTTCCCTCTTCGGTTAATACGCGTCCAGGCATGTTGCAGCTTGGCTAGTAACTCCCCCTTCACGTCTCCGGTGAAGTACAGAGATTCCTGTACTTCCTCCTCCTTTGGCGGGTTCTTCAGCGCATATCCGAACTGACGGACGAACAGAGATGGGTTGTAGTTGATACACCCTTTCCTTCCAATCAACGGGACGTTAGGGTACCCCGAACAACTGAAGATAAGTTCAGATCCCAGTAGGTCTCTGTCAAACCATCTAATGTCTTCGGAAGATAGCCTCATCAGGCGTTCAGACCAGCTAGCAGTGGTTGCACTTTCCACAAAGGACCCCTTCACTGGAAGATGACTTTTGAACCACATATTCAATAGAGGAGCACAGCAGTAAACAACTTTTCCCCTTCGGTTTTCGTTCTTGTAGTGCAATGAGTGGTAGAAGTCTCCGATCAACATTGGCACTGGATTGCCGGCAGCGAATAGATGGAAAGCGTCCAGGTCTACGAAGTTGGGTAAGTTAGGGAACAGCACAATCCCATAAATACAGAGAGCCAAAATAGCATTGAAAACCACCCAACATCCGCTCTTGGCATACTCCTGCGCTTTGCCAACCAAGAAATCAAGAGAGAAACCTGATACCCCAAGCCAAGAAGTCAATAACAGTTCTGCAGCGTCCATATGTAAGGCTTTGGCTAAGTCCTCCAACTTGGGCTCAGCAGCAGAGTGAATAAAGGGAACCTTGTTCTGCACCGGTAACTCAGTAAACTCCACATACTCCTCAATGGTAGGTCCTAGAGTGAAGTCAGCAAACATAAAACATCTCAATGCGGGGTCATAGAACTGCATCAAGGTGTACAGCCCGTTCATCTCATCAGTAGTGGGCTTGCAGACTAATCTCAGTAATCTCCCGTGACTCATTCTGAAGCTTCTCCTAACCTCCTCATCGGCAAGAGATATCAGACCACGCAAAGAAGTAATATCAGGTGAAGGAAGCTTATACGCAACTGTTTTCCTCAAACCAGCCATACTCGATACTCAGAAGTTTGGGCACTAGAATCGGAGGATATGCAAATGCACCTGCAGCACAGACACACGTTAATGGGATGCAATGATAATGGGTATGTAAACAATGCAATGCAAGTAACATGCAACAGGGACCATCTGCCGTAGCTGAATAGCCTGAACCATATCAAGAAGTCTCGGATAGACTCCATAGAAGTCCTCAAACCCTGGTCTCAGATAGACCTAAAACGAAGCTTCAACAATGGTCTCTGACAGACCTCAAACCATAACTCCCACTGGTCTCTGGCAGACCTCAGATCATATCTCCAACTGGTCTCTGACAGACCTCAGAACCATAACTCCCACTGGTCTCTGGCAGACCTCACATCTCCATAAATACCCAGGATCTCTGATCAAGGAACAAACCGGTAGTCTGAAGGCCTAGTTACCTGCATAACCCCAAACCCTCTCACAGGTGGATGTCCTAGTAACTGACAAAGGTATGGCATCCTATGCGGTCGTCAGCGTCACAGACTTTCAGGGTTGATGATACGATTCCCAGAAGGAGTGGCATCATCAAATCCTGAAGAGGCCTCACTTAGCCAACTTCCAAATGATCGGTTCCCGGAGTCGACAATTCAGCTGACCAACAACCCCTTCGACCCAAAGGGTAGAAAAAGAAGCCAACCAGAAGAACCTCGTCCGAGTGTAGATTTCATGAGACACTAATGCAAGCAAAGCCGGCACGCGCCCACTACTTTCTACTCTAATTCTAGGTGCACTCAAGCCCAGGTCCGGCTTATCTCTCAATCATAGAACCACCCATCACCCCCAATACAGCAATAACAATCAATATATATAATGCTGAAAATAAAGGTCAGAAATATAAATCCATACAAAATCCTCGACGGGAAAACAAGCGTTAGGATTGACTCTCTTAAGGGACGTTGGATCCCAAATGCATAAGAACCATCGCAGTCCTTAGCAGCCAGGGGACGCAATATCCCCAGCAGAGTCGCCAGCTGTCGCTACTGCGAAAATCGGCGCCGGCTGAACAGAAGAGTCGCCATCGTGCGTTATTTATCCCAACGGAGGGAAAGGAAACACTCGAGGTAAACCTACCGCAAAACGGGGAAAGGAATGGTCATCCCAACCAAATCCTGGATTCGGGAGTCGGTTACGCAAGGGGAAGGTATTAGCACCCCTCACGTCCGTCGTACTTGACGGGATCCACGCTTGTTTTCGGGTATGGATTGTTATTCTATCTACTCTACAGGTCAGGGGTTAAAAGAAAAGAAAATGAAGTGACTCGGCAAAGTATCGCACTTTATGCCTACGTATTCCCGTCTGGAACGAGAAATCAGAGTCAACGTAGTTCGCCTACCTACGGGAAAGGAGGGGAAGGTTGCTCGCTAGGATATCGCATCCTATGCCTACGTACTTTCATACAACACGAAAGATCAGAGCAAACGTAGTTCGGGCCACGTACGACACAAGTCTGTCTTGGTTGATTTTATTCCTTCTGAAAAAGGTTTTCCTGATTAAAAGTCCACGGCGGACAAAATGACTCTTTTGATTTGTTCAACTTCTTTTACGCCAGAAGTGTCTTTTATTGATGTTAGAACCCTTATTACGTATTTTTCTGCTGTTTTGAGGTAAGAAGAGATGCCACTCTAAAAACCTAGGGTTGAAAAGGGAATCAAAACTAACCTAACGTTATCATGCATGGGTTAAGACCTAATGTCTATCATATTTCTCTCTTGCACAGAGAGAAACTGAGATCCTAGGGGATAAACGGAAAACGGCAGCATATATACAGCAAAACAGTAAAATGCATGAATGCAGCAGTACAAGCTAGGCAAGGGAGTCGCACTCAACCCCGAACCTTGAAAACAATAGGTAAAAGTGAAACAGTATTCACTTTCAAACCTAAGGGGAATTGTCAAACAATACAGTCAGGAAACTCAAACAATCCATCAAAAGCTCTAAACAGCAACAGCAGCTCTAAACAGCAAAGCTTCAAACAGCATCCATCTTCATCTTCAAGGAAATGAAATCTATCTTCAAATCTCCAAGGGCTTTTCTTCAAACCAAGCACTCCTAAATGAGCAATAATTCACAAGATGAGTTTGGATGTTTCATAGTCAGTAAACCACCAAAGGTGGCACACAAACTGTTAACATTATACAGACTGTTTTCTCTCAAAAGTTCTATCTCTTAAATATATTCACTAATCCTTCCAAAGGAAGGAGGTGATTATTCAAGAGAGACTTTGAATCATAGAGAAAGGATAGAGGCAAACAAAGCCATCTATGTTTGTGAATCAAGTTGCTAGACTAAGCTCTTCCTAACCCTAAATCCTATAGCCTTCAACAGTCTTCTAGCAAACACAGCATCTTCAATGAATTTGAACTCGATCTTCCATCTTGAGCCTTCAATGTGCTTCGTCCACAAGGTCTTCACAAGGTCCTCAAATCAATCTTCAAAGCTCCACACCCAAAGGAGAAGAAAAGAAAGCAAAACAATACAAACTATGCCCTAAAGGCCACACAAATGATCAATCAATTCAAAAATCAACCAAAAATAGCATATAGTAATATAAATTCCTAATATAAATTCTAGGGGATCCTACTTAACTACCCTTAAGTCCCATATATTTCCCATAGTCTAACTTGTCCTAAAAACCCAAAAATAAAATGTTGAAGTTCAAGTATACTACTTAAAAACCCTAATTAAACTATCCTAAGTTCAATTATCTAAACTAATCAAATTTTACTCTAAAAAATCTAGTAATAAATTCTGGGAATACTACAATTCAATATTAACCACCACAAAAAAGAATGGGCAAAAAATCTATTTCTAAAGTCATTAACAAAAATGTACAAATTCAAGTATGAAATAAAACCTTCAAAATATGCATTTATTTGTAAAATATGGAAAAAATATCAATTAAAATATAAAATGCAATTTTTATATTTTGTAATTTTCTAGACATTTTAATGAAAATGTTAAAAAAAGAATGAGTTAAAAATATGCATTTTCCATTTAGTTATGAATTTTTGAAGATGAATGAAACAAAAAAGAAAATGAATACGAAATAGAAAGAAATAAGTGGAAGGGGTGCAAATAGAAAGAAATGATAGTTGAAATCATTGGGCCTGGAAATGAGGGGGGTGGCGTTAGCGAATCTGGCCCAAGTCTTCATTAAAATTCAGATTAAACTGTGGCCACAGGATCTTTGGTCAAGTCAAATTTTTCCTCTTCATCCAACGGCTCTCCTCTTTCTTCTTCCTCTAGAAACCCTAACATGTCAAAATTCCATCTTCATGCATGGATCTTCTAGCCACCATATCTCACTCGTTAAGCCATGAAAATGCACGAAATAAAAACCAAAAATGATCCTCTTCTTGCCCTCTATCCAACCATGTCCATAGTTTCACTTGAAACCCTCTACAATGTGCAAACCGAAAGTACCAATCCATGGTTCCACCATGAAAGCTTGTTATTCAACCTCAACAAACCATGAAAATAACTATAGCCACGTGTTCTATAGGTTGCACTGAGTACACTATACCATTTCACATGCATTAAAACCTCATATTCCAAGTTCTTTTGGTCTTGCAAGAATGAACACCATATCTTGAAACTTCATGAAATGGTCTTAAACTACTCATGGATGATCCCTAGATTGTCTCTATTGCTAATAACTTAACAATTGACCCTAACAATGGCTAATCTTGGTGATTGGAATCAAAACGTATTCTTACCAAATGGATATGGTGATGGTTGCTATGCCTTGTTTCAGCCCTTGCCAATGGTGCCAAATGATCTTTATATGATGGTGATGATGCTGGTGAAGAGAACTCGTGTTTATACCTCTTGAAAATGCCAATTCGAAGCTTCACGCCACTTGGAGTGATGGAGAAGAACTCATGATCCAGCCACGATTTGAGGTGCCTTTTTCTTGCTTTTCAATCCACAACAATGGAGAATGATGATGATGATGATGATAGCTAGCACAAACAATGGAGTTTGGGAGACATGGGAATCAAAATGCAATTTTGGAGTTATGAGATGAAAGTATGGTTTGCAAGCAACTAGAATCACCAACCATGGCATGATCCCACCCTTGGGTATTTATGGAAGTGAAAGGAAAGATCTAGAACATATGAGAAGCTTCCAAGGAAGTTCTAGAACTTCTCACGTAATGAGAAATTCAAAAATACTATTTTTAGTAAATCTCATAAAACTCATGATAAGTCTTCAAAATACCCTTATATGAGATATACATGTGAGAACAAGGCATTTTATGCAAAATTAAGGCTTTGGCAAACAATTTCTCATGGTACCTTAAAGTGCAAGAAACAAAATTACAAAGGAAGTCCAATTTTTAAGCCTAAACTCAAAAATGTGGATAAACCATTGTTTCCAAAATATTGATTCCAATCAAAATCATCTATCATATGCCCCATTTTGGATTTGTAGATCTCTCAAACCAAAATCCAATTTCAACTTTTTTAACTTATAAGTCTTTTTCAAGTCATTTTGACCATTTTAAAATATCCATGCTCCATGCATTTTCAACCTCTCACAACATCTTATCTAGCCTTAAAATGCCATTTTGAGCAACTTTGATGTTGGGAAGTTTTCCATTTGAAGCTTCCTTGTATGAGTTTTAGGCATTGGCTAAAAATGACCTGTAATTCCAAATGACCAAAATACCCCTGTCTTGCACAAGCCATAAGTAGAGTTCCCTAAATCATATGAAGGCATACCATACCTTTTTGGAAAGGGGAGACAATGAGGAACAACTCTCATGCTTGTCCAAAGTCCATTTGAATTATCCTTGAGGGCCAAAAGTTTGTCAGAAGACAGTCAACTTTCACAGACAAATTTCAGTGTCATCTGGTGACCCCTAACTTGCAAGAGCCATAACTTGAGTTCTAGAAATCTCCTTGATGTCTTCCACCACTCAAATTAAAGGTATTGAGATCCTATACAAGTTTCATGTTGGCCAAGGATACATTTGAAGCTTGCATTTTGACTTATCTTGCTTGGAAGTTTGCCCTAAACTAGGGAATTTTACACAGAAACCCTAATTTAGAACCTCCTATTCTCCTGGATTTCTCTTGATTTCTTCTTAGCATAACAACATATCTTTATTCTCCATGTCAAATGATGAACCCCACATCTCTCCAATAGCCCTTAATGCCTTTCAATCAGTCAATTGACCTAGAGTTGACCCAGATGAAACCATAGTTGACTGTCTTCAACTGCAATTCTTGTGACTTCACCAATGACTTGTCTCCTTCTCCAAATGACTTTCTAAGTCCTCCAAGATGTCTAGATACTCCCCATGCTCAGCCCACATCTCACCATTTCTTTGTTGATCCTCATACACCCTCAGTTAGGAGATAGATGAACTGCTTGATCCATTGACTTGATAGCTTCCAAATTCTTTTCTGATGACTTGAATGAGATTGAATCAGAATAATAACCTCTTGATAGGCCTCTAGAGATGAGAATAATGATTGGTCCCCCTGTTGTATGACTTGCTATGCTTATGCTATGCAGATGAGTAACCTATGTACATGACTCTATATGCAAATGCTAATGACATTGAAACATAAACCAAGTGAATAAGGTTGGGCAAATTTTTAGGGTGCAACAACTGGCACTGAAAGAGGCAGAGGTACAAACCCATGAGGTAGCCCATACGATGGTAGATTCGCAGCAATGACTACTGTCGGAGTTGGCTCCACAGCTTGTACAAACCCATGAGGTAGCCCATACGATGGTAGATTCGTAGCAATGACTACTGTTTTTCGCAGTTGCAACCTTGTCTTTCCCTTTTTTGTCAGGTTTTTCCGATCGTTTCCTTTCCCTCTCTTTGGGATAAATAACGAAAGGTGGCGACTCTTCTATTTTCTGCTGGGTGTTGTTCGCAGTTACGACAGCTGGCGACTCTGCTGGGGACTCTGGTTCCCTATGCGAGTCACTCCTAGCGCTTGTCTGTTGCGTCTTTGGGTGTTTACTTTTGTGCAGTTTTTGCTTTATGTACATTATCTGTTGTATATTATTGCATTTGCATTCTTGGTGCTGCTGTGTTGTGGGTTGGGTTGTTCCATTGAGAGATAAGTCGGACCTGGGCTTGAGTATACACATAGGATTAGAGTGAAGATTAACGGGAGCTTGTGTAGCGTTTGGCAGCATAATAGCTCGCGTGAAATTCACGTTCAGACGAGGTTTTTCTTCGGAAATATTCTATCCTGCGTGTCTGGTGCAGTTGAGGGAATATTGACTTAGAGAGATTATCGACTCTGGAGACCATTCATTTGGGAAGTCAGCTAAGTGAGGCCGCTTCGTTAGACTATGATGCCAAACCAGAAATGGTGAATGTATCATCGTTTCTTGAAAGTCGGTGACGCTGACCACCCGCATAGGATGCCGTACCTTTCAAGACTATAACCCACATGTGAGAGGGATGGGTTTTTGCAAGAAACCTGGCCTTCAACAAACCCTGGTTTTCTTGTCAGTGCGGAATTTTGATCCTAAGTGTTCCATCCAGTGTATTATCTCAGTGTTCTAATTAGAGCAGAGCTCTGGTTGAATTCAGTCAACGGCACAGCAGCAACGTATTTGAGCATTGGATACCTTGATCCCATGTGTGCATCTGCATAATCATTCTGCATTTAACATTGCATGTTTGTGTGTGTTACAGGTTCTCGTCCTTCCCTTGATTTTGGTACTGGTCTTCTGCAGAGATGGAAGTTAGCAGGAAGAGAATTGTTGTGTACAAATTTCTGGCACCTGAGTTGGGACCTTTATTTGGTATGATCTCCATGGCTGATCCTGGTGTTCTTGCAGCTTTCAGGGAACAGTATGGTGGAATTCTGAAGTTTTTCCGCAAGCTCACGAGTTATGAGCATGGAGCTATTCATACCCTGTTGCAGTTTTATGATCCTCCGCTGAAATGCTTCATGTTTCCGGACTATGTGTTGGTTCCGACTTTGGAGAAATTCGCTTACATCTTAGGGGTTCAGATTCTGAACAAAGTGTCTTTCTTCAGCTCTGAAGAAGAGCCTAATCTCGAGAAGTTGTCCGCCGCTCTTTATTTGAGCGCCTCTGACTTGGCAGATCATGTTATTAGCAGAAACAAAGTTTCCGGATTTACTTTACCCTTCTTGGTCGACAAAGCCCGAGAGTATGCTGACAAGGGTTGTTGGGTGGTTTTCAGTGCTATCTTGGCTCTGTGTGTCTATGGCATTGTGTTGTTCCCCAATGTACCAGACTTTGTTGATTTTGATGCTTTTCATATCTTCGCTTTCAAGAACCCCGTACCTACTCTTCTAGGATACTTGTATCATTCAATGCATTACAAGAAAGAGAAAAGAATAGGAAAGATGGTTTCTTGTTGTGCACCGCTATTGCATAAATGGTTTGTTGATCACCTTCCTCGCTCTGGAGCTTTTGTGGATTTTGTGAACTCATCTGAATGGTTGAAGAGACTTATGGGTTTAACGGAGAAGAACATTGTCTGGTTCAACTGAGACTTGTTGGGTCATGAGCTTATCTTTAGTTGTGGTAGCTTTCCTAATGTGCCCTTGATAGGGAGGAAAGGCGGTATCAATTATAATCCTTCTCTTGTTGTGAGATAATTCGGTTATGCTTTGAAAGGACCTCCGAAAGAAGAGGAAGTACAGGAATCTCTGTACTTCACAGGTGTAGCTGATCCTTGTATCTCGGCCAGATTCGTGGACGCTTGGGGTAAGATTCACAAGAAGGGAAAGCTTTCTTTAGGCAAAGGAGATTGTAGAGCCTATGATTCCTACTTGGATTGGATTCAGGAGCGAGTGAAAGAGGAACTATTGCCATTTCCTGTTGAAGAACCATTGTATCCCTTAGTCATTGAGCCGCCTACAACCATCGACATCCTGAGATATACCAAGCTTTGGGCAGAGAAGGAAGAGCTGCGCAAAGAGAATGAAGAGTTGAAGCAGGAAATCAGTCAGCTGAAACATGATAAGGGTGAAGCTGTTTATTTGGCCAAGACAAAGTTAGAATCCTTTATCAAGTTGGAAAAAGAGCTTGCTGATCAGGTACAAGCACAGAAGAAACTCGAGGGAATCAGCGAAAAGTGATGGATCAAGTTCAAGCCGAATTGCAGGAAGTCAGGGCTCGCATGGCCCAGTTAATGGAACTGATGCAGACTATTGCTAGTGGGCAGGAACTTTTAAGAACTTTGGTCCAGCCGTTGATAGCACGAGTTGACGAAGACGGTGTTTTCCATGGAGGAGCTGGTCTTATTCCTCCATAGATCGGTGGATCTATTCTGCAGGGTATCCCTACTATTGTTGTACCTCCGGGCGAAGGAGCTGCGAATGAGAATGGTAATATTGCTGGTAATGGAAGTGTGTGCGCTGTGCACGGGGCTGCTGGCCCTCATTGGGAAGATAATCAGGATGATGTATTTTCTGTGAAAGATATGGAGGGTGGTTTACCGACTGAAGCTGACCGAAGGTTTAAACTGATTAAGGAAAAAATGAAATTGTTTGAGAATCATAACTCTGTGGGCCTTGATATGTCTGATCTTGGTTTGGTTCCTGGGGTCAGGATTCCTCCAAAATTTAAGGTTCCCGATTTTGATAAGTACAAAGGGACAACCTGTCCAAGAGTGCATATTCGGGCGTATTTCAAGAAGATGTCTGCTTTCTCCAATGATGAAAAGCTGCTGATGCACTTTTTCCAAGACATTCTGGCAAGAGCTTCTTTGGAGTGGTATATGGGGCTTGAGAGAACCCATATTCGCAGCTGGAAAGAATTGGCCGAGGCTTTTGTGCGTCATTATCAATATAATAGTGATTTGGCACCAAATCGGGTACAATTGTAGAGCTTGTCGCAGAAAAATATTGAGTTTCAAGGAATATGCCCAGAGGTGGCGGGATCTGGCTGTAAGAGTGCAACCCCCTTTGGTTGAAAGGGAGTTGATCGACTTGTTCATGGATTTGTTACCTGGTGTGTACTTTGAGAAGTTGATAGGTTGCATGTCTGCAGGGTTTTCTGATTTGGTAATAGCTGTTGAGAGATTAGAAAGTGGAATCAAGTCCGGTAAGATTCCGAATGGTGGTGGATCCTCGTCGGGAGGAACAAAGAAGCCATATTTTGCAAACCCCAAGAGAAGGGAGGGGGATACAAATGTTGTTTCTCATAAGGGTAAAGGTAGAGCTCAGTCCAGTTATCCTCAACAAGTCGCTACAGTATATATCCCGGCTGCAGCTCATCAGCAAGCCAATGTTCAACGACCTTATGCTGCCAGGCACAATACGGCTAATAGGCAGTTTGCGAATCCTCCGATGTCGTATTCTCAGTTGTTACAACGGTTGCTGCAGTTACAATTGGTTCAGAAGAGGACCTTGGCTCCTCTCACTGGTCCGCCACTTGCTGGGTACGATGCGAACGCTAGATGCGAGTTTCATTCGGGTGCTTCAGGGCACGATATTGACCAGTGCAAAGCTTTCAAGCATAAAGTACATGACTTGCTTGATTCTAAAGCTATCAATTTCACCAATGAGGGGCCTAATATGACTCAAAACCCGATGCCGAATCATGGGGTGGCCAGATTCAATGCCATTGTCGAGGGGGAGAAGTTGAATCTGATAACTGATGTTAAGGATTTGAAGACTCCATTGGGTTTTGTGAAGTCAAGCTTGTTGAAGAAGAGGGTGTTTCCTGGTTGTTCTGCTGACTGCTTAGAGTGTGAAGCGCAGCCTGAGGGTTGTGATCTTTTGAAGAAGGGTATTCAGAGAATGATTGATGAGGGTTGTTTGCAATTTGATAAAGTCGTGAAAGAAGACGCCGAGCATAAAGTGAGTAATGATGGAAACGAAGTTGCTACGATTTCCATTCCATACTGGACTATCAATATTTCAGCGCCTGCTAGGCCAGCTCCGGTTACCATTATTGTACCTGGACCCATGTTGTACGAGAGCACTAGAGCTATCCCATGGAATTATGGGGGAGAGGTGTTCTGTAATGGGAAGAAGCAAGAATGGACAGGGTCTGCAAGCGGAAGTTCGTCGGTTGAGAACATAGTTGGTGCCAGAGGTATCACCAAAAGTGGTAGGGTCTTTTCTCCGCCGGAGGTTAATGCGGATGAGAATGACAAAGGCAAACGTAAGGTTGTGATTGAGGAGAATGTCCAACCACAGGTCGGTGCTGATGATCTTTCAAAGGATGCGGAGGAATTTATGAGGCTAATTCGGAAGAGTGACTACAAAATTGTGGATCACTTGAATCAGACTCCTTCAAAGATATCTATCCTATCATTGTTGATGATTTCGGAGGCGCATCACAATGCTCTACTGAAAGTCTTGAATGCAGCATATGTACCTCAAGAGATTTCTGTTAGTAAGTTGGAAGGGGTAGTAGCTCATGTGAACACCGATAATGGTCTCGATTTTACTGATTTGGATCTGACTCCTGCCCAGAGGAACCATAATCGTGCTTTGCTTATATCTTTGGAATGTAGAGGTTCTTTGATGTCACATGTCCTGGTTGATACATGATCATCCCTCAATGTGCTTCCGAAGAAGGCATTAATGAAGTTGGACATTCAAGGTTTGATATGCACATCCAGTGATCTGGTGGTGAGAGCTTTCGATGGATCTAAGAGATCAGTGTTTAGGGAAATCACGCTGCCTATTCAGATAGGACCAGAGATCTTTGATGCAACTTTTTATATTATGGATATCCAGCCAGTATACAACTGCTTACTTGGCCGACCTTGGATACACGCTACTGGGGCAGTCACCTCAACGTTGCATCAAAAGCTGAAGTATATGGTGGAAGGGAAGATAGTCACAGTATGCAGTGAAGAGAACATTATGGTTAGCCAATTTTCATCCTTCAAGTACGTGGAAGTGGATGGGGAGATCCACGAAACACTCTGCCAGGCGTTCGAAACAGTTCAGATTCAGGGGAAGTCTCCTGTAGAAGCCAAGGGCCCAGAAATTTCGATGTCATCGCTCAGGGAAGCTCATGCTATCGTAGAATCCGGCTTGTCTCAGAAGTGGGGCCAAGTTCTTAATGTTCCTGTCAAGCAGGACAAGTTCGGCCTGGGATACAAACCCTCCAGTTCTTCTCAAAGCATTCCGAGATACAAGGGGCCAATGCAGTTCACTAGCAGTGGTGTGATATTTGACAGGATTAATGCTGTCAGAGATGATGAAGGTGACAGTGACTGCGATATGGATGCTTGGATTCGTCCATGTACTCCTGGCCAGAAGCTGTGCAACTGGACTACCGAAGAAGTCATTCATGTTAATGCTGCAGAGTAATGTTCATTGTTTTGATTATGTTCAGTCCTACGTTCTGCCCAAGACGTAGTGACCCATTTGTAGGGCCTTCTTGTTGTTTGCACTTTATCATTAAATAAAAGACGTTTCACATTCAAATATCATGATCCCTGTTTTTATTATTTTTGTTTTGCATTTATATTAAACAGAAAAATGGCAATGTGTTTGTTTATTGCATCGCATAATAAACATAACATCCTCATGCAGGTCTTTTCTATCGGATGCCATCAATTCAGGTTCGGCTATGACTTCGTATGACTTTGATAATCCCATTTATCAAGCTGAAGATGAGACTGACAAAGACTGTGAACTACCCGAAGAGTTAGCCAGGCTTCTCAAGCAGGAGGAAAGGGTCATTGTGCCTCATCAGGAGGATATTGAGATTATTAATCTGGGCACCGAGGATGATAAGAAAGAAGTTAAAGTGGGGGCTACATTGGAAGACAGTGTCAAGAGAAGATTGGTTGAAATGCTCTATGAGTATAAAGATATCTTCGCTTGGTCTTACCAAGACATGCCTGGGCTGGATACAGATATTGTGGTACACCGGTTACCTCTCAGAGAAAAATGCTCGCCAGTCAAGCAGAAGTTGAGACGGACAAGGCCTGACATGGCAGTCAAGATCAAAGAAGAAATTCAGAAGCAGTTGAATGTTGGGTTTCTTGCTGTTACGAATTACCCTCCGTGGGTCGCTAATATTGTTCTTGTGCCTGAGAAGGATGGAAAGGTCATGATGTGCGTTGATTATCGAGATCTGAATAAAGCGAGTCCGAAAGATGATTTCCCACTCCCCCATATCGATGTGTTGGTTGATAACACCGCTCAGTATTCTGTGTTTTCATTCATGGATGGCTTCTCTGGGTATAACCAAATCAAGATGGCCCTAGAGGACATGGAGAAAACTACTTTCATTACACAGTGGGGAACTTTTTGCTATAAGGTGATGCCCTTTGGATTGAAAAATCCAGGGGCAACTTATCAGCAGGCAATGGTCACTTTGTTTCATGATATGATTCATCATGAAGTTGAAGTTTATGTTGATGACATGATAGCAAAGTCACAGACGGAGGAGGGACATCTGGTCCATCTTCTGAAATTGTTCGAAAAGTTGAGGAAGTTCAAGTTGAGGCTGAATCCTAACAAGTGCACCTTAGGGGTGAGATCTGGAAAGTTATTGGGCTTCATTGTTTGTGAAAAGGGTATTGAGGTAGATCCTGCCAAAATAAAAGCTATACAAGAAATGCCTGAGTCGAGAACGGAAAAAGAGGTCAGTGGTTTCCTGGGGAGATTAAACTACATTGCAAGGTTTATATCTCATCTTACAGCCACTTGTGAACCAATATTCAAATTGCTAAGAAAAGATCAAACGGTCAGGTGGAATGAAAATTGCCAGAAAGCATTCGAAAGAATAAAATAATATCTGCAGGAACCTCCAATACTCATGCCTCCAATTGCAGGGAGACCACTGATCATGTACCTCACGGTTCTTGAGAATTCAATGGGATGTGTGCTCGGCCAACAAGACGAGTCAGGTAGGAAAGAGCATGCCATCTAGACTAAGAAATTCACCGATTGTGAGTCGAGATACTCGATGCTAGAAAAAACATGTTATGCACTCGCCTGGGCTGCTAAGCGTTTGAGACAGTACATGTTAAACCACACAACCCTATTGATTTCAAAGATGGACCCGATCAAGTACGTCTTTCAAAAACAAGCACTCTCCGGAAGGATTGCCTGATGGCAAATGGTGTTAACAGAGTATGATATTTAGTATGTTTTCCAGAAAGCCAATAAGGGAACCGTTCTGTCGAAATATCTCGCGGAACAGCCGATTGAGGGTTATCAGCCGATAAAGTTTGACTTCCCAGATGAAGACGTCATGTTTTTAAAGATGAAAGACTGTGACGAGCCTTTACCTGACGAGGGGCCTGAGATTGGATCTCAGTGGAAACTGGTTTTCGACGGAGCGGTTAATTCGTATGGTAACGGAATCGGTGCGATCATTACTACTCCTCGTGGTTCTCATATACCGTTCACCGTCCGATTGACATTCACCTGTACCAATAATGAAGTCAAGTATGAAGCTTGTATTATGGGTTTAGAAGAGGTCGTTGATATGAGGATTAAGAATCTGGATGTATACAGTGACCCAGCGTTAGTCGTTAACCAAATCAAAGGAGAATGAGAAACTCGTCAGGCCAACCTGGTGCCTTATAGAGATTATGCAAGGAGAGTGTTACCTTTCTTCGATAGAGTTGATTTCCATCATATGCCGAGGGATGAGAATCAGACGGCAGATGCCTTGGCCACGCTATCTTCAATGTACAAAGTGAATTTCTGGAATGAAACTCCTGCTATCACCATTATGCGTCTCGATAGACCTGCTTTTGTATTTGTGGTGGAGAAAGCATCCAATGGAAAGCCTTGGTATTTCGATATCAAGCATTTTCTCAAGACTCCGGAGTACCTTTCTGGGGCATCCAGCAAGGATAAGAAGACTCTGAGGAGGTTAGCTGGAAATTTTTATCTGAATAAGGACGATGTGCTCTACAGGAGAAATTTCGACACGGTCTTGCTATGCTGTGTTGATGAACTTGAAGCAAACCTGTTGATGAAAGAAGTTCACGAGGGTTCTTTTGGCACTCATGCCAGTGGGCATGCAATGGCTAGAAAATTATTGAGATCTGGGTATTATTGGATGACTATGGAATTTGATTGATTCAAATACGCTAGAAAATGCCATAAATGCCAGGTTTATGCGGATAAGGTGCATGTGCCTGTTTCCCTTGAAAATCGAAAAACAACCGCTGATCTTCCAAATCTAACTTTGGTGACTCACAGGATCGATCAGATTGATACTAGGACATGTGCTAAAAGATTTGTTTTTGTTTTAAGAATCTATTCAAGTTCCACACTCGAACAGTATTGGGGTGAAAGAATTCTAAAGGAACGTCTATTCAACTACAGGTTAATTTAAAGACAAAACAAAGCTTTTAATAAAGGGGAGGAAAGTTTGTTGGGAGAAAACAAGTCAGATTGAGGACGAAGAGAAAAGAATTGCATAGGAAGGGGAGAGATAAAGTAAGGGAAAAAGGATAAAGACAATAAAAGACTTTGTAAAATTTAAAGTAAAAACAAGTAAATTGCATTAAGTTAAAAGATGGTGTGTTTACATAACGTACATTCTCTTACAATACTCGCTTTCTCTACACTCGGATACTTGGAGTAATTTCAAGACTAATTTGTACAATAGTAAATTACAACACACTTTGGATATGTCTAAGACACCCTATTTATAGTAATTAAAAAATAACCTTTAATAACCTCTATTGTCATCTCCTTGTGCCATTTTTCACAAATGCATGGTGATACTGCCCTTAGGGTGACACGTGTCTCCCTCAATATTCAACAGGCAAAACCATTCCCTCCAATATTTGAATTTCAAAAATCCTTCGACAAACCATCCTTCTCAGCAGGCGGTCGAACTCCTGGCTGCTGGGTGAGTCCTTCGACTCCTTCTTCTGACTGATTTGCCTCTTTTGACCATTCTCTTGTTCTCAACTTATTTTTTACCCTTTTGTCTTGAACACCTTCTTTCTACATGAGGCGTCGAATTTAGGAGCTAACAGTGCCACCAACTCCTCTGAATGTGTTAACGTCTCCTTGGCCTTTTGCTATGTGGGGAATTGATGTGATCGGAAAGATTGAGCTGACTGCTTCTAATGGACATCGCTTCATTCTGGTCGCGATTGATTACTTTACGAAGTGGGTAGAAGCAGCGTCCTTTGCCAATGTCACGAAACAGATGGTCGCCAGATTCATAAAGAAGGACATCATTTATCGTTATGGAATTCCTGAGAGAATCATTACTGATAATGGTTCAAATTTGAATAACAAAATGATGAAGGAACTGTGTCAGAGTTTCAAGATTGAACATCACAATTCTTCTCCATATCGTCCAAAGATGAATGGTGCTGTTGAGGCAGCTAATAAGAATATCAAGAAGATTGTGCAGAAGATGCTGGTCACCTACAAAGACTGGCACGAGATGTTTCCTTTTTCTCTTCACGGTTATCGTACTCCGGTGCGTACATCAACCGGGGCAACTCCTTTCTCACTGATGCATGGTACGGAAGAAGTCCTGCCATTAGAAGTTGAGATTCCTTCTTTAAGGGTATTGTCGGATGTAAGGCTTGACGAAGCTGAGTGAGTGCGAACTAGGTTGAATCAGCTGAACTTGGTTGAGGAAAAGAGATTGGCAGCCATTGCTCACGGCCGGTTGTACCAGAGTAGGATGAAGAAAGCCTTTGATTAGAAAATGCGTCCTCGGTGCTTTCAGACGGGTAATTTGGTGTTGAAAAGGATCCTTCCTCCTCAGACAGATCACAGGGAAAAATGGACTCCTAACTATGAAGGTCCGTATGTGGTAAGAAAGGTTTTCTCTGGCGGAGCCTTATTGCTATCTACCATGGATGGTGAAGATTTTCCGCTCCTGTGAACGCATACGTGGTTAAAATATACTTTGCTTAAAGAGACCCGCTGGACACAAAAAGAAAAGTCCAGGCAAAAATGGGGCATCCCGGCGAACCATAAAAAGAATGGTTTCGGGCAAAAATTAGGGATAAAAAGAAAAGAAAAAGAATGAACCCGCAAAGTCGAAAACCTGAAAAGGCGACTTTGGCAGAAATGGGTATCCCGGTGGATTGAAAACCCGAAAGGGCGGTCCAAGCAAAAGTTAGGGATTTTAAAAAGCAAATGATCACGGTCTGCGTTCGATCTATAAGCTTGTGAACAGTTATCCTGAAGGAAAGGAATCAGTCCAGTCAGTCTTGTCAGAAGACGAAACATGGGGAACATCAAAGACATACAGGTCATAACTGAATCGACACAAGGTGGTTGTCTGTTTCCACATTGTCGACATTTGTATATTGTATTATTTTTCTAGTTTTTGAGCAATTACCTCTTTTCAGGAATTGCATCCGAATTGTAATTCGCCTATTTACAGACCGTTCATCAATAAAGTATTCATTTCAGTCAAAGACCTTTCTTTTTCTTGTTTGTTTTACTATTTTGTTTGCGAAATGTCTGTTATTTTGGTAAACACTGCAAGTAAAAGCAAGAGGATGTACAAAGCATAACGAAAGTGCTAACTTTTCTTCAACAGCAAGTATCATGAATGGTAACTGAGGTAACCATTTCACATATAGAACATTTTTGGTGTCTTTCTTTGTTGCAGGTCAGCAGGGTTGTCCTTCACCGATGGAGATTTCCTTATCCTCAACAGTTCAAAATTGCAGCAAATGGCAGTTGTTATCAGCCGGGTATTCTCAACAAGTTGAGTTTGATACCTCCGGCAGAATGGACTCGTCCCAACAGGTTGAATGCAGTCAGGCATGAGCAACGAGGATGTTTGCTTCCCCATAACAGAGATTTTGCTTCCCTAGTGAAGTGGTCGCGGAATCCGATTATCAAGTCTGAAATGGTGTACCTCCAGCAAGACAAAGCTTTATTTTCATGAGAGAGTGAACCCCCAGCAGAGTAGGATAGAAGTGGTTCCCTCAGCGGTAGGGTAGTTTGTAAACCAGTATTCTTCTCCAGCGGAGGCAACGTCTGTGACGCCCTTTCCCAACGGAGTCGACATTCAGGTGTTTTCCGAGTAATATCGGTATTCAGGATTTTCTCTAGTAGATTATAGTGTTGATTCCCTCGGCAGAGTAAATGGTAGAACAAGAATGTGGGATTTCCCTAGTAGAATGGAGTTCCTAGTAGGAGTATCTGATATTCCTCGGCAAGACAGGTTGATACCTGACGTAATCCCAAGCAGAGTGGATTCTTTCCCAAGCAGGATGGAGTTTTTTGGAATGCCATTCAGGGCTGATTTCTCGAGCAGAGTAAAGTCAATCTCAGGCGGTTGGTTGTATTTTTCCTGCAGGGTCGGTTTCCTCAACAGAAGGGGTTTGATTTAAGCAGAAGGTCGCTTGTTTCCCAGCCGAGTTTTTTCAATTTACCAGAAGAGGTGTATTCTGGAGGGCCATCCAGGGCATTTTTCTCAGTAGGATGTGATTTAATCCCCAGCGGAGTGGATTTTTGTTCTTGGAAGAACAGTACTACCTAAGTTTTGTTTCAGGAGGCCATCCAGGGTTTGTTTTCCCAGTAAGTCCAATTTACTGGCATGTGCTAACTATCCCCGACAGGGTCGTTTCCTCTCCCCGGCAGAGTTGGTTTTTTCTCTCTAGCATTTATTTTGCTGGGGTGGTTCTTTTACATTTTTATTTTGCATTAGCATCCTCCCAAATGCGTAGCATTTCCATTTCGTGTGGAGCATTACGCTATTTTCGAGCATACGCATGTGAAACATAAGCTAGGTTGTTATCTCTGTGTTTCAGGTGTTTTCCCTGGAGAATTGATCTTTTTGCCTTTGGTATCCAGACCATGGCAGCTTCTGTTAGCCTACGTGGTATCCAGACCCCGACTTACGTTTTTTCCCAACAGTATCATCGGATTTTAGCTGATTATGTTGTTTTGGGACTCATTTGGTAGTCAGACCTTGATGAGTATTTGTGATGAATGTCTCTGTCTGTCGAGTACCCAAACTCCGGTTAGTCCCTCAATTGTTGATGTTTTTCTCTTTCCGTCGAGTACCCAACCTCCGGTAAAGACAGTTGTGGTATTCAGACCATGGTGATGTCAGACATAATTTCTTTGTCCGTTGAGTATTCAGATTCTGGTCAGTGTCGTCGAGTATCCAGACACCGGCAAACCTCCGATTGCATAAGTGTGTTCCTGTGTTGTCGAGTATCCAGACTCCGGCAGACTTCATTGATTCATTTTGTCCGTGCAGTATTCAGGCTCCGGCAGTTTGAGATGGTGTTCTTAAACCCACATGGTATCCAGACCATGGCAGCTCCGGTTAGCCTGCGTGGTGTCCAGACTCCGGCTTATGTTATTTCCCCCTGCGGTGTCGTCAGACGTCGATGGATGGTATCTTTGCAAACTCAGGTGGCATTCATGCCATAATGAATGTCTCTTCGTCCGTCGAGTATCCAGACTCCAGTCAATCTTCGTCGAGCATCCAAGCTCCGACTATTTCGTTGAGCATTCAGGCTCCGGTTTCTCCGCCAAGTATTCAGACTCCGGTGAATTTCCAATTCTGGTTGTATTTCTTTGTCCATTGAGTATCCAGACTCCGGTCAATTTTCGTCGAGTATCCAGACTCCGGTAAATCCCCAGTAAAGTCGCTAATTTCGTTGAGCATCCAGGCTCCGGTTGTCGCGTTGAGCATTCAGGCTCCGATTTTTGTTCGTCGAGTGTTCAGACTCTGGCAAATTTCCAATTTGTGAATCCCTTGGTCCGTTGAGTACCCAGACTCAGTCATTTTGGTTGAGCGTTCAGGCTCCGATTTGTTCGTTGAGTACCCAGACTCCGGTGATTCGTATATTGATTCATTGTGTCTGTCAAGTATCCAGACTCCGGTCATTACATCGAGTATTCAGACTCCGGCAAATCTCGCTGATTCATTATGTTCGTTGAATATCCAGATTCCGACAATCGGTAGTGTTACCCTTCAGCCGATATGGTATTCAGACCTTGGCACAACTTTGATGCACGAGTTCATCTTAGGTGTCTCCTCGACAAGTTTACTTGGTTAAGTTTCTCTTTGTCCCAGAACAGAGTTATTTGTTTAAATTTCTCTTGTTTTCTTCACCAGAGTTACTTGGTTAAGTTTCTCTCTTCCTCAGCGGAGTATACAGATGTTTATTAGATTCAGCTACTTCCGGAGATTTCTATCCCCAATCAGAGTTGGCAGTTTATTTCTGCAGGTGGCAAATTTCCGGGTTCTTTGGTATTCAACCGTCTTTTACCTTGATTGTTTGAAATTCGATGCTCTCATCCCTTCAGGTTCAAGTCGATTGAATAGGGGCAGCTGTAGTACCCCAAAATTTGCCCTTTTGTTTTAACCTTAACTGGTTTTTGTTTCTTTGCATTTTTGCATTTTTTTCGCATATCATATCATCCGTTCTCGAGGCATGGGATCGAGGCATTCCTGTGGCTCAGGTTCATTTCGGCGCAAAAGACTGAACAACGAACAGCGAGCATCAGAGGCTCGGGCATTTATTTTGCCCAACGGTCAGGCGGCCGATTTTATTTTTATTTTGCAGGATAACAACAGTTCATAAGGCAGAACTCAGGCTCATGTCAAGCATTTTTACAGTGATAACATTCAAGAACAAGGTTCAGAAGCTTAACGGAGCTCCAAACAGTTGAAACAGGGCAAATATGCAGATTTCCCTCCAAAAGGCGCCAAATTCAAAATTTTGAAGGTTTTAATTGGTTAACGCATGTGGTTAACCGATTAACCAAGTCAAATCAGGTCATTGTGGGGTTTTTTTTAAAGGTGTTAACCGATTAACCTATATGGTTAATCGATTAACCAGTGCAGATTTTGCCTCTGCACGTGAATTTGCAACGCAGAGCCATTTAGGGTTCAATTTTGATCACTTGAATTAAAATTTTACACTTGGGAAGGATCTAGAACCTATTTGGAATTTGATTAATTTCATTTTTCCTCCAAAATCCCATTCTTCATCCCAAACCAAAATTCACAAATCAACTTCCAAGCCTTTCCTTTGGATCCAAACCTAAGTGATATTTAAGTGATTCACTCCAAACCAAAGCAAGCTAATCTTCATTTTTCACTCTCATTTTTCAGAATTCATCTCAATTCTCTAAACTTTTCTCTCAATTTTCCAATTCCAAAACCTTCACTCAAAGCTCTTTTCGATTGAATTCTTTTATTCTTCCTTGGAATCAATAAATTCTTGAGCTCAAACCTCCATCTATCATCTCCATCAAAGTGATTTCATCATTCAATTTTCGTGCACAATTGGATATGAATCTGGAAGTGATTTTGGAAGTGATTATTTGGCTTATTTTAGATTAATCTTGAAGGATCTCCATTGGATCTGTTCAATGGTGTGGATCTTGAAGTTCCGAACTTCTAGCATTGGATCTGTTCAATTTCAGTTAATTCAACATTAACCGAAGCAATTCTCCGCTTCGAAGGTTGGAATTCTAGATCCACAGCATTTTTAAGCTTATTCGCATGTTCATGTTGATTTTCATATTCGATTGAGTTTTGGTTGACATGATTGTGGATGTTGCTGTTTAGATCTGTTTACATGCTGTTTGAATCATAATTTGCTGATTTAATTTTGTGATTAAGTGATTATGCGATCATCCGGTTGATCGGATAAGTGCTTATTTGCTGCACATGCTGTTCTGTTGCTGATTTTCTGCTGTTGGCACAATGTTAATCGGTTAACGCATATGGTTAACCGATTAACCATCTCAAATTTTCAAAGTTTTTTCAAAGTTTCAGAGTGTTAATCGGTTAACACATATCGTTAACCGGTTAACCAGTTCAAATTTTCAAATATTTTAAACGTTAACAGTGTGTTAACCGATTAACCCCTGGGGTTAACCGATTAACACTGTGCCAGTGGGTATGTTTTGCTGTTTCGCTTGCTTATTTGAGTACCGTTTCACTTCGAATCATCGTAGTTCGATATGATGCATTTAAAGTAAAATGTTTTGGGATATATGTCACTGTTTTGATTGTTTAATCGAGATTTCGCCGACATTCGTGTTCTTTTCCACTTGAATGCAAGCTTATGGATGTGGTTCAAGGTGGTGATTTTTGCATGTTTGTTTGTTTCCATCTTTTGCGCTTTCGTTCATTTTTGCATCATTTTTGCATCGCTGTTGAGGTCAAGATGCGCTTGTGGCCGATGCTTCCCCACACATTTTTCTTCCCTCCCTACCTTCTAAGTGTGCATTTTCATGTGTGCATCTCTTACTTGTGATCGAATTTACTTGGTGCTTTCTTGTGCTCTTTGCCATGATCCCCATAGGGTTCCTAGTCCATCCGTTTAGGATGGGAGTAGGAGAGACATTAGGTGTTCAATCCAAGCATGCTAACATTAGGGTAAATGTTTCCCTTTTACTCCAAACTTTAGGACCATTTTGCATGACAACGTTAGGGCCGAGTTTCCCTTAGACCTTCCGCGCGTCTCTCTCTTTCTCATCTCAAAACAATTCTAACTCATCTAATAAATGCGATGAACGTTGCGCGCTATGAGCCTTAAGCTACATGGGAAATGACGAGTGAGGGGTCTCCTCTCGCTTATCTATAGTGTTTAGTGTCCGTCCCGTTTGGGGGCGATACACGACGCAGACGCTCCTATGTCATAGTCTTTAGTGCAACGTGAATCACAAACCGAATTAATTCACTAGCTTCACTAAAAAACACAAAACAAATTTCAAACTTTTTTCCTTCGGGATTAATCGGAAACCTTTTTTTAGAAAAGAGTGTTGTTAAGCTTCGGTTCTACCGCAAACAGGCTTTGTCCCTAAGTGCTGGAACAGATGTTTAACCATATTTGATTAAAACACTTAATCAACCTGTGGTTTCGTGTCAGCCCGAACTACGTTTGCTTTGATTTCTCATACCAGATGAGGATACGTAGGCACAAGACAACGATGTCTTGGCGAGCAACCTTCCCCCCTTTTCTCCCGTAGTTAGCCGAACTACGTTGACTCTAACTTTCCCATTGCACGAGGGAATACGTAGGCACAGAGCGGCGATGCTCTGCCGAGTCTCTTTTCTTTTCTTTTTTGTCTTGTGGGCCTGTAGCGTAGATAGTTTAAACACACCCTTAGATAGACAACAAGCATGGATCCCGTCGAGTACGACGGACGTGAGGGGTGCTAATACCTTCCTCTTGCATAATCGACTCCCGAATCCAGGACTTGGTTGCGATGACCTTGTCTTTCCCTTTTTCGCAGTTGCGACACTAAGAGGTGCCCAAAGTCATCAATTCATCTTTCAGATATTATGAATTTCCCGAATACTCGATGGTTAACAATATTCTCAAGAGAAACTCTTTTGAGCGTAGTATCGCGTATCAACTATTTTAGGACTACTCCCTCATAGTCATCGCACTACGTCCTAAGAAAGGCCAAAGTTATATTAAGGGTAACTAAAGGTTCCCAGTATCACAGGCTCCTAGGTCGATAGTAGTGATGTCTTCACGAATACTCGTTCAACAACACTATTCTCGATAGGGCATCAATTGAGCGATGATTCTCAAGTCAGCTTGGTCAAGAATCACTCCCTATAAGCCTCGTCGGATATATCACCTTCATATCATAAGCACGCTTAAGTCCGGGTATAGGACTTATCTCACAATAATATATAACCCAAGCAAATACAGTCATATAAATATATATATATATATATATATATATATATATATATATATATATATATATATATATATATATATATATATATATATATATATATATATATATATATATATATATATATATATATATATATATATATATATATATATATATATATATATATATATATATATATATATATATATATATATATATATATATATATATATATATATATATATATATATATATATATATATATATATATATATATATATATATATATATATATATATATATATATATATATATATATATATATATATATATATATATATATATATATATATACAAACATATAATTAGCAAATAACACAAATCAAACAAGTTAGGGGTAACCCACAAAATTCAGCCAAATCCTCAGTGAAGTCGTCATTTTCTGTTGCGGTGAGAATTGGATATCAAGCTATTGCTTAACTTGAATCGCACATCTTTGAATTCACAATCGGTCTTTGATTTATCCGAAGAAAAGGTTAATTATACCTAAGGAAGGTGTTGATTATACCTAGGGAAGGTGTTACCATCCTAAGCATATGTAGTATTTTATAAGAACCTCTTATTTTATTAGTTATTTGTTATATGTTATATGATATGCTAAAGGGTTGAAGGTAAAAAGAGAGACCTAAGGGGTTAATCCTAAGTATACTCGCTAAGAAATTGCATCTTGTGCCTACGTATCCTGACGGGAATGGAATTAGAGTATTCGTAGTTCCCGTCAACGAGGGTGAGGAACTTCTTAACTGTGGTCAAGGTTCCAGGGGAAGTAAGTATTCATAGTGAAGTACTTACATGGAGTGTGGAGACTCCAAGTCTAAGTTGAATTGTTGAAAGGTACGTAAGATGAGTAAGTATCCATGGCAGGAACTTACGTGGAGTACGACGACTCCGATCCTAATGCTAGGATAAGGGAATGAGTATGGATGTCCATGGCAAGTAGTTTACATGGAGTGCGGCGACTCCGATCCTAAGGCTAGGATGAACGGAAGGGATGTCCATGGCAGGACGCTTGTGTGGAGTACGACGACTCCGATACTAAGGCTAGGATATAGGGAAAGATAGATGAGTGTGCGTGGCAGGACATTAATGTGGTGTACGACGACTCCAATCTTAAGGCTAGGATACAAGGGAATGATTTAAAGTTTCACGAAATTGACATGGCAGTCAACAGGAATGATCTTTTTCTTTGGAAATATGTAAGACAACGTAAAAGAAATACGAGTATAACAACATGTGTACAAGGAAAAAAAATTAAGCTGTATAATTAAATCACAAAGGATATGTATCACGAACAACCATTATCAACTAATTGCAATCAGATATCAAACTTCACAAAAAATGGGCCACAAGAAAATGACATTAAAAATCTGGGATGAATCACAACCCGAATGCTTCAAGAATTAATTTAAACAACCAATAATCAACCAAAACATAAACGAGGATGGTCTTGATTAGATAGGAGTTAAATAAAAAATCTAATCTATTAAATCAAAATGTATGAAAAAAAAAGTTAAGTAACTAAATAAATTAACTAAATTGTAACCACTTGATTGAGATCCTAATTAAATTAATTAACCAATTTTAATTCTAATTAAAAAAATAACTATATTTTAAAAAACTAGTCGAAACAAAAAGGTGGTGCATAGAGAAAAAAAACAGGTGGACTTTGAAGCCCGCCACCAAGATCCAAAAAAAAAAAGGTCGACCCGGCCCAAATCAAAACGTACAAGAGGGGGCTTGGGTGTGTTCAACCAAACCCTACCCTCCTCCTTCTATCTCTTCTCTGTCCAAAAACGACTGAAAACGGCCATAACAAACACGGCGAAATGAACTCGACCCTCATATCCTTCGTCTCAGCAATAGACCTCTCCTTGTCGAACAAAAATTAAAATGGAGGTTGGAATCGAATGATCAAACATAACAGAAAAACTACCTGCGGCCGTGCGTGGCTAACGGCGACGGCTTCGAAGAGATGCGGTCGCTTCGATGATTGATGGTTGGCGGCGACGCGGTAAATTTGGCACCGTGTGAAGTTGAAACGGAGCAACTTCGAGGGTGACTCCAGATGAACTTTTGAAGACTTCGATGCAAGCGACAAATTTCGACGATGTTTAGTGAGTCGTGAAGATACGTTTTCTTGATTTCCTTCTTCTCTTTTCTTCCCCCTTCTCTGTTTGTGATTCTGCCGATTTATAGGTCTAACTGAGACCAACACTTGACTTTCGAGTTGATCACTGAAATCCTGTTTTCCTTTTTCAATATATTGTGATTAATTCTGTTTGAATCTGTTTTAAAATTCTTTCCAAACTTATCCCGACATGTTCGATTTTGCCTTACAAAAATTTGAAAAACTTTCTTCGAATACTTGACTGTAGTTTCTATATCTGACTTTTCCTCTCTCAATTTCAGCGTATTTAATTGTGCCATGATGATTGATGAGTTGTTCTTTTCATTTTAATCAGATTTGGAGCTTATTTTGGGAAAGTCTTGATAGCGAATCCGTAACATTGAACACATTTTTTTATCATGAAGGCGTTTTAGATATGGAATATTCCTCTGCCGTGATGCAAATATTTTTTAGGGAAGATTGTTGTAACCCATTCTCTGATAGGTATGAACCCTTTGAACTTGGTTCATTTATAATTAACAAACCCTTTTTAGTTGCTATGTAGTAATAATATCTGGAAGCATGTAAAAAACACCATCTTTAGATATCCTTTAATTATGAATGAACTCATACTTAGTAAACATGTACTCTTCGTGATTACTCTTTCCTAATTCCTTAACAGGTTTTTCGTCTTTGCGATTGCGAAACTTGCAAATAATAATCCAGATGGACGTCTGCCAGCTGTTGGGGTATGGTGTTAAAATGGAGGTCGTTAGTGAAGCCTTGAACGACTGCATATCCATGTCAACAGGTCCCCTGTTGTAGAGCGGGAAAATTTGAACAAGCTGGAAGTAGAGTTATCATGGTTGCCAAATGTAATTCAATCCCAACTGACTGCATCTGGCAGAAAAAAATAGGTAAAACTTTCATTGCATAGCCAATTTGCACACATAATTAATATTACCGAGATTCCTGCAATTGTATCTAGATGTATCCTTCACTTAATCATGTGACTATGCAAGAATTTTCCCTTCTTCAGATCCGTAAGTCGAACACGGGCTCTAAACATGGTTGCAAGAATGACTGGCGTTAGGTTCCAGCCGTATATACATACCATGTCATCGTAAAGAGCTAATGCACCCGTCACACAATCATAACTTCCAATCATAGTACTCCAACACATCTCATTTTTAATATTGACGGTATTGACTATTTGGATTATGTGTTGATGGTTCATGATATTATGAAGTTCTTCTCTTTAATTACATCATCCTTTTTTTTTGTGTAGTGATGGGAACTCCAACAACATAACAATGTTGAAGAACAACCATCAAAGTAGCAGGGCGCCTAGATATGTCAAGTCGTGATGGATAGGCCTCCATTTTCACTTTCACATTCAAACATGATAAATCATGGGAACAACGAAACGTCAGGCAAAAGCTGCAAGACACCAAGTAAAGCTTCTCTCTCGAAACTGAGCTTCCGTATTCAGGGCGATAAGAATGCTGCTTGAGAAACTTAAAGGGTAGTTATTGATCTCTGTGAAGTTAATGAGCATGTTGTAAGGGGGCCAACTTAATTGTCTTGTGAAAAAAATATGAACTACTCGTCCATTTTCTTTTTGGGATTAATTCTAACTTACACCTTGTATTCTGTTTAAAGAAATGAATTAACCTTTGGTAGTAATTTGTAATTCATAAAGGGTGGAGGAACTTTGGATACTTGAATTTGGACCTTAGATGAATATCCTTGAATTAGCGAACCACTTTTATCTTCACTCAAAACTCTTGAAGTTTGAGACAAACAAAATCCATCAATTAATTTAATAAGTTTTGCGAAAATAAATTGATTTGATCTTGCATTCTTTGAAATTTGTGACTTGGCTTGTACTTGTAATTAGTGAATTTTAATTCTTTTTGGATGTAATGTGAATTCCTCTTGAGTTATTTGGATTCTATGCATTTCACCATGATTAATTGATAAAAAAGAGTTGTATTCTTGAATGGATTTGGTGCAATATGAACTCCTATTGTTCTTGAGGGAAATTAATCTTGTATTAGTAACGGCTTTTAGATATTACAAATCAAATTCAAAAAGTTGAGACTCAAAAAGTTGAGACTTGAATAAACCCCCTAGTGGCCTAGACTTGTAATTTGAATTGATCCCCAAGCTCATATTATAAACAAGGATCCCAAAACAAACAATGATTTTAAACAACACCTTGGTCAAGGATCCCAAAACAAACAATGATTTTAAACAACACCTTGGTTATTTAAATCTTAAGCGAGCCATGTAAGACAAATCTTAGAACAAAATAAATGCCCAGAAATTTAGCACCACTTGGAATGTTCCAGAATCCACAAGCTTACTACTCCCTACAAGTCAATCACCTTCCTCCCTTTGTAATCCATCTTGCCATGAAGTTTCGGGCAGATCCTCAAACGACTACGCATAAAAATAAGAATAGAGAACCCTAACCCTCCCTAGAAAAAATCTCTGAGAATCTTGAGGAAGATTAAACTTGCTTCGGTTAAGGATCATAAACATAAGAATATGTCTTTTCTTCATCTCAACACAACTTGGATGGACTAGGATACACACAAGACTTTGAATCTTCTACACCAACTTTGTCTTCACAAAAGACAAAATCTAAGAAAAAAATGGTTAGCTATACATGGATGATTGACCTAAAATGATTTGCAAACTATCAAGGAATCTAAGGATAAAACTTAGGGTATAACATAACCCGTCATAGTTAGAGTCTTTTGACAAAACTCTTGGTCGGTTGTCAAGGTTGTGTAAGGGATATCGGCTACTGTCACATTAGCATTGTTAGTTCCATGGTTCTATGATATAGAATTGTTCATGGTTCTATGATTGGCTAAATTATGGTAAAACTTGACTCTGCACTAATGTTAAGCAGGATGTCATTACCATAGTTATGACATCGCTAAAGGAGCAAGCAGGAGCTGGTGAAAGAACTGTTGTGGAGTGGTTTAATGTGAATGTCATGTTGAATGTCGTGACATCCATATGATGTCATGACAGAACTACTGTCATGTGTGAGAAACAGCAAGAGTAGTGGTGCAGCAGGAGCTGATACCAGAACTGCTGTCATGTGTTGACATCTGGTGCAACAGGAGCTATGTGCAGCAGGAGCTAACGAGAACAAATGACAGAGCTGCTGTCATGGATGAACTACTGTCATGGATATCATTACCAAAGTAATGACATAGCTGTCTGGCATAGCAGGTGCTGCTATGTGTTAGCAGTAGCCACAACAGGTTGAGTTGTGGTGAAGTTCCTCACAAGTAGTGAGTGAGGTGTGCAGCCACAACTGTTGGAGTTGTGATGAAGCTCCTCACAGACAGTGTGAGGTGTGCAGCCACAACAGTGTGAGTTGTGGTGAGTGAGGGGTGTTGTCATGTATTTTAAGCAAGACATAATTGCAAGACATAGTTGCATGACAACAGAAGGAACTGCTAGTGTATATCTCTTGACATAATTGGTTTGGATTGATGAGACCATGTTGAAAATACCTCATCAGTAATTATGTCAAGGAGATGGATTAGGAACAAGAACAAATTGTATTGGTATTCATAAAAGGATCTTGGAGACCTTTTATGAAACTTGAATATACTTGTCTCTAATATTATTCTGCAAAAGATTGGGAGAAACCATGACTGTCATGATGAAGATTCTGCAGAAGTGTTCAGCAGGGCAAGCTGGTCAGCTAAGAGGAAGTGAAGTTGAATGTCATGACCAATGTTATGACATTGATCGTATGACATCAGTCGTGCAGCCCAAGCCCAGTCTGCACGACTATAAAAGGAGGAGCAGAAGCAGAAGAAAAGCAAGCACTCACATCAAGAAAAACCAGAGTGTAAAATAAAGGTCTAGGGTTGAGAGTCCCATGTGTGTAAGTCACCCTTTGTATCTTTTGATACATTGAGGTAGACATATTTGTAAGTGAAGAAGGCTAGTCTTCACTTGTAAAGTCTGTTTAGGAATACTTGTAATCCAAGCAATTGTCTGGTGGATGATTGCTTTGGTTAGGTAGATTCTAGGTTGTGTCTCACTCGAAGCTGTGAAGCAAGAGTGTGTGAGTTCCTTAATCAAAGTTGTGAAGCAAGATCAAGGTGTGTATGAAGTGTCTCTTCATATTAAATTATGTAATTGTTTGATATCACTGTTATGTGATTGAGGGGGAGTGAGTGGGTATACTCAGGTACTAGAGTGTCTCTAGGCTGAAGTGTCATTGGGTAGAGATTAAGTGAGAAGTGCAAACTGGAGGTTTGACTTTGAATTGATTCTACTAATAGTGAATTTCCTCCCTGGCTTGGTAGCCCCCAGATGTAGGTGTTGTTGATACCGAACTGGGTGAACAATTACTGTGTTATTTATCTTTCTGCATTTACAATTCTGTACTTTATATGGTTAGATAAATAGTATGACAGACTGCAGATGTCACAACAGAGGTCATGACATTGGGACAATTTAAAGAAATTTAAATTGGTCATGGTCTGTCCTCATCCTTGTTGAGCAAAGATCAATGTTCGTGGAACACATGTGATCTGCATACCAGAATTTCAAGCATTACTAAGGATAGATTCGATGAAGGAGCCATATGACAGTGCGGTTCCTTTACTAGAGTCTTTTAAAGAGTAGATTCTACTCGCAACATAGTGAAGCCAATTAATCTTGACCTACCTTTTCAGAATGTAAACCAAGTGAACCTCCACTTGGTCAACCTGAGAATAACCACCTTTCTTGGGTCAAAGAATGTGCGAGATAATCCACTGTAAAATCCTGTAACCGGCTTCGACCTTCCATTTATGACTGATTTCGGAAAAAGGTCGCTAGCGACAATGTCTTCAGCATATGGTTTCTTCAGTATAGAGTTCAAGGCTTCCTTGAACTCATACTCGTCCACGGTTCAAGTATCTGTGACCTTAATCAGCAGCTCAACAGTCAGAGGAGACATGTTGAAAATATTTTTCTAGACAGAGTCATTGACATATAACTTATTATTTCCAATCTTAGTACTGAACTCAAAACCTTCGAATTTTCCTTGAAGACCAGCGTAGAAAATTCTGATCAAGTCCTCATTATATTTATTATCTCCTTCCAAACATTTGTTGAAATTATGAGCACCCAAAAATTCAAAAACTTCTTGGATGTGTATTCTTTCAGCAGCTTTTCGATAATAAACATATTGTTTGACAACTGATCTCTTACTCAGATTTTTCTCAGTAAGTTCAGTGTACTCAGGTGGTAAGAGAGAGAGATAGAGATAGAGATAGAGAGAGAGAGAGAGAGAGAGAGAGAGATTGGTTACCGGTAGAGCAGATCTTGAAGTACCAACTTGAGCGGATGGAGCTCTGGTTGTTCTTTTCCCTGTTACTCTTCGTGTAGCCATGAGAGTAATTTGAAGAAGATGAATAGTAAAATAGAGTTTTTGGTGTTTTAGGAGAAACTCACTATACTTCTTGACTATATAGTGAAATTAGGGTTTGAAAGGGTTTTTGGGGAGAGGAGATGTAGAGAGTAGCCTTGAGTAGGTGCAAAGTACCAATGTAAATGCTAATGATGATGTTTTAATACATAAAAAGAGTGAATGCATTAAATGGGTCAAATAGTTTAAACGTTTCATCAAAATAGAGATTTTTCAGCAAAATCGCGCGACACGTTGACACATAGTGTGAAAATATAGATAATGAGAAATGTTCAAAGTTTGAGTCGACCTAAGGGTCGAACTGAGCGGACCCGCTTCTAAATCATGAAAAATTATCATTTTATGAGTCGACCGGAGTTCTGTGTAGGTCGACTCATCCAGTAAAAAATAACATAAATCATCAATTTGAGTCATACGAGCATCACAAAGACATAAATAGATAGCTTACGTATATGTCAAACATTCAAAAGGATAAAACATGCTTAATCATGCAATAAATATCAATAATAACACATAACTTGATACATCAACTTACACATATGAGGTGAAGAAGAGAGTTTGATAATGAGGAAAGATATTACCTCAACCGCGATCGATGATAGATGCCCTCACATATGGCTTAGTTACTTCTTAATTTTGTTAGATAAAGATATAAACAAAGCACATATATAGAAAGCATGCAATAATAAACTCTTAAACACGATCCGAGATGTTGAGAATGCCTAGTTCCCTATGGATGTGAAAGAAAGGCTCTGTAGCGAGTGGTTTTGTAAAAATATTTGCAAGTTGGTTTTTGGTATCAACGTGCTCAAAGACCACATCACTCTTCTCCACATGATCCCTAAGAAAATGATGACGTATTTCGATATGCTTGGTGCGAGAATGTAATACGGGGTTCTTGGTTAGATTAATGGCGCTTGTGTTATCACAAAAAATAGGAACACCTTCAAGCTTTAGATTGAAGTCGAGTAATTGTTGCTTAAGACATAAGACTTGAGCGTAACAACTACCAGTCGCAATGTATTCCACTTCGGCTGTTGACAAAGCAACGAAAACTTGCTTTTTGCTATGCCAACTCACTAAAGAATTTGAAAAGAGATGACAAGTGCCACTTGTGCTTTTCCTATCTGATTTGTGACCGGAAAAGTCAGAATCAGAAAAGTCAACCAAGGAACAATGATTACCCTTGGGATACCAAAGCCCATACTTTAGAGTAACAGAGGTGTATATAAGTATGCACTTTACGACTTTCAAATGAGATTCCTTGCGACATGATTGATACCTCGCATACATGCAAACACTAAACATTATGTCAGGTCGAGATGCGGTAAGATAGAGGAGAGAGCCAATCATACCACTATACTTCTTCACCTCAACATCCTTACCATTCTCATCTCGATTGAGATTTGCACATGTCGGCATCAGAGTGTCAATCGCCTTGGAGTTTGCCATGTCAAAACACTAGAGAAGCTCAAGGTAATATTTTGTCTGGCTCACAAATGTACCATCTTCGAGTTGCTTGATTTGCAATCCGAGGAAATAGTTGAGCTCCCCCATCATGTTCATCTCGAACTCTCGCTGCATTAATCTAGAAAACTCCTTGACCATATTCATGTTACTTGATCTGAAAATTATATCATCAACATAAATTTGTACAAAAATTAAGTGTTTTCCTTGACGTTTAATGAAGAGAGTTGTGTCAACCTTTCCTCTTGAATACCCTTGATCAAGTAGAAATTTTATAAGGCGGTCATACCAAGCCCTAGGGGCTTGTTTGAGTCCGTACAAAGCTCATTTTAACTTGTAGACATGATTAGGATACTCATGGGATTCAAAACCAGGAGGTTTGGCTACATAAACGTCTTCATTGATATATCCATTGAGGAAAGCACTTTTTACATCCATTTGAGATAATTTGAAATTTTTCGCACATGCGTAAGCAAGCAATAGGCGTATAGCCTCGAGTCGGGCAACCGATGTTGCACCCCAAAATTTGCCTAACCTTTTTCTTTACTTAGCTTGTGTTTTATTGCATTCATTTTAGCATTATCATATGCATTGCATTGACATGTGTGCAGGAGATGAAGAGGTATGACTACCAACAAATGGATACACAAGGTTATGAAGCTATCTAAGAGGTTTATTCAAGTATTCAAGGGTTGATATCCTCATAAGAGAAGCCAAAGATCCTCAGAGAAGGGGTTGGATATAAGAGTGTGTGCCTCCTAACTTGAAGGTTGTGGGGAGGCCATCAGATGATTCTGAATCCATGGAGTTGGACCTGAGACCTTGAGAGAACTCATGAGAAGTATTGAAAGTCATTTTGAAGCCTAGGCAGGTCATTATGCAAAGGATAAGAAGCTACCACCAAGATTGGTGCAATTAGGGTTTCATCTGGTCAACCCTAGGTCAACTGATGATTTGAAGAAGATTGAGACCCAATTGATAGGCCATGTGATCATGGATTGATGTATTAAAATGCCCAAGGGATGAGCCCAATGTCAACTCATCATGAATCAAGAGTGTGAGGAGTTCCTAGGCTAGGGTTGTTATGCTTGACAGTGTAAAATCCCCTGGTTTAGTGCCTAACTTCAAGACCACATAACTCAAGATGTGATTTTCATCTCACCTTGACCCCAACATGATTGTTGTAGAGCATGATCATAGATTTAATTTGAGTACTATAAGTCCTTGATAGGGTTTATAGAACTCAAG
Source organism: Lathyrus sativus (assembly GCA_963859935.3). Lineage (NCBI taxonomy): Eukaryota > Viridiplantae > Streptophyta > Magnoliopsida > Fabales > Fabaceae > Lathyrus > Lathyrus sativus. The sequence continues at coordinate 273,763,179 of OZ012738.1, read as the reverse complement.
TTATGAGCCAAACAAGTTACATGTCATCAGAGGAATGTGAAAGTGGAGCTTGAAAGTCAACCAACTTGCATGACACTTTTTCCTTAAAAGGATGATTCTCATGAACTTTTGGCCAACATGAACGTTGTTCCTTATCTTCTTAGCTTTCCAAAAAGTACTAGAAGTCCATGATTGGATTTGTAGAACTCAAGATATGAGCTTTGCAAGACAAGGGTATTTTGGGAATTTGAGATTATAGGCCATTTTGATTATGGGTCAATTTCACCAACTTAAGCACCTTAAATGAAAGTTTGTCCAACTTGAAAGTTGTTCAAAATGATGTTATTTGTCCAACCATGAACCAAGAATCCATTGACATGGATTAGAATGAGAAATGCTTGAAGAAAATTCATGAATGAATCATTAAAGGAAGCTTGAAAAGGGCTAATTCAAACCAATTCATTTTGGAACCAAATTAGGCCACATTTGTGCTTCTTTTGAGTCCAATGGATGTTTTAAGAACTCTGGAAAAATCAGAAATCAAGTTTGAGTTCACATGCTATGCCGATTTCATGGTTTCTTCATCTTTAAGCAACATAATGGAAATCCACCATCCATTCCATTCCAAGGCCTCAATCCTATCCACACATCTTACTCACATCATAAGGAACCAGAATGGATCATTGATCAAGCTTGATAGCTCTGTTTGGATGAGTTTCACAAAGCTCCATAATGGAAATTTTGGATTTTGGATTGGGCTGCCACAAGCTTCAAATGGGCTTCTAATCACTCTAGGTCCATTGCATATAACCTCTGGGATGATTTCCAACTTCCATAACAGAATTTGGTGGAAGATAACAGAAAATTGAGTTGAAAAAAAGTGGAGAAACTTGGAAAATTGATTTTGAAGATAGAGCCATTTTCAGTCCAAATCACCATTGCAAAAAGCTTCAGTGAGGTTCATTGATGGATTCTAGACGATTTGCTTGAAGCTTCATCCACAATTCAAGTCTCCATTGAAGCTCAAAACTAGGTTCTTATCTTTCATCCATAAGCTCTGTTCTTGATGAATTGCTATGCTATTTTCACATGATTGTGATCCTTAGAGTGTGTAGAACGTTTTAGGATTAGAACGGTTAAGTTTCGTGACAATTCTTGTTAGAGCACTTTAGGTTGTAGTTCGAATTTCTCTCTAATTATTGGATGAAAATGGAAAAGAAACATAGATTGTTGATGTAGGAAGTGAGAGGAAGAGATTAGTGGCTTCAATTTTAAGTTTTGTGAAAGTTGGAAATTCTTGAGTGATTCTTGGATGATTACGATTTCTGAGTTTTAATGGAGGAAAGTGAAAACAAATTTGATATTTGGATTCTACATGAAAAATCACATAGTTTTGGTTCAAGAAAATCAAGTTTTGGTGAATAAATGAGGAAGTTCCATTGTTGACATGATGAAGAAGATGACCGGAACGAAATCCGGCCACCGTCACCACTGCGCCTGTTATTTCCCTCCGTTTCCATTTGAAAACGCCCAGACTTCACAAGGACCGTCCGATCGCACACTTGCATTGACTTCGTATTTCATTTCCACGGCCAGGATCACTTTGCGAATGACCTTGCCCACATTAGTAAAACGCTGAGTTTTAATAACTCAGCTGGGCCTAACGCTTTGCTATCCCCACCCCCTGCACATGGCCCATATGTATATAACACGTAGAGAAATCACTAACTGCACCTCTCCAGTTATCCTTTTAATTTCTTTTTTTTCCTATATGGTCTCTTGTTCCATTTTAATTTAGAAAATATAAATAATCGTTGGAAAATCTTGGAAAAAATCATGATTGTATTTTAACATGTTCTTTAATTTGTCACATTTTTTAATTGCAATTTTAATTCTTTTTTCAATTAATTTTGTATTTTTCTTTTATGTGCTTTTCAATAAATAGAAATCATGCCATGTTAACTTCTAGATTTTTGTTTCCATATCAATGCTTGGATTTAATCTCTTATTTTTTGTATGGTGAGTGTTGATACATTTTAGAATATTGTAATATTTTTCTTGCATTTTTTAGATTCCATTTGAATAGGTTTTGAGGCACATCTTTAGAGCCTTCCCCTTTTGAATATCCCATAGCATACATCTAGGTTTAGCATCTGATAATTATACCTAGGATTAGAGTTTGGACTTGAAACTTTAACCATAGCTCCCAAACTCATTTAGGATCATCTAGGATTTTTATTAGGATTTTTAGAATTGATTTCTTATTTTCCTCACATTTTACAAGTTGATTATGCTATAGGTGATCCTAGCTAAGCTTACCTCATAGTTTAGGCTTCAAAGTGAACTTTAGCTAGCCTTAGACTTCAAATCCCTTCTTGATATAATAAAGCTTAGGTTTATACCTATTTAGAACATTGATTAAGCTTTGATAGAGCTTCTAACTCCATTTAGTTAGGTGATCCTTGTAGCTAATCATTAGGGCTTCTAGTTAAAACCTTTAGAAGGATGATTACCCTTCTAGATTTGCTTTGCATTGCTCATAATTCTCCCATGAATGGTTGAGTGTCATGATGGATACCTTAGGTATACATCATGCTTCCCATCATCTCCTGATCAAATGAATTTGGTTGAGTGCCTTGGGGAATTCCTTAGGTTTTCACCCTGCCTCCCATCCTCTAAATCTCTCTTTGTCCTATTGACATGGGATCCCTCTTGGGAGAGCCTGGCCTTCCTTAGGAAGTGCTCTGTACATTCCTCAAGAGGTGGAGCCTGTGATGGACTCCTGTGCTGATGCACATTAAGTTTGAAACCTTAGATTGATACTTAGGTTCCTTACCCATATATCTTTGTCCTGTTGACATAGGATCCCTCTTGGGAGAGCCTGGCCTTCCTTAGGAAGTGCTCTGTGCATTCCTCAAGAGGTGGAGCCTATGATGGACTCCTGTGCTGATGCACATTAAGTCTGAAACCTTAGATTGACACCTAGGTTCATTCCCCATCTATCTGTCCTATTGACATAGGATCCCTCTTGGGAGAGCCTGGCCTTCCTTAGGAAGTGCTCTGTGCATTCCTCAAGAGGTGGAGCCTGTGATGGACTCCTGTACTGATGTACATTACCTTGACACCTTAGATTGATCATCTAGGTTCTTTACCCATTTATCTTTGTCCTATTAACATAGGATCCCTCTTGGGAGAGCCTGACCTTCCTTAGGAAGTGCTTTGTGCATTCCTCAAGAGGTGGAGCCTGTGATGGACTCCTGTGCTGATGCACATTAAGTTTGAAGCCTTAGATTGACATCTAGGTTCTTTACACATCTCTTTGTCCTATTGACATAGGGTCCCTCTTGGGAGAGCCTGACCTTCCTTAGGAAGTTCTCTGTGCATTCCTCAAGAGGTGGAGCCTGTGATGGACTCCTGTGCTGATGCACATTAAGTTTGAAACCTTAGATTGACCATCTAGGTTCTTTACCCATTTATCTTTGTCCTATTGACATAGGATCCCTCTTGGGAGAGCCTGACCTTTATTAGGAAGTGCTCTGTGCATTCCTCAAGAGGTGGAGCCTGTGATGGACTCCTGTGCTGATGCACATTAAGTTTGAAACCTTAGATTGACATGTAGGTTCTTTACCCATCTCTTTGTCCTATTGACATAGGATCCCTCTTGGGAGAGCCTGGCCTTCCTTAGGAAGTGCTCTGTGCATTCCTCAAAAGGTGGAGTTTGTGATGGACTCCTGTGCTGATGCACATTAAGTTTGAAACCTTAGATTGAAATCTAGGTTCTTTACCCATCTCTTTGTCCTATTGACATAACATCCCTCTTAGGAGAGCCTCTCCTTCCGTAGGAAGTGCTCTGTGCATTCCTCAAGAGGTGTAGCCTGTGATGGACTCCTGTGCTGATGCACATTATGTTTGAAAGCTTAGATTGATCATCTATGTTCTTTACCCATTTATCTTTGTCCTATTGACATATGATCCCTCTTGGGAAAGCCTGGCCTTCCTTAGGAAGTGCTCTATGCATTCCTCAAGAGGTGGAGCCTGTGATGGACTCCTGTGCTGATGCACATTATGTTTGAAACCTTAGATTGACATCTAGGTTCTTTACCCATCTCTTTGTCCTATTGACATAGGATCCCTCTTGGGAGAGCCTGCCTTCCTTAGGAAGTGCTCTGTGCATTCCTCAAGAGGTGGAGCCTATGATGGACTCCTATGCTAATGCACATTAATCAACTGTGATGATGCACATTAACCGAGTGTTTTAGATTGATATCTAGGTTCATTCCCTAAATAGTTCTTTGTCCTATTGACATAGGATCCCTCTTGGGAGAGCCTGGCTTTCCTTAGGAAGCGCTCTGTGCATTCCTCAATAGGTTGAGCCTCTGATGGACTCCTGTGCTGATGCACATTGAGCTAACACCTTAGATTGACATCTAGGATCTACCCCTACTCCTTTATCTGTCCTATTGACATAGGATCCCTCTTGGGAGAGCCTGGCCTTCCTTAGGAAGTGCTTTATGCATTCCTCAAGAGGTTGAGCCTCTGATGGACTCATGTGTTGACACGCATCAACTAGATGTAGCCTTGGGATGACTTCCTTGTTGCTCTTCTAGTTTATCTCTTCTCTCCTGATGGATGGTGGTGTTGTTGTTTGTTTGCCTGTTGCTTCATGCATTAGGATTGTCTCATATATAGAATATGCTAGGCTTAGGTGCATGAGTGCACTGAAAGGTTGAGCTGAGCTCCCTTTGCTTGATTGCATTGAAAGGTTGAGGTGACCCTCCCTTTGCTTGTCTGTTTTTGTTTATTCTCTTTGCTTAATTGCTTAGAGGTTGAGTCTCTCCCTCTGCTTATATTGCTGCATTGCATTTGCATCTTTACTGTTTGTTTTTCTATTTTATCTGCTTTAATGATTTTGGCAGTTTTGTTTGTGTTTCCCATTGACATGATCCCCTAGGACTCTCACTTCCTTTGACAAAGAAGTGATGATAGACCTTTAGGTTGAAACCTTTGCATGATAACATCTAGGAGTTCCCTGTTTCAAACTCACCCCATAGGATGAATCTATGGCATGACAACATTAGGGCTTGGTAGTTTCCCTGTAGAGTTCGTTCTCTTCTCATCTCCAAAACAGCAGTAAAATAAGTAATAAAGGCAAGTTGGTATAGTACGTTACGAGCCTTAAGCTACTTAGGAAATGATTGTTGAAGGGTCACTCTTCAACAGTCAGGATGTTTAGCCTGGCACCCTTAGGGTGACATGCGACGCATTCACTCCTAGGTCATAGTCTCTAGTGCGATATGAATTGCAAACATCCGTAAAAAACACTTCTTTCGTAAGAGACAAAAACAAACTTTCAAACCCTTTTGCCCCGTGTGCCCTTAATCAGGAAAACGTTTTCAGAAAAGAGTGTCGTTAACTCTCAGTTCTACCGCAAACGGTAACGCACGAGTCTCCGACGAGCGAGCTGCATACACCAAATTGCTGGAACTGTTTGTTAACCCTACTCGGAAAAACAGATGAATCAACCCGTGTTCCGTATTACCCCGAACTACGTAAGCTCTGATCTCTCACACCTGTTGAGAGTACGTAGGTACAATACTGATGTATTGGCGAGCCACCTTCCCCCATCCTTTCACCCGTAGTTAGCCGAACTACATTGACTCTGATTTCTTGTTCTCTGACGAGAATACATAGGCACGAAGCCCAATGCTTTGCTGAGTCATTTTCCTTTTCTTTTTAGACCAGCCTTGATAGGTAGATAGTTAAACCAACCCGTCAGATAAACACAACAAGCGTGGATCCCGTTGAGTACAACGGACGTGAGGGGTGCTAATACCTTCCCCTTGCGTAACCGATTCCCGAACCCAGACATGGTTGCGATGACCTTGTCTTATACCTTTTCGTCAGGTTTTTCTGATCGTTTCCTTTCCCCTCCTGTGGGTTAAATAACGAAAGGTGGTGACTCTTCTATTTTGCCGGCACCTTATTTTCGCAGTAGCGACAGCTGGCGACTTTGCTGGGGAACTACGATGGTTCCCTATGCGAGTCTCGCCTTGGATTTTCTTCCTGGCTGTCTGGGTCATCCCCAGCAGCTGGAGACTCTGCTGGGGATCCAACATCCCATATGCGAGTCAATCCTAGCGCTTGCGTGATTATCTGTTGGGTTTGCATTTATTTATCGCACTTTACTTTCCTGCAGTTTACTTTCTGTATAATATGATTATTTGCCGTGCTGTTGTGGGAGGGAGATTCTGATGAGCGATAAGCCAAAACCCAGGCTTGAGAGCATATACCTAGCATTAGAGTGGAGATTAGTGGTGGACCTGTATGCTTAGCATGCACCAGTCCTTATGAAATTCACACTCAGACGAGATTCTCTTTGATGACTTCTCTTCTGGCCCTTAGGGCTCGACGGGAGGTTGGATCTGAGGGTTGTCGACTCTGGGGGACCGATCATCTGTGACTCAGCTAAGTGAGGCCTCTTCAGGGAGTGATGATGCCAAACCAGAAATGGTGAACGTATCATCATTTCGTGAAAGTCTGTGACACTGGGAAACACATAGGATGCTGAACCTTGTCTGTGATTAGGTCCATACCTGTGAGCAGGTTCGGGTTATTGCAGGAAACCTTAACCTTCAGACAACCTGGTTTTCTTGACGGTGAATCAGTATTGTTGGTATCAGAGGGTTCTCGTCATCAGAGATGTGTTTGTTCTTGACAGAGCAGAATTATGGTCCTCTCCAGTCAACAACACAACACTCTTGATATCTTGCAGCATCCTAGCATTCTTGCATCTTGCATCTTACATTTTGGCATTTCCATATGCATATCATTAACTTGTGTCTGTGTTGCAGGTGCATACTTCATCCCTGATTCTAGTGGTCTTGCTTCCCTTGCCATCATGGAGACTCTGAAGAGAACTATTGCCTACAAATTTCCTACACCAGATGTTAGTGTCATCCTGAGTTTGAAGACCCTGGCTGATGAGACAGTTTTGGCAGATTTCAGGCAGAAATATGGGAGGTTGTTGAAGTATGTTTGCAAGCCCTCCGCCCACGAGATTAGTGGTTTGTACACGTTGCTACAGTTTTATGAGGCTCCGCTGAGATGCTTCCTATTTTCCGACTTTGTTTTGGCCCCTACTCTGGAGGAGTATGCTAACTTGATAGGCATTCCTGTTAAGGATCAAATGCCTTTTCACCATGTTGGCACTGAGCCTAAGTTAGCTGACATAACAACCTTGCATTTAGAGGAGACCGAATTGAGAAGAGAGTTCACTCGGAGGAACAAGATGTATGGCTTCCCTCTATCTTTTATGGTGGAAAAATCTCAGAAGTTTGCTAAGAAAGGTCGTTGGGACGTGTTCAATGCCATTCTGGCTTTGTGCATATACAGGATTGTGTTGTTCCCGAATCTTCCTGACTTTGTAGATGTAGATGCTTTCTACTTGCTTGCCTCGGGGAATCCGGTTCCCACTTTGCTTGGTGACCTGTATCATTCTGTCCACTATAAGAATGAGAACAGGAGAGGGAAAATAGTGTCATGCTGCACTCCTTTGTTATATAGGTGGTTTGATAGCCACATGCCCAAGAAGGGTCCTCTCGTTTCTTCTGCCAACATAGCCGAGTGGTCTGAACGCCTGATGGATTTATCAGTCGAAGACATCACCTGGTTTGACCAGGATACGCTTGGGGACTGAGATTGCTTATAGCTGCAGTGGATTCCCTAATGTTCCGTTGATTGGACGTAAGGGATGTATTAACTAAAACCCGACCTTGTTGATCAGACAGTTCGGTACGCCTTGAGAGGTCGACCGAAGGATGAGGAGGTGCAGGAATCTCTGTACCTCAATGGGTTGCTTGATAGTGACATGCTGATCAAGCTGGAGCATGCTTGGACTAACATCCACAGACGAGGAAAGACACTATTGGGTAAGAGCAACAACCAGGCTTATGAGCCTTATGTGAGTTGGGTTCAGGCTAGAGCACAACAGTCTTTGATGCCATTTCCTCTAGTGGTATTTGTCGCACCTCGAAAAATCACGGAGACATTTCGGAGAAAACAACCCTCGCGCGAAAGGCGCGGAAATGCGGTTCGACAGAGTCGCCACCGAACTTTATTTTTCCCGAATAAACGGGAGAGGAAAATATCGAGAAAACCTCTTAAAAACGGAAAGGATAGGAACGGGGCTGTCGCAACCAAGTTCCGGGTTCGGGAGTCGGTTACGTGAGGGGAAGGTATTAGCACCCCTCACATCCGTCGTACTCGACGGGAACCTCTTAAGGTAATTGTGGGGAGTGTTGTTTAGGTTTACTTGTTTTCTTCTCGTTGTTAAAGGTAGAATTGGTAGGATAATAGGTAAAGACGCTAGGGGAATGGGGTGGTTAGAGGATAGGGTGCTCGCCAAGGATTGGGGCCCTTGTGCCTACGTATGCTCATTCGGACGAGAATGAGAAATCAGAGCGTCGTAGTTCAACTACGGGAAAGGATGGGGAAAATGGAAGATGGATAGAAGTGTGGAATAGGGGAGAAAATGGGAAATGTGCTCTCCAAGATCATCGCAATCTTGTGCCTACGTATCTTACATTCGGATGAGAATGAAGAATCAGAGCAATCGTAGTTCGTGGTAACAACCACGAAATGATGAAGTTGAATGGGTTAAATTTAAGTTTGAGAAAGAGGCGAAAGAGTGGCTGACAAGCAACCCAAGAGCGCGTCTCAAGAGCTCGTTACTCAAGAATTCAAGGAATGCGAGATTCCAAGAACTCAGTTCTTTCGAGAATTGACTGAATAAGTTGAAGATAAAGAGTTGGATGTTTTGAAATTGAAAGAATGAACTAATAACAACTCAAGGGCGCACCTCGAGAGTTACTCATTCGAATATTCAAAGAATGCTAGATTCTGAGAATATCCCTCTTTCGTAAGTTTTAAAAATGTTTGTGAAAAGATTGAATCGAAAAATGGCATGCGAGGCAAAAAGAGGTTGGTTTGAAAAATGGCTCGACGACGTGTCGAGGATTTGATTGAAGATGGAACCAACTTGACGACGTGTCAAGGGTTGGATTGTGAAAAACGATATTGGTCCCTATGGGTGCCTCCAATATCGAAACTACGATGAATTGTGAATGTGTGTGCGAAATGTCGGTTGCGAATGCGTACGAACACTCGACCTAGGAAAACGTTTGAAAAAGATTTGGTTTGAAAAAGTAGACAAATTGAATAAATAATTAATCAAGGGCATGCCTCGAGAATTATTTACTCGGAGATTCAAAGAATGCTAGATTCCAAGAACCTCCTTCTTTCGAAATTTTAATCGAGAAAGATATTTGAAAAAAAGTCGAAAGATTGAGTGAATAACAACTCAAAGGCGTGCCTCGAGAATTATTCACTCGAAGACACAAGGAGTGCTAGATTCCAAGTGCCTCCTTCTTGCGGAGTTTTAATCGAGAAAATGTTTTGAAAATAATATGGATTGAATCGAGAAGTGAAAAGGGTTTGTGGTATGAGAAGTGAGAATACGAGATTGGATTTGAAAAGCATAGGGGAAATGACGATTATTTGGTAAATGAGACGTCGGTCTCACAACTAATTAATCGGGGTATCATTTGGATGCTAGATCCTAATAACACCTTTTTCATTCGGAAAATGTTTGGATGACCAACAGAAATATCACACAGAATGCTAGATTCCTATGATATTTCTTTGTCCAAAATAGCGTGCTAAACGAAAATTCGAACGACATATTATTTAAGGTGTACACCTCAATAATGTTCGTCCAAAAATCCAAGAAGTGCTAGACTTCAAAGATTTAATTTGCTTTGAGAAAAAAATACTCGAGGTGAGTCGAGGTTTGAATTTGATTTTTAACGTGTGCACTAGCAAAGTGGGCTAGTCTTCTAAGTGACCAACTAGAAATAATTGATCAAATAGGTGTCACTGTAAGGAAGCCCAAAATTAAGCTTTAAAATATTGTGTATGGTGATCAAAGTTCGATGGCAAGGCTTTGAAAGAACTCGACTTACATGGGTGAAAATGACTCGATAAATCGAGAGTTTATTGTTTTGAAAATTGCTTTGAGGCATTCAAGAATAATTAAGGAAAAAGCGATAACAACTATTACAATTGTGGGAGAGGGATACATTTGATCAAATGGGGATAAAATTGAGAAATTAAATACAATTTAGAATTGTCTCTATAACAAACTATCTATTAAAATAGAAAAGTGAATTTAATTAATAAACAAATATTTTATTTAGCCAATAAAAATGTACTTGGAAAATTCTAATCTAATTTTATTTAGAGAAAAACAAATGGTTCCAAGTTTATAAGTAACTACTTAAAAATGTAAGGTTTAAATAGATATTAGGAAAGTTGACAAAACTAACGTAGTAGTTTTTACCATGACTCCTTGACTTGGCACGCATCATGCCCCCTAAATACCAAATTCTGATGCCTTCATCATGTTGATTGATATACCTGAGCCTTATGAAAGCACAACAAAACACTATCAAACACTACATTCTGCAAGTCTCGGAAGTTTTACGAATTTTACGCAAGGCAGGGCATTTTTGAATTTCACAGAATACAAAGTTGAAATAGCATTTGAAATATAGCACCAGTACTATCTAATAATACCTTACATTAACATGAGGCTTACCAACATAGAGTTAATGACAAAAGTGCAGGCCATGACCTGAATACTACCAGACTTTAAGCAGTATAATCCAGTTTACAACCATATCTTACAAATAGCACAAAAATTTTCAGAAAAAGAATATTGAACCAAATCTTAAACAAAATAGAACACACACAACATTATGAATATCAAAGCAAATAGAAAGGGAAATCATGAGGCCTCCATATCGAAATGTTACCGAAAAGGAAACGCCGAATGCCTTGTCGTTGGAAGTGGTGTTGTGTGCGCCAAATTGACAGTAGCAGTTGCGTAACACGAACTTTGTTGACGTCTTGAACTTCCAGGATACTCTCAGCTTTCCGACATCCAAACAAGCTCTAACGCTGCACCAAAACTCGCACTCGATCCTGCTCGCTACTACCGCTGCTGCTAAAAAACGTTACAATCACGGTGTCAGCACCATAACTTGTTGGATATGAGGTGTGGCATTATGGTTGAACTATGTGCAAAATCCAGATTTCCTCATCTTCCCTTTCATTCTCATTCATGACTCTGTTTCGGCGGCGCCGCAACCTGTACAGAAATTTATCTACAACCTAATTGGAAAAAAGTTGCTGCTAGGCATCGTTGAATTTCTGCTGCTGAATCGAGTGTGAAGCTAAGACGTCAAATCCACTTCCAGTTATCATCACCGTTCTCGTCTCCACTAACAACAATGACGCTTCGTGTACACTTGAGCTGCGCCACAAGGATAATGATATTTGATGAAACGAAACGTTTTGCCGCTACTTCTGAACGCGGTTGCTACGCCACTGATTGAAGCCGCGCGAGCTGAGGATGTCGCATCCTAGCTGGGGGCATATATGAGAACATGTGAGGTGGGCGAAGTTGAGCTCAGTTGTTGTTGTCGAATGTTGTTAGTGCGAAGTTATCGAGTCCGTGAAATCTGCTGCTCTCGAGCTGTGTTGTAGTCAAGCCGAGTGGGATTTTAGAGTCGCGGCTGCTGCACATTCTGTAGAAGAACCCTTTACAACTAATGACTCAACATACGCATTACCGAGAACCACTCTGCTGTAATATATGATGGTAACATCACATAAATTCTGCAAGGCAAGTTCCAAAACCGCGATCTGCGTGCCGCTGACCCGGGCTGTGAGTTATCACGTTGCAGGTTGGTAATTGCGGCTCTCAAAAGAGTCAATCCTGTACGCTTATGATTAAACTCAAACCGCCACTATTCAGCTTTATCAGGATGTGCTTTAAATGCTGATGAATTCAACTGCTGCTCTATACACTTCGAATCCCTGTTTCTGTTGTCGATATTCGACAAAATTGCGACCTGTATGGAACCTGTCAAACAAAATGCGACAAATTAGACAGCTAGGAGAAAAAGCCAACATCACGCGGTGAATGTCGTGATTGATTGCTTTGTCGTTGAGCCTGTGGTGGAACCAGAGTGAAGGTGAATTGTTGTTCCAAAGGTTACATCGCTTCAAACTCTTTTCGAATAACCAATGATTTAGGCGATGCCGTAACCTGCACAAATTCAACAGCCAGCAAAATAACAAGCAAACCCTAGTAACACATCAATTCCCCTTTTCAAACTTTATCAAAATCAGAGACAGTTTCGCTTATACTAGCTTTTAACAATATCATTACAAGGCAAAGAAAATAACGTTCAGACAATATCACCGGCTAAACCCGAAACCATATGTGCAAGACCCAAACTATTATTAACTTCAGGTTGAAAAGAAACCATATTCTACCTACATGATTCAAACAACAATTCATAAATCAACTTCAAATTGAATAGACCTGAAACCAACAGGTTACTGCCGTTGCCGAAACTCGTTTGTTGAATGTGTTGCATTGAGACTGAGTGATGTTTGAAAGAGATGGGATGGTGTTCTTTGCAGCTGGATCTGGTTTGGTCCGGATCTTCGTTACGGCAGCGGAGTCGTGGCAACCTCAACCGTAGAAACTTCAAAAGCTAATCGCCTCAAATCGACATCGACAACGTTTTTTTTCACCATCTACTCTCAAACCATACCATTTCTCCCTTTCGGAATTTGAACAAGGAATGGTGAACAAGAACAACAGTAACCGTCATGTTTGTCTAACGCCTTGAGGTCTGCGAATCAGAGATTTATTTGTGGGTTGTTTGTGAAAGTTTTATGGAGGTTCAAATGTATGAGGGGTGAGTTCGAAAATGTGAGGAGATTCATTGGTGGATGGCAGTCGTTTTGGAGCGAAAAGAGGTCAAGGTTTGAGGTAAGAGAGATGAAAGGTTGTGACGGCGGAAGAAGGGTTTCTTTAGGGTTTGGGTTCCCAGCGGCGGATTAGGTTTCTTTAGAGGTGATGAACAGTAGTTTTTTCCCTCCCCTTTCAATGAATTTCTCTCCTTTAATAACAAGCCAATGCCAAAACCCTAACGGGCCGCTGGAATGGGCCTTAGCACCCAAGTTCTCTTCTCTTTTTTTCCCATCATTTTATTAACAAATTTACTAAACAATAACAAAATATACTAATTAAATCTAAATTAATGTTAACAACTACTTAATACAAACAATGATCATTAAATAAAATATTAACTATTAACAATTAAACAAATATTAAAACATATAAAACCAGCCAAAAATTATATATATATATATATATATATATATATATATATATATATATATATATATATATATATATATATATATATATATATATATATATATATATATATATATATATATATATATATATATATATATATATATATATATATATATATATATATATATATATATATATATATATATATATATATATATATATATATATATATATATATATATAAAATGAGAAAATAATAATTAAAAAGAAATGTTACTAATAACACTTAAAAGAGAAAAAAGTTTAAAAAATAATATTCACAAAATAACCTTAGGCCACGTGTCACATCTTAATCGGTCAAAAAAAGGTAAAGTTTGGAAAACGCCTGATTTCACATGTCTAAACGGCATGAAACGATAATGCAAAAATATTTACAAAAGGGTAGGACAAATTTAGGGTATGACAGTTTCTCCAGCTCCCCTCATGAATGAGGAACCAACCACAGTGGATATCCAGAAGTATGAGCATGTAGTGGCTGAAAAGGAAGAGTTGAAGAAGGCCAACGAGGAGTTGGAAAAAGAACTTGTTCATCTTAGAAGCGAGAGGAACAAAGCCGTCTATTCCTTCAAAAAACAGACCAAGCTGGTGAACCGGCTAGGCACAGACTTGACCAAACAGAGGGCTGAGCGTGAACGCTTAGGGTTAGATTTCAAAGCTATTAACGATGTCCTTGCCACTAAGAAGCAAGACCTGGATAGGGTGTATCTGAAGTTATCCAAATACAAGACATTGTGGAGCAACACCCTAACCAAGTACAAAGAGCGAGAGGAGAAGCTGAAGCAACAAATAACCAAGCTAGAGGCCCAGATTGAGATCAAGGACAAGAAGATAGAGGCTAAAGCATCACTTCGACGAGACGTTCAATACAGATTGGTTGAAACCAAGGCAAACCTGCAGGATTGTCAACTCAGAGCTGATGCTAAGAGGTATAGAGTGGAAGACTGCTCTGGAAAAGGTGCTTGTAGGGATGTTGCCAAGGATCTCCAGGATACCATCAGGCAGAGGAATCTCCTGATCTGGGGTCTGATCACCAAGCCTGACCATCCCACTACGAAGGAGTTATTGGAAAATTTCTGTGCCCGTAGCCGCACTTGATTTCTTTGTAATTCTTTGTATCTTTTATGCATTGATATGCTGACCACCACCAGGCTTGTTGGTTGGGGTCACACTTGTTGCTTCAGTTGTATTCGATTACAGTTGTACGCTGCCCGCGTGGGTTTTTCAGATATATATGAGGTTTCTTTCCATGATTGGATATCAGACTTTATTTGTCTTGGAAGCTAGAATCGGGGGGAATCTCTCCCTAGGCACGGACACACGTTTGCACTTGCATTATCATTTTGCATAGCATGGGCCTCTGGTTTATTTACCTAACGCTCTGTTGATACAGGTTTGTTCTAGGATTGATCGCAGGTTGACCCAAGTGATGGAACAGGTACAAGCAGAACTGAAGGACGTTCAGACCCAGCTAGGGCAGTTCGTGAGGGACATGCAAGCGTTGCGCTGGAATCAAGAGGCGCTCAAAGAGGAGAACAACCAGCTGAAGAGTCAGGTGGGCCTGATGGCAGAAGTCTTAAAGAACATACTCAGAAGAGAATGTGAGCAAACGCCTGAAGCTGCAACCGGCATACTTGCTCCACAGGTGTCTGAAGGACCTGCACCAAGGCATGATAGGCCTAAAAGACCCTCTGCACAACTTGAAGCTCAAAACGTTTCCCGTCAGCGACCACGTCTGGTTCCTCAAGACAACCCCAGAAGACATGGTCAAAAGATGAAACTATCTGACAGAATCCTCGATCCAATCCCTTTGGATTATGCCCAGTTGGCACAACTCTCGCTCCAACTTCAGTTAGTTAAACCTCGAACTTTGGCTCCATTGATTGGACAACTACCACCTTACTGGGACGTGGACGCCCGTTGCGAATTCCACTCTGGAGTACCGGGGCACGATGTAACGAACTGTAAAGCTTTTAAGCATAAGGTTCAAGACATGATTGAGTCGAGAGCAATTGAATTCGTGCCGGGCGGCATGAAGGCATCAGGAAAATTCATCCCTTATCATGCAAAAGAGATGGATGTTCCTATTACCTCATCTGAAGTTGAGAAAGATCAGGAGTATATCCCGCGGTCTTCGAAGTCTGAATCGCCTTGCCCACAATTTTTTCATGTTCCTGGGTCGAGCTTAAGGATGAAAGCCCCTGAACAGAGAGAATCCTCACTAGTTCAGACCTCGTCTCCAGATTGTTTCTGCCATTCAAAATCAGCAACCTCTCACTCCATTGCAGTAAAACTATCGGAGCCTAAATCAGAGTCGAGCTCACAACGGCCGTTCATCTGATTAAGTCTGAAGACTTCAAAGGGTTGCTCCCCTCAGCAAGAAATAAGTGTGAAAGCCCAGTTTCCTGAAGGCTGGCAATTTCCGTTTTGTTCTATTATTTTCTTTATATTTGTAGTTTCTTTCCTGTTAGAATTGCAAATTTTGTTTGTAAAGCATGTTGTTTTTCAATTGATACTGATAATGAAATAAATATGCATGTTTTGAACTAACCCATTTGTGTTCACTCTATTGCTTTCTTTTATTTCAAATGCTTGTTTAAGTGGAATCCGGGGAGGATGACGAAATCCAATGATGTGTAAGCTTCCGATGCTACGCTTTTGAATAAAAACTTGTTGATGATGTACAAGCATTGTTTCAAATCCCAAACACCGGAGATATAAGGAAGATAATCCCTTGTTAACCCCTTTGAGCCGAGTAGTAGGAGTTCCTTTCGGAAGATGGAAAACCCTCAATCTTAACCCGGGGCAGGGTAGGTATTAGTTAATTTGACCAAGCGTTCAAATTACAAAAGGAGTGTCCGTTCGAGGATCAATCAAACTGCTATAGGTCGTACCTAAAAAACCATGATGGTTACACCTGGCCGAGAAACAATCACAATCTCTTTAACAAGTCAGGCGAGCCGTTGTCATGCGATTTGTTCAAAAAAAAAGAAAAAAAGAATCGAAAGAAGAAAGCCCGCTAAGTCGAATCTTGCAAACAAGCGACTTAGGCAAAAATTAGGGTATCCCGCTGGACTTCAAAATCGAAGAAACTCAAAAGAGTTAGTCCAGGCAAAAGTTAGGGAATGAAAAAAACGAACTGCGAAAAAGGATTACGAAAGAAAAAAAATCCTCAAACAAGAACGAAATTGTGTGGCTCCGGACGCCAAAAGACGAAAAGCGAGTGACTGTCACTTCGAAAAAGCATGATTTCTTGAACCGCCACTCAACCTTTGAAAGGTGAATGCTAAGGTCGAATTAGCTGAACATAGGATCAGAGAACATCAAGGAGAATGGGTGGGTTAAAATGAATTTTGAGCCTTTATCCTTTCTTTCTTAAACCGTGAACCTGACCACGTTACAACCTTTAAAAGTCCTAATTGAAACAGGTTTGTTTCGAAAAGCATACTTAGGTGAAGATCGCACCGGAACTGACTCCTAGAAAGGATTCCCTTTACAGTGTTGTATTAATGTTGACATGTTGATGAATGAATCATACACTTTATGTCACAAAATTTTTCCAGTGAACAAATTGGAATTTCAAAACTGTCATATGCATTGCATTTGATATGTCTTTTATGCAGAACAACTTGTTTTACTAGCGAGTAAGCGCTTGACAGCAGGAAGTTTCAACGATGGAAAGATTTGATTAGGACAGAATGCAGAACGCCAGAACATTTCGGTGAACCGGGGCAAGCTATGTCAAATGATCACGGCATGGGAGTCAGCCATCCAGAAGTCAGTTAATCCGGGGCAATCAGGTCGAGATTTGATGAATCTCTCATAGCCAAAGATCATCTCCCCACAGATCTTCCCATGAGGGGCAAAGTCATGACAAGGCTGGGGCAGGTCACCCCGAGAGCGCCGAAGCCATCCTTATCCTGAAGGTGATTAACTTGAAGCACCTTTGTAGAGGTTCAAAGGGCTGAAGCCGTCCGTATCAAACCACCAGAGGCCAAAAATCTCAGGTTTCCTTCCAAGAGGATGTTACGAAGATCCCACAGGCTGTGACAAAATCTGAAAGCGAAGGAATCATTCCTCTCCATATCCGGCGAGTTTATCAACAGGTGTTAAAGATTCTGGGGAAAGCCATCTCGAGTTAGTTTCATGGCGTGTTTTTCTAAACAGGATGACTCCTTCTTCCCCAACAGGTTCATTCGTGTTTCCCCACAGAATCTGAACATGAGGCTGTAAGCATTGATGTGTCTCCCCAAATGGAGATAGATTCTCCCCAACCAGATGCATCCTAGGCAGGATCATCATCTCCCCAGCTGAGTCATGCGCAGAGGTGTATACTCATTCCCAGCAGTGGGTCAACAGGTAGTTTTCTCGTAGAAGACTATCTGCAAGTGTTTAGCTCTCGATAGTTCAGACTGAAGTCTCCAGCAGAATTGGAGTTCCCCACAGAGTTGTGTTCTCCTCGGCAGATAGGAGTTATTCTAGCGTCTGGTTGTATATCCTCAGCCGAGTGTGCAGTTCCCCAAGAGAGCCGAGTCCTTGGAAGCCGTTCAAGCCATTATTGGTTTTCCCTAGCAGAGATTATTGAATAGCTGTTGCTACACTTCCCCATCGGAGTCCGCTTCTCCATGAAGATTCTAGCTGCGAAGGTCGTGCTGTTTATTTCTGCGATTGACATTGTTTCCTCAGCAGTTTATGGTTCGTGTACCCTATTGAGCAAGTACAGGTTCTCGTAGAACTTTACCCCCCTACAGAAAGGCATCTGAGGTTCGTTTCCCCAGGTTAAGTCCAATTGAGATTGGTGTGACTTCTTCTCCCCGGCAGGATGGTTCCTTCTCCCTATAAGAATGGTTCTTTTCTCCTTGACAAGAGGGTTTTCTCTTCAGCATTTATTTTGCTGATTTGGTCGTAGCATTTTGCATGATTGCATAGCATCTACACTAAACGCGTAGCATTTCCACCGTGTGGAGCATTACGCCATTGCCAAGCATATGCATGTGAAACATGAGCTAGGTCATTACCCTCCTTGTGTGCAGGAATTCCTCAGCAGAGTTTATTCGTCCAGGATGATTTCTGAATCCCCAGAGCAGAGTTACTTGATAGTTCTCCAGAATCCCTAGAGGAGATGTGTCATCCCCAGCAGGTTTCAAACAGAGAAGTTGAAATTTCCCTTGCATACTTGATGATTGAAGTCCGGCAGCAGTGCCCATTTCCCCCTTGACTTACTGATGAAGTCCGACTGTAATGTCGAAGGAGTTCTCCTAGCTAACGCAGAGTGCCTGACGGCGAAAGATTGGATATCCTTGTTGGTTCATGATTGATTAAGGATTCTATTTCCTGACTTACTGATGAAGTCCGACTGCAATGTCGAAACAGTTCCCCCAGCTGATGCAGAGTGCCTAACGGCAAAAGATCAGATATCCTTATTGGTTCATGATTGATTAAGGATTCCATTTCCTGACTTACTAATGAAGTTCGACTGCAATGTCGAAGCAGTTCTCCTAGCTGACGAGGAGTGCCTTACGACAAAATTTTAGATATCCCTATTGGTTCATGATTAATTGAGGATTCTATTTCCGACTTACTGATGAAGTCCGATAGAGATTGTCAAAAGTTTCTAATGACCCGATGAGTCCAGAGGAATTCTTCTGCTGTCGTGCCGCAGAATGCCTGACGGCAATATCAGCTATGTGTCACCAGTTAACGTGTAACCAGTGACCCCTTGATGACTTGAGGAAGAAGCTGCAGTGAAATCTGATGATCATCCTGACGGAGATTTGAGATTAGTCGCTCACCAGCCAGTTGCCGTGCAACTGTCATTTCAGATTTCGAAGATTGTCCTACCAATCAGAGTATCTTCGCCAGTTACCGTGTAACCAGTGATCCCTTATTGACTTACTGATGGAGTCCGACAAAGATATTGTTGAACGTTCCTAGCGACCTGACGAGTCCATAGGCGGTGATAAGGAATTCTTCTGATGTGGCGCAAAATGCCCGACGGCAAAATCAGCCATCCTTCACCAGTTACCGTGTAACCAGTGATCCCTTATTGACTTACTGACGGAGTCCGATAAAGATACTGTCGACGTTCCTAGCGACCCGACGAGTCTATAGGCGACGATAAGGAATTCTTCTGCTATGGCGCAGAATGCCCGACGGTAAAATCAGCCATCCTCCACCAGTTTCCGTGCAACCAGTGACCCTTTATTGACTTACTGACGAAGTCCGACAAAGAGATTTTCGTATGTTCTTAGCGACCTGACGAGTCCATAGGTGACGATAAGGAATTCTTCTGCTGTGGCGCAGAATGCCCGACGGCAAAATCAACCATCCTTCACCAGTTATCATGTAACCAGTGATCCCTTGATGACTTGAGGACGAAGATCTATAGTGAAATCAGACGATCATCCCGATGGAGATTTGAAGTTAAGCATTCACCAGCAAGTTGCGGTGAAATTATCAATATCAGCTATCCTTCACCAGGTACTGTGTAACTGGTGATCCCTTGATGACTTGAAGATGAAATTCTACCTTGAAATCAGATACGTCAGATCAGTAATTTTCCAGCTAGTTGCCGTGCAATTGTCATTTCAGTTTCCGAAGAAGTTGTCCCCATCAGAGTATCGTTCAATCGTGCGGTTGGCAAATTTCCGGGTTTATTGGTATTCAACCGCCTTTTACCTTGATTGTTTAAGAGTCGTTCGCTTCTCACCCAATCAAGTCCAAGCCGTTTGAACAGGGGCAGCTGTTGCACCCCAAAATTTGCCTAACCTTTTTCTTTACTTAGCTTGTGTTTCATTGCATTCATTTTAGCATTATCATCTGCATTGCATTGACATGTGTGTAGGAGATCAAGAGGTATGACTACCAACAAAGGGCTACACAAGGTTATGAAGCTATCTAAGAGGTTTATTCAAGTATTCAAGGGTTGATATTCTCATCAGAGAAGCCAAAGATCCTCAGAGAAGGGGTTGGATATAAGAGTGTGTGCCTCCTAACTTGAAGGTTGTGGGGAGGTCATCAGATGATTATGAATCCATGGAGTTGGACCTGACACCTTGAGAGAGCTCATGAGAAATATTGAAAGTCATTTTGAAGCCTAGGTAGGTCATTATGCAAAGGATAAGAAGCTACCACCAAGATTGGTGCAATTAGGGTTTCATCTGGTCAACCCTAGGTCAACTGATGATTTGAAGAAGGTTGATACCCAATTGCTAGGCCATGTAATCATGGATTAATGTATTAAAATTCCCAAGGGATGAGCCCAAGGTTAACGCATCATGAATCAAGAGTGTGAGGAGTTCCTAGGCTAGGGTTGCTATGCTTGACAGTGTAAAATCCCCTAGTTTAATGCCTAACTTCAAGACCACATAACTCAAGATGTGATTTTCATCTTGTCGCTACTGCGAAAATCGGCGCCGGCTGAACAGAAGAGTCGCCACCGTGCGTTATTTATCCCACGGGAGGGAAAGGAAACGCTCAGAGTAAACCTCGCACAATACGGGAAAGGTATGGTCATCGCAACCAAAACCTGGATTCGGGAGTCGGTTACGCAAGGGGAAGGTATTAGCACCCCTCACGTCCGTCGTACTCGACGGGATCCACGCTTGTTTTCGGGTATGGATTGTTATTCTATCTACTCTAAAGGTCAAGGGGTTAAAAAGAAAAGAGAATGAAAATAAAATGACTCGGCAAAGTATCGCACTTTATGCCTACGTATTCCCGTCTGGAACGAGAAATCAGAGTCAACGTAGTTCGCCTACCTACGGGAAAGGAGGGGAAGGTTGCTCGCTAGGATATCGCATCCTATGCCTACGTACTTTCATACAGCATGAAAGATCAGAGCAAACGTAGTTCGGGCCACGTACGACACAAGTCTGTCTTGGTTGATTTTATTCCTTCTGAAAAGGTTTTTCTGATTAACAGTCCAAGAGGACAAAGATGACGTCTTGATGAGTTCACGTTCTTTTACGGAAGAAGTGTCTTTTATTGTGTTTGAAATCTTTACGTGTTTTTCTGTTTGTTTTGAGAAAGAAAGAGACAGAACTCTAACCTACGGTTGCGAAGGGAAACAAACTAACCTAATGTTATCATGCATGGGTTAAGACCTAGTGTCTATCATGCTCCTCTCTTGCACAGGGAGAAACAGAGATCCTACGGGATAGGCAGAAACAGAAACAATACCAGATATATACAGTAAAACAGTAAAATGCATGGATGCAGCAACACAAGCGAGGCAAGGGAGTCCCACTCAACCTCGAACCTAGAAAACAATAGGCAAAAGTGAACAGGCTTCACTTTCAACCCAACAGGGTAAACAGCAAACAATACAGTCCAGAAAACCAATCAATACATCAACAAATGAAATACAGCAAGAAACAGCATCAGCAGCTCTGACTCAACAACTGGCTTCAAGTAATCTCCAATCAGCTACAGGCTTCAACAAGCATCAATCTCCATCTTCATGGCCTTCAGACAAGGGCTTTGATCATCAGTCTTCCATCTGCAATGGCTTTTCTTCAAGCTCAAACCTCCAGGATGAGGGATTAGTCACAAGAGTGAATTGGGTGTTAAGCAATCAGCTGACTACCAAAGGTGGTGAACAGACTGCTTCTAACACAAGAGACATTTTCTCTCAAGAGTTCTATCTCATAGACACCATCACCAAGCCTTCCAAAGGAAGGGGGTGAGTGTCTTAGAGAGACTCTGAATCACAGAGAAGAATGGATGCAGACAAGGCAATCCATGTTTGAGAAATAATCATTCTAATCTAGAGCTCTGCCTAGCTCCTAAA
This sequence comes from Lathyrus sativus, assembly GCA_963859935.3. NCBI lineage: Eukaryota > Viridiplantae > Streptophyta > Magnoliopsida > Fabales > Fabaceae > Lathyrus > Lathyrus sativus. Next base: position 273,741,115 of record OZ012738.1, on the reverse strand, counting down.
CCCTAGTCTCCTCAGCAACTGATAGCAGGAAACTCCTCCTCAACTCTGACAGTTGATCTTCAGCATTTGAATCTCCAATAGCTTCATCTCCACAAATCTTCAGCTTCCCCAGGGCCCCAGACAAACCCAATACCCATACAAACAATCAATAAACCCCAGAGGGCACACCACACCAGACAGCAGATATACAGACAGTAATAATAGCAGTAGGGGAATCCTAACTGTTCTCTAAGGGATCTAATAGCTACCCATAGCCCCTATAGTCCCATAACTAATCTATTCAAACCCTAAGTCCTAAGGGAAAAAATTGAACTTCCTAAGTTGTCACCTAAAAACCCTAGTTTTGTACATGATATTCAAGCACTTATTAATCACCTAAAATTAACCTCTAAAAATGGGAACTAAAATATTTCTATAAGCCTAATATCTCATCTAAACAATATGAAAAGAATGATCAAAAAATATCAAAGCATGTGAGAGAACAAAAATCATAAAAATGATGCATGAAATGAATTATTTAATGTGACATTTATTTAGAAAATATGAAAAAAATATGAAACAAAACTAAAAATGAAAATTTATTTTCCTATAATATTCTAGACATTTCAATGAAAACATGGTAAAAAGAATGAATTAAAAAGCATTTTTTATGAATTATTTATGAATTTTCAAAGGTGGTAAAATATTAAAATGAAATTAAGAAAATAAAAGTGAATGAAATGAATGAGGGGTTTGAAATAGAACTTCGCCCAGTTCAAAATCACAATGGGCCAACAACAGGGGGGTGTTGGTAGCGCTTCTGGCTTAAGCCCAATACCACTCTGAATCAATGAACATAAGAGAAACAAGCTGGGAGGTGAGGAAAGAAGAGAAATCACGTTGAAATGCAATTGGGCCTAACACATTGGGGGTGGGGATAGCACAAGAGTCTCAGGCCCGCCCGTTTCAATTAATGAAACGGTGCGTTTAGAGCCAAAGTCCTTCCCTCCAATTCTGAAATTAAACGCTGGCCACACGATCTTACTAACAGTCAAAGGTCCAACTACAAATGGAAGGCCACGATTTCATCTTCCCCAAAGGTTCTGCAAATTAGGGTTTGGATGCCATGAAAGCTCCCATGCACGAGCAACTTTCTTCCTCTCTGTTCTCATCCTACACGCCACTAATCCACATGCCATGAACATGAAATCTGCTCCAAATCTCTCCCTCTACAAGCTTAGGGCGTCAATTCGCTTTGAAATTCACCACAACAACAAACACGATTGGATCAACACTCGGCCTCCATTGAAATGCACTGATATGGACCATCACCAATCTTCCCCAGACTTAGCCTAAACTAAACTACACCTAATGGAGATTAACACATGCTATCAAGCCACAATTATAACACACTAATCTAAGAGATATAAGCACCAACAGTTCATTACACCTGTCACTAACCATCACCAAATCTCTCCAAATTCATCTAACTTAATCTCCTAACCACCTAGATCAATTCTACACTAACAAAATCATGCCTAACTAACTGAATCGAGCTGTGTGATTGAAAACTTACCTTGTGCAAAATCTTGCAAACAGCTATGGAGATTGATGATTGGAGGCTTTTGAGACTTGGATCTTGATCAATCCTTGATGAACTTGATTCTGTATGCAAGCTTTGGATGAGATTTGGCCAGAATTATGCTATCCACTTGCAACTTCAATCTTGATGCTCTTGAAAAAAGTGCTCGAAAATGGATGATAACCACCTTGTTCTTGATTGAATTATACTATATGATGATGAATCAGTATGAGAAGGTTGATTATGATGAAGATTTGGTGAAGAATTTGTGAGAATTGCAATGAAACTTCAATGAAAAGAATGAGAAATCTTGTGAAATTCTTGGTGCAAATGAGGCCAACCCTTGATCAATGCACATTTCATGAATATATAGACCCCAAATGAATATTCTAGATCCATCTTGCACATTCCCTTGTTTTCCAACTTTGGTTCATTTTGATCATGTTTCTTAAAAGGTAAGCAACCATGGATAACTTCATTTTTTCCTTCTAAACTCAAAAAAGTGTGTGAACCATTGTTCTTAGAATTGTTTTTCCATTCAAAATCATATATTGGAAGTCTCCATTTGGACTTGTAAATCTCCCAAACCATTTTCCAACTTGAAATTATTCACTTTATAAGCCTTTTTAGTTCATATTTTGACCAATCATGCAACTCCATGCTATGAGCTTCTCCAATAACTTGTGACCTTCTTTCTAGACTTAAAATCCCATTTGGAGCAAGTTTGATGTTGTAAGTTTTTCCATTTGAGGCCTCCTTGTATGAGTTTTGGGTATAGGTTAAAATGACCTGTAATTCACAAATGCCCAAAATACCCTTTGCTTGTCAAGACCATAAGTTGAGTTCTCCACATCATATGAAGGCATGCCATACCATTCTAGAAAGCTAAGACAATGAGGAACAACTCTTATGTTGACCAAGAATTCATTTGAAATCTCCTTGAGGGGTAAAACTAGCTTGGAAGTCAAGTCACTTTCACAGACAAAAGTTCAGACACCCCAAATGACCTGTAACTTGCAAGGACCATAACTTGAGTTCCATAAATCTCCTTGAGGTCTTCCACCACTCAAATTGAAGGTCTTGAGATCCTCTACAAGTTTCATGTTGGCCAAGAAGCCATTTGAAGCTAGCATTTTGACTTATCTTGCTTGGAAATTTGACCTAAACTAGGGGATTTTACAGAGAAACCCTAATTTAGTAACTCCCCTTCTCCTTGATTTTTCTTGAATTCTCCTTGTCATATCTCCATATCTTTATTCTCCATGTCCAATATTGATCCCCACATCTCTCCAATAGCCTTGAATGCCCTCTTAAGTCAGTCAATTGACCTAGGGTTGACCTAGGGCTGACCCAGATGAAACCCTAGTTGACTGTCTTCAACTGTAGCTCTTGTGCTTTCATCAATGACTTGTTTTCTTCTCCAAATGACTTTATAAGTCTCTCAAGATGTCCAGATGCTCTCCATGCTTTCATTTCATAGCTCACAACCCTCTTGTTGATCCTCAGATACCCTCAGCTAGGAGATGGACTCAAGGATTGATCTGCTGAACTCTTTGCTTTCAAATTCTTTCCTGATGACTTGAGTAGGATGGAATTAGGATAATAACCTCTTGAGAGGCCTCTAGAGATGAGAATAATGATTGGTCCCCTGTTGAATGACTTGCTATGCTTATGCTATGCAGATGGTTAGTCTATGTACATGACTCTATATGCAAATGCTAATGATGATGAAACATAAACCAGTTGAATAAGGTTGGGCAAATTTTAGGGTGCAACAGCTGCCCCTATTCAAACGACTTGGACCCGATTGGGTGAAGAGCCCGGAGCCTTCAGACATTCGCGGTACGAGACGGTTGAATACTAGTGAAACCAGAAATTTGCCAACCGCAGAAATAAACTGCGCTCCTGCTTGAGGAATAACATTCGTCAGCTGAATCTGACTGTTACGATAACCCACTGATCTTGCGCGACCGTGCTGGGGATTGTCTTCATCGTTCTGAAGAGGATTCTGTCATAACAGATTGCTTGCTTGTCCACGTGAGGACTCTGTCTGTCGTCAACACGAAGAAATCTCAACTAAAACTTGTCCACGTTAGGACTCCACTTACTGTCAACCCAGGAAAATCTCGGCAACTCCGCTGGGGATAATTCACCTGCATTTCCGTAAACTGAATTGTCCACGTTAGGAATAACACTCTTCCACGTTAGGAGTCACATCGTCCACGTTAGGAGTAACGCTGTTATCTTTCCACGTTAGGAAGCAATCTTCTTTCCGCGTAAGGAGAACTACATCAATCTGTCCACGTAAGGACTCCAATACCACTTGCCATGTCCGCGTCAGGACTCCAACCTTTCCACGTAAAGAATACAACTATTTCTGAACTTGTCCACGTCAGGACTCAACTTCTCGAATCTATCCACGTCAGGACCCCAATTTCTCCGCGTAAGGAATAAACTTCTTCTTCCACGTTAGGAATACCTCTTCGATCTGTCCGCGTCAGGACTAAACTCTCTTTCCACGTCAGGAATAATCCATTTCTTTCCACGTCATGAATCGATCGATTTTCCACGTAAGGAATAAACTCGTCTTTCCACGTAAGGAAACCACTTTTCTTCCACGTAAGGAATGCTCTTGATATGCCCACGTAAGGACTCTGATCTTTCCACGTAAGGAATACCAACTTCTTTCCAATTTGTCCGCGTCAGGACTCATTTTTCCACGTAAGGAATGCCATCTTAACCTGTCCACGTAAGGACTCTCTTTTTTCCACGTCAGGAATACTGTCATTTCCACGTTAGGAATCACTTCTGATACGTCCGCGTATGGACTACATCTTTCCACGTTAGGAATGATACTCTCTTTGATCTGTCCGCGTTAGGACACTGATCTCGTCTTGATTTATCCACGTTAGGACTCAGGCATCTTCGACTCACTGAGGAAATAAGACTTGTCCACGTAAGGACTCACACGTCTTCGACTTGCTGGGGAAATACCCGCGTCAGGACTTACACCTTGTCAACAACACGAAGAAGGATAAATTTGTCCACGTCAGGATTCTTGTATCTTGTCAAAGAACCACAAACTTGTCCACGTCAGGACGCACATTTCACCATTACGAATAAAGATATCTGCTGGAAACAAATGATCCACGTCCGGATACCAACACGAAGAGTAACCAATCTTTTTTTTTCAACGTCATGACCTCCCTTTCTCCAAATTTCGAGAGACCGAATCTATCCACGTCAGGATTAACACACCTTACCAATTCGGTAAAACAAATCTGTCCACGTTAGGACGCCCACTTCTGAAGAAATCCCGCCACTCTAGGAGTAAATGGTCCACGTCAGGACTTAATTCTTTAATGATCCTTACCCACAAACTGCCCAGCACTGACGTGACAGCTACTTCGAGATGAACTCTACTGGGGATGTCTGAAAACCAACTATCGGACGCCTGCTCTGATAACCGGCGGTGGTCTCTGAAATTCTGATTCATGCTACTCGTTGATGACAAACGAACTCTGCTTGGGGATAAGAAGACACTTATCCTGGCCACTCTGGTTGGGGAAAATAAGATACATTTGCATAAATGACTCTGCTAGAGGCAAAGAGAGTTTTATCACGATAACTCTGTGGGGGAATACCGCCGAAACTGACATTGTCATTGAATATCTCCTGCCGAGATCTTGACTGTTTAGTAATTTATTTGAGCAAGAGCTCTCTCCACCTGAACTACTAGAGTACAGAAACTGCTTCAGCAAAATAAATGCTGGAAGGATAACGCCGACTCGCCGGGGATAGCCTGATGCTACAAAATTATTCCGGCAAAATAAATGCTGGTAGGATGAAGTCGCCCCTGCTGGGAAGTTGGGAACTCAAACCACACGTCTTGTTGAAGTACCCCCTGCTGGGGAATATAACTCAAACCAAATACCTTGCGGAGGTAACCCCCTGCTGGGGAATATGACTTTGCTGAGGAATAGCAGATGCGCACAACACGATCGGACTTTCTGCTGGAATGTGAACCGATATCACCAGTATCTCTGACAAAATAAATGACAGGAACCACCATCGACTCTGCCTGGGAGAGTCTTGATCTTCGAATTCCACTGAAAAGAGAACTCCGCTGGGGATGGCTGGATTCTCTTGGGGAAAATTAACTGACTCCGCCGGGGGAGAATGCATGACCCTGCGGGGGGAGACGAACCTGTCTGAATACAGCCTTACGATCCCGGAATCACCAAACTCTGCTGAGGACGAGTAACTTCTCTGGAGCACGTCCTTTGGATAAGCTACGGCTAGCTGGGGAATTCTATCCTTCTTCAGGAAGACCATGCATGACCTGCGTGGGGATCAAGCCTTTCACTATTGCAATCTTTTGATCACCTTCCTCGTACGGTTATGAAACCTGCAACAACACAAACAAGACACGGCAAGCCTATGCAATCCAAATCGATTCAGGTTAGTGACGTTACACTCAGTTAATTCAAAGCTTTAACAATTGTTGGCAAGGGCCAGTGATGTTATACTCATGCTAGCTTCATCAAACTTAGGCGTTTTATCGTGCGCAAAACAGTAAAGAACAGGCATCAAGTACTGAATAACACATTTTCATTGATTGGGCCCCTGAATGGGCGGAGTTTTTGTACACGGGATGTAACTCCTGAAAAGAGGAAGCTACGCAAAGCAAATATACAAGTATGCAAGTATTCACAAGAAGCATAAATATTGACAAATTAAATTTTGTACATATGTCGGCAACTGGATGCAGATGAACATCACGAACTGATCCTCCCATGACCCGTCCGACTCTAATACTTTCCCGGTATCCCTACTTCTGAAGAGGTTGTATCCGATAACTGACTCTTCAACCATATTCTCCCGCATAGATGCTCGTTGAATTCGAATTCGGACCGCAGTCATTTGCTTTTCTCATCCCTAACTTTTGCGTGAACCGCCCTTTACGGGTTTTCAGTTCACCGGGATACCCCTTTTTGCCGAAGCCGCCCAGTGTAGGTTTTCAACTTCGCGGGTGTACATTTTTTCAATTTTATCCCTAACTTTTGCCCGAACCTTTCATTCTGTTTTTGGTTCGCCAGGATGCCCCATTTTTGCCTGGACTCTCTTTTTTTGCCCAGCGGGTCTATTTCAAGCAAAGTATTTTTTAACTGCGTCCGAATTCACAGGTGATGCAAAGTCTTCTCCGTCCATGGTGGACAACAATAAAGCTCCTCCTGAAAAGACCTTACTGACAACGTATGGCCCTTCGTAGTTGGGGGTCCACTTGCCCCTGTGATCTGCTTGCGGCGGGAGAATCCTTTTCAGCACAAGGTCGCCCGTCTGAAAGCTTCGCGGAAGTATCTTCTTGTCGTACGCTTTCTTCATTCGTCTTTGGTATAAACGACCGTATGCCAGAGAAGCTAGCCTCTTCTCATCCATCAAACTCAGTTGGTTCAATCTATTCGTTACCCATTCTGCCTCGTCCAGCTGAACGTCTCGCAATACCCTCAGAGAAGGGATCTCAACTTCCAATGGTAGTACCGCTTCCATTCCGTATACCAACGAGAATGGAGTTGCCCCGGTTGATGTGCGTACCGTCGTACGATAACCGTGCAAAGCAAAAGGTAGCATTTCATGCCAATCCTTATAAGTCACCACCATTTTCTGGACGATCTTCTTGATATTCTTATTGGCCGCTTCGACAGCGCCATTCATCTTGGGTCGGTAAGGGGAGGAGTTGTGATGTTCGATCTTGAAATTTTGACAGAGCTCCTTCATCATTTTGTTGTTCAGATTAGAACCATTATCCGTGATTATCCGCTCAGGAATTCCGTATCGGCAAATGATATCTCTTTTGATGAATCTAGCCACCACTTGCTTCGTTACATTTGCATAAGACGCTGCTTCCACCCATTTGGTGAAATAATCGATTGCTACGAGGATGAACCGATGCCCGTTAGAAGCCGTCGGCTCGATCTTTCCAATCATATCGATTCCCCACATTGAGAATGGCCATGGAGATGACATCACATTTAGAGGACTCGGAGGCACATGTATTTTGTCAGCATATATTTGGCACTTGTGGCACTTCCTCGCGAACTTGAAACAATCAGTTTCCATCGTCAGCCAAAAGTAACCTGCCCTCAGCAGCTTTCTCGTCATAGCATGCCCACCAGCATGCGTACCGAATGCACCTTCGTGAATTTCCTCCATGAGAAGCTTTGCCTCTTTTTCGTCTACACAACGCAACAACACCAAGTCGTGGTTCCTTCTGTATAAGACACCATCCGGGTTCAAATAGAAATTACCCGCTAATCTCCTGAGAGTCTTCTGATCTTGACTGGATGCCCCAGCCGGATACTCTTTATTCTTCAGGAAATTAAGGATATCAAAATACCACGGTTTGCCATCAGACGCTTCATCAATAGCAAATACATAAGCTGGCCTGTCCAACCGAGAGATAGTGATTTGGGGAGCTTCGTTCCAGAAATTGACCTTGTACATGGAAGACAAGGTGGCAAGGGCGTCAGCCATTTGATTTTCTGCCCGTGGCACGTGATGCAATTCAACTTTGTCGAAGAAAGGCAACAATCTCCTTGCATAGTTCATATACTGTATCAAATTGGGCTGACGTGTCTCCCATTCCCCTTTGATCTGATTCACTACCAGAGCTGAGTCTCCGTATACGTCTAAATGTTTGATTCGCAAATCAATGGCTTCTTCAAGCCCCATTATACAAGCTTCGTATTCGGCCTCATTGTTGGTAACAGCAAAGGTCAATCGGGCAGTAAACGGGATGTGCGACCCGTGCGGCGTAGTGATAATTGCCCCTATTCCGCTACCGTAAGCATTCACAGCTCCGTCAAATATCATCTGCCATTTGGACCCCGGCTCTGGTCCTTCGTCTGGCAACGGCTCTTCGCAATCCTTCATCTTGAGATACATGATATCCTCGTCAGGAAAGTCAAATCTCATTGATTGATACTCTTCAATAGGCTGCTCCGCCAGATACTCAGACAACACACTCCCCTTTATTGCCTTTTGCGAGACGTATTGAATATCATATTCGGTCAAGATCATCTGCCAACGGGCAATTCTACCTGACAACGCCTGCTTTTCGAATATATATTTGATTGGATCCATCTTCGAGATGAGCATGGTTGTATGATTCAGCATGTACTGCCTCAAACGCTTGGCGGCCCAGGCTAGCGCGCAGCAAGTTTTCTCCAGCATTGAGTATCGAGATTCACAGTCTGTAAATTTCTTACTCAGATAATAGATTGCATGCTCTTTTCTCCCCGTCTCGTCGTGTTGACCGAGAACACAACCCATGCTTCCCTCAAGAACCGTCAAATACATGATCAAGGGTCTCCCTGCCACTGGGGGTATCAAAATAGGAGGCTCCTGCAGATACTTCTTTATTTTATCGAACGCCTTTTGACAATTATCGTTCCACGTTACAGCTTGATCTTTCTTTAACAACTTGAATAATGGTTCACACGTGGCAGTCAAGTGAGATATGAACCGGGCAATGTAGTTCAATCTCCCTAAAAACCCGCGCACCTCTTTCTCTGTTTTAGGCGTCGGCATTTCTTGAATCGCTTTTATTTTAGCAGGGTCGACCTCTATTCCTCTTTCGCTTACGATAAACCCCAGCAGCTTACCCGATCTCACCCCGAAGGTGCATTTGTTAGGGTTCAGCCTCAGCCTGAACTTCCTAAGCCTTTTAAACAACTTCAACAGATTCACCAGATGCTCTTCCTCTGTCTGGGATTTGGCAATCATATCGTCAACATAAACTTCAATCTCTTTATGCATCATGTCATGAAAAAGAGTCGTCATCGCACGCTGATATGTTGCCCCAGCATTTTTCAAACCAAAGGGCATCACTTTGTAGCAAAATGTTCCCCAAGGCGTTATGAAAGTGGTCTTCTCCATATCCTCTGGCGCCATTTTAATTTGATTATAGCCTGAAAAGCCATCCATGAAGGAGAATACAGAGTATTGAGCGGTATTGTCCACTAACACGTCAATGTGAGGAAGTGGAAAATCGTCTTTTGGGCTTGCTTTATTCAAATCTCTATAATCCACGCACATTCGGACCTTGCCATCTTTCTTTGGCACTGGTACGATGTTAGCAACCCATGAGGGATACTTCGTCACAGCCAGGAACCCAGCGTCCCACTGTTTCTGAACCTCCTCTTTAATCTTCATTGCCATATCTGGACGAGTTCTGCGAAGTTTTTGTTTGACAGGCGGGCAGTCTTCTTTCAGTGGCAGACGATGCACAACCATATCTGTATCGAGCCCTGGCATATCTTGATACGACCAAGCGAATACATCATTATACTCCCGGAGCATTTCAACCAGTTTTCGCTTGATATCACTCTGCAGTGCGGCTCCGATGCGAATATTTTTCTCAACCCCTTCCGACCCCAAGTTGATAATTTCGATAACCTCGTCGTGAGGCAGAATGGCTCTTTCCTCTTGCTTCACCAACCAAGACAGTTCTTCCGGAACGTCGCTATCTTCGACAACCTCTTCTTCGGTCTGGAATACCGGGTGCTCGAAGTCGGGACGAGTCATAGGTGGTTCAAGGATGTCATCTGAAAATGTTATCCTGCAAAAGAAAGGGTTAAGTGCTTCAAAATGCGTATAAAGCGGATAACCACGTTGCCATTTTATTGAAAAATACAAAACAAGAAAGACAGGGATTACGGTATTTACACATGAAAAAAACGCCATTTATTTAATGATTAACAAAGCAATGTTTATAACAACACAGCCCTAAGCAAATCCTGATGCCCCGGGCAAGACATCAGATTATTCAACAATTAATAAAGCAAAGCATTACTGTTTAAAAGTCACAGGAACAAGCTCCTGAATGGACCAGTTGCATAGTCCTTGTCCTGGCGTGCTCGGCTGAATCCAGGCATCCATATCACAGTCGCTGTCCCCTTCATCGGATTCTGAAGCAGCATTGACAGATTCATGGCATACTCCACTGGCAGAGATGGTGATTGACTTTCTGAAATGAGGGGCCCCCACAGAAGGAGTTGATGACGACGGTCGGTACCCCAGTCCGAACCGGTCCATTTTCACCGGAATGTCCAATACTTTGCCCCAGCCCGTGGCTTCTCCTGCCTTCACTAGCGCTTGAGCCTCTTTATACGAAGAGACGGCTATCTCTGGCACTCTGCTTGGCCCGGGACTCTTGTCCTTAATGCGCAAACCTTCGAATGCCTGGCATGGCGTCTCATGGATCTCCCCGTCGACTTCCACATATTTGAACGAAGAAAGATGGCTGACCAGGATGTCTTCTTCTCCGCACACGGTGACTACACTGTCTCCGACCATATACTTTAACTTCTGATGCAGGGTTGACGTGACAGCCCCCGCCCCATGAATCCAAGGTCTTCCCAGCAAGCAGCTGTACGCAGGCTGTATATCCATGATATAAAACTCCGTTGCAAACACTTCCGGCCCCACTTGCAGAGGCAAGGTGATCGATCCGAAGACTGTTCTCCGCGTGCCGTCAAACGCTCTGACCACCAAATCACTTGGTGTACACAAAATCCCTCGAACATCCAGCTTCATCATAGCCTTCTTAGGCAGCACATTCAAAGACGACCCGGTGTCAACCAATACATGTGACATTGTCGACCCTCTGCACTCAACAGATACATGTAATGCCATATTATGATCCCTTCCTTTCGGAGTCAAGTCAAAATCAGTAAAGCCCAGACTGTGGCCCGCATTTACATGTGCCAATACCCCTTCTAGCTGGTTCACGGAGACATCCTGTGGTACAAAAGAAGTGTCCAGGACTTTCAGCAAAGCATTTCGGTGAGCCTCTGAACACAACAGCAATGACAGAATAGATATTTTGGATGGCGTTTGCTGCAGATGCTCCACAATTTTATAATCGCTTTTCCGAATTAAGCGCATGAATTCTTCGACATCCTTAGATGCTGCTTCTTTTTCATTTGCTTGAACCGGAACATTTTCCACCGCTTTCCCTTTTCCTTTCGCTAGCCTTTCGGCTTCCACTTCAGGAGATATAAAGATCCTGCCGCTCCTCGTCATGCCTCCTGAGCCCACAACATTATCCACAACCTCCACTGACTGCTTGTTGACATCGATTTTAATCCCGTCACAATACACCTCTAGCCCATATGACCATGGGACCGCCTTCGTGCTCTCATACGGGATTGGCCCGGCTTTAGTTATAGTAATCGGTGGTCGCTGAGCTGGTGCTGAAATAGTGATCGTCTTCCTAGGAATTGTCACTGTGGCAACATCACTCTGATTATCCATTACTGCCCCTGCCGGCTCATCAGTTGTTGTTCTATCAAATTGCAATACACCTTCATCAATCAAGGCCTGAATGCCTTTCTTCAAATCCTCACACCCCCCAGACAGGGCCCAACAATCTAAGCAGTACTCATTACAACCCGGGTAAACACCTCCTTGCAACAGTCGGCTTTTTATTTCGCTCAGCGGCGTCTTTAAATCCTCAACATTCATAATCAGATTCAGACCTTCCTCAATCAGCACGGCGTTCGCCCCATGATTAGGCATGGGTTTCTGGACTATATTCGCACCGGTCGTTCCGAAGTTGATAGACTTGTTGTCCAAGAGATCCTGCACAACGTGCTTAAAAGCGTGACAACCTTCTATATCATGGCCCGGGGCCCCAGAATGAAACTCGCAGCGCCTATTTGCATCATAGCCGAACGGGGGAGTTCCCGTTATTGGTGCCAAGGTTCTTTTCTCCACCAGATTCAATCCCAACAAGGTCTGCAATAAATCAGCATAGTTAGAGGGAGGCTTCTCGAACACCCTTCTCGGCTTACCACCCTGGAATTTTCTCTGAGCTTGCTGTGCCCCCTGCTGAGGCTGCTGCTGCTGTGGCATTGGTTGCTGCTGAACCTGTTGTTGTTGCTGAATTGGTTGTTGTTGATACGGAATAGTGACACTCGACACTTGCTGCTGCTGACGATATTGATTTCTTCCCCTGCCTCGGCCTCGGCCTCGGCCTCCAAATACAGCACTAGCTTCGCCCTGACGGCGCCCACCATAAGCTTTCCTATTACTGCCAGATGCAGCTGACTCGTCAACTTGGAACTTTCCTTGCTTAATGTTCCGCTCAATCTTTTCACCCATCAAAATCAGATCTGAAAAACTAGCCAGAGACGTATGAAATAACATATCATGAAACAGCCCGGTGAATGTGCCAACAAACATGTCGTTCATTTCTTTATCTTCCACAGGAGGACGGACCCTGGCAGCCATATCGCGCCACCTTTGCGCGTATTCTTTAAAACTCTCCCCCTTCTTCTGCGAAAGCCCGGCCAGCTGGACCCGATTGGGTGCCAGGTCACTGTTATATTTGTAATGGGCTACGAACGCCTCCGCTAATTGCTTCCAAGTCTTGATATCAGTGGGCTCCAACCCCATGTACCACTCTAAGGAAGGACCCGATAGACTATCCTGAAAGAAATGCATGAGCATTCTTTCGTCAGTGGAGTATGCAGACATCTTTCTGTAATAAGCTCGTACATGCACTTTCGGACATGTATCTCCTTTGTACTTATCGAACGCAGGCGCTTTGAACTTGATCGGCACCCTCAGCCCAGGTACCAAGCCCATAGTTGCCATGTCCAGACCCACAGCACTCTGGTTTAGGACTCCTTTCATTTGCTCTTCCAGCATTCTAATCTTTTGAGAATCATCCATCGGCCCGTCAAAACCCCCTCCAGAGAAGGCGTCTTCCTGCTGATCCTCTTGCCACATACCGTTTCCAGCCCCGTATCCATCATATGCATTATTCCGTCCAGCTCTGACTTGATTCATCCCTGGAACTCGGCCTCTGTTGCCATACCCTTGAACACCTCCAGCAGGACCACCAGTCATAAAACCAGCACCGTTTCCGTTTCCAAAACCTCCGTAGCCCTGATTGACCATACCATAACCATCTTGCCCAAAGCCTTGAGCATTAAAGCCATACTTGCCAGTATTGTCGAATCCCTGATCGTTGAATCCGAACCCAGCGTTGACAAAGCCATTGCCTCCGAGATTATCTCCCACATTGACATCACCCAGCCCAGCGTTATGGACAGCAGTATCATTACCTACTCCGACGTTACCATTCACAGCAGCGGTAGCGTTGTTGACGTTAGCAGCATTCACATTGACGACAGGCGGAGCCACTGGCGTTGGAGTGCCGTCTCCATGAGCAGTATCAACCCGGACAGACTGATGATCTTCGTTACCATGACCAGCGTTGCGAGCCAACAGAGGCTGGACCATGGCCTGCAAGTTCTCTTGCCCTTTTGCTATAGCCTCCATGGTCTGCATGAAGAGGGCGAGCTTCTCGCGTACATCCTGCATCTCATTCTGAATCTGGTCCATGACTTTCCGACAGTTGGATCGTGTAGAATAGCGGTGCGGATGTTGATCTGGAATCCTGTTAAGTACCTGATACAGAGCAAGAGATAAGACACCATTCAAAGATTACCTGTTATGCAATATGGATATGAATGCAATGCAATGTGTCTGTGCATTAGGGAAGTTCATTCCCCCAGTTCTAGTGCGAAGGTGCCGGTGCAATGACAGTGTTGACAATAAGAATATCGGAGCTGAATCATAGAAAGCCTCATATATTGCAGAGAGAATCAATAAGCCCAGGGTACAATATCACTGAGAGTACAAAGATGGCATGACCTCAACCAACAATCCTGGTGATGGTCAGCACTATGCAAATAAAGCATACAAATAATGGAATGATCAGATCCTCCCAAAAGTCTGGTACTCCTCTATCAACTTCTTGGTCTCCGGATGGCTTGGTCGATCAAGCAGCCCTTCAACAAGCTGGTTTCTCTTCTTAAGGACACGGCGTACATCTTCAGCAGTTTCTTCCCATGTTGCTTCTCCGAAGCAATCTTCTAACTTTCGCTTCTGGGACACTGCTTCATCTCTGGATTTGATTGCCTTGTTCAGTGCATGCTGGACACTATACCGGTTCATCACTTCCTCCTCACACCTCTTGATGCTAGACTTCAACTTCTCTTCGAGGTCGGAAATTTGCTGCTTCAGCTTATCTTCCCTCTTCTTGTTGTTGGTGAGTGTGGCATTCCAAGTCTTGTTGCAAGAAGATATCTCTCGGTGTGCTGCGTCAAGCGCCTTCTTTTTGGCTTCCAGCATGTCATGGGAGCTTCTGAACTCTTGCCCCAGACGTTCACGCTTCTTCTTTTCCTCGGTCAACTCAGCCCCTAACCTGTTTACCAGCTCAATCTGTTGTTGGAAAGCATATACGGCCTTGTTCTTCTCACTGCGTGCCTGGGCTAGCTCTTGCTCTAACCCTTCATTAATCTTCATTAAGGCTTCTTTCTCCCTCACAACTTGTTCATAGACTTCCCTAGAAACAGTGGTCGGCTCTTCTACCGGAATAGGATCAAGAATTGGTGCCTCTGGAAACGGCATCTTCAACTGACTAGCCCTCTCCTGAATCCAAGCTCTATAAGGTGCATAGGCCTGACAGTCATTCTTTCCTAACAACGGCTTCCCTTTGTGGTTAATACTCGTCCAGGCATGTCGCAACTTGGCTAATAACTCCCCCTTCACGTCACCGGTGAAGTACAGAGATTCCTGTACTTCTTCCTCCTGAGGTGGATTCTTCAGCGCATATCCGAACTGGCGAATGAATAGAGAAGGGTTGTAATTGATACACCCTTTTCTTCCTATCAACGGTACATTAGGGTACCCAGAACAACTGAAGATGAGCTCGGATCCCAACAAATCTCTATCAAACCACTCCATATCTTCCGACGATAGCCTCATCAGACGCTCTGGCCAACCAACTGGAACTGTAGTCTCTGCAGTAGATCCTCTCTTAGGAAGGTGACTCTCAAACCACATACTCAATAAGGGCACACACAGATGAACATTCTTCCCTCTTCCCTTCTCATTCTTGTAATGCAGCGAGTGGTAGAGATCTCCGAGTAAGGTAGGCACAGGATTACCAGCGGCGAACAAGTAGAAAGCATCGAAATCCACAAAATCCGGTATATTGGGGAATAGTACTATGCCATAAATGCACAAGGCCAACACAGCATTGAAAGCAACCCAGCACCCATTCTTGGCGTACTCTTGGGCTTTACCAACTAAGAACTGAAATGAGAAGCCTGGAACTCCACGGGAAACAGTAGTCACAAGTTCAGAAGCATCAACATGCAAGGCTTTTGCTAATTCCTCCGGCTTAGGTTTGGCATCATAATGAATGAATGGAACCTGGTTCTGCACGGGCAGCTCAACATACTCAGCGTATTCCTCCAGAGTTGGTCCCATAATAAAGTCAGAGAACGTGAAACACCTCAAAGCAGGGTCATAGAATTGCATCAAAGCATACAGCCCATCTAACTCTACCTCTGTAGGTTTGCACACCAATCTCAATAATCTACCATAGCTCATCCGGAAACTCCTACGAACACCCTCATCAGCAAGAGAGATCAACCCCAGTAAAGGAACAATATCAGGCGTAGGCAATTTGTAAGCAACTGTTCTCCTTAGGCTAGTCATGATCAAATACTCAGAAGTCTGGGCACTAGAACTAGGGAAATGCAAATGCACCTGCAGCACAGACACACGTTAGTAAAATGCAAATGATAATGTATATGCAGGGATGCAATGCAAGTAACATTCAACAGGGACCAAAGCTGCAGCTGAATAGCCTAAACCCAATCAAGAAAGGTCTCAGATAGACCATCCAGAAGTCATCAAACCCTGGTCTCAGATAGACCTAAAAATAGAACTCCAACACTGGTCTCTGACAGACCTCAAACCATAACTCCACCTGGTCTCTGATAAACCTCAAATCATATCCATAATTGGTCTCTGACAGACCTCAAAACACCTCTCAAATGGTCTCTGACCGACCTCAGAATAAATCTCCACATGGTCTCTGACAGACCTCATGACTCTCCATAAATAACCCGGATCTCTGATCAAGAAATAACCGGTAGTCTGGAGGTCTAGTTACCTGCATAACCCTGAATCCCCTCACAGGTGGGTGGCCCTATAACTGGCACAAGGTACGGCATCCTATGCGGTCGTCGGCGTCACAGACTTTCAGGGTTGATGATACGATTCCCAGAAGGAGTGGCATCATCAATTCCTGAAGAGGCCTCACTCAGCCAACTTCCAAATGATCGGTCCCCAGAGTCGACAATCCAACTAACCAGCAACCCACGCCAACCAAAGGAAGGGGCAGGAGGCCAACCAGAGGAACCTCGTCTGAGTGTAGATTTCATGGGACACCAAAGCAAGCAAAGCAAGCGGCCGCCCACTAATTTCTACTCTAATTCTAGGTGCACTCAAGCCCAGGTCCGGCTTATCTCTCAATATCAGAACACCCGTCACACCCCAATACAGCAATAATAAACAATATATATAAAGCTGGAAAATACAGGGTTAGAAATATACAATAACTCCATACAAAATCCTCGACGGGAAAACAAGCGTTAGGATTGACTCTCTCAAGGGACGTTGGATCCCAAATGCATAAGAACCATCGCAGTCCTTAGCAGCCAGGGGACGTTGGATCCCCAGCAGAGTCGCCAGCTGTCGCTACTGCGAAAATCGGCGCCGGCTGAACAGAAGAGTCGCCACCGTGCGTTATTTATCCCACGGGAGGGAAAGGAAACGCTCAGAGTAAACCTCGCACAATACGGGAAAGGTATGGTCATCGCAACCAAAACCTGGATTCGGGAGTCGGTTACGCAAGGGGAAGGTATTAGCACCCCTCACGTCCGTCGTACTCGACGGGATCCACGCTTGTTTTCGGGTATGGATTGTTATTCTATCTACTCTAAAGGTCAAGGGGTTAAAAAGAAAAGAGAATGAAAATAAAATGACTCGGCAAAGTATCGCACTTTATGCCTACGTATTCCCGTCTGGAACGAGAAATCAGAGTCAACGTAGTTCGCCTACCTACGGGAAAGGAGGGGAAGGTTGCTCGCTAGGATATCGCATCCTATGCCTACGTACTTTCATACAGCATGAAAGATCAGAGCAAACGTAGTTCGGGCCACGTACGACACAAGTCTGTCTTGGTTGATTTTATTCCTTCTGAAAAGGTTTTTCTGATTAACAGTCCAAGAGGACAAAGATGACGTCTTGATGAGTTCACGTTCTTTTACGGAAGAAGTGTCTTTTATTGTGTTTGAAATCTTTACGTGTTTTTCTGTTTGTTTTGAGAAAGAAAGAGACAGAACTCTAACCTACGGTTGCGAAGGGAAACAAACTAACCTAATGTTATCATGCATGGGTTAAGACCTAGTGTCTATCATGCTCCTCTCTTGCACAGGGAGAAACAGAGATCCTACGGGATAGGCAGAAACAGAAACAATACCAGATATATACAGTAAAACAGTAAAATGCATGGATGCAGCAACACAAGCGAGGCAAGGGAGTCCCACTCAACCTCGAACCTAGAAAACAATAGGCGAAAGTGAACAGGCTTCACTTTCAACCCAACAGGGTAAACAGCAAACAATACAGTCCAGAAAACCAATCAATACATCAACAAATGAAATACAGCAAGAAACAGCATCAGCAGCTCTGACTCAACAACTGGCTTCAAGTAATCTCCAATCAGCTACAGGCTTCAACAAGCATCAATCTCCATCTTCATGGCCTTCAGACAAGGGCTTTGATCATCAGTCTTCCATCTGCAATGGCTTTTCTTCAAGCTCAAACCTCCAGGATGAGGGATTAGTCACAAGAGTGAATTGGGTGTTAAGCAATCAGCTGACTACCAAAGGTGGTGAACAGACTGCTTCTAACACAAGAGACATTTTCTCTCAAGAGTTCTATCTCATAGACACCATCACCAAGCCTTCCAAAGGAAGGGGGTGAGTGTCTTAGAGAGACTCTGAATCACAGAGAAGAATGGATGCAGACAAGGCAATCCATGTTTGAGAAATAATCATTCTAATCTAGAGCTCTGCCTAGCTCCTAAACCCTAGTCTCCTCAGCAACTGATAGCAGGAAACTCCTCCTCAACTCTGACAGTTGATCTTCAGCATTTGAATCTCCAATAGCTTCATCTCCACAAATCTTCAGCTTCCCCAGGGCCCCAGACAAACCCAATACCCATACAAACAATCAATAAACCCCAGAGGGCACACCACACCAGACAGCAGATATACAGACAGTAATAATAGCAGTAGGGGAATCCTAACTGTTCTCTAAGGGATCTAATAGCTACCCATAGCCCCTATAGTCCCATAACTAATCTATTCAAACCCTAAGTCCTAAGGGAAAAAATTGAACTTCCTAAGTTGTCACCTAAAAACCCTAGTTTTGTACATGATATTCAAGCACTTATTAATCACCTAAAATTAACCTCTAAAAATGGGAACTAAAATATTTCTATAAGCCTAATATCTCATCTAAACAATATGAAAAGAATGATCAAAAAATATCAAAGCATGTGAGAGAACAAAAATCATAAAAATGATGCATGAAATGAATTATTTAATGTGACATTTATTTAGAAAATATGAAAAAAATATGAAACAAAACTAAAAATGAAAATTTATTTTCCTATAATATTCTAGACATTTCAATGAAAACATGGTAAAAAGAATGAATTAAAAAGCATTTTTTATGAATTATTTATGAATTTTCAAAGGTGGTAAAATATTAAAATGAAATTAAGAAAATAAAAGTGAATGAAATGAATGAGGGGTTTGAAATAGAACTTCGCCCAGTTCAAAATCACAATGGGCCAACAACAGGGGGGTGTTGGTAGCGCTTCTGGCTTAAGCCCAATACCACTCTGAATCAATGAACATAAGAGAAACAAGCTGGGAGGTGAGGAAAGAAGAGAAATCACGTTGAAATGCAATTGGGCCTAACACATTGGGGGTGGGGATAGCACAAGAGTCTCAGGCCCGCCCGTTTCAATTAATGAAACGGTGCGTTTAGAGCCAAAGTCCTTCCCTCCAATTCTGAAATTAAACGCTGGCCACACGATCTTACTAACAGTCAAAGGTCCAACTACAAATGGAAGGCCACGATTTCATCTTCCCCAAAGGTTCTGCAAATTAGGGTTTGGATGCCATGAAAGCTCCCATGCACGAGCAACTTTCTTCCTCTCTGTTCTCATCCTACACGCCACTAATCCACATGCCATGAACATGAAATCTGCTCCAAATCTCTCCCTCTACAAGCTTAGGGCGTCAATTCGCTTTGAAATTCACCACAACAACAAACACGATTGGATCAACACTCGGCCTCCATTGAAATGCACTGATATGGACCATCACCAATCTTCCCCAGACTTAGCCTAAACTAAACTACACCTAATGGAGATTAACACATGCTATCAAGCCACAATTATAACACACTAATCTAAGAGATATAAGCACCAACAGTTCATTACACCTGTCACTAACCATCACCAAATCTCTCCAAATTCATCTAACTTAATCTCCTAACCACCTAGATCAATTCTACACTAACAAAATCATGCCTAACTAACTGAATCGAGCTGTGTGATTGAAAACTTACCTTGTGCAAAATCTTGCAAACAGCTATGGAGATTGATGATTGGAGGCTTTTGAGACTTGGATCTTGATCAATCCTTGATGAACTTGATTCTGTATGCAAGCTTTGGATGAGATTTGGCCAGAATTATGCTATCCACTTGCAACTTCAATCTTGATGCTCTTGAAAAAAGTGCTCGAAAATGGATGATAACCACCTTGTTCTTGATTGAATTATACTATATGATGATGAATCAGTATGAGAAGGTTGATTATGATGAAGATTTGGTGAAGAATTTGTGAGAATTGCAATGAAACTTCAATGAAAAGAATGAGAAATCTTGTGAAATTCTTGGTGCAAATGAGGCCAACCCTTGATCAATGCACATTTCATGAATATATAGACCCCAAATGAATATTCTAGATCCATCTTGCACATTCCCTTGTTTTCCAACTTTGGTTCATTTTGATCATGTTTCTTAAAAGGTAAGCAACCATGGATAACTTCATTTTTTCCTTCTAAACTCAAAAAAGTGTGTGAACCATTGTTCTTAGAATTGTTTTTCCATTCAAAATCATATATTGGAAGTCTCCATTTGGACTTGTAAATCTCCCAAACCATTTTCCAACTTGAAATTATTCACTTTATAAGCCTTTTTAGTTCATATTTTGACCAATCATGCAACTCCATGCTATGAGCTTCTCCAATAACTTGTGACCTTCTTTCTAGACTTAAAATCCCATTTGGAGCAAGTTTGATGTTGTAAGTTTTTCCATTTGAGGCCTCCTTGTATGAGTTTTGGGTATAGGTTAAAATGACCTGTAATTCACAAATGCCCAAAATACCCTTTGCTTGTCAAGACCATAAGTTGAGTTCTCCACATCATATGAAGGCATGCCATACCATTCTAGAAAGCTAAGACAATGAGGAACAACTCTTATGTTGACCAAGAATTCATTTGAAATCTCCTTGAGGGGTAAAACTAGCTTGGAAGTCAAGTCACTTTCACAGACAAAAGTTCAGACACCCCAAATGACCTGTAACTTGCAAGGACCATAACTTGAGTTCCATAAATCTCCTTGAGGTCTTCCACCACTCAAATTGAAGGTCTTGAGATCCTCTACAAGTTTCATGTTGGCCAAGAAGCCATTTGAAGCTAGCATTTTGACTTATCTTGCTTGGAAATTTGACCTAAACTAGGGGATTTTACAGAGAAACCCTAATTTAGTAACTCCCCTTCTCCTTGATTTTTCTTGAATTCTCCTTGTCATATCTCCATATCTTTATTCTCCATGTCCAATATTGATCCCCACATCTCTCCAATAGCCTTGAATGCCCTCTTAAGTCAGTCAATTGACCTAGGGTTGACCTAGGGCTGACCCAGATGAAACCCTAGTTGACTGTCTTCAACTGTAGCTCTTGTGCTTTCATCAATGACTTGTTTTCTTCTCCAAATGACTTTATAAGTCTCTCAAGATGTCCAGATGCTCTCCATGCTTTCATTTCATAGCTCACAACCCTCTTGTTGATCCTCAGATACCCTCAGCTAGGAGATGGACTCAAGGATTGATCTGCTGAACTCTTTGCTTTCAAATTCTTTCCTGATGACTTGAGTAGGATGGAATTAGGATAATAACCTCTTGAGAGGCCTCTAGAGATGAGAATAATGATTGGTCCCCTGTTGAATGACTTGCTATGCTTATGCTATGCAGATGGTTAGTCTATGTACATGACTCTATATGCAAATGCTAATGATGATGAAACATAAACCAGTTGAATAAGGTTGGGCAAATTTTAGGGTGCAACACATCTCACCTTGACCCTAACATGATTGGTTTAGAGCATGATCATAGCTTTAATTTGAATACTAGAAGTCCTTGATAGGGTTTATAGAACTCAAGTTATGAGCCAGACAAGTTACACGTCATCAGAGGAATGTGAAATTGGAGCTTGAAAGTCAACCAACTTGCATGACACTTTTGCCCTAGAAGGATGATTCTCATGAACTTTTGTCCAACATGAATGTTGTTCCTTATCTTATTAGATTTCCAAAAAGTACTAGAAGTCCATGATTGGATTTGTAGAACTCAAGATATGAGCTTTACAAGACAAGGGTATTTTGGGAATTTGAGATTATAGGCCATTTTGATTATGGGTCAATTTCACCAACTTAAGCACCTCAAATGAAAGTTTGTCCAACTTGAAAGTTGTTCAAAATGATGTTATTTGTCCAACCATGAACCAAGAATCCATTGACATGGATTAGAATGAGAAATGCTTGAAGAAAATTCATGAATGAATCATTAAAGGAAGCTTGAAAAGGGCTAATTCAAACCAATTCATTTTGGAACCAAATTAGGCCATATTTGTGCTTTTTTTGTGTACAATGGATGTTTTAAGAACATTGGAAAAATCAGAAATCAAGTTTGAGTTCACATGCTATGCCGATTTCATGGTTTCTTCATCTTTAAGCAATATAATGGAAATCCACCATCCATTCCATTCCAAGGCCTCAATCCTATCCACACATCTTCCTCACATCATAAGGAACTAGAATGGATCATTGAGCAAGCTTGATAGCTCTGTTTGGATGAGTTTCACAAAGCTCCATAATGAAAATTTTGGATTTTGGATTGGGCTGCCACAAGCTTCAAATGGGCTTCTAATCACTCTAGGTCCATTGCATATAACCTCTGGGATGATTTCCAACTGCCATAACATAATTTGATGGAAGATAACAGAAAATTGAGTTGAAAAAAGTGGAGAAACTTGGAAAATTAATTTTGAAGATAGAGCCATTTTCAGTCCAAATCACCATTGCAAAAAGCTTCAGTGAGGTTCATTGATGGATTCTGGACGATTTGCTTGAAGCTTCATCCACAATTCAAGTCTCCATTAAAGCTCAAAACCAGGTTCTTATCTTTCATCCATAAGCTCTGTTCTTGATGAATTGTTATGCTATTTTAACATGATTGTGATCCTTAGAGTGTGTAGAACGTTTTAGGATTAGAACGGTTAAGTTTCGTGACAATTCTTGACAGAGCACCTTAGGTTGTAATTCGAATTTCTCTCTAATTATTGGATGAAAATGGAAAAGAAACATAGATTATTGATGTAGGAAGTGAGAGGAAGAGATTAGTGGCTTCAATTTTAAGTTTTGTGAAAGTTGGAAATTCTTGAGTGATTCTTGGATGATTGCGATTTCTGAGTTTTAATGGAGGAAAGTGAAAACAAATTTGATATTTGGATTCTACATGAAAAATCACATAGTTTTGGTTCAAGAAAATCAAGTTTTGGTGAATAAATGAGGAAGTTCCATTGTTGACATGATGAAGAAGATGACCGGAACAAAGTCCGGCCACCGTCACCACCGCGCCTGTTATTTCCCTCCGTTTCCATTTGAAAACGCCCAGACTTCACAGGGACCGTCCGATCGCACACTTGCATTGACTTCGTATTTCATTTCTACGGCCAGGATCACTTCGCGAATGGCCTTGCCCACATTAGTAAAATGCTGAGTTTTAATAACTCAGCTGGGCCTAACGCTTTGCTATCCCCACCCCCTGCACATGGCCCATATGTATATAACACATAGAGAAATCACTAACTGCACCTCTCCAGTTTTCCTTTTAATTTCTTTTTTTTTTCTATATGGTTTCTTGTTCCATTTTAATTTAGAAAATATAAATAATCGTTGGAAAATCTTGGAAAAAATCATGATTGTATTTTAACATGTTCTTTAATTTGTCACATTTTTTAATTGCAATTTTAATTATTTTTTCAATTAATTTTGTATTTTTCTTTTATGTGCTTTTCAATAAATAGAAATCATGCCATGTTAACTTCTAGATTTTTGTTTCCATATCAATGCTTGGATTTAATCTCTGATTTTTTGTATGGTGAATGTTGATACATTGTAGAATATTGTAATATTTTTCTTGATTATTATACCTAGGATTAGAGTTTGGACTTGAAACTTTAACCATATCTCCCTAACCAATTTAGGATCATCTAGGATTTTTCTTAGGATTTTTAGAATTGATTTCTTATTTTCTCCACATTTTACAAGTTGATTATGCTATAGGTGATCCTAACTAAGCTTACCTCATAGTTTAGGCTTCAAAGTGAACTTTAGCTAGCCTTAGGCGTCAAATACCTTCTTGATATAATAAAGCTTAGGTTGATACCTATTTAGAACATTGATTAAGCTTTGATAGAGCTTCTAACTCCATTTAGTTAGGTGATCCTTGTAGCTAATCATTAGGGCTTCCAGTTAAAACCTTTAGGAGGATGATTCCCCTTCTAGATTTGCTTTGCATTGCTCATAATTCTCCCATGAATGGTTGAGTATCATGATGGATACCTTAGGTATACATCATGCTTCCCATCATCTCCTGATCAAATGAATTTGGTTGAGTGCCTTGGGGAATTCCTTAGGTTTTCACCCAGCCTCCCATCCTCTAAATCTCTCTTTGTCCTATTGACATGGGATCCCTCTTGGGAGAGCCTGGCCTTCCTTAGGAAGTGCTCTGTGCATTCCTCAAGAGGTGGAGCCTATGGTGGACTCCTGTGCTGATGCACATTAAGTTTGAAATCTTAGATTGATACTTAGATTCCTTACCCATCTATCTTTGTCCGGTTGACATAGGATCCCTCTTGGGAGAGCCTGGCCTTCCTTAGGAAGTGCTCTGTGAATTCCTCAAGTGGTGGAGCCTATGATGGACTCCTGTGCTGATGTACATTAAGTCTGAAACCTTAGATTGACACCTAGGTTCATTCCCCATCTATCTGTCCTATTGACATAGGATCCCTCTTGGGAGAGCCTGTCCTTCCTTAGGAAGTGCTCTGTGCATTCCTCAACAGGTGGAGCCTGTGATGGACTCTTGTACTAATGTACATTACCTTGACACCTTAGATTGATCATCTAGGTTCTTTACCCATTTATCTTTGTCCTATTGACATAGGATCCCTCTTGGGAGAGCCTGGCCTTCCTTAGGAAGTGCTCTGTGCATTCCTCAAGAGGTGGAGCCTGTGATGGACTCCTGTGCTGATGCACATTAAGTTTGAAACCTTAGATTGACATCTAGGTTCTTTACCCATCTCTTTGTCCTATTGATATATGATCCCTCTTGGGAGAGCCTGGCCTTCCTTAGGAAGTTCTCTGTGCATTCCTCAAGAGGTGGAGCCTGTGATGGACTCCTGTGTTGATGCACATTAAGTTTGAAACCTTAGATTGATCATCTAGGTTCTTTACCCATTTATCTTTGTCCTATTGACATAGGATCCCTCTTGGGAGAGTTTGTCCTTCCTTAAGATGTGCTCTGTTCATTCCTCAAGAGGTGGAGCCGATGATGAACTCCTGTGCTGATGCACATTAAGTTTGAAACCTTAGATTGACATCTAGGTTCTTTACCCATCTCTTTGTCCTATTGACATAGGATCCCTCTTGGGAGAGCCTGGCCTTCCTTAGGAAGTGCTCTGTGCATTCCTCAAGAGGTGGAGCCTATGATGGACTCCTGTGTTGATGCACATTAAGTCTTAAACCTTAGATTGACACCTAGGTTCATTCCCCATCTATCTTCCCTATATACATAGGATCCCTCTTGGGAGAGCCTGGCCTTCCTTAGGAAGTGCTCTGTGCATTCCTCAAGAGGTGGAGCATGTGATGGACTCTTGTACTGATGTACATTATCTTGACACCTTAGATTGATCATCTAGGTTCTTTACCCATTTATCTTTGTCCTATTGACATAGGATCCCTCTTGGGAGAGCCTGGCCTTCCTTAGGAAGTGCTCTGTGCATTCCTCAAGAGGTGGAGCCTGTGATGGACTCCTGTGCTGATGCACATTAAGTTTGAAACCTTAGATTGACATCTAGGTTCTTTACCCATCTCTTTGTCCTATTGACATAGGATCCCTCTTGGGAGAGCCTGGCCTTCCTTAGGAAGTGCTTTGTGCATTCCTCAAGAGGTTGAGCCTCTGATGGACTCGTGTGTTGACACACATCAACTAGATGTAGCCTTGGGATGACTTCCTTGTTGCTCTTCCAGTTCACCTCTTCTTTCCTGATGGATTATGGTTTGGGTGTTTGTTTGACATTGCTTGATGCATTAGGATAGTCTCATGTTTAGAGTATTGTAGGCTAGGAGCATGACTGCATTGAAAGGTTGAGCTGAACTCCCTTTGCTTGCTTGATTTAGAGGTCGAGTGTTCTCCCTCTGCTTGAGCGTTGTTTTCCCTTTTTCTCACTGATGTGATTGTATTGAAAGGTTGAGGTGACCCTCCCTTTGCTTGCCTGTTTTTGATTATTTTATTTGCTTGATTGCTTAGAGGTGGAGTTTCTCCCTCTGCTTGTATTGCTGCATTGCATTTGCATCTTTACTGTTTGCTTTCCTGTTTTATCCGCTTTAATGATTTTAGCAGTTTATTTTCTGTTTCCCATTGACATGATCCCTTAGGATTCTCACTTCCTTTGATAAGGAAGTGGTGATAGACTTTAGGTTGAAACCTTTGCATGATAACATCTAGGAGTTCCCTGTTTCAAACTCAACCATAGGATGAATCCATCGCATGACAACATTAGGGCTTGACAGTTCCCCCATAGAGTTCGTTCTCTTCTCTCTTTAAACCACAGTAAAACATCGTAATAAAGGCAAGTTTGTACAGTACGTTACGAGCCTTAAGCCACTTAGGAAATGATTGTTGAAGGGTCACTCTTCAACAGTCAGGATGTTTAGCCTGGCACCCTTAGGGTGACATGCGACGCATTCACTCCTAAGTCATAGTCTCTAGTGCTGTACGAACTACAAACATCCATAAAAAACACTTCTTCCGTAAAAGACAAAAAAAAAATATCAAACCTCTCTTTTTTCCCCGTGGGCTCTTAATCAGAAAAACCTTTTTTGATAAAAAGAGTGTTGTTAACTCTCAGTTCTACCGCAAACGGTAACACACAAGTCTCCGATGAGCAAGCTGCATACACCAAACTGCTGGAATTGTTTGTTAACCCTACTCGGAAAAACAGATGAATCTAAACCCGTGTTCCATTTTATCCCGAACTACGTAAGCTCTGATCTCTCATATCTGTTGAGAGTACATAGGCACAATACTGACGTATTGGCGAGCCACCTTCCCCCATCACCCGTAGTTAGCCGAACTACGCTGACTCTGATTTCTCATTCTCTGACGAGAAAACGTAGGCACGAAGCACGATGCTTTGCCGAGTCATTTTCTTTTCTTTTCAGACCAGCCTTAATAGGTAAATAGTTAAACCAACCTGTCAGATAAACACAACAAGCATGGATCCCATTGAGTACAACGGACGTGAGGGGTGCTAATACCTTCCCCTTGTGTAACCGACTCCCGAACCCATACATGGTCGCGATGACCTTGTCTTATACCATTCCATCAGGTTTTTTCAGTCGTTTCCTTTCCCTTTCTATGGGATAAATAACGAAAGGTGGCGACTCTTCTATTTTTCCGGCACCTTATTTTCGCGGTAGCGACAACTGGCAACTCTACTGTGGGACAAAGCTCATTTTAACTTGTAGACATGATTAAGATACTCATGGGATTCAAAACCAGGAGGTTTGGCTACATAAACGTCTTCATTGATATATCCATTGAGGAAAGCACTTTTTACATCCATTTGAGATGATTTGAAATTTTTCGCACATGCGTAAGCAAGCAATAGGCGTATAGCCTCGATTCGGGCAACCGACGCATAAGTTTCCTCATAGTCGATTCCTTCCTCTTGGTTATTGTTGTACCCTAAAATTTGCCCAACCTTTTCTTTACTTGGTTTATGTTTCATTTCATTGTTCTAGCATATTGCATTGCATAGCATTTTGCATTTTACAGGGGATCAAGAGATGTGTGTATAACAATAGGAATTTGCCAAGGGTTATAAGCCTAATCAAGAGTTTGTATTCAGGTCAACAGGGGGGTTATCATCATCAGAGACAAGTCAAAGCCCTTTGGATAGACAGATAAGTGTATGTGGTTCACCTTCTGTCTAGGAGGCCATTTGAAGGTCATCTGAGGATCACAAGCCCATGGTTATGGAGGGAGATGATAATTTAATCTCATTGGAGGCCTTGTAGATCATTGTGGAGTTCATTCAAGTGTTTACACCAAGTGTGAATAGCTACAGTTGAAGGTGTTTCATCTAGGGTTTTCATCTGGTCAACCCTCAGTCAATTGTGAAATTGAAGGAGATTAAGACTCAATTCCAAGTCGTTGTGGTCATGGAATGTTGTGTTGAGATGCCTAATATATCATTTGAAGATCAAATCAAGAAGAATCAAGAGTGTGAGAAGTTGCTAAGCCAGGGTTTCTAAGCTTGTCAGTGTAAAATCCCCTATTTAGTGCCTAACTTCAAGACCACCTATCTCAAGATAAAGGTATCATCTCATCTTGACCCCAACATGAGACTTGTAGATCATGTTTCTAGCTTTCTTTTGAGTACTAGAAGTCATTCATCTGATTTCTAGAACTCAAGTTATGATGCTGGCAAGTTACAGGTCCTCATATGAATGTGATTTTGGTCAACAAAAGTCAACCAACTTCCAACCCACTTTTGACCTAGAAGGATGTTTCTCCTCAACTTTTGATGAAAATGAAAATTGTTCCTCATGATCTTAGCTTTCCAAAGAGTACTAGAAGTCCTTCATCTGATTTGGAGAACTCATGTTCCGAGGCTTGCAAGGCAGGGGTATTTTGGGAAAGCAGGATTACAGGTCATTTTCATTATAGGTCCATTTCACCACTTTGCACACTTCAAATGGAAATCTTTCCAACTTCAGACTTGCTCCAAATGGGGTCATTTTCTCAACCAAATATCAAGGAATCATGGGTTTGGCTTGGATTGAAGAATCCCTAAAGAAATTTCCATGAAAAAGGCCTTAAAAGGGAAAAATCAAATTAAATTCATTTGGGATCATTTTGTACCAACCTTATGCATTTTTTGAGTGCCAAATACATTTCAAGCACAATGCCAATTTTGGATTTGAGATTTAAGCTTAATTTGGTGCCCATTTTCATGCTTAATTCAAGTTTAAGTAACATATACAAACCATGCCATGAGATTAAATTAAGGAGCCATTTTCAGCCCTTGGATCAATTTACCTCAGGTGCAAGCCACCTGAGCCATTTTTACAGCTTGGCAAGACCATTTTCGTGTACTTTTGGAGGTGGCCATAAAGAGAAAA
Organism: Lathyrus sativus; assembly: GCA_963859935.3. Taxonomy (NCBI): domain Eukaryota; kingdom Viridiplantae; phylum Streptophyta; class Magnoliopsida; order Fabales; family Fabaceae; genus Lathyrus; species Lathyrus sativus. The sequence goes on along the minus strand of OZ012738.1, from coordinate 273,711,794 downwards.
TGTGAATTTCAATTGGGCTTAAGGAGGATAGAATTGGGCCTTCTTGGTATCAAAATCCATCATACATATTCTCAGCATTGTTTACAAGTCCTCAGAATTGACTTTGGTGTGAAATTTCTCAAGAACACATTGAGAAAAAGTGAGAGAAAAGTCAAAATCGTTTTTCATATTTCAGTGAGTTTCAATCCAAACCAAACGTTTAAAAAGGTTCCTTGAGGTTCATAGAACATTTCTAGATGGTTTCTTTTAAGCTTTACTCAAGAATCAAGCTCCGTGGAAGCTTTTCTTTAGGTTTCTTTTCATTCCTTTTTTCTCTCTGTTTAAGCATTGTTTACACACCATTTTTATATATTTGTGAACCTCTTGATGTGTAGATGATTTCTTGTATCCATTCGTGGCTGTTTATGATGTTTGTTGTTTTGAGCTCCAAACTTGTTGCCTGCGTTTTGGTTTATTCTTGAGGCGTTATGTTTAATGGACCCTGGATTTGTGTTCTACGTGAGGAGTAGATCATTTTTGACTTTTATTTTGTTGATTTTGGTGAGCTTTTGCTATACCTGCGCAGCCCACGGTGGCCATACGGCCAGAGAAGATGACCGGAGGCAGCTCTGACCGCCGCCTGGTCCTTCCCTCCGTTTTCTCAATTTTAAAAGGTTGATGATGACTACGTGGCATGCTGGCATGCGTTGGATTTGTTTATTTTTCATTCAGTGGCCATGATTAAGACCTAGGGTGTTCCACGCTTGCTTGCACACACACAATCATGTCTAACTTTGCTTTTCATTTAAATATCTTTTCCTAATCCACGTGTTTGCTTGGGAGCCCTTGGATGTGATTACTTTTTGATCCAACTGTCCAGAGTGTTTTCCACCATGGACCTCTGTTTGACTCACCACATCCAATCCACACGTTTTTTTCTTATTTATTTCTGATGGACTGGGCCTGCTATTGACACCCCCCTGTGCGCTGACCCATTGCTTTTGAACTGTGTTGGATTACTTTCTGCACCCAGCTTTTATTTATTTTGATTTCATTTTCTTTCTTTTTTATTTTGTTGCTGTTTAGATTTAATTCAAAATAAAATACCTCTATTGGTCATAAAATTCCCCAAAAATATGTTTTAGACAATTTGAAGTGTCTTTTATTTTATGAAATTTTTATTTTATTTTTTTGGATTATTTTTCAATTAAAAATGGAATTTAACATTAGAGGTGTTTTATTTGACCTAATTCTTGACATATTTTAGTTTTTATTTTGTTTCTCTCATTTCCTTTTGGTCCAATGACCCAAAATTCATCCTCATGTCCATGATGGGTTGATGAATTTTTTAGGAACATTTTTCCCCTGTTGGTTGACTTTTGAGTTGACTTTTGATGCATTTCATTTGACCCTCGACAATCCTCCTTCACAATGGAGCACCCTTGTGAATCAATTTCTATGGTGATGTTGTGAAGTGACTTTGATTGTAATCTCTTGGCCTCTGGTTGCCAACATGTTTATGAGCTTCTTGCATTTTATTTGGCTATTTTTGAATCATTTTCCTAATTTTAGGGTAACTTGCAAGTCAAGTTACCCCAAAGGGAGGTTCATACAAACATATTGACCTAGTTTGCCTTGGATATGACATTTATGAATCCTTTGAGCCTCCAATGCCATTTGATTCATGTTGCTAACATGTTGAGGATGATGTTTGCTCATTTTTAGGTCATTATATTGTGTTTTGCTTGTTCATTTGATTGTTTACTTTTGAGTTTCCAATTAGGGTTTCTATGTGAAACATGTTTGCTTTCCTTTGGGAATTTGCTTGCATTTCCTTGTGGTTTATTTTCTTTTTCTTTTGAGCACTTTTGTTTCTTTTTCTTTTTCTTTTTCTTTTGAGCACTTTTGTTTCATTTCACTTTTTCATATTTCACTTTTGTTTCTTTTCCTTTGGAGGTACTTGAAGCATGCCTAAAATGATGAATCCATGAGGACTTCTTTGTGCTTTCTTTTGCACCTTTCTTGTGATGCTCATGGTTAAGTGCACATTATGAGTTCCTTTTTGTCCTCGTATAGCCTCCCATCCTCACTTTGTTTTAGGTCTTCTTTGCCTTTCATTTGTGTTTGGATTTTGGCATTATGGTTGATGTTTGAATGGCTTAGGCCACTTCATCCCATTTTAGTGCACTTGTGTGTTTCTTTTGATGCATTTATTTTTCCTTTCATCTCTTTCATTTGTAATTTTGTTACTTGAGGTTGAGATGAGCTTGTGGAGGCTACTGCCCCACACCAATTTCCTCCTTCACTTGCATTTCATGTTTGCATTCTTGCATGTTATGTTGTTTCTTTTCCCTCTTTTGTCTCCTTCCCCTTAGGATCTCTAATCTCCCTTATTCAAGAAGTTATGATAGACATTAGGATCTTAACCATGTATGATAACATTAGGTAGCATTCCTTTATCTCAATCTTAGGATCACCATTGCATGACAACTTTAGGTTTGAGTTTAGTCCCCCTTTAGTGTCCTTTCTCTTCTCATCTCAAAACAATCATAAAACACCTAATAAAGGTTAATGATTATTGTGCTTTACGAGCCTTAAGCACTTGGGAAAGGGTTGTTGAAGGGTTTCCCTTCAATGGCTTAGATGTTTAGTATAGCACCCTTTGGGTGATATGCGACGCATTCACTCCTAAGTCATAGTCTCTAGTGCAATATGAGTTGCAAACAATTCAAAAACACTTATTCTCTAAAAAACACAAAAACAAATCATTCAAACCCTTTTTTGCCCTTTGGGGCCTTTAATCTTGACAAATCATTTTCATAAGGAGAGTTTTGTTAACTCTTAGTTCTATCGCAAACGGTAATGCCTAAGTCTCCAATGGTAGAGCTGCATACACCAAACTGCTAGAACTGATTGTTAACCCTACTCGGGTAAAACAGTTGAACAAGCCTGTGTTCCTTTTTAGCCTGAACTACGTTTGCTCTGATCTTTCATACCAGATGAAAGTACATAGGCACAAGACGCGATGTCTTGGCGAGCAACCTTCCCCCTTTTCACCCGTAGTTAGCCGAACTACGTTGACTCTGACTTCTCACTTCAGATGAGATACGTAGGCACAAAGCGCCGTTGCTTTGCCGAGTCACTTCTCTTTCTTTTGTCCTTCAGCCAGTAGTTAGATAGTTTCAATCACCCTTTTAGATAGACAACAAGCGTGGATCCTGTCGACTACGACGGACATGAGGGGTGCTAACACCTTCCCCTTGCGTAACCGACTCCCGAACCCAATATTTGGTTGCGATGTCCGATCTTATCCCTCTTTTCGTTAGGCTTTCTCTGAGCGTTTCCTTTCCCTCTCTTGGGATAAATGACGCACGGTGGCGACTCTTCTGTCATTGCCGACCTTCGATTTTTGCAGTAGCGACAATTATACCCTTGTGTCGCTACTGCGAAAATCGGCGCCGGCTGACAGAAGAGTCGCCACCGTGCGTTATTTATCCCAACGGAGGGAAAGGAAACGCTCGAAGTAAACCTCGCAAAAACGGGGAAAGGTATGGTCATCGCAACCAAAACCTGGATTCGGGAGTCGGTTACGCAAGGGGAAGGTATTAGCACCCCTCACGTCCGTCGTACTTGACGGGATCCACGCTTGCTTGGGTTGTCTAAAGGATGCAAAACAATCTATCTACGGCTGCTGAATCTAAACGGAAGGGAATTGACTCGATAGAGCATCGCGCTCTATGCCTACGTATTCTCAAGAGAGAAAGTCAGAGTCGACGTAGTTCGGGACTACGGGGAAATTGGCTCGCCAAGACCTCGCGTCTTGTGCCTACGTACTTCCACACTGCATGGAAGATCAGAGCTTTACGTAGTTCAGGCTAACTACGGCTAAACAAGGTATTCTCACACTGCAGTGAGAAAATCAAACTGGTTTCAAAGGTCGGGAACCTATGGGCAAAACTACGGCTTGGTCTCAAATGCACTGGGGCAAGAGAGAAAAAAGGTAATAAATTAGTCGTCAGCGGGAAAGTCTCGATCGCACAGCAGCGAGAGAACAAAAGGTTAATTGTTAGTGTGCTCGCTAGGATATCGCATCCTATGCCTACATATTCTCGTCTGGTACGAGAAATCAGAGCAGCTGTAGTTCGGCTACTTCGGGACCACAGCTCAAATCTCGTTTTATTAACATTCTGAAAAATGATTACAATGCTTGCATACTGAAAAATAATCTCCTAGGAAATACTATCTTATCCTATCCTGAAAAATCGAATGGAAAAGTCCCCTAACAATTGGACGTTTAAACTATCCTAAAATCGTAAAATAATCTCTATGAAAATATATCCTAAAAGAAAATGTACTTAAAAAAAATATTAAGTCTACACTAATATTTTTTTCTCTTTTTCCTTCTTTTCTTTTCAACTATTTTCTCCCTTCTTTCAAAATATTTTTCATATATTTTTCATATTTTTTCAATATATTTTTCTCTTTATTTTTCTCTATTTTTTCATATTTTTTTTCTATATTTTTCTCATATTTCTTTTTATTATTTTCTCTCTTTTTCTTTTATTTCTTTTCTCTTTTTTTTTTCACAATATTATTTTTTGATATATTTTTCTTTTTTACAAGATGAAATAAAACAAAAATATGAAAAAGAGAACGGGGGGGGGGGGGGGGGGGGGGGCATAGCCCAGCTGGGGTGTGATTAAGCAAAAATAAGAAAATAAAAAAAAACAAATGAGTTGGACCCAGCCCAGCAGCTGGTGCTGCAAAAAAAACGGATGGGGAGGTGCTGGCCAGAATGCTGTGTGTATGGACGAAACCTCTATGGGCCCAGCCCAATCCAGGATCACACACGCACAAAGGGGGTTCACCAGACAAAAACGGAGGTGTATCAGAAAACGAAAATGGGCTTAGCTGGGCCCATCACGCGTGATCCAACTCTCTTCACAACAAAACAGACAAACCCTAGTTCCGCTGCCACTGTTCACGCACAAACCAACGCCGTTTCTCTTTCGTTCTTTCTGAACTATCTCCCTTCGTTCAAATTGTCTCCAATGCAACCAACCACCTTACGTCCCGTTACTCTAACAATCGAAAACACCACCAATATAACCACGCACACGACACTAATCCAGATGCAATTCACTTTTCAGAAAGGTTGAAGGTCTCTGAAGAAGAAGGTTCTTGACGAAGAACTATTGCCGGTGATATTTGCAAAACGAAGAAGATGAAGGATCCATGTTCGTGGAGATGGATATGCTCGTATGTTGAAGTCATGGATGAAGACGGCGATGCATATAACTTGTTCGTGGATAAAAGCGTCAACAAAAAAACCTGGAGATCTGAGAGTGCTCTTGATTCACGATGAAGGCGTTCTTGAAGCTCTCATTGCTATGATGAAGGAGATCTTGCTGACGGAGTGTTCGAGCGAAGATCTTGAAAGTTTGGTGATAAGATACAAACATGCGTGCGAAGGTCTTAAGCTTCCGGTTGAAGATTGTTGACCATCGGGTATGAGTCTTGGTGGTTCGCTGGAAAAGTTGGTGATGAACATTGATGAAGAACGACGAAACTCTTAAGGAAATCTGGAAAGGTTGAAGAACGCGATGAAGTTCTTGGGAGTTTTGATGAAAGAATCTGGAGATTGTGACGATGAAAGATCGAAGGAGTCTTGAAGTTTCTGAAAAATCTTGCATGTGGATCTAGACGGAGGAAGACTGTTCTGGGAAGAAGATGAATTGATGATGTTGATGATGATCAGAGAAGGTGGATTTTGCAATGATGATCGGAGAAGAAATTGATGAATATGAATTTCTGGATGAAATGATCTCCGGCGAAATTTTACGGTGGCCGGAGTAGGTTGGAAGTTAGTTAGGGCGGTCGGAATCTGGTAGTGGCGGTGGTTGCATGGCCGCCGGCCATGCAATCGGTGAGCTTCAGGTGGCGACAAGTGGCTCAGAGGGAAGTGTGGTAGTGAAACACGTGGAGTGGGAGTGAGATAGTGGGATGCTGCGTTGTCACACATGCATGGATTGTGGTAAATATGTGGCGTCCCCTTTTGCTTACACGTGGACGATGAGTCTTTATACTGGATGCATTTTCTCTGGACTCTTCTAGATGCTTCGCTGAAGTGAATTCTGGACTGAATGGATACAACCTGAACTGGGAAAACTGGGCCCTGCAAATTTGACAAAACTGGGCCTCCACCCCACTCTGGCCCAAACGAAAATTGAAAATGAAAACCCAAAAAACTGCATAAAATGATTAACAATGGATTAAATCTATTTTAATGAAAATGATTAGACCAATTATCCCTAACTAAAAACTAACCTAATTAACTAACTAATACTCCATTAATTAAATCTGAAAACTAATCTAATTAATTTCTATAAATCCTAATTACCAACTAAACAAAAATGATTAATTTCAATTAATTTCTAACAACTCTAATAATTCTCTAATCTAAGATTAAGCTAATAACTCCACTAATTAAACTTCTATTTAATCTCTAACAAGCCTATCTTAAATTCTATGAAAAACTATATTATTTATTAAAATGATCAAAAAGCTATTAAAACTATTTTTAAAAACTATTAATATCCTATTAAATCCGATTATACTCTAAAAATGATTAAAAAATATTAAAACTATTAAAAACTAATAATATTCTATATCTAACAATATATTCAAAAATTCAATTAATATTCTAAAAGAAAAATCTATTAATATTCTATAAAATGATTTAAAAGCTATTAAAAAAAACCATTAATATTCTAAAATAAAAAATGCTATTTATTTCTATAAAATTCTATATTATCCTAAAATGGTTAAAAATCTATTTAAACCCTAAAAATAGCCAATAAAATCCAGAAAAATCACAATAATTCCCAGAGGAACAAAATAAGCACCGAACGACACATAACACCGCGAGAGCGCACCAGAATAGCCGGTAAAAATAAACGGGCACCAAAATACCCCTGAAATACGATTCTATCTATCTAAACTGATTAAAAAACACCTGAGACGCGAGACGAGAGCTGTGATCCCGATAAAATCAAACAAAAGTGAAAAATGCACTGTATGCGATATGCAGATGCGAATGCGATTATGCGTCGAAACATAGGACCAAATGCCTGGCACCTGTTCTGACGAAGGCGGCAGCTTCAGAAGCCTGATATATGTCAATCTTTGTTGTTGTTTTTTTTGATGCTGACGTAACAACCAAATATGGGGAAGACGAGAAGCTGAACCACACAACTCTGCAGGTGAACAAATTCGAAATCTAATAGGTAACCGACCTGGTCCATGTTTCGACATGCGTATGCTTGAAATGATGTAATGCCCTATATGACATGAATATGCTATGCGTTCTGTTTGAAAATGCGATGCCCAGACGACATGGATACACTATATGCTTGATAGATGCAATGACGATATATGCAAATGCTAATGCAGGCTCGAGCTGCCAGAGAACACCAGGTCTGAAAACCACTTGGCAAGATAAATGCCGAAGGCAACGTCAACTTTACTGGGGATGAACCGAAGTTATAGAACCATCTCAGCAAAATAAATGCTGGAAAAGGGAAATCGAATCCGCTAGGGATAACTGTCCTGCTTGAGAAATGGAAAAGCAACCCTGCTTGGCGACTTCACTGGGGAAAGGAAGAAACCACTCTGCTTGGGGATGCTCCCTTCAACCCATTGGCAACTGATTGTGCTCTGCGGGGATTGACCAAAACTGAGGTTGATTGCGCGCAGCACGCTACTGGAAATGCCCCTACTATCAAGGATATCAATCTTAATCTGCTGAGGATACTCCTGATTCTACTCTGAACATGACAACATGCGAGTCATTGGGAATTACTGTGTTAGATACCTTTAGGTTTTTTTTATTTTGCTGGTTTAGAATAGACATGGACTATGTACATAGTGGAAGATATGGAAAATACTAGACGAGAACTAGCATTCAAAGGTAGACTACCAGACGAGAACTGATAGGTTAGGAAAATTGAACAAACATTGATTTTGGTTTTTTGAGCGTCAGACGGGGCTGACTGGATAACAATCTGAGGCATAGACAACCAGGCGAGAACTGGCTGAAAGCTGACGTACACCAGAGAGAACTGGTATAACACTTGAAGAAACGGTGACCAGACGAGAACTGGTTTCAATAAACTACACCAGACGGGAACTGATGTTTACGATAAACTGCACCAGACGGGAACTGATGCTTACGATAGGGTAGGCCAGACGAGAACTGGTTACCGGTTTGCCAGGCGAGAACTGGACTTTGGAAATGACTGGTTACTGACACGCAACAGGTTTAAACTGTAGGATAATGATCCAATGGCAACAAGGCCTTTTTGGAATGCTGATGTTTTTTGATAAGGGTATTGACATGATTCCCCGATACTCAACTCTGGCTGGGGATAAACAGACTGGCTTGAACACCTTGCCCCAGTACACTCAGCTGGGGATAGCAAGACTGGCTTGAACAACTTGCCCCAGTACGATTCAACTTGCCCCAATCTAACTCTTGGGTATACTTGCTCTGAACAGCTTGCTACGAGACGACCTCGAGAATATTTGCCCCGGTATCTGCACGACAAAAGAATTCAATCTCCAATTAAACACCTAACAACCCAGTTGATTTCAACATTCTCTGCGATGACTTGCCCCTGAATGAGCGTTCTAGCGACTTAACCTGATCTGATTATCCACCTGAAGTATCTGCTTTCAAATCTCAGCGTCCTGAATGATTGCCCCTGATTGGCTCTCGAGAAAACTCATTTCTGATTAACTGCTTTTCAAACAAAATGCCCCTGATCAACTGAAGCTTCGGGACTTGTCCTCAGACTGACTGATTCCGAACTTACTGGAAGATAATGCCCCTGATTCATTGGGCTTCACAACATACACCATTCTGGTTCAGACTGCTGAATTACTCAGTCCTGTTCGATTACTCCCTGGTGGAATTTCTTTCATGTCAACTACTAACCTGCAATTAGAATCGTCTGTTCACGAATGGTAATCTTAATGCATCGTTTATGCAGATTTTGAAAAAATTTGGAGCTGTCACTCATTTACATGCCATGATTGTGAGTGACGAGTGAAACAAAGTTCAAACGTAGTGCTTACGTGGTCAGTGAAAAATACAACAAAGATGTGACTAGCAAGTCAAGAAGGAGTCAGGTTACTCAACCTTATCGTAATGCGCTTCAGACTAACCTTACCTCAATTAGGTCTTTTAAGGGTTGTATCGTGGTCGGGTTCACGGTTCGTGAAACAAAGGATATTTGGCTCAAATTTTGATTTGTACCCACCCCTTCTACGTGATTATCTCCGATCCTAATGTTCAGTTAACCTGGCACAAGCGCTCGCCTCTTCGAGAGGTATGTTGAATGGTAAGAACCACAATTAAGGAATTCACAAGCTTTTCTTCTAGAGTGATAGTTACTCCTTCTTCGCTTTCGGTGTCTGTGTACACGACTTTGTGATTTGCTGGGGAAAATTTCTTTTTATCCCTTCTTTTTCATTCTTTTGATTCCCTAATTTTTGCCTGGACTGACTCCTTTTGAGTTCTTTTCGATTCTTCGTTTTCTTTTGAAGTCCAGCGGGATGCCCTGATTTTTGCCTAAGTATTAGCCTTCCGGATTTTTCTTTCTTTTTACTTAGCGGGCTTTCTTTCTTTCTTTCTTTTGGAACAAAGTCGCGTGACACTGGTTGTCTTGATTGCTCCGAAAGGATTGTAACTGTCTCACTCCTGATTGGTGAGGTTTAACCTCTTGAAAGGTATAAGCTTATTGGTCCTTGAAAGACAACACTCCTCTGTAAGACTTGAATGCTCGGTCAAGCTAACTGACAACTACCCTGCCCCGGGTTAAGATGTGAGGGTTTAAAAGTCCGAAAAAACTTCTACTTCCTGGCTCGAAGTGGTCGACAAGAGACTAACTCCTTATATCTCCAGTGTTTGGGGGATTTGAAACAATGCCTTGTACGTCATCGGTACGGTCTTATCTGAAAGCATACGATCATCGGTTATGAGTTTAGTTTCGTCATCCTCCCTCTAATCTTTGCTAGTCACAGGGATAAGGTGGAGTGAATAAAATGCAAGTGTTAGTGCAATGCAGTAAATGAGCGACAGCGACATGATTAATTCAGAAAAATGCATAGTCACTTTATTATTATCACCATTCGAAACATACACTGTTTAAAAGCAGGTAGTAACTAACAGAAAAGAAACTACAAATGCAAATGATATAAAAGGTCTGAGGACGGCCAATGCTGAGGCGCCTGCCTGTCTGGATCACTGGCTTCTTTGCTGGGGAATACTTTCCGAGTCTACGAACTTAGACAGCTGAGCGGTTGGGATGAACAAACAGAAATCCTTCTCGAAAGGAAATGCGATCCTGGTCAATCAACTGCTGTGCTTTCGCCTGAAATGCTTTACAATCTTCTATCGAATGCCCCGGAGAGCCACCATGATAACCACACTGCACATGGGGATTGTACCCAGGAGGGTAAGGTTCTGGCACTGGCTTAAGAGCTTTAGGTTCCACCAAAGACTTCTGGATCAAAGACGGTAGCACCTGGCTATACGGCATAGGCACTGGATGAGAAGGACCATTCCTTCGTTCCAAGTTGTTGCGAGGTCTGTTCTGATTCTGACGCTGATTCTGATAACCTCGGCCACGAGTTCGCTGCTTTGCAATGGAAGCGACATAAGGTTCCTGATAGGGTGCCCCAGGCACGGCTGTCTGTTCAGTATAACAAGCCAGAGAAGGTACTGATCTCTGATAAGATGATGAACCAACAAAATTCACTGATTCGCTTCGAGGATATTCAACCTTTGGCATGGCTGCATCGATCACAAATCCTTCTTCACTCTGATAGTCACAAGGATACTCAGTTTTACCAGCTTGATCATATGAAGTAATCTGAATTTTCCCAATTCTTATGGCATACTCAAGGCGCTCTCCTAATGCTACCACGTCAGAGAAACTTTCCGGAATTCCGAGCAATCTTTTGAAGTACGGATCTTGTAGGGAATCCACAAACATGCTTGCTAGCTCTTGGTCTAACAGCGGTGGACGTACTCTAGCAGCAAATTCTCTCCATCTCTGAGCATACTTCCTGATAGGTTCATTGTCCTCTTGAGACAACTCTTGCAAATGCATGCGATAGGGAGCTACGTCCAGGTTATAATCGTACTGCTTCAGAAAAGCTCTGGCTAAATCCATCCATGATTGAATCTGATTTCTCTCTAACTGCATATACCACCTCAAAGATGCCCCAGTCAGACTATCTTGAAAGCAATGGATCATCAATTTGTCATCTCGTGCAAAAGCAGTCATTCTTCGACAGAACATCATCAAATGCAGCTTCGGACAGCTATCTCCCGTGTACTTCTCAAATTTCGGCACTTTGAACTTGTAAGGCAACACTAGGTCAGGAACCAAACACATGCCTACAACATCCAGGTTAACAGTATCTTTGACTTTCAGAGCTTTCAATCCTTCTTCCAATGCTCGGAGTCTTCTATCCTTGTCAAGAGCTCTTGGATCTACCATCCCGGCCATTGGAATATCTCTTCGGTAATTCATCACAGGGAAAGCAACACCTTGATTGTTGACAGGAGGAGGACGCTCATTCCGGGCAACAAACTGCTCATGTCGATCTCGGTTCTCACCAGAAGGCTGTACAACTTGGTCTGCGGCAATGTTGTTCACATGCGGGAAGTCTTCCATAGAATCATACAGAGGGTTGGACGCCACAGTGAACCCCGTCAGGGTGTTAGGAGACTAGAAATTGCCTTCAGACATGGCTACCAATAGTCTTCAGCTGACTTCAATGCTCGATTCTGCTCAAATCTACTCAACCCCTAGGTGTAACACCCCACTTCCCAAATTAAATAAAATATAAACATTATAAATAAACATCAGAGTTTTCACCAAAATAGTGGGATATCACATCACCAAATTTTTATAAAAATACTTTATTAATTATTCTCAAAAATAATACAGCGGAAAACATTATTCCAACATTCTCGGCCATCCGCCAAATTTCGTAAAATCTTTATTATTATAATTCACAAAAAAAGTGATACGTCACAGGATTACAACAAGTTTGACATAAAACAATTAAAACACCCATATCCCGTGTTACGTATCAGAGCATCCTAGACTCGACTGGCACACCACCATCCAAGCTATCTAAGTACCTGGATTATCTATACTTCCGGAGAAGCACAAACACAACAACAACCAAGGGGTGAGAAAACATGATCAAAAATATATTGGTAATGTAATACATGTAAACAAGGTAGTAAAACACACCAACCCACCAATATTCACCCCAACAACTCCATATAACGAACCTACTGTTCGAATTACAACATAACATATTATAATGCAAATATGCAACTCAACACCATGCATGCGGTACCGACTCATTGGTTCATTCAATCGAACCTGAATAGATCACTTACGCTCCTCCTGAGACATGATCTATCCCCCACCATTCTCCACAAAGGAGTACGGATGAATCACTTACGCTCCTCCTGAGACATGATTCATCCCACCAAAACACCATGATATGCACACACCAATGCATAACTATCATATTTAGGCACACTAAGTGCACACGATCCTCCTGATCATATCATCATACATCAATGCATATATGTGTAGATATATTACACCGACACCATATAAATCAATCAGATAGTAAATAAATTCATACTATAACACCATATATAACCACATCCCAACACCCGGGAACACACGATCCTACTGATCACTACATACATATACGTTAACTAATTGTTCACCAACAATATCAAGGAAAACGAGTACCATCACCAAGTAAACAAGTTCATACTTTATCACCAAGATATAAACACGTCCCACCACTCGGGAATACACGATCCTACTGATCACTACACCATGCTCCGCATGATTCATACACCAACTAATTATCCATTTAAATAATTAGTAACGGAAATCACATACTATCACCGAGTACTCACTCTATAACACTCAATCATCTCCCCTATAATCAACAAAGTCCAAGGGCACTACACTCTTAGCGCACACAGCATAACAGAACCTACTGGACTCACTCGCTACCTCACTCGCTAGGCGAGCACCTAGCGAACGCTCGCTGCCTTCTCGCTAAGCGAAGTGCTAGCGAGTTGCCTGCGACTTCTCAAGTTCTCACAGTTCAGAATTCTCACTCTTCTCCGATTCAAGCCTATTCTATAACATCCACTTCCTATACTATCCGTATTACGACCAATGCATATTAGGCTTATCAATCTTCCTATAATTCTACTCCAGATCAACATTACGGCATACTACCGACACTTTAGAGTTACTCTGAACCTTACTCAAACCAAACCAACACCAACAGTCAATCAACAATGGCAACATCAAACATCCGTACATCATCATATGCATATTATTCCGAAGTCATCACTTAAACAATCTATCGACACATCAAAAAGGTCACACAGAACTTCCCTAAAACCGTAAACCCAACCTATACTCCAAATTAACCAAAAACAACAATTCATCAACAATCAACATATTTCAATCCATCAACATCAACATAACTCAACAATCAATAGCATGTCAATATAAAACTTCATCAACGATACATTCCTACGGGGTTAAGGAATCCCCACTACCCTATACATGTATATACCATTCCCAATCAAGTTTCTCCCCCCTTACCTTGTTAATCGGTTGATCGATGAAATTCTTTCTGGATTTGGTCTTTTGGCCTCCTCTTTTCTTTCCGTTCTTCGTTCCCTTTTTCCTTCGTTCTTCTCACTTCTCTCGTTCTATCGCTCTTTCTCTCTTCCCTTTTTCTATCGTGTTATTTTCTCTAATACTTCCCCCACCCCTTCATATTCTATTTTCCTTTTTATTTCCTATCCCAATAATAATAATAACTAATAAAAATAACATAATAATAATAATAATAATAATAATAATAATAATAATAATAATAATAATAATAATAATAATAATAATAATAATAATAATAATAATATTATCACACCAATTTCCCACGATCTATGGTAATCCCTTTTCTCTCTATTCTAACTTTTTTAATATCTCCTTGCTACCCCTTCATATTTTCTTCCTCACGGTTTCAATCATGACTTTTCATATTTCCATTCTAACTTCCCAATAACCCTTCCACTTCTTATTTTACTTATTCCAACCACTAATATTCCCAATAATAATTCTAATATAATAATTATAATAATCATTATAATAATAATAATAATAATAATATAATATAATACTATTATAATATCATAGTAATATTCAACATAATAATAATAATAGTAATACACCCAACAATAATTATAATTATAATAATAATAATACTAATGATAATAATAACAATTATATTAATACTAATAATAAAATAATATGAATAATAATAATCTTAATATTAATAATACTAATATAATATTACTAATATTAATAATACTAATCATAATAATACTATTAATAATAATAATAATAATAATATTATTATTATCTCACCAAAATAATAATAATAATAATAATAATAATAGTAATAATATTATTATCTCACCAAAATAATAATAATATTAATAATACTAATAAATATAATAATATATAATAATAATACCCCCACCAATATTACTATTATTCATTATATTATCATATTCACACCAAAAATCATAATAATATAATAACTATATTAATAATAATATTATATTCTCCATATTAATAATATTACTACAAATATTAATAATAATCATAAATATAATAATAATAATAATAATAATAATAATAATAATATTAATACCACCACCAATATTACTATTATTTCTTATATTATTATAAACTCACCAAATTACCACCAATGATCTCCCATCTCAGGGACACCCACCAAACATCATCAAATACACCCTACCAAAGGGCACATCAACATATAATATTTAAAATAATAATAAAATGACTAAATAATTAAAATGGGTGTTACAACTCTCCCCCACTTTAATTATTTTCGTCCTCGAAAATTATCTGATGGAAATAATTCCGGATACGCTCCCCGCATCTTTTATTCCAATTCTCAGGTCACACTACCTTCTGCAGCACCTCCCCATACTACTTTCACCAAAGATATCTCCTCCCTTCGGAGTTGTTCCTCGCTCGCCAAAACGAACTAGCAATGCCTCAACAATCGGAATATTTTTCACTTGTACATCATCCACCTGGTTCAATGTACTTTCTCGACTAAGACACATGAAACATACCATGCCAATTCACAGCGACAACAGAAAAACAGTCTAACATGTTACTCCTCCCATGCCTCCGCTGCGCCACTCTGATATAACTACAGAACACGTGCGAACTTCTGAGATTTCGAAGCTCGACCAACACCAGTCACCGGCGTGACCCTCAAAATACATATTGCCTCGGATCCTCTCGATCTTCTCAGCCATCTCAAGCATAATCTTCAAGTCTGAGTACAACACTCTCACTCGATTTATTTCAACACAGGAGAGTCCTACACTCCCTATCTCACCAAGCCACATATAGTGCCATTCCGACACTAGGATGGTAACCGTTATTATAGGTAACTCAATCAACGATAATTAATCATCCCACGCTCCACCTTGATCCGACACCCAAGCTCTCACCAATTCTCTACAGACTCAATAGTCCTCTCTGACTGACCATCAGTTTGCGGATGATAGGTCGAACTCAGCTTCAACTTAGTACCCGAAGCTTCCTGTAAGCCCCTCCAAAATCTCAATATAAACCTCAAATTTCCATCTGACACAATATTCGTCAGTATCTCATCCAACTTCACCACTTTCTCAATATGCATCTCGTATATCCTCAACACGGAATAGTTAATCCACTCCTAACAATTCAAATTAAAATTATGTCTTTACAAATTCTTTGGAAATCTCAACACCAATTTCGTGAAAATACTACCTGATTTCCACTCTAGAATATTTAACGACTACATCAGACTCAACAGTCTCTGATGTTCACTCTTCGAATTCCGACAATTCTAACTAGCATATTCCACCTCTCCTTATCCATGGTCTCAAAAACAATCTACTCAAGTTCGGTTACTTCTTCATAGCACCGAGATGGATACTCCATCTACCTCAATGTATTTCTTCACGAGTACTCCTACTCCCTTCAACAACATCTGATATACATACTCTATCATAACACCTCGTGGTATTATTTCCACAAACCCGACAATCCACTCTTCGACTCTAATTTATCAATTTCAACTAATTCACTATTCAATCCAGATTTCTGACTTTCTCGATTCTTCTCAAGGATATCACTAGTCAGATCTTAATAATAAAAGCTTAACTCCATAAGAAGTATCCTTACTCACAAAACGCATATTATGAAATTGCTCAATTAGTTCTAACTCTTTTCACCATCATCTTCGGTATATGCAAATATTTCTAACTCACTGCATCATCTACCATGTCCGCTTTACCCGAATGGTAATTCAACTCGAAGTCGTACTCTTTTCGAAGTCCTAATTATTCCCTATGCCTCATATTCGTCTTATTCAAATTAAACAAACACCTTAAACTCTTAAGATCACCAAACATCTCCGATCTCAGTCTGAACTTTTGAAGACTCCGACTCTAGTACAATCACAATAGTAACCAACTCTAAATCACTGGTCGGATGATTTCTCTTATACACTTCAAGTTACCTTTTGCATAATTGAAACTCGATGAAGTTGTATTTAGCAAATCCCCTAATTATATCAACAAGCATCACAAACACCACAATTAGTTCT
Organism: Lathyrus sativus; assembly: GCA_963859935.3. Taxonomy (NCBI): domain Eukaryota; kingdom Viridiplantae; phylum Streptophyta; class Magnoliopsida; order Fabales; family Fabaceae; genus Lathyrus; species Lathyrus sativus. The sequence continues at coordinate 273,694,988 of OZ012738.1, read as the reverse complement.
ATCGGATTCGGCAGAACTTTCCTTACGGAAGTATATCACCGCTCTTTTTCCAACACTGATAACTCCAGTTCCTTATGCTCAACATAATTCTCTATACACTTCGAATACCTTAAAATATCATTTATTAACACAACCATTGCCTTATATAAATAATTAAGGAAGATCCCATGCCAAGTGGACAAACAAGTTGTGAGTTATGGCGGGAACACGTACCGTACCGCCCGTCCTTACCACAACATTCAAACACACTTCATCAATAAATAGCTTAAATCTATGTCAATACTTCACCATCTCATAGATAATTTTAATAGCTTTCCAACGCTTCGAACCGCGCGTCATTCCGAGTTACGGTTCTCCCGTTACGGCAAAAACACCAGAATAACATTTTCTGCCCAGGACCCCTTCGCCAGGCGAACATGACAGTCCCAAAATCCTCTTTTCGACCGTTACCCGACTTCCGAGTGTCCGATTTCGATTCCGTAAAAAGCTGCGATCTCGGAATTTAACGTACAACAACAATTTTATACTTAGGAAGCCATCCAACACATTTTAAATCCATGAATAATTTAAAACTCAATTACTTCCAATCTCAACAGCAGATCTTTGAGCCTCCTAATACGATAGAACTTTTGACCTTCGTCCCATACACCACAAGAACTCTACTCGAGATCACATGACCAAGGGACTCACATCCCTCGATCAATTGTTCCATCAAATCATTAACTCTTGGAAGCGAACACCTATCCTTGATAGTCACCCTGTTCACTTATCTATAGTTCACCCAAAGCTTCACAAAACCTTCTATCTGTCTAACCAACAAAATTGGTGCACATTACGGTAGCACACTCAAACAAAAGAACCTCTCTCCTAGAAGGTCTTCAAGTTGACTCTTCAACTTCTCCAATCCCAACGAAAACACACCATATGGAGTCACTAATATCAGACTCGTTCCAACAACAAAGTCAACGTGTGAGCTTTACTTCACACTCCGATAGTAAATCACCTACCTCATCCGGAAACCTTCGGCAATCGCAAATAATTGATAAATCCCAATTTTTCTCACTTTCCTTCTCATTCCAAGTTTCAGTCAAAATAGACACTTCAACACCGTCTTACGCCAAATTCCTCAAAATAATCCCTTAAGCACTTAGCTTAACTCAAGACTATTCACTGCTCACGCCACCCAAGCTTGCAAGATACGTTTATCCCATCCAACACAATCCCGTCCACTATTAACAAGAGATTAAGGGTGATCAGTTCCTCAATTTGTTAATAGACAGCCGAAATCATGATGGGGTACAAACCATCTTTACCAAACTATAATATCCCTCCTCAACACACTAAGCCACCACACTGTAACTTTTCGGAGAAATACAACTTCTCCCCCACTGGAATCATTCCACTTCTACCGACAAACTTAACCAACAACATGTATCGACAATGTTTTTACACACATGTCGCATACCAGGGAACAACAACACTAGACAACATTGGCCGGACGGACCGACCTGCTCTGATACCAATTGTAACACCCCACTTCCCAAATTAAATAAAATATAAACATTATAAATAAACATCAGAGTTTTCACCAAAATAGTGGGATATCACATCACCAAATTTTTATAAAAATACTTTATTAATTATTCTCAAAAATAATACAGCGGAAAACATTATTCCAACATTCTCGGCCATCCGCCAAATTTCGTAAAATCTTTATTATTATAATTCACAAAAAAAGTGATACGTCACAGGATTACAACAAGTTTGACATAAAACAATTAAAACACCCATATCCCGTGTTACGTATCAGAGCATCCTAGACTCGACTGGCACACCACCATCCAAGCTATCTAAGTACCTGGATTATCTATACTTCCGGAGAAGCACAAACACAACAACAACCAAGGGGTGAGAAAACATGATCAAAAATATATTGGTAATGTAATACATGTAAACAAGGTAGTAAAACACACCAACCCACCAATATTCACCCCAACAACTCCATATAACGAACCTACTGTTCGAATTACAACATAACATATTATAATGCAAATATGCAACTCAACACCATGCATGAGGTACCGACTCATTGGTTCATTCAATCGAACCTGAATAGATCACTTACGCTCCTCCTGAGACATGATCTATCCCCCACCATTCTCCACAAAGGAGTACGGATGAATCACTTACGCTCCTCCTGAGACATGATTCATCCCACCAAAACACCATGATATGCACACACCAATGCATAACTATCATATTTAGGCACACTAAGTGCACACGATCCTCCTGATCATATCATCATACATCAATGCATATATGTGTAGATATATTACACCGACACCATATAAATCAATCAGATAGTAAATAAATTCATACTATAACACCATATATAACCACATCCCAACACCCGGGAACACACGATCCTACTGATCACTACATACATATACGTTAACTAATTGTTCACCAACAATATCAAGGAAAACGAGTACCATCACCAAGTAAACAAGTTCATACTTTATCACCAAGATATAAACACGTCCCACCACTCGGGAATACACGATCCTACTGATCACTACACCATGCTCCGCATGATTCATACACCAACTAATTATCCATTTAAATAATTAGTAACGGAAATCACATACTATCACCGAGTACTCACTCTATAACACTCAATCATCTCCCCTATAATCAACAAAGTCCAAGGGCACTACACTCTTAGCGCACACAGCATAACAGAACCTACTGGACTCACTCGCTACCTCACTCGCTAGGCGAGCACCTAGCGAACGCTCGCTGCCTTCTCGCTAAGCGAAGTGCTAGCGAGTTGCCTGCGACTTCTCAAGTTCTCACAGTTCAGAATTCTCACTCTTCTCCGATTCAAGCCTATTCTATAACATCCACTTCCTATACTATCCGTATTACGACCAATGCATATTAGGCTTATCAATCTTCCTATAATTCTACTCCAGATCAACATTACGGCATACTACCGACACTTTAGAGTTACTCTGAACCTTACTCAAACCAAACCAACACCAACAGTCAATCAACAATGGCAACATCAAACATCCGTACATCATCATATGCATATTATTCCGAAGTCATCACTTAAACAATCTATCGACACATCAAAAAGGTCACACAGAACTTCCCTAAAACCGTAAACCCAACCTATACTCCAAATTAACCAAAAACAACAATTCATCAACAATCAACATATTTCAATCCATCAACATCAACATAACTCAACAATCAATAGCATGTCAATATAAAACTTCATCAACGATACATTCCTACGGGGTTAAGGAATCCCCACTACCCTATACATGTATATACCATTCCCAATCAAGTTTCTCCCCCCTTACCTTGTTAATCGGTTGATCGATGAAATTCTTTCTGGATTTGGTCTTTTGGCCTCCTCTTTTCTTTCCGTTCTTCGTTCCCTTTTTCCTTCGTTCTTCTCACTTCTCTCGTTCTATCGCTCTTTCTCTCTTCCCTTTTTCTATCGTGTTATTTTCTCTAATACTTTCCCCACCCCTTCATATTCTATTTTCCTTTTTATTTCCTATCCCAATAATAATAATAACTAATAAAAATAACATAATAATAATAATAATAATAATAATAATAATAATAATAATAATAATAATAATAATAATAATAATAATAATAATAATATTATCACACCAATTTCCCACGATCTATGGTAATCCCTTTTCTCTCTATTCTAACTTTTTTAATATCTCCTTGCTACCCCTTCATATTTTCTTCCTCACGGTTTCAATCATGACTTTTCATATTTCCATTCTAACTTCCCAATAACCCTTCCACTTCTTATTTTACTTATTCCAACCACTAATATTCCCAATAATAATTCTAATATAATAATTATAATAATCATTATAATAATAATAATAATAATAATATAATATAATACTATTATAATATCATAGTAATATTCAACATAATAATAATAATAGTAATACACCCAACAATAATTATAATTATAATAATAATAATACTAATGATAATAATAACAATTATATTAATACTAATAATAAAATAATATGAATAATAATAATCTTAATATTAATAATACTAATATAATATTACTAATATTAATAATACTAATCATAATAATACTATTAATAATAATAATAATAATATTATTATTATCTCACCAAAATAATAATAATAATAATAATAATAATAGTAATAATATTATTATCTCACCAAAATAATAATAATATTAATAATACTAATAAATATAATAATATATAATAATAATACCCCCACCAATATTACTATTATTCATTATATTATCATATTCACACCAAAAATCATAATAATATAATAACTATATTAATAATAATATTATATTCTCCATATTAATAATATTACTACAAATATTAATAATAATCATAAATATAATAATAATAATAATAATAATAATAATAATAATATTAATACCACCACCAATATTACTATTATTTCTTATATTATTATAAACTCACCAAATTACCACCAATGATCTCCCATCTCAGGGACACCCACCAAACATCATCAAATACACCCTACCAAAGGGCACATCAACATATAATATTTAAAATAATAATAAAATGACTAAATAATTAAAATGGGTGTTACACTAGGTCGGTCTTCGGACAATCAACAGCTGCTCAATCCAAACTTCGGGTAATCACCTTCAGGAAACAAAGGCTGGATCAGAACTCTGGCTAACTGGAGGATGATATGCAATGCAACACTGATATGCAGATGATATGCAAGATGCAGCAAACAACGGGATCACAGCCCCCACACAAATCTCTGAACACTACTGCACTGCTGACGGAGTACGGTTGCTCTGAAGAGAAGACCAGAATAAAGGGTAGGTTGGAAGTCAAGTTTCCTGCACAAAAAACTCCCCCACTCACAGGTATGGACCTATATCTGACAAGGTACGGCATCCTATGCGGTCGTCAGCGTCACAGACTTTCAAGACTGACGATACGATTCCCAGAAGGAGTGGCATCATCAAGTCTTGAAGAGGCCTCACTTAGCTAACTTCCAAATGATCGGTTCCCGGAGTCGACAATCCAACTGACCAAACAACCCCCTCGACCCAAAGGGTAGAAAAAGAAGTCAACCAGAAGAACCTCGTCCGAGTGTAGATTTCGCGGGACACTAGTACAAGCAAAGCCGGTACGCCCCCACTAATCTCTACTCTAAGTCTAAGGTGCACTCCAAGCCCAGGTCCGGCTTATCTCTCATCATAGAACACCCGTAACACCTCAACAGCAACAGATAATATCGATAAATAATCCCCAATAGCCAAGCAAACAAGCGCTAGGATTGACTCTCTCTGAGGGGACGTTGGATCCCACATGCATGGGGAACTATCGCAGTCCCCAGCAGAGTCGCCAGCTGTCACTACTGCGAAAATCGGCGCCGGCTGACAGAAGATTCGCCACCGTGCGTTATTTATCCCAACGGAGGGAAAGGAAACGCTCGAAGTAAACCTCACAAAAACGGGGAAAGGTATGGTCATCACAACCAAAACCTGGATTCGGGAGTCGGTTACGCAAGGGGAAGGTATTAGCACCCCTCACGTCCGTCGTGCTCGACGGGATCCACGCTTGCTTGGGTTGTCTAAAGGATGCAAAACAATCTATCTACGACTGCTGAATCTAAACGGAAGGGAATTGACTCGATAGAGCATCGCGCTCTATGCCTACGTATTCTCAAGAGAGAAAGTCAGAGTCGACGTAGTTCGGGACTACGGGGAAATTGGCTCGCCAAGACCTCGCGTCTTGTGCCTACGTACTTCCACACTGCATGGAAGATCAGAGCTTTACGTAGTTCAGGCTAACTACGGCTAAACAAGGTATTCTCACACTACAGTGAGAAAATCAAACTGGTTTCAAAGGTCGGGAACCTATGGGCAAAACTACGGCTTGGTCTCAAATGCACTGGGGCAAGAGAGAAAAAGGGTAATCAATTAGTCGTCAGCGGGAAAGTCTCGATCGCACAGCAGCGAGAGAACAAAAGGTTAATTGTTAGTGTGCTCGCTAGGATATCGCATCCTATGCCTACATATTCTCGTCTGGTACGAGAAATCAGAGCAACTGTAGTTCGGCTACTTCGGGACCACAACTCAAATCTCGTTTTATTAACATTCTGAAAAATGATTACAATGCTTGCATACTGAAAAATAATCTCCTAGGAAACACTATCTTATCCTATCCTGAAAAATCGAATGGAAAAGTCCCCTAACAATTGGACGTTTAAACTATCCTAAAATCGTAAAATAATCTCTATGAAAATATATCCTAAAAGAAAATGTACTTAAAAAAAATATTAAGTCTACACTAATATTTTTTCTCTTTTTCCTTCTTTTCTTTTCAACTATTTTCTCCCTTCTTTCAAAATATTTTTCATATATTTTTCATATATTTTTCAATATATTTTTCTCTTTATTTTTCTCTATTTTTTCATATTTTTTTTCTATATTTTTCTCATATTTCTTTTTATTATTTTCTCTCTTTTTCTTTTATTTCTTTTCTCTTTTTTTTTTCACAATATTATTTTTTGATATATTTTTATTTTTTACAAGATGAAATAAAACAAAAATATGAAAAAGAGAACGGGGGGGGGGGGGGGGGGGGGGCGTAGCCCAGCTGGGGTGTGATTAAGCAAAAATAAGAAAATAAAAAAAAAACAAATGAGTTGGACCCAGCCCAGCAGCTGGTGCTGCAAAAAAAACGGATGGGGAGGTGCTGGCCAGAATGCTGTGTGTATGGACGAAACTTCTATGGGCCCAGCCCAATCCAGGATCACACACGCACAAAGGGGGTTCACCAGACAAAAACGGAGGTGTATCAGAAAACGAAAATGGGCTTAGCTGGGCCCATCACGCGTGATCCAACTCTCTTCACAACAAAACAGACAAACCCTAGTTCCGCTGCCACTGTTCACGCACAAACCAACGCCGTTTCTCTTTCGTTCTTTCTGAACTATCTCCCTTCGTTCAAACTGTCTCCAACGCAACCAACCACCTTACGTCCCGTTACTCTAACAATCGAAAACACCACCAACATAACCACGCACACGACACTAATCCAGATGCAATTCACTTTTCAGAAAGGTTGAAGGTCTCTGAAGAAGAAGGTTCTTGACGAAGAACTATTGCCGGTGATATTTGCAAAACGAAGAAGATGAAGGATCCATGTTCGTGGAGATGGATATGCTCGTATGTTGAAGTCATGGATGAAGACGGCGATGCATATAACTTGTTCGTGGATAAAAGCGTCAACAAAAAAACCTGGAGATCTGAGAGTGCTCTTGATTCACGATGAAGGCGTTCTTGAAGCTCTCATTGCTATGATGAAGGAGATCTTGCTGACGGAGTGTTCGAGCGAAGATCTTGAAAGTTTGGTGATAAGATACAAACATGCGTGCGAAGGTCTTAAGCTTCCGGTTGAAGATTGTTGACCATCGGGTATGAGTCTTGGTGGTTCGCTAGAAAAGTTGGTGATGAACATTGATGAAGAACGACGAAACTCTTAAGGAAATCTGGAAAGGTTGAAGAACGCGATGAAGTTCTTGGGAGTTTTGATGAAAGAATCTGGAGATCGTGACGATGAAAGATCGAAGGAGTCTTGAAGTTTCTGAAAAATCTTGCATGTGGATCTAGACGGAGGAAGACTGTTCTGGGAAGAAGATGAATTGATGATGTTGATGATGATCAGAGAAGGTGGATTCTGCAATGATGATCGGAGAAGAAATTGATGAATATGAATTTCTGGATGAAATGATCTCCGACGAAATTTTACGGTGGCCGGAGTAGGTTGGAAGTTAGTTAGGACGGTCGGAATCTGGTAGTGCGGTGGTTGCATGGCCGCCGACCATGCAACCGGTGAGCTTCAGGTGGCGACAAGTGGCTCAGAGGGAAGTGTGGTAGTGAAACACGTGGAGTGGGAGTGAGATAGTGGGATGCTGTGTTGTCACACATGCATGGATTGTGGTAAATATGTGGCGTCCCTTTTTGCTTACACGTGGACGATGAGTCTTTATACTGGATGCATTTTCTCTGGACTCTTCTAGATGCTTCGCTGAAGTGAATTCTGGACTGAATGGATACAACCTGAACTGGGAAAACTGGGCCCTGCAAATTTGACAAAACTGGGCCTCCACCCCACTCTGGCCCAAACGAAAATTGAAAATGAAAATCCAAAAAACTGCATAAAATGATTAACAATGGATTAAATCTATTTTAATGAAAATGATTAAACCAATTATCCCTAACTAAAAACTAACCTAATTAACTAACTAATACTCCATTAATTAAATCTGAAAACTAATCTAATTAATTTCTATAAATCCTAATTACCAACTAAACAAAAATGATTAATTTCAATTAATTTCTAACAACTCTAATAATTCTCTAATCTAAGATTAAGCTAATAACTCCACTAATTAAACTTCTATTTAATCTCTAACAAGCCTATCTTAAATTCTATGAAAAACTATATTATTTATTAAAATGATCAAAAAGCTATTAAAACTATTTTTAAAAACTATTAATATCCTATTAAATCCTATTATACTCTAAAAATGATTAAAAAATATTAAAACTATTAAAAACTAATAATATTCTATATCTAACAATATATTCAAAAATTCAATTAATATTCTAAAAGAAAAATCTATTAATATTCTATAAAATGATTTAAAAGCTATTAAAAAAAACCATTAATATTCTAAAATGAAAAATGCTATTTATTTCTATAAAATTTATATTATCCTAAAATGGTTAAAAATCTATTTAAACCCTAAAAATAGCCAATAAAATCCAGAAAAATCACAATAATTCCCAGAGGAACAAAATAAGCACCGAACGACACATAACACCGCGAGAGCACACCAGAATAGCTGGTAAAAATAAACGGCCACCGAAATACCCCTGAAATACGATTCTATCTATCTAAACTGATTAAAAAAACACCTGAGACGCGAGACGAGAGCTGTGATCCCGATAAAATCAAACAAAAGTGAAAAATGCACTGTATGCGATATGCAGATGCGAATGCGATTATGCGTCGAAACATAGGACCAAATGCGAGACCCGGTTGGTCAAATTTTGGGGTGCAACAGCTGCCCCTATTCAAGCGGCTTCGACCTGAATGGGTGAAGAGCGCTCAGCCTTCAAACATTCAAGGTAGATGAAGGTTGAATACAAATGGAACCCTGAAATTTGCCAACCGCGGGGATATACTGCAAAACTGCTTGAGGAAAAGCTTCCAATGAACTGAAGTTCGGTTGTCACGGCAAGAACTAGTCAATTTTCTGATAAATTTTCTTCTCCTTGCCAATCACCTGTGTGACGCCACAAGTATTGAAATAATGCTTCGCAAAGCAAACACCTTCCCATCTGTCATGGGATCTTTTTTGTGTCGACTCCTGGTTCACGGCGAACCTGAGGAAACTCTCCTGGGGAGTTCTGAATTGAACTGCCTGGCACCTGTTCTGACGAAGGCGGCAGCTTCAGAAGCCTGATATATGTCAATCTTTGTTGTTGTTTTTTTTTTATGCTGACGTAACAACCAAATATGGGGAAGACGAGAAGCTGAACCACACAACTCTGCAGGTGAACAAATTCGAAATCTAATAGGTAACCGACCTGGTCCATGTTTCGACATGCGTATGCTTAAAATGATGTAATGCCCTATATGACATGAATATGCTATGCGTTCTGTTTGAAAATGCGATGCCCAGACGGCATGGATACACTATATGCTTGATAGATGCAATGACGATATATGCTAATGCTAATGCAGGCTCGAGCTGCCAGAGAACACCAGGTCTGAAAACCACTTGGCAAGATAAATGCCGAAGGCAACGTCAACTTTACTGGGGATGAACCGAAGTTACAGAACCATCTCAGCAAAATAAATGCTGGAAAAGGGAAATCGAATCCGCTAGGGATAACTGTCCTGCTTGAGAAATGGAAAAGCAACCCTGCTTGGCGACTTCACTGGGGAAAGGAAGAAACCACTCTGCTTGGGGATGCTCCCTTCAACCCATTGGCAACTGATTGTGCTCTGCGGGGATTGACCAAAACTGAGGTTGATTGCGCGCAGCACGCTACTGGAAATGCCCCTACTATCAAGGATATCAATCTTAATCTGCTGAGGATACTCCTGATTCTACTCTGAACATGACAACATGCGAGTCATTGGGAATTACTGTGTTAGATACCTTTAGTTTTTTTTTATTTTGCTGGTTTAGAATAGACATGGACTATGTACACAGTGGAAGATATGGAAAATACTAGACGAGAACTAGCATTCAAAGGTAGACTACCAGACGAGAACTGATAGGTTAGGAAAATTGAACAAACATTGATTTTGGTTTTTTGAGCGTCAGACGGGGCTGACTGGATAACAATCTGAGGCATAGACAACCAGGCGAGAACTGGCTGAAAGCTGACGTACACCAGACGAGAACTGGTATAACACTTGAAGAAACGGTGACCAGACGAGAACTGGTTTCAATAAACTACACCAGACGGGAACTGATGTTTACGATAAACTGCACCAGACGGGAACTGATGCTTACGATAGGGTAGGCCAGACGAGAACTGGTTACCGGTTTGCCAGGCGAGAACTGGACTTTGGAAATGACTGGTTACTGACACGCAACAGGTTTAAACTGTAGGATAATGATCCAATGGCAGCAAGGCCTTTTTGGAATGCTGATGTTTTTTGATAAGGGTATTGACATGATTCCTCGATACTCAACTCTGGCTGGGGATAAACAGACTGGCTTGAACACCTTGCCCCAGTACACTCAGCTGGGGATAGCAAGACTGGCTTGAACAACTTGCCCCAGTACGATTCAACTTGCCCCAATCTAACTCTTGGGAATACTTGCTCTGAACAGCTTGCTACGAGACGACCTCGAGAATATTTGCCCCGGTATCTGCACGACAAAAGAATTCAATCTCCAATTAAACACCTAACAACCCAGTTGATTTCAACATTCTCTGCGATGACTTGCCCCTGAATGAGCGTTCTAGCGACTTAACCTGATCTGATTATCCACCTGAAGTATTTGCTTTCAAATCTCAGCGTCCTGAATGATTGCCCCTGATTGGCTCTCGAGAAAACTCATTTCTGATTAACTGCTTTTCAAACAAAATGCCCCTGATCAACTGAAGCTTCGGGACTTGTCCTCAGACTGACTGATTCCGAACTTACTGGAAGATAATGCCCCTGATTCATTGGGCTTCACAACATACACCATTCTGGTTCAGACTGCTGAATTACTCAGTCCTGTTCGATTACTCCCTGGTGGAATTTCTTTCATGTCAACTACTAACCTGCAATTAGAATCATCTGTTCACGAATGGTAATCTTAATGCAGCGTTTATGCAGATTTTGAAAAAATTTGGAGCTGTCACTCATTTACATGCCATGATTGTGAGTGACGAGTGAAACAAAGTTCAAACGTAGTGCTTACGTGGTCAGTGAAAAATACAACAAAGATGTGACTAGCAAGTCAAGAAGGAGTCAGGTTACTCAACCTTATCGTAATGCGCTTCAGACTAACCTTACCTCAATTAGGTCTTTTAAGGGTTGTATCGTGGTCGGGTTCACGGTTCGTGAAACAAAGGATATTTGGCTCAAATTTTGATTTGTACCCACCCCTTCTACGTGATTATCTCCGATCCTAATGTTCAGTTAACCTGGCACAAGCGCTCGCCTCTTCGAGAGGTATGTTGAATGGTAAGAACCACAATTAAGGAATTCACAAGCTTTTCTTCTAGAGTGATAGTTACTCCTTCTTCGCTTTCGGTGTCTGTGTACACGACTTTGTGATTTGCTGGGGAAAATTTCTTTTTATCCCTTCTTTTTCATTCTTTTGATTCCCTAATTTTTGCCTGGACTGACTCCTTTTGAGTTCTTTTTGATTCTTCGTTTTCTTTTGAAGTCCAGCGGGATGCCCTGATTTTTGCCTAAGTTTTAGCCTTCCGGCTTTTTCTTTCTTTTTACTTAGCGGGCTTTCTTTCTTTCTTTCTTTTGGAACAAAGTCGCGTGACACTGGTTGTCTTGATTGCTCCGAAAGGATTGTAACTGTCTCACTCCTGATTGGTGAGGTTTAACCTCTTGAAAGGTATAAGCTGATTGGTCCTTGAAAGACAACACTCCTCTGTAAGACTTGAATGCTCGGTCAAGCTAACTGACAACTACCCTGCCCCGGGTTAAGATGTGAGGGTTTAAAAGTCCGAAAAAACTTCTACTTCCTGGCTCGAAGTGGTCGACAAGGGACTAACTCCTTATATCTCCAGTGTTTGGGGGATTTGAAACAATGCCTTGTACGTCATCGGTACGGTCTTATCTGAAAGCATACGATCATCGGTTATGAGTTTAGTTTCGTCATCCTCCCTCTAATCTTTGCTAGTCACAGGGATAAGGTGGAGTGAATAAAATGCAAGTGTTAGTGCAATGCAGTAAATGAGCGACAGCGACATGATTAATTCAGAAAAATGCATAGTCACTTTATTATTATCACCATTCGAAACATACACTGTTTAAAAGCAGGTAGTAACTAACAGAAAAGAAACTACAAATGGAAATGATATAAAAGGTCTGAGGACGGCCAATGCTGAGGCGCCTGCCTGTCTGGATCACTGGCTTCTTTGCTGGGGAATACTTTCCGAGTCTACGAACTTAGACAGCTGAGCGGTTGGGATGAACAAACAGAAATCCTTCTCGAAAGGAAATGCGATCCTGGTCAATCAACTGCTGTACTTTCGCCTGAAATGCTTTACAATCTTCTATCGAATGCCCCAGAGAGCCACCATGATAACCACACTGCACATGGGGATTGTACCCAGGAGGGTAAGGTTCTGGCACTGGCTTAAGAGCTTTAGGTTCCACCAAAGACTTCTGGATCAAAGACGGTAGCACCTGGCTATACGGCATAGGCACTGGATGAGAAGGACCATTCCTTCGTTCCAAGTTGTTGCGAGGTCTGTTCTGATTCTGACGCTGATTCTGATAACCTCGGCCACGAGTTTGCTGCTTTGCAATGGAAGCGACATAAGGTTCCTGATAGGGTGCCCCAGGCACGGCTGTCTGTTCAGTATAACAAGCCACAGGAGGTACTGATCTCTGATAAGATGATGAACCAACAAAATTCACTGATTCGCTTCGAGGATATTCAACCTTTGGCATGGCTGCATCGATCACAAATCCTTCTTCACTCTGATAGTCACAAGGATACTCAGTTTCACCAGCTTGATCATATGAAGTAATCTGAATTTTCCCAATTCTTATGGCATACTCAAGGCGCTCTCCTAATGCTACCACGTCAGAGAAACTTGCCGGAATTCTGAGCAATCTTTTGAAGTACGGATCTTGTAGGGAATCCATAAACATGCTTGCTAGCTCTTGGTCTAACAGCGGTGGACGTACTCTAGCAGCAAATTCTCTCCATCTCTGAGCATACTTCCTGATAGGTTCATTGTCCTCTTGAGACAACTCTTGCAAATGCATGCGATAGGGAGCTACGTCCAGGTTATAATCGTACTGCTTCAGAAAAGCTCTGGCTAAATCCATCCATGATTGAATCTGATTTCTCTCTAACTGCATATACCACCTCAAAGATGCCCCAGTCAAACTATCTTGAAAGCAATGGATCATCAATTTGTCATCTCGCGCAAAAGCAGTCATTCTTCGACAGAACATCATCAAATGCAGCTTCGGACAGCTATCTCCCGTGTACTTCTCAAATTTCGGCACTTTGAACTTGTAAGGCAACACTAGGTCAGGAACCAAACACATGCCTACAACATCCAGGTTAACAGTATCTTTGACTTTCAGAGCTTTCAATCCTTCTTCCAATGCTCGGAGTCTTCTATCCTTGTCAAGAGCTCTTGGATCTACCATCCCGGCCATTGGAATATCTCTTCGGTAATTCATCACAGGGAAAGCAACACCTTGATTGTTGACAGGAGGAGGACGCTTATTGCGGGCAACAAACTGCTCATGTCGATCTCGGTTCTCACCAGAAGGTTGTACAACTTGGTCTGCGGCAATGTTGTTCACATGCGGGAAGTCTTCCATAGAATCATACAGAGGGTTGGACGCCACAGTGAACCCCGTCAGGGTGTTAGGAGACTGGAAATTGCCTTCAGACATGGCTACCAATAGTCTTCAGCTGACTTCAATGCTCGATTCTGCTCAAATCTACTCAACCCCTAGGTCGGTCTTCGGACAATCAACAACTGCTCAATCCAAACTTCGGGTAATCACCTTCAGGAAACAAAGGCTGGATCAGAACTCTGGCTAACTGGAGGATGATATGCAATGCAACACTGATATGCAGATGATATGCAAGATGCAGCAAACAACGGGATCACAACCCCCACACAAATCTCTGAACACTACTGCACTGCTGACGGAGTACGGTTGCTCTGAAGAGAAGACCAGAATAAAGGGTAGGTTGGAAGTCAAGTTTCCTGCACAAAATACCCCCCCACTCACAGGTATGGACCTATATATGACAAGGTACGGCATCCTATGCGGTCGTCAGCGTCACAGACTTTCAAGACTGACGATACGATTCCCAGAAGGAGTGGCATCATCAAGTCTTGAAGAGGCCTCACTTAGCTAACTTCCAAATGATCGGTTCCCGGAGTCGACAATCCAACTGACCAAACAACCCCCTCGACCCAAAGGGTAGAAAAAGAAGTCAACCAGAAGAACCTCGTCCGAGTGTAGATTTCGCGGGACACTAGTACAAGCAAAGCCGGTACGCCCCCACTAATCTCTACTCTAAGTCTAAGGTGCACTCCAAGCCCAGGTCCGGCTTATCTCTCATCATAGAACACCCGTAACACCTCAACAGCAACAGATAATATCGATAAATAATCCCCAATAGCCAAGCAAACAAGCGCTAGGATTGACTCTCTCTGAGGGGACGTTGGATCCCACATGCATGGGGAACTATCGCAGTCCCCAGCAGAGTCGCCAGCTGTCGCTACTGCGAAAATCGGCGCCGGCTGACAGAAGAGTCGCCACCGTGCGTTATTTATCCCAACGGAGGGAAAGGAAACGCTCGAAGTAAACCTCGCAAAAACGGGGAAAGGTATGGTCATCACAACCAAAACCTGGATTCGGGAGTCGGTTACGCAAGGGGAAGGTATTAGCACCCCTCACGTCCGTCGTGCTCGACGGGATCCACGCTTGCTTGGGTTGTCTAAAGGATGCAAAACAATCTATCTACGGCTGCTGAATCTAAACGGAAGGGAATTGACTCGATAGAGCATCGCGCTCTATGCCTACGTATTCTCAAGAGAGAAAGTCAGAGTCGACGTAGTTCGGGACTACGGGGAAATTGGCTCGCCAAGACCTCGCGTCTTGTGCCTACGTACTTCCACACTGCATGGAAGATCAGAGCTTTACGTAGTTCAGGCTAACTACGGCTAAACAAGGTATTCTCACACTGCAGTGAGAAAATCAAACTGGTTTCAAAGGTCGGGAACCTATGGGCAAAACTACGGCTTGGTCTCAAATGCACTGGGGCAAGAGAGAAAAAGGGTAATCAATTAGTCGTCAGCGGGAAAGTCTCGATCGCACAGCAGCGAGAGAACAAAAGGTTAATTGTTAGTGTGCTCGCTAGGATATCGCATCCTATGCCTACATATTCTCGTCTGGTACGAGAAATCAGAGCAGCTGTAGTTCGGCTACTTCGGGACCACAACTCAAATCTCGTTTTATTAACATTCTGAAAAATGATTACAATGCTTGCATACTGAAAAATAATCTCCTAGGAAATACTATCTTATCCTATCCTGAAAAATCGAATGGAAAAGTCCCCTAACAATTGGACGTTTAAACTATCCTAAAATCGTAAAATAATCTCTATGAAAATATATCCTAAAAGAAAATGTACTTAAAAAAAATATTAAGTCTACACTAATATTTTTTCTCTTTTTCCTTCTTTTCTTTTCAACTATTTTCTCCCTTCTTTCAAAATATTTTTCATATATTTTTCATATATTTTTCAATATATTTTTCTCTTTATTTTTCTCAATTTTTTCATATTTTTTTTCTATATTTTTCTCATATTTCTTTTTATTATTTTCTCTCTTTTTCTTTTATTTCTTTTCTCTTTTTTTTTCACAATATTATTTTTTGATATATTTTTCTTTTTTACAAGATGAAATAAAACAAAAATATGAAAAAGAGAACGGGGGGGGGGGGGGGGGGGGGGGGGGCATAGCCCAGCTGGGGTGTGATTAAGCAAAAATAAGAAAATAAAAAAAAACAAATGAGTTGGACCCAGCCCAGCAGCTGGTGCTGCAAAAAAAAACGGATGGGGAGGTGCTGGCCAAAATGTTGTGTGTATGGACGAAACCTCTATGGGCCCAGCCCAATCCAGGATCACACACGCACAAAGGGGGTTCACCAGACAAAAACGGAGGTGTATCAGAAAACGAAAATGGGCTTAGCTGGGCCCATCACGCGTGATCCAACTCTCTTCACAACAAAACAGACAAACCCTAGTTCCGCTGCCACTGTTCACGCACAAACCAACGCCGTTTCTCTTTCGTTCTTTCTGAACTATTTCCCTTCGTTCAAACTGTCTCCAACGCAACCAACCACCTTACGTCCCGTTACTCTAACAATCGAAAACACCACCAACATAACCACGCACACGACACTAATCCAGATGCAATTCACTTTTCAGAAAGGTTGAAGGTCTCTGAAGAAGAAGGTTCTTGACGAAGAACTATTGCCGGTGATATTTGCAAAACGAAGAAGATGAAGGATCCATGTTCGTGGAGATGGATATGCTCGTATGTTGAAGTCATGGATGAAGACGGCGATGCATATAACTTGTTCGTGGATAAAAGCGTCAACAAAAAAACCTGGAGATCTGAGAGTGCTCTTGATTCACGATGAAGGCGTTCTTGAAGCTCTCATTGCTATGATGAAGGAGATCTTGCTGACGGAGTGTTCGAGCGAAGATCTTGAAAGTTTGGTGATAAGATACAAACATGCGTGCGAAGGTCTTAAGCTTCCGGTTGAAGATTGTTGACCATCGGGTATGAGTCTTGGTGGTTCGCTAGAAAAGTTGGTGATAAACATTGATGAAGAACGACGAAACTCTTAAGGAAATCTGGAAAGGTTGAAGAACGCGAGGAAGTTCTTGGGAGTTTTGATGAAAGAATCTGGAGATCGTGACGATGAAAGATCGAAGGAGTCTTGAAGTTTCTGAAAAATCTTGCATGTGGATCTAGACGGAGGAAGACTGTTCTGGGAAGAAGATGAATTGATGATGTTGATGATGATCAGAGAAGGTGGATTCTGCAATGATGATCGGAGAAGAAATTGATGAATATGAATTTCTGGATGAAATGATCTCCGGCGAAATTTTACGGTGGCCGGAGTAGGTTGGAAGTTAGTTAGGACGGTCGGAATCTGGTAGTGGCGGTGGTTGCATGGCCGCCGGCCATGCAACCGGTGAGCTTCAGGTGGCGACAAGTGGCTCAGAGGGAAGTGTGGTAGTGAAACACGTGGAGTGGGAGTGAGATAGTGGGATGCTGCGTTGTCACACATGCATGGATTGTGGTAAATATGTGGCGTCCCCTTTTGCTTACACGTGGACGATGAGTCTTTATACTGGATGCATTTTCTCTGGACTCTTCTAGATGCTTCGCTGAAGTGAATTCTGGACTGAATGGATACAACCTGAACTGGGAAAACTGGGCCCTGCAAATTTGACAAAACTGGGCCTCCACCCCACTCTGGCCCAAACGAAAATTGAAAATGAAAACCCAAAAAACTGCATAAAATGATTAACAATGGATTAAATCTATTTTAATGAAAATGATTAGACCAATTATCCCTAACTAAAAACTAACCTAATTAACTAACTAATACTTCATTAATTAAATCTGAAAACTAATCTAATTAATTTCTATAAATCCTAATTACCAACTAAACAAAAATGATTAATTTCAATTAATTTCTAACAACTCTAGTAATTCTCTAATCTAAGATTAAGCTAATAACTCCACTAATTAAACTTCTATTTAATCTCTAACAAGCCTATCTTAAATTCTATGAAAAACTATATTATTTATTAAAATGATCAAAAAGCTATTAAAACTATTTTTAAAAACTATTAATATCCTATTAAATCCTATTATACTCTAAAAATGATTAAAAAATATTAAAACTATTAAAAACTAATGATATTCTATATCTAACAATATATTCAAAAATTCAATTAATATTCTAAAAGAAAAATCTATTAATATTCTATAAAATGATTTAAAAGCTATTAAAAAAAACCATTAATATTCTAAAATGAAAAATGCTATTTATTTCTATAAAATTCTATATTATCCTAAAATGGTTAAAAATCTATTTAAACCCTAAAAATAGCCAATAAAATCCAGAAAAATCACAATAATTCCCAGAGGAACAAAATAAGCACCGAACGACACATAACACCGCGAGAGCGCACCAGAATAGCCGGTAAAAATAAACGGGCACCGAAATACCCCTGAAATACGATTCTATCTATCTAAACTGATTAAAAAACACCTGAGACGCGAGACGAGAGCTGTGATCCCGATAAAATCAAACAAAAGTGAAAAATGCACTGTATGCGATATGCAGATGCGAATGCGATTATGCGTCGAAACATAGGACCAAATGCGAGACCCGGTTGGTCAAATTTTGGGGTGCAACACCTTGCGCCATTAACCATGCCTTGTTACGTGTTATAACTCCATTTCGTCCAATTTATTCCTAAACACCGATCGGGTTCCAATTACTCGATGGCCTCGCGGAGGAGGGACAAGGTCCTAAACCTCATTTATTTTAAACTGATTTAGTTCCTCTTGCATTGATAAGAACCAATGTTCATCTAGTAATGCCTCTTTAGAGTTTTTAGGCTCAACTTGAGAGATGTAAGCAAAGGGATAACATAAGTTACTTATCTTAGATCTTGTGGTCACTCCCTTTGAGATGTCACCGAGAATGTTGTTGATAGGATGGTCTTTAGAAGACTTCCAAGTTGTAGGAAGGCCATCGGTGTTAGTCGGATGAACCTCCTCAATCTCCTCATGATGGTGATCTTTTTCCTCCTCAACTTTCACTGATTTAGGTTGATCAATTCCTTTCTCAGTGTCTTTGAGTATGTCTTCAGAAGATACACTTGCACCATGAAATGGAATACCTTTTCCGACACTTTTCAGATAAGTTTCATAAAAAATGACATGAACAGATTCTTCAACAATAAGTAACCTCTTATTATATATCATATATGCTTTACTTGATTGAGAGTATCCAAGAAAGATACCTTCATCTGCCTTGGAGTCAAATTTACCAAGACTTTCCTTACCATTGTTTAACACAAAACACTTACAAGTGGAAACATGAAGGTGAGACACATTTGGTTTTCTCCCTTTCAAAAGTTCATACAGAGTTTTGTTAAGAATAGGACGGATGAGCACCCTATTCTAAACATAACAAGTTGTACTAATGGCATCGACCCAAAAATATTTAGGAAGTCCATTTTGATTTATCATAGTTCTTCCTAACTCTTCCAAAATTCAATTTTTACGTTCCAAGACCCCAAAAATATTTAACAATTCCATGTCTACCACAATATTCATCAAAAAAATGATTTTCAAACTCACCTCCATGATCACTCCTAATTTACATAATGCTTGTGTTCAACTTGTTTTGAGAAAGTTTAGCAAAATTTTCAAAGGCGGAGAAAGTATCGCTCTTGCTTTCCAAGAAGATAGTCCATCAAAACCTAGAGAAATCATCGACTATAACAAAACCATAGTAGTTACCACCTAGGCTCTTAATTCTAGATGGTCCAAAGAGGTTCATATGAAGAAGTTCAAGAGGTCTCATTATTGACACAATACTTTTAGATTTAAATGAGATCCTTGTTTGCTTTCTCATTTGGCACGCATCACATAAGTGATCCTTCGAAAACTTGATTTTGGGTAAGCCAATAACTAGGTCTTTAGAAACTATCTTGTTTAGCAAGTCAAAATTGACATGCACCAAACGTCGATGTCACGACCATGAGTCTTCACTCATAGTGACGAGACATTTGTCGCTACTCAATGATACTTCACTCAAATCTAGCATATACACATTATTTACCCTCAAGCCATTAAACACATCCCCATTTTTATCATTATTTTCAATCATGCAACAATCCTTTGAAAAAGATACTTTGTATCCCTTGTCACACAATTGACTAATGCTTATGAGATTGTGTTTAAGGCCTTCAACTATCAATACATATGAAATAGTAGTAGACAAGGGATTAACTACACTACCTTTTCCAAGTATTGCTCCCTTGTTGTTGTCTCCATAGGTTACAAATTCCTTCTTCTTTGCCACAAAGTCAATGAAGAGAGATATGTCTCCTGTCATATATCTTGAGCATCCACTATCGAGAACCCATCTTCTCTTTGTAGGCTCAAGACTTTGTACATTTTTATTTTTCTTCTTTTGATGAGCGGAGAGACAAAGGTTGACGGACTCTTCTTCGTCACTTGAACTATCATCCGTGGATGACCCACTATCGCTTTTCCAAGCGATATAAGCTCGTCTAGGCTTACCTTGTTTCTTTTGTGAATGATTATTTTCCTTTCCTTTGTCCTTCTTTATCAATGGACAGTCCGACTTATAGTGCTCGGCTTTTCCACAATTAAAGCGTGACCCTCTTGCTTTACTCCCCTTATTGCCTTCATTCTTGGAAGACCTTGATTGTCTTCTAAAATTGACGAGATTCTTTTTGGAATGTTGGATATCATTCTTCTTTACATAGCTGTTGCGGTGAGAATAGGATATCAAATTATTAATTAATTTGAATCACAATCTTTGATTCACAACCGATCTTTAATTTATCCGAAAGAAAGGTTAAAGAAAGGAAAAACCTATTTTGCATCGTAAACAATGAAGGGAAAGATCTAGGTTCGGGGTTGGTTAAGCTTAGGGAAGGTATTAGCACCCTAAACGTTTGTAGTACTCTACATGAACCTCTTGTTTTAATGTTACTATTTTGCTTTAATTATTTGCTTGAGGGTATATTGCTAAGGGTTAGGAGGTGACAGAGAGACCTAAGGGTTAGCCCTAAGTTTACTCGCCAACACTCACATCTTGTGCCTACATATCCGAGGTAGGGGATGGAATCAGAGTAATCGTAGTTTCCCTAGAAAGGGAGGAAGAGAGACTTCCTGACGGTGGTCAAATTTTCAACGGGGAATAAGCGTTCTTAAGGAAGCGCTTATGTGGAGTGCGGCGAATTTTATTTCTATGTTGAAATTGAATTGAAATTAAAAGGATAAATAGGTATTCCATTGCGGGAAACCTAATACGGAGTGCGGCGACTCCTTATCCTAATGATAGGGTAAAAGGCAATTTGGTCCACCGCGGGACACCTAGGCAATTAGGGTTTAAATGGTGAAAAAGTCAAAGGTAAGGACTTTTGACGCGACGGTCAAACGGTTAGACCTATTCCTTTGGAGGTGAATTACGGTAAATCATGCAAATGAAAAACATAATTAAGCAACGAGATTGAAATAGGGGAAAATGCAAGAGTAAAAGCGACGATGCCCTCGCATAAATTACAACCATGAAAAATGCAAGAATAATAACGAAATAAAAGCGACGATGTCCTCGCATAAATTACCACCATGAAAAATACGGAAAGAATATGAAATTAGTAACTATACAAATGAGAAATATGAAAGTCATATGACAATTAACGGGAATATTAGGAATTTTTGCCCATTTAAATTTTTATGTTAGAAATTAGAATGAAAGGGATTGTAAGTAATTGAAAATAATTTGAAGTCTAATGTTTTAAAAATGTTAGTATTAATCTATTTATAAAAAAAAAAAAGAATTTTAAATCTTGTTTTTTTTTAAAGGTTAATTTTAAATTTATAAAATTTTAAGTCTTTAAATTAAGTGGTAAAAATGGTTTCAAGTTGAGTTTTTAAATTAAGTGTTAAATGGAATTTTGGAAAATGGTTTTTAATTAGAAAAAGTCAACATAATTGGATATTATTTAAACAGAATTTAATTAATTAGTAAATTAAACTAAAAAATAAGATTATAAAAAAATAAAAAATAAAGATGAGAATATAAAGGGGAAAGGGTCAAAGTTAAGAGGTCTTGTTGTTGCTAGGGTTTGGAAACCCTTTCTTCTTCTTCTTTGCTGCGCGGCGGCCGGACCCATTTGCCTCCATCCCTTCTGCTTTTCCTTCTCTTTCTCTGATAAAATTGATCGTTATTCTTCTCTAATTCTTCTCTTTTCCTCTTTGTATAGCATCTGAAAAAACAAAATCACAATATGAGAAAATGGTTGCTCACCCTTTAAGGGTTTGAAGCGGCTTGGCCTTGATGGTTGCTTGCGGTGGCGCGGTGGTGGTGTTCTGGATCGTGATGAGAACGGATTTGAAGTTCTCTGATTCGAGGTTGTCCGTTGATGGGTATATGTTCTTTAACGGTGTTCGTGGGTTTTCCAGCTGCAGTTGGGCTTTTCTTATGAGCGACGGTGGTGGTTAACGAAGGGTTTGCCGGCCGATGATAGATTCTTGAGGATTGTGGGTTTCGCTTGTCCGCCGATGGTGATTTGCGATGATGTTGGCTCCATTTTGCGGCCGCGGATCCTTGTGTTGATGATTTCTGATGAAATCTTCGTGATGTGGTTGGCCGCCCTTGATTCGATGATGATTATGACCCCTTTTAGGGTTTTTCCAATTACGTCCCTTGTTGTTCTTGATTTCTTTTTTTTCCATCCCTTTGAAGAACTGACGGGGTTCTTTTATATTGGTTCTTGATGGACCTGAGCGTGATTATTGTTACGATTTAGGGGACGAATTTGTTGTGTTTCTCCAAGATTTGTTGGGTTTCTCACGAGCTTTCGATTTTGATGTTGTTGCAATTTTTCATGATTTTCTGATGGTTTGTTTTGATTCCAGCTTTGGAGTAGAAATGTTGGCGAATTTGTTTCTAATGTGGTTACAGGTCCTATTTCTGGGGATTTCTGGTATTATTTGATGAGTTTGTTTTGGACCCAGAGGAAATGTTGTTGCGTTTTTCATGGTGGCTGAGGAATTTGTGGCGTTTTCCCAGGATGCTTCGTTTCATGAAGTTTGTTGGATCTGTTTTGTTGCAAGAATGTTTGGGAAAGTTGTTTGTGATCTGTTTGGCAAAAGATCATTTTCAGAATAAGTGCTTTTTCCAAAATCACTTTTTTTAAATTCACTTTTTCTCTCTCCTGGACTAAATTGGAACAGAAATCTACCGGGTCCGTGCCGGGGTCGAAAAAAATAAAAAGTCGGGAGCTGGCACCGACTTTGTCGTTGTTTCCCTCCCGACATACCCGATGATGAAAATTAACTGAGAGTATTGGAATAATCAGTAAACAAACCATTTTTATCGATTCTAACCACTTAACAATTATTTCCATCGGTTGTCGGTATTTTTGCAGGTTCGGAAAAGTCGAAGCGAAGATCGGACGCAGAAACAAATCTTAGAACAATTAGGAGTCCTTAGAATTTAGGAATTAAATTGTAATTGTAATTTCTTTTGTAATAAAAAAATAGAATTTAAATAAATAAATTCGATTCTTCCTTAATAAACTGAAATTATTTCTCCGTTCAAATTTCTCCTGATAATTCATCTGATTAAACTCAACCGAATAAATTCATTTAATGAAGTTTATCCGACTAAATCCAACTGCTTAAGTTCCTGATTAAGTTCATTCAACTAAATTCATCTGCTTAAATTCACACACATAAATTCATCTGACTCAATCTACCCGACTAAATTCATCTGATTAAACTGGTCCAAATAAATTCATCTGATTAAGTTCATTAGATTAAAACTCATCTAATTAAATTCAACCGACTAACTCCATTTGATTAAACTCATCCAAATAAATTCGTCCAATTAAATTCATCCAATGAAAATCATCCGATTAAGCTTCGACGTTCCAAACTCTGAATTCGACAATTAATCCTCTTGCACGATTTAAATCCGACGTAACTGCTGAGTCCAACAAATCCCTTTGCAAATTAATTCGTTCCGATAATAAAATCGGTGAATATGGCCTTAAAAGGATAAGCAGAGTAATCTGATTAAACGACGAAACGAACTGTCCTCCGCATTGAAAATTCAAATCGTATCTCAAATTATTTAACTCGGTAACCTGAGTTAGCTCGACTAATAATCATGATTGAACCCGAAGATATTCATTGTAGATTCAACACAAACTGAAATTTCACTATTTCTTTAAAATCGACTGATGACTAGCAGAAAGCAGGAAAACGTATGTCTGTCAGAATAAATTCCACGAAGCAAATTCTCGCACCGATTTAATCCGAATCCACTGATATCTCGACACATTCAGCTCCCGATGGTTTGGGAATCAAACAACATTTCTGAAATCCCACTAAGGACTGACCCTCAATTCCTGAATAAAATGCGTTGTATCACGAGAAATCTGACGTCAAAAACTGCCGTAAAATTCAGCTCATCCTTAAATAAGTTAGAGGACTCGGAGATGGAAACCCTAATCGCTCGAGGGATTCCTGAGGACCACTTCGCTTCCTAAACTGTCAGCAGACCGCAAATTAATGACCCTTTTACCCTTCGCTAATTAAATCACACACAATGTGGTTTTTCGTGCAAAACCAACAGACTGAGCAAACTGGTTAGCGGTTAGTTCACAATGCAATGCAGAATGAGGTGAAATGCGAAATGAACCGACTAATTTAAGGGTAAAATTTGGGGTATGACAGTTGCCCCTATTTAAATAGCTTCACCGGATGATTTGAGCGACATAAGCTCGAGAAATCATGGTGAAAGAGATTTAAATACAGATAACCGAAAAATTTTCCCTTAGATGCAATGATATGCAATGCTATCGACAAAACGAAACGAACTATCATGCTAAAAATGTTATGAACCTGATATGATGTGTATGATGGAATCCTAAATGTACGGATGCAGATGACACGACGACACAAGGGACATATGGGACGAACGAACCACACTGGGGAATACGACGCACTGAGGAAACAGCACGACACTGGGGAATTCTGAAGTGATGGCCAACTGGTGCGAGCACGATCAATTGTCACTTTAGAAATAAACGGTAAGAATGGGATCCTCAATGGAGATGGCACCGACGAGACGGCCTCCACTGGGGAATATCCGAGAGTAATGGTTCAACAGGTTCAGGCATGACCGACTGATACTCTAGGATGAAAAAGTAAAACTGGATTCGCACGGTTGTAGGATCAAGTAAACAGAATGCTGGAGCATTGAGAAAAGAATAACATCCAAGCTTCTAGAAACTCTCTGTGTGACGGGATCAGACAAAATCTTTGGGAATCCGTAGAAAATATACAAGGCAAAACCTACTGTAAGCCAAAATAAATGGACCTTAATGGAAATGCCCTGATAAGTTCCTCGGGAGGGAACTGCCACTTATCGTCAGAAGGGACTTAAATGCCAAAATGGATAAGCTCTCAACTAAAG
Source organism: Lathyrus sativus (assembly GCA_963859935.3). Classification (NCBI taxonomy): domain Eukaryota; kingdom Viridiplantae; phylum Streptophyta; class Magnoliopsida; order Fabales; family Fabaceae; genus Lathyrus; species Lathyrus sativus. Next base: position 273,669,375 of record OZ012738.1, on the reverse strand, counting down.
AGATTGTTGTTTATCTGGGGATAATAGATGAAGAATTGATTGATAAGCTCCACTAGAGGGACTGTCGCTCGTCTGATAAAAATAAGCTTCCATGAACAAAACATGATTCAGCTTCTTCTTTTACTAAAGGGTAAAATAAACTTCTTCACGTTTTAAGGTCGGCGCCCTGAATATGATTTAGTTTCTTCTTTTACTAAAGGGTAAAATAAACTTCTTCATACTTCAAGGTCAGTGCCCTGAGCATGATTCAGCTTCTTCTTTTACTAAAGGGTAAAATAAACTTCTTCATACATCAAGGTCGGCGCCCTGAGCATGATTCAGCTTCTTCTTTTACTAAAGGGTAAAATAGACTTCTTCATACTTCAAGGTAGGAACCCTGAGCATGATTCAGTTTAAACCTCCCCACTCTTCAAGATTAAAGGGAAATAAAAACTAGCTTCTCGATGGAGATGGCCACTTGCTGCTAGTCATGATGAAGATAGGATAAGCTTCTCAGGCGAGAAATACCGCTTATTTGTAAGAGTAACAATGATAAGCTTCTCGGATGAGAACTGCTCGTAGAGATTGTAAAATGTAATGTAAGGTTGTAATGTAATGAAGGTTGTAATGAAGGTTGTAATGAAATGATAAGCTTCTTGTACGAGAACAGTCGCATACCGTCTGTAAAATGTAATGTAAGTTGTAAGATGTAGTGATATAATGTAACGATAAGCTTCTTGTACGAGAACAGTCGCAGATTGTGTAAAGATGTAATGATATAATGATAGGCTTCTCAGGTGAGAACTGTCGCATACCACTGTAAAATGTAATGATAAGATTCTCAAATAAAGAGAACGGTCGTTTTCCATGTAAGGTGTAATGATAGGCTTCTCAAGTGAGAACTGTCGCGTATTGTTGTAGAATGTAATGTAATGATAGGCTTCTCGGAGGAGAACTATCGCATACCATGTTGTAACATGTAGTGATAAGCTTCTCGGACGAGAACTGCCGCTTATCGATGAGGCGTTGTAAGAGGCTCTTCTTGAAAGATAGTGCAAAATAAATGCACGTCCAGGTAGGTTTGGCGACCGACAGGACTGAGGTTCCATCTAGGATCGAGCTAGAAAGAAATCTGCCGAACAAGACTCCATTGAGGAAATGAACTCAAATGGGGATTATCTTATCCTAGCGCGGAAAGATAACTGAAATAACCATCGTCCACGAGGATTGAACTCCATGGGGAGACTGGAAATAATAGGTATTTTATGCCTAGGGCTGACGATCTACTTGGAGAGAACGGACAAACCCAGTTACTCGGCGGTAACGGCAAAGGACGACGACAAATAGCAAACATGCAGATGCTAATGCGTATGTCAATGTGTATGTTAATGTGTGTTGCACCCTAAAATTTGCTCAACCTACTTCATTTGGTTTATGTTTCAATTGCATTGTCATTTGCATCCAACAAAGGACCAAGTGCCATTCTTATCTCTATGAGTATATCAAGAGGTTCTTATTCAAATTCAAGCCTATCCAAGTCATCAGAAAGAGATTGAAGCTTGAGAAGTTGGTGGACCGATCAATGGGTTTTTCTCCTATCTTGAGGGGGTTTGAGAATCATCAGAGAAGTTGTGGACTATGAATTGAAAACATGGAGGGTATATAGACATAATGGAAGACCTAGAGGGTCATTTTGAAAGTGAGACAAGTCATTGATGTGATTACAAGAGCTGCAGTTGAAGACAGTCAACTAGGGTTTCATCTGGGTCAACCCTGGGTCAACCCTAGGTCAAATGCTTGATTGAAGGGCATCAAGGCCTGTTTGAAAGATGTGGGATACCTAATTTGATATGTGGATATGGATGTGGTGTTGTGCTAAGGAGAAATCAAAAGAAATCAAGAAGAAGAGAAGTTTCTGAATTAGGGTTTCTGGGTAAAATCCCCTGGTTTAGGGCAAACTTCCAAGCAAGATAATTCAAAATGCAAGTCTCAAATGGATCCTTGGCCAACATGAAACTTGTATAGAATCTCAAGACCTTTAATTTTAGTGGTGGAAGGCATCAAGGAGATTTATAGAACTCAAGTTATGGTTCTTACAAGTTACAGGTCATCTGAGGACACTGGAATTTGTCTATGAAAGTTACTTGACTTCCAAGCAACGTTTACCCCTCAAGGAATGTTCAAATAGATTTCTGGCCAACATGAAAGTTGTCCCTCATGATCTTAGATTTCTAGAAAGGTATAGTATGCCTTCATATGATTTGTAGAACTCTACTTATGATCTTGGCAAGCCAGGGGTATTTTGGGAAAGTGGAATTACAGGTCATTTCAAGCATATGCCCAAAACTCCTATTTCCAAACTTCAAATGAAAAAATGTTCAACATCAAACTTGCTCCAAATGACATTTTGAGTCTAGAAAATTGGTTGTGGCAAGTTGGAAATGCATGGAACTTAGAATTGCAAAATTGACCAATTATAAAGGGAAAAAATACCTTTTTAAATGACCAAAATTGTGATTTTTTGAAATAAAAGCAAAACCAAGCATATGACCAACCAATTTGAAGGTAAATTTCATTTTAAGATCATTGGAAATATTAGTTTTTTGGTTTGAAGTCAAGAAATTGGAGTTATCATAAGTTGCTTGCAAGAAAAGATACACTTGCCAAATCAAGCTAGGACCAATGCACAAGGTAAGTAAGCATCCACACACTCCCTAATTGTAATGAAAAGAGAAATTCAAGAGATTTTGAGGGGCTGTAACAAGGCAATGCAGAATTGGTTTTACAACTTGGCCATTTTCATTTTCTCATGCAATGATATGAATAATTTCTCATGGGATCAATCTAGCATCTTCCAGAACTTTCTATCCTCATCTATATAAACCCTAGAGCTGATCCAAAGCAAGGTTGAACTCCATTTTGATCAAAAACTCATAGTTTCACTTCATTTTGCATTTTTGCAAATTGCTCCAAATCCTTTCAATTCTTCATCATTTCTTCAAGATTTTGTTCCCATTCTATTCAATAATCATCAGTGATCACATTGCAACCAAGATCTGAGTGGATTGGCGCCTGAATCGTGCTATGAAAATTCTCATATCCAAGTGCAATTGAAATCGGTTACAAGGATCCAGGTGGTTTGAGCTCGAGTTATTGCATACAGAATCAAGATTATGGTCCATTGAATGATCCTGGAGCATTGTAGGCTTTGAAGTGAAGAGAATCCTCATCTGTTTTCAACTTCTTACCAGGTATGTGTTTCTCACATTTTGGCTCGAATTAGGTAGCATGAGGTAGATTTGTTAGGTTAAACATGGTTTAGGTGGTTAGATGATTGATTTTGGAGACTTTAGTAAGATTTGGTGAAGGTTGATGGATGAGCATAAATTCTGTTGAAGCATAGAACACGATGGTTAGGCTGTTAGAATCTTAGATAATTAGCTAGTGTTGATCAGTGTAGCCTAAGGATTATTGTTGTGCAAAGAATGGTGAATTTGGTGATGATCGAAAACTGAGGAAATGTTGAGTTCTTGATGTTCCATCTTTCTGTTTGGACAATAGAGAGAGTTTTAATGTAAACCAACACCATGGCTGTGTTCTACGCAAGAAGTAGAGTAAATTTGGTTTTTGTATCGTGCCATTTGATGGAGAGATGAGAGAGAATGAGAGGATGGAAGAATGATGCATGATGCTCGTATATTCATGGATTCTGAAACCCTAATGAGCCAAGGTTGAAGACGAAATCAACACCATTGATTGCGCGCTGACTTGGTTGACTGGAGAATGATCTAGTGGCTGAGATTCAAACAAATTGGGAGGGAATTCTGGGCGTGTAAAATGCCGCGTTTCATTAAAACGCTGGCTTGGGCTTTTAGTGATTTTGCTTTCCCCACCCCCCTAAGCGAGGCCCAATTGAAAATGAACTATAATTAGATGCTATTTGCACCGTGTTCCTATTTTTTTCTTCTTGCATTTATTTTGTTTTCTGAATAACCAGATGGGCCCAGGCGTGTTTCTAATGCCACCCCCCTATCTGGGCCCAAATATGATAATAACTGCATTTTATTTCTTCTTGCACCCACCTCATCATTTCTCTTATTAATATTACTCCAAATTTTATTTCACTTTAAAAATTCATATTAAAATGAAAAATGACAATTTTTAAATGAGATTTTTTCCCCTTTTCTATTTTCTGTCAAGAAAAATATGAAACCATAAAATTGTCATTTTTCTATTTTTTTGTATATTTTTACATTTAATTGCCTTTCTTAATTCTTTTAGTTGATGCTACCAATTGTTGAATTTAGTTCAAGAGCTTCCTTTAGGATTTTCACCCCATTCTTTTTAGTACAACTAGATATGGATATTAGGTGCCCATGGTTTTTATACCACATTTTCTAGGACCTCATTTTAGGTAGTTTAGTTAGAAACTATTAGGCTAGTTAATTAGGGTTTTGAACATAACATAGGTGTAACAAAATAATTTGTTTTTGGGTTTCTAGGTTGAATTAGAAGATGGGACTATAGGGGTATTATGGGTAAATGTAGTAGATCCCTTAGAAAATGCTAGAAGTTCCCCTATTATATTAATACTATTAGTATATTTTTGTAATTGATTGATTGTATGGTGTGCCCTTTCTAGGGTTATTGTTGATTGTGTGGGGTATTGGGCTTGCTTGGGGTTTGGGTTTGAGCTGAAGACCATGGATGGTGAAGCATTGAAGACAAAGACAAAGTCAAGGATTGAAGAACAAGTTCAAGAGTTGATGAAGATTGTAGCTTGCTCGCAGCTGTTGAAGATTATAGGAACTAGGAGCTAGGTAGAGCTTAGAGTAGAAACTTGCTTCATAAACATGGAAGGTCTTGATTGCCTCCATCCCTCTCTATGATTCAGAGTCTCTCTGGGATACTCACCCCCTTCCTTTGGAAGGCTTGGTGACAGTATCTAAGAGATAGAACTCTTGAGAGAAACATTCTACATTTTGTTAACAGTCTGTTTGCCACCTTTGATGGTCAACTAACTGTTTAACATCCCAATTCATCCCATTAACTGTTCCTCATCCTGGAGAGTTTGATTTGAAGAAAAGCCATGAAAGATTGAAGATAGAGACCTTGCTTGAAGATGAAGATTGTGCTGTTGAAGCTGTGCATGTGACTGCTGCTGTTTGAAGCCCTGTTGTTTGAAGCTGTTAAAGGTGTTTACTGTTAGAGTTTCTTTCCTTGAAGATTGGTGCTTGCTTGAAGCTTATAGATGTTTGAAGATGACTTGAAGATAGAAGATGATAGATTTTGCTGTGCATAGTTGCTGTTTGCTGTTTATTTTTGCTATTTATAAGCTTTTGATGTATTGTTTGAGTTTCCCGGACTGTATTGTTTGCCAATTAATCTGTTAGGTTGAAAGCGAATCTTGTTCGCTTTTGCCTGTTGTTTTCTAGGTTCGAGGTTGAGCGGGACTCCCTTGCCTCGCTTGTATTGCTGCATCCATGCATTTTACTGTTTTATAGTATATATGCTGTTTTTGTTTTCGCTTATCCCTTAGGATCTCTGTTTCTCTCTGCGCAAGAGAGGAACATGATAGACATTAGGTCTTAACCCATGCATGATAACATTAGGTTAGTTTGATTCCCTTTTCAACTGTAGGTTAGAGTTCTGTCTCTCCTATCTCAAAACAAACAGAAAAACACAATAAATATTTCAAACACAATAAAAGACACTTCTTCCGTAAAAGAATGTGAACTCATCAAAACGTCATTTTTGTCCGCTTGGACTGTTAATCAGAAAAACCCTTTTTCAGAAGGAGATAAAAACATTCAGACAAGCTTGTGTCTTCCGTAGCCCGAACTACGTTTGCTCAGATCTTTCATGCTGTATGAAAGTACGTAGGCATAGGATGCGATATCCTAGCGAGCAACCTTCCCCTCCTTTCCTGTAGGTAGGTGAACTACGTTGATTCTGATTTCTCGTTCCAGACGGGAATACGTAGGCATAAAGTGCGATACTTTGCCGAGTCATTTTCTTTTCTTTTTAACCCTAACCTGTAGAATAGGTAGAATAACAATCCGTACTAGAATACAAGCGTGGATCCTGTCGAGTACGATGGACGTGAGGGGTGCTAATACCTTCCCCTTGCGTAACCGACTCCCGAATCCAGGTTTTGGTTGCGATGACCATTCCTTTCCCCGTTTTGCGGTAGGTTTACTTCGAGCGTTTCCTTTCCCTCCTTTGGGATAAATAACGCACGGTGGCGACTCTTCTGTTCAGCCGGCGCCGATTTTCGCAGTAGCGACAGCTGGCGACTCTGCTGGGGACCCAACGTCCCCTGCGCGAGTCAATCCTAACGCTTGTTTTCCCGTCGAGGATTTTGTATGGATTTAATTTTTCTGTCATTTACTTTCAGCATTATATTATTGTTATTATTGTTGTATTGGGGTTGTGACGGGTGTTCTATGATTGAGAGATAAGTCAGACCTGGGCTTGAGTGCACCTAGAATTAGAGTGGAAAGTAGTGGGCGCGCACATGCTTTGCATGTCCTAGTGTCCTGCGAAATCCACACTCAGACGAGGTTCTTCTGGTTGGCCTCCTGTCCTACCCTTTGGGTGGCTCGGGTTGCTGGTTAGTTGGATTGTCGACTCTGGGAACCGATCAATTGGAAGTTGGCTAAGTGAGGCCTCTTCAGGATTTGATGATGCCACTCCTTCTGGGAATCGTATCATCAACCCTGAAAATCTGTGACGCCGACGACCGCATAGGATGCCGTACCATTGTCAGTTACTAGGACACCTACCTGTGAGAGGGTTTGGGGCTATGCAGGTAACCAGACCTCCAGATACCGGTTTGTTTCTTGATTTGAGATTCAGGCTACCTATGGACAGTTATTGGGGTCTGTCAGAGACCAAGTTGGAGTGATTATTGGGTCTGAGGCTTGATTGGAGCTTATGTGTGAGGTCTGCCTGAGACCATGGTTTGAAGAATATTGAAGGGTCTGTCGGAGACCTTGTTCTTGGTGTGATTTGGGCTTCTCAGTCGGAGCACTTGGTCCTTTGTTGCATTTTATTTGCATTGCATTGTTTGCATAACCATTATCATCGCATTTCATTAACGTGTGTCTGTGCTGCAGGGGCATTTGCATATTCCCTGATTCTAGTGTCCGGACTTCTGATTATTGATCATGGCTGGTTTGAAAATGACAGTTGCCTACAAGTTACCTACCCCTGATGTTACTCCCCTGCTTGGTTTGATTTCCCTTGCTGATGAGGATGTCCGGAGAAGCTTCAGACAGAGTTACGGAAGACTGTTGAGATTGGTTCGCAAACCAACTGATGTTGAACTGAATGGGCTGTATGCATTGATGCAATTCTATGACCCTGCCTTGAGATGTTTCACATTTGCTGACTTTATTTTGGGGCCTACCATGGAAGAGTACGCAGAGTTTATTGAGCTACCAGTGCAGAATAAGGTTCCTTTCATTCACCTTGACGCTGAGCCCAAGTTAGAGGACTTAGCAGTGGCTTTACACATGGACGCTTCTGAGCTATTGGTGACTTCTTGGCGCGGGGTTCCAGGCTTCTCCCTCCAGTTTCTGATTGGAAAAGCCCAGGAGTACGCCAAGAATGGATGCTGGATAGTCTTTAACGCTGTTTTGGCTCTGCGCATCTATGGGATAGTGTTGTTTCCCAATTTCCCGAATTTTGTGGACATTGATGCCTTTCATTTGTTTACTGCTGGCAACCCTGTACCCACATTGATCGGGGATTTCTATCATTCGCTGCATTACAAAAATGAGAATAGGAGAGGCAAGAACGTCTCTTGTTGTGTGCCTTTGCTGTACATGTGGTTTAAGAGCCACCTCCCCCTAAAGAGACCTTTTGTAGATGGTGCAACTACAGCTGACTGGCCAGAGAGCCTGATGAGACTATCTTCTGAAGACATCGAGTGGTTTGACCGAGACTTGCTGGGGTCTGAGCTTATTTTCAGTTGCTCTGGGTATCCGAACGTGCCCTTGATAGGAAGGAAAGGATGCATCAATTATAATCCATCTCTGTTTGTTCGCCAGTTTGGATACGCATTGAAGAACCCACCTAGGGAGGAAGAAGTACAGGAATCTCTGTACTTCACCGGTGACTTGAATGGAGAGTTACTAGCCAAGCTTCAGCATGCTTGGATGCGTATCAACAGAAGAGGGAAACCACTATTGGGGAAGAATGATTGTCAGGCTTATGTGCCATACAAAGTTTGGATCCAAGAGAGAGCAAAACAGTTGCTAATGCCGTTTCCAGCTGCACCGGTCCATGTTCATATTCCAGTAGAGGAACCAACCACCGTTACTATGGAGGTCTACGAGCGAGTTGTAAAAGAGAAGGAAGCCTTGCTGTTGGCTAATGAAGAGTTAGAAAAGGAACTTGCTCAGATGCGTAGTGAGAAGAACAAGGCTGTGCATTCTTTTCAACAGCAGACTGAGTTAGTAAACAGGCTAGGTGCTGAACTGACCGAAGAGAAAAAGAAGCGTGAACGCCTGGGGAAAGAATTCAGAAGCTCTCATGAGATGTTGGAGTCCAAAAAGAAAGCACTCGATGCCGCCCACCGGGAAATCTCTTCTTGTAACAAAACGTGGAATGCTACGCTAACCAACAAAAAAAAGAGGGAAGACAAATTGAAGCAGCAAATTTCTGAACTCGAAGAACAGTTGAGGGCTAGCACTAAAAAGTATGAAGAGGAGGTGATGGCAAGATATAGTCTTCAGAACGCGTTGAACAAGGCCATCGAAGGCAAGAAAGAGGCTGTGTCTCAGAAACGGAAGCTAGAGGATCGCTTCGGAGAAGGGGCATGGGAGGAATCTGCTGGTGATTTACGACGTGTTCTCAAGCGAAGAGATCTACTTGTTGAGGGTCTGCTTACCCGACCAAGTCATCCAGAGACTAAGAGGTTATTAGAAGAGTACCAGGCCTATGGGAGCACTTGATCATTTCATGTATTAATGTGTATGCTTTATTTGCATTGTGCTGACCATCACCAGGATTGTTGGTCGAGGTCATGCCTTCTTATTGTACACTCATTGATATTGTACTCCTGACTTGTTGGATTTCTCTGCAATATATGAGGTGTTTTCTATGATTCGGCTCCGAACTTCGTATTGCTGTCACTGTCACCATACTGACACATTCGCACTAGAATCGGGGAATGATACGCCCTAATGCACAGACACATATTGCATTGCATTCACATTCATATTGCATTACAGGTGATTATTGAACTGTATCTCATTTCCTGCACCGTACCAGGTCTTTTCAGGATTGAAAGTCAACGCCCGCACCGATACTCTACTCGTACCAACTGCAGAAGAGTTATGGATCAGATGCAGAATGAAATCCAGGACATGCGTGAGAAGCTGGCGCTATTCATGCAGACAATGGAGACCATTGTGAAAGGCCAGGAGAACTTGCAAGCTTTGGTGCAGCCTTTGCTGATGAGAAATGCTGGGCACGGAAACGAAGACCATAATTCTGTGCGAGTTGACACTATTCACGGGGATGGTACTCCTACACCGGTAGCTCCACCAGTGGTGAACATACCTGCTGTCAATGTGAACAACGGCGCTGCCGCCGGGAACGGTAACGCAGGAATCGGTAACGATACTGTCGTCAACAACGTTGGGTTCGGAGATGTCAATCTGGGTGGTGATAATATGGGAGGCAATGGCTTCGGTAACAACGGATTTGGCTTTAATGACCAGGGGTTTGATCATGCTGGGAAGTATGGCTTCAACGCTCAGGGCTTCGGACAGGACGGATTTGGTATGACTAATCAGGGTTATGGCGGACTCGGTAATGGGAATGGTGCTGGAATAATGACTTTTGGGCCTTCCGGAGTCGCTCCGGGGTATGGTAACAGGGGGCGGGGCCCTGTAATGAATCAGACTAGATTTGGCCGTAACAACGGATACGATGGATACGGAAATGGGAACGGTAATTGGCTAGAAGATCAGCAAGAAGATGCTTTCTCTGGTGGAGGTTTTGAAGGTCCCATGTGTTGCACCCTAATATTTGACCAGCCGGGTCCCGCATCTGGTTGATGTTTCGATGCATGACCGCATTCGCATTCGCATACCGCATACAATGCATTTTTTCGATCATATGGATTTTACTGGGATCACAGCCCTCGTCTCGCGTTTCAGGTGTTTTTTAATCAGTTCGGATAAGCAGAGTCGTATTTTTGGGAAGTCGTGCTCTTCCCGGTGTTTTCAGCTTGGCTGTTGTTTTCAGGGTATTTCGGTGTCCGTATTTTTACTGTTCCTCCCGTTGCGGTCTCGCGGTCTTATTTGTCAATTTTCACTATTTTTGCTCCTTGTGGAATTACTAGGAGTTATATGATTTAATAATCTTTTTTAGATTTAAATAGATATTAGTATAGATTTTATTAAGATATTAAATAGATTTTAATATTTTTAATAGTTTTAAATCATTTTAGAGTATAATAGGTTTTTTAGAAATTTATAGATTTTTTTTGAAATAGGTTAAATAGATGTTAATAGATTTTTTTTCTATTTTTAGAATATTAAGTTGTTAGAATATAATTAGGATTTAATTTTCTTTCTAGATTTGGTTAGAATTAATTGTTTAGATTAATTAGGATTGATTGTTAGTCTTAATTAGGTTCATGAGTTTGGTTTTAATTCATCCTTTATTAGTGCATTAATCATCACAAATCAGTCTGCCTTAATCATTTTAATGAGTCTTAATTGTCCATTTTAGTCCATTCATCAGCATTAATCAATTCAGTTTATTAGTGTTAATCCAATCAATTCAGGTTTAAGCATTTCATTTAATTCAGTCCATAGTCTCATTTTCGTGGGCCCAGTGTGGTGTTGGAGGCCCAGTCAAGTCCAATGATCAGCGCTATGTGTCAGGTATATATCATGCCACACGTAACCCTCCACTCTCTCCTCTCCTCTCCACCTCATTCGTTCACTGACACGTTTCCACCTCACTTTTCTCTCTCCCTCAGCGTGACACCCGTCCCCACACGCGTCCTCCTCTCTCTCTCACCTGATGCCATGTTTTGCCACTTGGCTTCATCCCCTCCCGCCTCACTGCATGCATGCCACCTGTCCCTTCCGTTCATCCCTTCCCGCCGACCATGCAAACGCCGGAATCTTTCGTCGGAGAAATTAAACTTATCCAAAATTACCACCGTAACTGTCATCGGAATCACAACCGCTCGCCGGAAAATTCATGCGTTCATCATTCTCCTTCAATATTTTCCAGAAACGCTCATGATCTTCAACCAACTGCAAACAATTCATCCGATCTTCATCCAATTTTTTCGGATTCTTCATCAATATGGTAACTGTTTTTCCAGATTTCTTCGATGATCCTCAAAGACCTCCATCCTCTTCGTAAAGACCTTCAAGTCGTGCATCTGAAACTCCAGATCCATCAACCACCTTCATCCTCAAGAATCTCCAGATTCAAGATCCTCATCCATGTTCATAACCGTTTCTAGAATCTTCAAACAACTTTCGTCAGAATTCATCCAGGTTCTTTAATCTTCACACGAAATCATCAACAAGCATCACGATCTTCATCTGTTTTTCTGGTTCGCCTCCAAGATCCATCCAAGTTCTTCGTAGCTTTGTAACTGATTTCCGGAAACGCAACAAGCCTCAAGATTTCCAGATTCATCAGTCAATTCGTGTAACAATTTTCGGATCTTCACCTTCACCAAACCGATCATCAACAAACCCTCGGATCTTCGTATCCGCGAGCAACCTCGACGAAGATCCACTACAATCCGGACCTTCAAGAAACTCCAGGCTCACACCGTCTTCATCCACGCGTCACCAATGTTTCCCAGGTTTTTTCATTTGTTCATCCACGAGACGTCTTCGGTCACAAACAGATAACCATGGAGCTTCGCGAACTTCCAAATCACCACAAAGTGCCGTTGAATTTTACCACAGCAATTTCACGATCCAGATTCGCCGAGCGCCGTCTCTGTTGTTCTTCATTGAAAATCTATAATCAACACGCCACCTGTATCGTTCTCAGAGGAGATCGGAGAGAGATTCGAGAGATGGATGGATTTGTCGTTGAGTGTGATGGGAGCGAGGGCTTTGTTTGTTGTTGAGAAGGTGAGAAGGTGTTAATCGGAAGGATTGAGGAAGGGTGAATAGTGACGGCGGCTGAGAGGGTGTAGAGGGAGGAAGAAGTTGACGGCGGCGCACAGAGAGGGGAAGAATGTCTAGGGTTTCAGAGTTTGAGAGAATGAGTGAGGGAGAGGGTAGAGACTGTTGGACTCAGAATTGGTTTGGGCTCTGGGCCCATTGTCTTTTTTCAGACCATACCCCCCTCAATTTCCTTTACACCCTCTCTGTGTGTTTTTTTGGATAGTTGTTGGGCTGGGCCCAACGGTTTTTTTTACTAGCATCACCTCCGTTTTACTTTGCCCCCTCCCTGTTTTTTTGTGTGCATTGTTTTTGTGGGCTGGGCCCATTTATTTCTGTTTGTTGTTTTTCTGCACTTATCCCCTTGGCTAAACTAATGTACCCCCTCCCCTTTGGTATTTTCTTTTCCTTATTATTTTCTTTTATGTTCATTTTATTAGATTTTTTTAGTATATATAAATGATAGAAGATAGAGAAAAGAATATGTGAAAAATAGTGAAAAGAAGATATAAAAATAATAGCATGGTATTTTAATATTTCTTTTAGGATATATTTTTCTTCATAGAATTCTTTTATGCCTTTTTAGAGGTAGTTTTAAAAGTCCACTTGTTAGGGGACTATTTTCCATTTGATTTTTCATGATGAATAGGATAGGGTTTTTAGGAGTTTATTTTCCAGTATTCAATCATTGTAACCATTTTTCAGAATGTTAATAAAACGAGATTTGAGCTGTGGTCTCGAAAGTAGCCGAACTACAGCTGCTCTGATTTCTCGTACCAGACGAGAATATGTAGGCATAGGATGCGATATCCTAGCGAGCACACTAACAACTAACCTTTTGTTCTCTCGCTGCTGTGCGATCGAGACTTTCCCGCTGACGACTGATTGTTATCCCTTTCTCTTGCCCGAGTGCATTTGAGACCAGACCGTAGCTTTAATTCCCATAGGTTCCCGTACCTTTGCAACCAGTTTAATATCTCACTCCTGTGTGAGAACACCCTTTGCTTAGCCGTAGTTAGCCTGAACTACGAAAGCTCTGATCTTCCATGCTGTGTGGAAGTACGTAGGCACAAGACGCGAAGTCTTGGCGAGCCAATTCCCCGTAGTCCCGAACTACGTTGACTCTGACTTTCTCTCTTGAGAATACGTAGGCATAGAGTGCGACGCTCTATCGAGTCAATTCCCTTCCGTTTAGATTTAGCAGCCGTAGATAGATTGTTTTTGCATCCTTTAGACAAACCAAGCAAGCGTGGATCCCGTCGAGTACGACGGACGTGAGGGGTGCTAATACCTTCCCCTTGCGTAACCGACTCCCGAACCCAGGTTTTGGTTGCAACGACCATGCCTTTCCCGTTTTTTGCGAGGTTTACTTCGAGCGTTTCCTTTCCCTCCGTTGGGATAAATAACGCACGGTGGCGACTCTTCTGTCAGCCGGCGCCGATTTTCGCAATAGCGACACCATGGATGATTCTCAGAGAATCAAGATGCTCGAGGAGCAGATGAAAGGTGTCGTGAATCAAAGTGTTGTTGGTTTAGATATGGCCACAATGGGTCTGGTGCCTGGTCTGAGGGTACCGCTAAAATTCAAAGCTCCCACATTCGACAAATATAAGGGGGACACCTGTCCAAAGGTGCATGTACGGTCATACTATAGAAGGATGTCGGCTTATCCAAACGATGAGAGGATGTTGATGCATTTCTTTCAAGACAGCTTGTCTGGTCCTTCCCTTGAGTGGTACATGGGGTTGGAGCCAACTCAGATAAAGACTTGGAAGCAGCTGGCTGAAGCGTTTGTGGCTCATTATAAGTACAATAGCGACTTGGCACCCAACCGGGTCCAATTGCAGGGGTTGTCCCAGAAGAAAGATGAGAGCTTCAAAGAATACGCGCAGAGGTGGCGCGACCTGGCTGCACGAGTTCAGCCTCCTTTAGATGACAGAGAAATGAATGATATGTTCATAGGAACATTTACTGGTGTGTTTTATGACAAGCTGTTTCATACTTCCCTGGGCAGTTTCTCGGACCTAATCTTGATGGGTGAGAAAATTGAAAGCAATATTAAACTGGGAAGATTCCAAGCTGAGGAGTCCACTTCAGCTGGTAGTAACAGAAGGGCTTTCGGTGGTCGTCGTCAAGGTGATGCAAGTGCAGTATTCGGGGGCCGAGGCCGAGGCCGGGGCAGAGGTCGGAATCAGTACAATCATCCGCAACAGGTGGCAAGTGTCACAATTCCGTTTCAGCAACAACCAATACCACCATAGCAACAGCAGCCACAACAGGGGGTACATCCTGCCCAGCGTAGAATCCAGGGGGGCAAACCAAGGAGGGTGTTTGAAACGCCTCCTTCAACGTATGCAGAATTGCTACAGACATTACTAGGTTTGAATTTGGTGGAAAAGAGGACTATGGCGCCAGTAACAGGCACTCCTCCGTACGGCTTTGACGCAAACAAGCACTGCGAATTCCACTCCAGGGCCCCTGGCCACGACATAGAGGGTTGCCACACGTTCAAGCATGTGGTACAAGATCTGTTGGATAGCAAGGCTATCAATTTTGGACAAGCGGGTCCGAACATAGTGCAAAAGCCCATGCCCAACCATGGGGCAAATGCTATTTTAACCGAGGAGGGTTTGAACTTGATCATGAATGTGGATGACCTCAAGACACCGTTGTGTGAGATAAAGAGCAGATTATTGAAAGGAGGCGTGTATCCGGGCTGCGATGAGTATTGTTTAGAGTGTTGGACCCAAGCTGGGGGTTGTGCTGAATTGAAGAGGGGTATCCAGACCTTAATAGATGAAGGCACGTTACAATTCGACAGAATGGCGGTTGAAGAACCTGCAGAGTTATCAGCAGATGAGCAAAGTGACGTAGCTACCGTGACAATTCCCCGAAAAACGATAACCATAACAGCGCCAGCCAGGCGACCGCCGATCACTATCACCAAGGAAGGACCAATCCCTTATGAGAGCACTAAGGCAGTACCCTGGACCTATGGGTTGGAAGCATACTGTGATGGGGTGAAAATTGATATTAATAAACAGCCAGTAGAGGTTGTAGACAATGTCGTCGGCACCGAAGGGATGACGAGAAGTGGGAGAATCTTTATATCACCTGAGGTAGAGGCTGAACGACTGGCGAAAGGAAAAGGAAAGATGAATGAAGATGTCCCTGTGCAGAGGAGCGAAAAAGAAACGTCGTTGAAGGATGTAGAAGAGTTTATGCGCCTTATTCGTAAGAGTGATTATAAGATTGTTGAGCACCTTCAACAGACGCCATCAAAGATATCCATACTGTCGTTGCTATTGTGTTCCGAAGCTCATAGGAATGCATTGTTGAAAATTCTGGATACGTCCTTCGTACCCCAAGATGTTTCTGTGAATCAGCTGGAGGGGGTGTTGGCACATGTGAATGCAGGCCATAGCTTGGGATTTACAGATTTTGATTTGACCCCGAAAGGGAGAGAGCATAACATGGCGTTGCACGTCTCAGTTGAGTGTAGGGGCTCAGTCATGTCCCATGTACTGGTAGATACCGGATCTTCCTTAAACGTGCTGCCAAAGAAAGCAATGATGAAATTGGACATCAGGGGAATCATTTGTACGCCTAGTGACTTGGTGGTCAGGGCATTTGATGGTACACGAAGAACAGTCTTTGGATCCATAATGTTACCTCTACAGGTGGGGCCAGAGGTTTTCGAAACTGAATTTTACATTATGGACATCCAGCCAGCATACAACTGTCTTCTCGGACGACCATGGATCCATGGTGCTGGGGCAGTCACATCTACCTTGCACCAAAAGCTGAAATACATGGTAGGGGACAGTGTGGTCACGGTTTGTGGAGAAGAAGATATATTGGTTAGCCATCTGTCTTCATTCAAGTACGTAGAATTCGACGGCGAGATTCATGAAACACCCTGTCAAGCCTTTGAAGGGTTGCGCATCAAAGACAAAGTTCCCGGGCCGAGTAAAGCGTCAGAGGTGGCCGTCTCGTCATACAAGGAGGCTCAGGCTCTAGTGAAGACTGGTGAGACAAAAGGCTGGGGCAAGGTTCTGGATATTCCCGTGAAGATGGACAGATTTGGGCTGGGATATCAACCGTCGTCATCAACGCCCGCTGCTGGGGCACCCCGTTTCAAAGGACCAATAACAATCACCGCTAGTGGAGTGTATCACGAGGCCATCAACGCTGTTTCAGATTCCGAAGAAGGAGACAGTGATTGCGACATGGACGCCTGGATTCAGCCGAGCGTGCCAGGACAAGGATTATGCAATTGGTCTATTCAGGAGATTGTTCCTGTGACTACCAAACAGTAATACTTTGTTTTCTTAATTGTTGAATAATCTGGTGTCCTACCCGGGGCATCGTGATTTTGCTTAGGGCCGTGCTGTTATGTACATTGCATTGTTTGATCATTAAATAAAAGGCGTTTTTTCACGTACAAATATTGCGATCTCTGTTTTTCCTGTTTTTGTGTTTTACAATAAAATGGCAACGTGGTTATTCGCTTTATACGCATTTTGAAGCATTTAACCATTCCTTTTGCAGGATAATATTTTCAGATGACATCATTGAACCGCCTATGACTCATTTCGACTTTGAGCACCCGGTATTCCAGGCCGAAGAAGAGATTGTTGAAGATGGCGACGTTCCCGAAGAGTTATCTTGGTTGGTGAAGCAAGAAGAACGAGTCATTCTGCCTCATGAGGAGGTCATCGAAATTATTAACCTGGGGTCGGAAGGGGTTGAAAAGAACATCCGTATAGGAGCCGCGCTGCAGAGCGACGTCAAGCGAAGACTGGTTGAAATGCTCAGAGAGTATAGTGATGTGTTCGCTTGGTCGTATGAAGATATGCCTGGGCTGGATACGGATATGGTTGTGCACCGTCTGCCGCTAAAAGAAGAATGTCCGCCGGTTAAGCAGAAACTTCGCAGAACTAGACCTGATATGGCAGTGAAAATTAAGGAGGAGGTCCAAAAGCAGTGGGATGCTGGTTTCCTAGCTGTTACAAAATATCCCTCATGGGTCGCCAATATCGTGCCAGTGCCAAAAAAAGACGGTAAAGTGAGAATGTGCGTAGATTACCGTGATCTGAACAAAGCGAGCCCGAAAGATGATTTCCCACTTCCTCACATCGATGTGCTGGTTGACAACACTGCCCAATTCTTCGTCTTCTCCTTCATGGATGGCTTCTCGGGCTATAATCAAATTAAAATGGCGCCAGAAGACATGGAGAAGACCACTTTCATAACGCCTTGGGGAACATTTTGTTACAAAGTGATGCCCTTCGGATTAAAGAATGCTGGGGCAACGTATCAGCGTGCAATGACGACTCTTTTTCATGATATGATGCATAAAGAGATCGAGGTTTATGTCGATGATATGATTGCCAAATCCCAGACGGAGGAAGAACATTTGGTGAATCTGCTGAAGCTATTCAAAAGGATTAGGAAGTTCAGGCTGAGACTGAACCCTAACAAGTGCACCTTCGGGGTGAGATCGGGTAAACTGCTGGGGTTTATTGTGAGCGAAAAAGGAATAGAGGTTGATTCTGCAAAAATAAAAGCAATACAAGAGATGCCGACGCCTAAAACAGAAAAAGAAGTACGTGGGTTTTTAGGGAGGTTGAACTACATCGCTCGGTTCATATCTCACCTGACAGCTACGTGTGAGTCGTTATTCAAGTTGTTGAAAAAAGACCAGGCTGTAACATGGAATGAAAATTGTCAAAAGGCGTTCGATAAAATAAAACAGTATTTGCAAGAGCCTCCTATTTTGATACCCCCAGTGGCAGGGATACCCTTGATTATGTATTTGACAGTTCTTGAGGGAAGTATGGGTTGTGTTCTCGGTCAACACGACGAGACAGGAAGAAAAGAGCATGCAATATACTACTTGAGTAAGAAGTTTACTGAATGTGAATCTCGATATTCAATGCTCGAAAAAACTTGTTGCGCGTTAGCCTGGGCCGCCAAGCGTTTGAGGCAATACATGCCGAACCATACAACCATGCTCATCTCGAAGATGGATCCTATCAAATACGTATTTGAAAAGCAGTCATTATCGGGGAGAATTGCCCGTTGGCAGATGGTTTTAACCGAATACGACATCCAGTATGTCTCACAGAAGGCTATAAAGGGGAGTGTATTATTTGAGTATTTGGCAGAGAAGCCTATTGAGTACTACTAATCGATGAGGTTTGATTTTCCTGACGAGGATATCATGTACCTAAAGATGAAAGATTGTGAAGAGCCGTTGCCAGACGAAGGACCAGAATTGGGTTCCAAATGGAAGTTGATCTTTGACGGAGCTGTAAACGCCTACGGTAGCGGAATAGGGGCAATCATCACTACTCTACACGGGTCGCACATCCCGTTTACTGCTCGATTGACCTTTCCAGTGACCAATAATGAAGCCGAATACGAAGCTTGCATCATGGGGCTTGAAGAAGCCATTGATTTGCAAATCAAAAATCTGGATGTATACGGAGACTCAGCTCTGGTGGTGAATCAAATAAAAGGAGAATGGGAGACACGTCAGCCTAATTTGATACCATACATGAATTACGCGAGGAGATTGTTGCCTTTCTTTGACAAGGTTGAGTTACGTCATGTGCCGCGAGCGGAGAATCAGATGGCTGACGCCCTGGCCACATTGTCTTCCATGTATAAAGTCAACTTCTGGAATGAGGCTCCCAGAATTGTTATCTCTCGGCTTGACAGACCCGCCTTCGTATTTTCCATTGACGAAGCGTCTGATGATAAACCCTGGTATTTTGATATCCTTAATTTCCTGAAAAACAAAGAGTACCCGGCTGGGGCATCCAGTCACGATCAGAAGACTCTCAGGAGATTGGCGGGTAATTTCTATCTGAATCTGGATGGTGTCTTATACAAGAGAAATCACGACTTGGTGCTACTACGTTGTGTAGATGAGAAAGTGGTGAAGCTGCTCATGGAGGAAATACATGAGGGTACATTTGGTACGCATGCTGGTGGGCATGCTATGAAGAGGAAGCTGCTGCGAGCAGGTTATTATTGGCTAACTATGGAAACCGACTGTTTCAAGTTTGCAAAGAGGTGTCATAAGTGCCAGATCTATGCAGATAAGATCCATGTGCCTCCGAGTCCTCTGAACGTGATGTCGTCACCGTGGCCGTTCTCAATGTGGGGAATTGATATGATTGGAAAGATCGAGCCGACGACATCTAACGGACACCGGTTCATTCTGGTAGCAATCGATTAGTTTACCAAATGGGTGGAAGCGGCATCCTATGCGAATGTGACCAAGCAGGTGGTAGCCAGGTTCATCAAGAGAGATATCATTTGCAGATATGGAATCCCCGAGCGGATAATTACCGACAACGGTTCAAACCTGAATAACAAAATGATGAAGGAGCTGTGTCAGAATTTTAAGATCGAGCATCACAACTCTTCCCCTTACCGACCCAAGATGAATGGCGCTGTTGAAGCGGCCAATAAGAACATAAAGAAGATTGTTCAGAAGATGGTGGTGACCTATACAGACTGGCATGAGATGCTACCTTTTGCTTTGCACGGTTATCGTACGACGGTACGCACATCAACCGGGGCAACCCCGTTCTCGTTGGTATATGGAATGGAAGCAGTGTTACCACTGGAAGTTGAGATTCCTTCCCTGAGAGTATTACGAGATGTCCAACTAGACGAGGCAGAATGGGTAAAAGACAGGTGGAACCAGCTGAGTTTAATGGATGAGAAGAGGCTAGCTTCTCTAGCATACGGTCGTTTGTACCAGAGCCGAATGAAGAAAGCATATGATAAGAAGATACATCCTAGGAGCTTTCAGACGGGTGACCTTGTGCTAAAGAGGATTCTCCCACCACAGGCAGATCATAGGGGCAAGTGGACCCCCAACTACGAGGGGCCATACGTTGTCAGAAAAGTCTTTTCAGGAGGAGCTTTGTTGTTGTCCACCATGGACGGTGAAGACTTTACGTCGCCTGTGAATTCAGACGCAGTTAAAAAATACTTTGCTTGAAATTGACCCGCTGGACAGAAAAAGAGAGTCCAGGCAAAAATGGGGCATCCTGGCGAACCAAAAACAGAATGAAAGGTTCGGGCAAAAGTTAGGGATAAAATTGAAAAAATGTACACCCGCGAAGTTGAAAACCTACACTGGGCGGCTTCGGAAAAAAAGGGTATCCCGGTGAACTGAAAACCCGTAAAGGGCGGTTCACGCAAAAGTTAGGGATTTGAAAAGCAAATGACTGCGGTCCGAATTTGATACTGCGGTGCGCATTGGTGCGGGAGAATATACCTGAGGGGTCGATTATCAGATACAATCTCTTCGGAAGTGTGGATACCATGAAAGCACTAGAGTCAGGCGAGTCATAGGAGGACCAGCTCATGATGTTCTTCTGCATCCCGTTGCCGACATGTGTACAAACTTGATTTGTCGTTATATTTATGCTTCTTGTGCATACCTGTAGATTTGTTGTGCGTAGCTTCCTCTTTTCAGGAGTTACATCCCGTGTATAAAACTCTGCCTATTTAGGGGCCCAATCAATAAAACATGTTGTTCAGTATTTGATGCTGGTTCTTTACTGTTTTGTACATGACAAACGCCAAGGTTTAATAAAACTAGCAAGTGTATAACATCGCTGACCCTTGCCAATAATTGCTAAAACTTTGAATTAACTGAAAATGATGTCACTAACGCTAACCTGAATAGATTTGGTTGCATAGACTTGTCTTGTCTCGTTTGTGGTGTTGCAGGGTTTTTTTGACCATGCGAAGTGAACGATCAAAAGATTGCAGTACTGACCAGAAGTTCGTAACGGAAAGACTCGATCCCCACGCAGGTCGCGCTTCTGAGATGACAATGTTCCTTACTGAAGAAGGATCAGATTCCCCAGCTAGTCGTAGCTTATCCGAAGGACATTCTCCAGCAGGGTCGTTTACCCTCAGCAGAATTGACGATTCCAAGATCGAAGGTTGTATTCAGGCAATGTATCCCGAGCAGAGTGGTTTAACCTCAAAAGATTAATATTTCCAGACTTGGGAGCTGTACTCAGACAGTCTACCCTTCCCAGTAGGGTCGTTTACTCTCCCCCAGCGGAGACAGTTGATTTTCCTCAAGAGAGTCATTTCGTCCTCAGCAAAGTCCTCTCTTTTCAGCAAGTGTTTTCTTTCCTCCCAGTGGAAATCGAAAAAAAAAAACTTCTTCTTTTACTAAAAATAAACTTCTTCATACATCAAGGTCGGCGCCCTGAGCATGATTCAGCTTCTTCTTTTACTAAAGGGTAAAATAGACTTCTTCATACTTCAAGGTAGGAACCCTGAGCATGATTCAGTTTAAACCTCCCCACTCTTCAAGATTAAAGGGAAATAAAAACTAGCTTCTCGATGGAGATGGCCACTTGCTGCTAGTCATGATGAAGATAGGATAAGCTTCTCAGGCGAGAAATACCACTTATTTGTAAGAGTAACAATGATAAGCTTCTCGGATGAGAACTGCTCGTAGAGATTGTAAAATGTAATGTAAGGTTGTAATGTAATGAAGGTTGTAATAAAGGTTGTAATGAAATGATAAGCTTCTTGTACGAGAACAGTCGCATACCGTCTGTAAAATGTAATGTAAGTTGTAAGATGTAGTGATATAATGTAACGATAAGCTTCTTGTACGAGAACAGTCGCAAATTGTGTAAAGATGTAATGATATAATGATAGGCTTCTCAGGTGAGAACTGTCGCATACCATATGTAATGATAAGATTCTCAAATAAAGAGAACGGTCGTTTTCCATGTAAGGTGTAATGATAGGCTTCTCAAGTGAGAATTGTCGCGTATTGTTGTAGAATGTAATGTAATGATAGGCTTCTCGGAGGAGAACTATCGCATACCATGTTGTAACATGTAGTGATAAGCTTCTCGAACGAGAACTGCCGCTTATCGATGAGGCGTTGTAAGAGGCTCTTCTTGAAAGATAGTGCAAAATAAATGCACGTCCAGGTAGGTTTGGCGACCGACAGGACTGAGGTTCCATCTAGGATCGAGCTAGAAAGAAATCTGCCGAACAAGACTCCATTGAGGAAATGAACTCAAATGGGGATTATCTTATCCTAGCGCGGAAAGATAACTGAAATAACCATCATCCACGAGGATTGAACTCCATGGGGAGACTGGAAATAATAGGTATTTTATGCCTAGGGCTGACGATCTACTTGGAGAGAACGGACAAACCCAGTTACTCGGCGGTAACGACAAAGGACGACGACAAATAGCAAACATGCAGATGCTAATGCGTATGTCAATGTGTATGTTAATGTGTGTTGCACCCTAAAATTTGCTCAACCTACTTCATTTGGTTTATGTTTCAATTGCATTGTCATTTGCATCCAACAAAGGACCAAGTGCCATTCTTATCTCTATGAGCATATCAAGAGGTTCTTATTCAAATTCAAGCCTATCCAAGTCATCAGAAAGAGATTGAAGCTTGAGAAGTTGGTGGACCAATCAGTGGGTTTTTCTCCTATCTTGAGGGGGTTTGAGAATCATCAGAGAAGTTGTGGACTATAAATTGAAAACATGGAGGGTATATAGACATCATGGAAGACCTAGAGGGTCATTTTGAAAGTGAGACAAGTCATTGATGTGATTACAAGAGCTGCAGTTGAAGACAGTCAACTAGGGTTTCATCTGGGTCAACCCTGGGTCAACCCTAGGTCAAATGCTTGATTGAAGGGCATCAAGGCCTGTTTGAAAGATGTGGGATACCTCATTTGATATTTGGATATGGATGTGGTGTTATGCCAAGGAGAAATCAAAAGAAATCAAGAAGAAGAGAAGTTTCTGAATTAGGGTTTCTGGGTAAAATCCCCTAGTTTAGGGCAAACTTCCAAGCAAGATAATTCAAAATGCAAGTCTCAAATGGATCCTTGGCCAACATGAAACTTGTAGAGTATCTCAAGACCTTTAATTTGAGTGGTGGAAGGCATCAAGTAGATTTATAGAACTCAAGTTATGGTTCTTACAAGTTACAGGTCATCTGAGGACACTGAAATTTGTCTGTGAAAGTTACTTGACTTCCAAGCAACGTTTACCCCTCAAGGGATGTTCAAATGGATTTCTGGACAACATGAAAGTTGTCCCTCATGATATTATCTTTCTATAAAGGTATATTATGTCTTCATCTGATTTGTAGAACTCTACTTATGATCTTGGCAAGCCAGGGGTATTTTGGGAAAGTGGAATTACAGGTCATTTCAAGCATATGCCCAAAACTCCTATTTCCAAACTTCAAATGAAAAAATGTTCAACATCAAACTTGCTCCAAATGACATTTTGAGTCTAGAAAAGTGGTTGTGGAAAGTTGGAAATGCATGGAACTTAGAATTGCAAAATTGACCAATTATAAAGGGAAAAAATACCTTTTTAAATGACCAAAATTGTGATTTTTTGAAATAAAAGCAAAACCAAGCATATGACCAACCAATTTGAAGGTAAATTGCATTTTAAGATCATTGGAAATATTAGTTTTTTGGTTTGAAGTCAAGAAATTGGAGTTATCATAAGTTGCTTGTAAGAAAAGATACACTTGCCAAATCAAGCTAGGACCAATGCACAAGGCAAGTAAGCATCCACACACTCCCTAATTGTCATGAAAAGAGAAATTCAAGAGATTTTGAGGGGATGTAACAAGGCAATGCAGAATTGGTTTTACAACTTGGCCATTTTCATTTTCTCATGCAATGATATGAATAATTTCTCATGGGATCAATCTAGCATCTTCCAGAACTTTCTATCCTCATCTATATAAACCCTAGAGCTGATCCAAAGCAAGGTTGAACTCCATTTTGATCAAAAACTCATAGTTTCACTTCATTTTGCATTTTTGCAAATTTCTCCAAATCCTTTCAATTCTTCATCATTTCTTCAAGATTTTGTTCCCATTCTATTCAATAATCATCAGTGATCACATTGCAACCAAGATCTGAGTGGATTGGCGCCTGAATCGTGCTATGCAAATTCTCATATCCAAGTGCAATTGAAATCGGTTACAAGGATCCAGGTGGTTTGAGCTCGAGTTATTGCATACAGAATCAAGATTATGGTCCATTGAATGATCCTGGAGCATTGTAGGCTTTGAAGTGAAGAGAATCCTCATCTGTTTTCAACTTCTTACCAGGTATGTGTTTCTCACATTTTGGCTCGAATTAGGTAGCATGAGGTAGATTTGTTAGGTTAAACATGGTTTAGGTGGTTAGATGATTGATTTTGGAGACTTTAGTAAGCTTTGGTGAAGGTTGATGGATGAGCATAAATTCTGTTGAAGCATAGAACACGATGGTTAGGTTGTTAGAATCTTAGATAATTAGCTAGTGTTGATCAGTGTAGCCTAAGGATTATTGTTGTGCAAAGAATGGTGAATTTGGTGATGATCGAAAACTGAGGAAATGTTGAGTTCTTGATGTTCCATCTTTCTGTTTGGACAATAGAGAGAGTTTTAATGTAAACCAACACCATGGCTGTGTTCTACGCAAGAAGTAGAGTAAATTTGGTTTTTGTATCGTGCCATTTGATGGAGAGATGAGAGAGAATGAGAGGATGGAAGAATGATGCATGATGCTCGTATATTCATGGATTCTGAAACCCTAATGAGCCAAGGTTGAAGACGAAATCAACACCATTGATTGCGCGCTGACTTGGTTGACTGGAGAATGATCTAGTGGCTGAGATTCAAACAAATTGGGAGGGAATTCTGGGCGTGTAAAACGCCGCGTTTCATTAAAACGCTGGCTTGGGCTTTTAGTGATTTTGCTTTCCCCACCCCCCTAAGCGAGGCCCAATTGAAAATGAACTATAATTAGATGCTATTTGCACCGTGTTCCTGTTTTTTTCTTCTTGCATTTATTTTGTTTTCTGAATAACCAGATGGGCCCAGGCATGTTTCTAATGCCACCCCCCTATCTGGGCCCAGATATGATAATAACTGCATTTTATTTCTTCTTGCACCCACCTCATCATTTCTCTTATTAATATTACTCCAAATTTTATTTCACTTTAAAAATTCATATTAAAATGAAAAATGACTATTTTTTAAAGAGATTTTTTTCCCTTTTTCTATTTTCTGTCAAGAAAAATATGAAACCATAAAATTGTCATTTTACTTCATTTTTCTATTTTTTGTATATTTTTACATTTAATTGCCTTTCTTAATTCTTTTAGTTGATGCTACCAATTGTTGAATTTAGTTCAAGAGCTTCCTTTAGGATTTTCACCCCATTATTTTTAGTACAACTAGATATGGATATTAGGTGCCCATGGTTTTTATACCACATTTTCTAGGACCTCATTTTAGGTAGTTTAGTTAGAAACTATTAGGCTAGTTAATTAGGGTTTTGAACATAACATAGGTGTAACAAAATAATTTCTTTTTAGGTTTCTAGGTTGAATTAGAATATGGGACTATAGGGGTATTATGGGTAAATGTAGTAGATCCCTTAGAAAATGCTAGAAGTTCCCCTATTATATTAATACTATTAGTATATTTTTGTAATTGATTGATTGTATGGTGTGCCCTTTCTAGGGTTATTGTTGATTGTGTGGGGTATTGGGCTTGCTTGGGGTTTGGGTTTGAGCTGAAGACCATGGATGGTGAAGCATTGAAGACAAAGACAAAGTCAAGGATTGAAGAACAAGTTCAAGAGTTGATGAAGATTGTAGCTTGCTCGCAGCTGTTGAAGATTATAGGAACTAGGAGCTAGGTAGAGCTTAGAGTAGAAACTTGCTTCATAAACATGGAAGGTCTTGATTGCCTCCATCCCTCTCTATGATTCAGAGTCTCTCTGGGATACTCACCCCCTTCCTTTGGAAGGCTTGGTGACAGTATCTAAGAGATAGAACTCTTGAGAGAAACATTCTACATTTTGTTAACAGTCTGTTTGCCACCTTTCATGGTCAACTAACTGTTTAACATCCCAATTCATCCCATTAACTGTTCCTCATCCTGGAGAGTTTGATTTGAAGAAAAGCCATGAAAGATTGAAGATAGAGACCTTTCTTGAAGATGAAGATTGTGCTGTTGAAGCTGTGCATGTGACTGCTGCTGTTTGAAGCCCTGCTGTTTGAAGCTGTTAAAGGTGTTTACTGTTAGAGTTTCTTTCCTTGAAGATTGGTGCTTGCTTGAAGCTTATAGATGTTTGAAGATGACTTGAAGATAGAAGATGATAGAGTTTGCTGTGCAGAGTTGCTGTTTGCTGTTTATTTTTGCTGTTTATAAGCTTTTGATGTATTGTTTGAGTTTCCCGGACTGTATTGTTTGCCAATTAATCTGTTAGGTTGAAAGTGAATCTTGTTCGCTTTTGCCTGTTGTTTTCTAGGTTCGAGGTTGAGCGGGACTCCCTTGCCTCGCTTGTATTGCTGCATCCATGCATTTTACTGTTTTATAGTATATATGTTGTTTCTGTTTCCGCTTATCCCTTAGGATCTCTGTTTCTCTCTGCGCAAGAGAGGAACATGATAGACATTAGGTCTTAACCCATGCATGATAACATTAGGTTAGTTTGATTCCCTTTTCAACTGTAGGTTAGAGTTCTGTCTCTCCTATCTCAAAACAAACAGAAAAACACAATAAATATTTCAAACACAATAAAAGACACTTCTTCCGTAAAAGAATGTGAACTCATCAAAACGTCATTTTTGTCCGCTTGGACTGTTAATCAGAAAAACCCTTTTTCAGAAGGAGATAAAAACATTCAGACAAGCTTGTGTCTTCCGTAGCCCGTACTATGTTTGCTCTGATCTTTCATGTTGTATGAAAGTACGTAGGCATAGGATGCGATATCCTAGCGAGCAACCTTCTCCTCCTTTCCCGTAGGTAGGTGAACTACGTTGACTCTGATTTCTCGTTCCAGACGGGAATACGTAGGCATAAAGTGCGATACTTTGCCGAGTCATTTTCTTTTCTTTTTAACCCTAACCTGTAGAATAGGTAGAATAACAATCCGTACTAGAATACAAGCGTGGATCCCGTCGAGTACGATGGACGTGAGGGGTGCTAATACCTTCCCCTTGCGTAACCGACTCCCGAATCCAGGTTTTGGTTGCGATGACCATTCCTTTCCCCGTTTTGCGGTAGGTTTACTTCGAGCGTTTCCTTTCCCTCCTTTGGGATAAATGACGCACGGTGGAGACTCTTCTGTTCATCCAGCGCCGATTTTCGCAGTAGCGACAATGTGCATGAAAAACCTATGCTTATGCTCATGCACATGTGTCACACCCTAATTTTTGACCTTAAGATTTTACCTCATTATGCTTATATTCTTGCATGTTTTATTTTACTTTTATATGAATGTCTATTACGGCTAACCAATTCGCGCAGGTACAATATTGTCAAGTATCGATTCGTACAATCAAACACCACAAGGTGGCCGTGGGATTAGGGAGATCCTGAGTTTATTCTACTGGTCGTTTCCTTAAAGCTTCTCAAAGGTTCCAGTGTTAGCCCAGGAGGTTTAAGTTATTAAAGACATGGCTCGTGCACCAGGATGCACAACTCAAGAGTTTTCGGATATAAGAATAGCTCAAACCATTTCAAGCATCATTATTATGTCCATATCACGAATTCAAGTTTTTGGACGTACTGGTATTTTGTGGTAAAATAAAAGTGAACAAAGTCCAGGTCCATTTCAAATATAACCCTTGAGTTTGAATTTTAGTTCATCATCATTTTGAAGTGTAAATTTGAATCAAGCCACTTATTATCCCTGGGAGTAAAGAGTTTAACGAGATTGGCGTCAAATTTTAGTTCAAGACTCAAAGATGAAATTTAAGGTGCAAGGTGCTCTTCTTGGTTCAAATAAAGTTAAAGGAAATCTTGAGGTCTAAAAACAAAAACTCACAAGCTCAAGAATTTAAGTTACTGAGGAATTCATAAACTACTATATTAAGATCAGGATGACGTACAGAAATTAATTCCAAATACAAGTTATCATCCAACACATACATAAAAAAAATAGAAGAAGGCTATAAGAGATGGAAACTTCAACATGTCAATTAGCATCTCCTAAGTCTCGCTAATACCCTTTGTTGCTTATACACGTTAATTTACATCAGGTTTCTTTGTTACAATGGTGCTGCAAGGATTACATTGAGGAGGGAGGACTCGGCCCCATTTATCTTCACCATGAATGGAACTGACGGAGTCTCATTTACTGTCAACCTTTTCACTGCATCGATAGGAAATTGGAATTAATAAAGCACCTGCTTTTCTGGCAAATACCAACAAGAGTAATGCCAGTTAAGTCTTAAACACCGGGCTGCCGAAAATACTTTCTCTTTTTGAACTCACCCATTTGAAGAAGCTGCTACACTCCGTGCCATGATCCCGTCTTCACTCCTGCAAAAGAGAAGGAAGGAGAAGACACAAGTCATCCTGTAATTTGCGAGAATTCGAGCTACCGCAAAGTGAGATGAAATCTTAAAACTTATGCCATCACCAGATTCCAAGTAACAGAGTAGTTTTTCTTCAGGGTTTGGACTTACACCTACAACACCATTTCGCATAGCCCTAACAGAACACCTCCAAGGAAGTTGAGTGAGCTAGAGTTTGTTCAACTTATAAAATTTGTCCATACTCACAACATTAGACCACATACGGTACCGCGTCGGTAAATTCGGAGCTAATAAGCTTCAAGAGATTATGCTCCTTAACCTCATTTCAGCAGCCTGCAAACCAAGCAGCGTACCTGTCGTGACAATACGTTCAGAGTCAGTTTTTCATTCAGGAGCATCAGATAAAGAATGGGAGAAGAATGTAGGTGTTTAAACAAATTTAGACTGTGAGATGTGTCATAACTAATAAAGAAGAGGTACGAACCTCATGGATGTCGACAGCTTGACGCATGGAAGAGCACTAGTTGCTGCAAGCATTTTAAGCTCATCTCATTCGGAGACGTTTTCAGACAATGCCTTGATCTGGATGCCACTTTGGACCGCAACGCCGAACACAGAAATCCTCCATACCTTAGGAGGCATCCACTGCAATAAAACCATCGATGTTATTAAAGGATTTTGAGTAACCATGATTACAAACAGAAGTTGATTTCTTACAATCATTTCACAACACTTATAATAACTCGTTACGATCTCTATGTTCTCTGTTGCACCCCAAATTTTGACCCCTTAGATCCTCATCATAATTGTAGCATCATACTCACTTGATTAACTAACCTTAACCCATTTCAAGTTTATCTTTGTCAAGATGCAGATGAATCAGGGTTCCGTACCGTCAAAAATCGAGGCTTCAATGGTTTGATCAATCAATGTATTGGATTGATTCAACTATAAACAAGATCAAGAATACTACATTGGATCAAGTATGAATCTAATTCGAGGTTGTCACCCAGGAATTAAGAACAGTGCAGTTCAGGATACCCGATTAGGGTTTTCGATCAGGAAAAGTCAATTGTAGTTTGACTTTTAATTTAAAAGGTGTTCCAATGGTGGGATCATGGTCCATGAAGTTTCTATGCCTTAGTAAAGTCTACTCAAGAAGTTTCAAGGCCTCAAAATACCCGGAACATCAACAGTCGACTCGGTAGCCACCGATCGATCGTTCGGTTGACCGAAAAGTCAACTCTTCACTCATGAGGAATTTGACCTCAAGATGGGAATAAAAAATGGTCCTAATGACATATTACACCTACCCATGAAGTTTCATGACCATTGGATCAAGGGTTAGGGAGTAATCGCAAAAGTTGGGAAATTAAGGTTTTGAAAAGGGCAAAGCCATAACTCCTTAACCACACAAGGGTTTTTGACCTAGTTTCAAGGGGAATGAGTTCCTAACACAAGGGTTTTTGACCTAGTTTCAAGGGGAATGAGTTCCTAACACAAGTATAAATATTTTAGTACCTAATTGGGGCTTTCTAAAAAGTACAAGTGGGTTCCATAACTCTTCCTGGTTAGAGAGAACCGAGGTCCACAAGTTGGCAAAAACTCACATTGGCAAAACCAGGTCAACATGAGTTTTTTTGATTCCAAAACCTCTCCAAATTGATGCTAATCAAAGACTAAGCCTCATTTATGATGTTTACATTGTTAATAAACATGTTTAACATCAATTCCCATGAAAATGGACCAAAGATCAAAGGAAATCATTATTTAATGCAAGTTGTAAAAGTGAATAGTGAAGAAAGAGAAAAAAGGTGGCTACCCTTGTCAAATCATCAACTTTAACTCTACAAGTCACCTCCCATCCTATGAAGCATGATGAAAAAATCTATAGGGCATGGGGAATATCTTAGTAGAGTGGCTTAAAGATAAAGGTGAAGATTTCATTGGAAAACTCAAAGATTTTCATGATGGAAGGTTAAAATTGACAATTTGCTACACTTTTGCCCATACCTTGATCCAAGGCCTTTGGCTATAAATAGAACTCACTTCCTACATCAAAAACACACAAGTTCCATGCTAGAAACCAGCTAGAACTTTCTTCCTTACACAATCACAAGTTCTTACAAAATCTCATTAAGTTTCCAAAATCCCTCAAAATTTGCTTTTGAAAAACACCTTTCAAAACCATTTCCAAACTTCTTCCAACTCAAGAAACACTTCAAACACATAAAGTATGATGTATTGAAGCTATCCAAGTCACTTCCACACTTATGTAACAAGATCTTGGAAGAGCTCTCAAGATCTCTGGTTTTCTTATTGCTTAAGCTTGCTTCAAGAGGTAAACCTAAAACTCATAAATGTGAACTTTCCACTTGCATTCCACATGTTACCATGATTGTTTTTTTTACCATGATGATCTTGAAAATTTTCAACTTGTAACTTGATTTTTCTTGTGAGATTGATCTTGTATTATTCTTAAAATTTTGTTAACATGTTTAAATAATCAAATTTGTTTGATTCATTGTCTTACCATGTGCATTTTATTCCTTTTATCATTTAGATTTTCATGTTTTGTTCATCCAAACTTCAAAAAATCATAACTCATCCATTTTTCATCATTTTGAACCCATTCTTTTTGCATTGTGTTTGTATTGATGCCTACTTTCATGTGATATTTTTTAATTCCATGTTTGTTCATATTTTCATGCCTTTTGTTTGCTTGTAAGTTTCCTTTGTATTGAGATCGTTATCTCGCGTATGCAGATGAATTTCTTTTTCACCGTGATCATTTGTGTTATGATATTTACTCATTCTCATTTATACTATGTTAGTTAACATGATAGGGTACTCTCCCTTGGTTGTTACCATGATTTCATATTTCTTTCCTCCTAAATTATGAGGTTAAACTAATTTGCTTGTATTTGATTGTCATCGATACATGTGGTTGTTACCTTCAATCTTTGTTAAGATATACCTTTAATCTTTGTTAAGATATGATTTCATCTTTGTTAAGATACATGATCTTTGGTTGTAACCATGCCCCTTTTGTTTAAAGTATTGATTACTTTGTTAATTATTTCTTCCCCAAGTGATGGAACTTTTTTAGTTCTCATCCAAGTTGCCTCATCTCCTCCCTTCCAAAGGAAAGTCTCTCTATTGACCCTTGGGTCATAGATAGATCAATACCCTCATAGGCCTCGAAATAGCCTTAACCCCCTTTTTGGTCTGGATAAAACCAATAGGATATAAACTCATAGGTCTGGATAGAACCTTCCCCTCTTTTGGTCTGGAAAGAACCAATTGATTCCTTAGTTCGAGCCCGAACTACGACCGCTCTGATTTCTCATTGGACAATGAGAATACGTAGGCACAAGATGCGATATCTTGACGAGCAACCTTCCCCCTCACTAGGAGTGTTTACAACTAGAACCCTAGGATAGAGTTGTTAACTCTATGTAAGGATCATGGATATGATCACTTACTTCCCCCTTTGAGTGTTACAACATAGACATAGAGAGTTTTGTGAAACTCTACACAAACATTATTATGTTTGTTCCCCTTTGAACCTTGATCGCAATCAAGCGTTCTTCAACCCTAGTGAGGTGAACTACGATTGCTCTGATTCTATCCTAGTTAGGATACATAGGCAGAGGACGCGATGTCTTTGCGAGCAAACTTAGAAACAATCTTAGGTCTTCATCTATCATAACCTACACCTTTTTACCCAATACCCAAACCTTAGCAAATATTTAACAAACTTAGCATACAAACAAACAAAAGGTTCCTGTAGAGTACTACAGATGTTTAGGATGTGTGATACCTACCTTATGCATAACCAACCCCCGATCCCCGAATCTCTTAGCGTTGTTGTAACATCACGCAAAAGGTTCTTTCTTTCTTTAGACCTTTCCTTTGGATAAATTAAAGTCCGGTTGTAAAAGAATTAAGGTTCAAGTTAATTCAATAGCTTGATATCCGATTTTCACCGCAACATTCTCCTTACCTCCAATCATAATCTGTGAAGCAAATTATACGGCAGTATACATAGGCAAATGTGATCGGGTTACCAGCAACATCAACATGTCATCAGCCACAAGCATCGGTAGCACGGCATCAGCAGAGCACTAACTGCGAACAGCAACTGCGATTATCTCTACATCATCTGCAAACACCAACAACAGCAATACAGAAGAACATCCCTCTTCAACCCCAGTTCTCAACCTGACATTGGACATGTGGTCATCAAACCAGACAACAGGGAACATTATCATTAGAGAATGCTTCGTTGATATCAATTCCAGCTTACATAATCTTATTCTCAATGTTGTTACCGCGCCGTTTCTTGATTCTGATGAACTCATTAAACCAATCTATAATGACCTGTCTATCCGATTGCCATTTGGAAGGTCGAATACAAACCCTTACACTCGATAAGTCTTTCTCAAGTGAGACCGTCAAGTCACTTTGCAGTTGATGCACTGCAGGCAATAAATGAAACTATTAGCAAAGTTCAAGAGTATGCTAAATTTGTGAAACATTCTGAATCTCACGAAGAGAAGTTTATTGAGCATAAGCAACAACTAGAGGTACCTAGTTTGACGAACCTATTGATTGATGACAATTATAAATGGGATACAACATACCATATGCTTGTAGCTGCCTGTGAACTAAAGGAAGTCTTTGCTCGTTTATGACTCTAACCATGGATGACTGGAAGCAGATTAAAACTCTTTGCACATATTTGAAACATTTGTATGATGCAGCTTGCATTTTAACTACCCGACCGTATCCAACTGCAAACTTATTTTGGCCGAAGTGTCGAAACTTCATATGGAGTTAATTATTGCAGCCTTCAGCCATGATCTTTTTCTCAGTAGTTCGATTTTGCCCTTGCTCCAGAACTTTGACCAGTATTGAAGAGATGGCAGTGGATAAGGATAGTTGAGGATGGCCTTCATGAACTATTCATTAAATATAACACTGAAATGCTTCATCTTGCTGCAACGACTGGTGGTGGAAAAAGGGATGAGATTATGTTAACAGTAGAGCCATATGAAGGTCCGGTTGATGGTTCTCTTTTTGTCGATGAAGGAGTCAGAAAAAATGGAATAACCACCGTAAGCCCGCCTGATAATATTCTTTAGTTTTTCTACACAAACAGCAGCAAACATCCAAGCCATCAGCATTCTGCAACAACACATTACGACACGTCAGCACAAATTCGAAATGATAAACAGAGAAAGAATCAAACATTTATCAACACAATCAAACAATTTGAAACCTTTCCAATTAAGTCCCAATATGTTTCGAACAGGATTAAAACATAATTGATTTCTTTCCAAAATCGGGCGAGCATGTCCCAACGGATTTGATATCGTTTTAACAACAAAATCATGGTTTACAGCCTATTTAAGAGAAGAATTTGAGATGAGAAGAAGGGATGGAAAACATACACAACAATTCTCAGAAACAACCACAAAACCCCAATTTCACAACCCCAAAATTCAAAACCCTAAATTTCGTAAATAAAAAAAAGTAAACACTTATCTTCTAAGCTCCGTCGCGAAATCATAACCTCAAATCCTCAATCTCCACCAAGAAACCGTCTTGAAATAACCTCCAAACCCCTCAAGTCTTCGCCGGAAATCCACCGTCGGTCGCTCACAACCATCACAGGCCATCGCCACCGTCGAATCCCTCGCCTTAGAGACTTGTAAAACCCCTTGATTGTAAGATTTCATCTCTAATGTTTTAACATTTCTTTGTTTTTCTGTTTGATTGATAGAAACAGGGAAGAGGATGGAAAAGCATATAACAATGGAAGAAGCAATCACAAACCGAGGAGAAGAATGGAAGAATGAAATCAAAGAGAAGAAAGGAAGAAGTGAAAGGAGAAAGAGACCGCGGGTAAAAGACGAAGATCGTCGGAGGAAGGGGGGGGGGAACGAAAGGGTCTTAGGGTTTACTTTTTTTTAATTTTCTTTTTGTAATATTATCACATAACACAGCACACTACACACTATCACGCACTCGCGCGTCACAACCACCCGATCATCATCACACAACCCACACTTGCGTCCCCACGATGAACCCTCGTAAAGCCACCACACCAGATCCTCGTCCGCCCTATTAAATTAATCTCCATTAACCCTCCGTTAACCACACTATTAAATCTCTAATCAGCTTTAGTTATTTATTTAATTAACCCATTAATTTGATTAATCAACCTAATAATTAACCATTTCATCTAATCAATTTTTTTATTAAAACAACTAATAAAACCATTTTATTTAAAATTTCACCCCCTTTTACATTTAGTTTGTTTATTTTAAATAACTTTCTTTTAAACTAATTAACACATATTTTAACTTATTCACCTTTTAATCAATTTAACAGACCTTTTATAACATAATAAAAGTTTATTTCATTTAAATTTTAATATACCCCTTTTATTTAATAAAATCCCCATAATAAAGTAAGGAAATTTCTTTTAATAACCAATAACCAATCCATTCAATAATTAATTCATTAGAAACCATTTCTTTAAGTAATCCAATTTCACTAAAAATTATTTTCTTAATTTAATTCAACCTTCTCACTAGAAAGTAAAAAAATCAACCTCACCAATTAATCTAATTTTTTCCCTCAAATTAATCATTAAAATCAACTCGCTAAACTAATACAACTTCCCGCTTAAAATCAATCCGCCCAAAATAATCAAATACAACTCTTTACTAAAATCAAATCAGACGATTAAAATCAAACAACAGCATAAAAACACAACTTAATCGTGCACCATCACATTCACGACACATTCATTCTCACACACTTCAGCGCTTTCATGCGTATGTGTATGGCTTTACCTTCTGCAATTTACCTTCTGCAATTTATTTTACAAGCAACTTACAGTATTGCAATTTACTTTTCATCGCATCGCATTCCGTCCAAAGAAAAACCTACACATGATTCAACAATTGTGTGTAGTGCATCTCATTTGCATCACACTCCCGCTCGATCCTTGATCCCATTCAAGTTGATCAATTAAGATAGATCCTACCCATAGGAAGGACCTTTCTCCTACAACATAGAAATAAACACAATACAAACAACTCAAATCAATACAATATTCAAACACATTAGAGAAAGATGTTAATCATCTTAAGCGAGATAGAATCTCCACCCCACAACAATACAATCAATTCGTAGGAACTTTGCCTTAAGAGAGGCGTACCTCGTTGATCCCTATCCGAGTACTTGAGCCCTTTCTCTTAAGATGATGCAAAGACTATTTTCCTATAATTTGTGGCGGTTAAATCTCTCTTAAAATGATGACCCATCTCTTCTCCTAAAATCAATCAACCAACTACCCTAAACCCGTAGGAACTTTGACCACAGTCAAAGAACTCCTTAAACCCTTTAGGAGAACTACAAGTACTCTGATTCCACTCCCGTAAGGATATGTAGGCATAAGATGCGATATCTTATCGAGTATACTTAGAAATAAACCCCTAGGTCTTTTAAACCATTAAGCAGATAAACACATAGCAATAAACAACATAAAAACAAGAGGTTCCTGTAGAGTACTACAGAAACTTAGGATGCTAGCACCTTCCCTAAGTTTAACCAACCCCCGAACCTATAACTCTCTAGCTTGCATTTGCATTGCATTGTGGGAATTCCGATCTTTATCCCTTCCTTTGGACAAATCAAAGTTCGGTTGCAAAATGAATTAAAGATTCAAACTAATCAATAGTTTGGTATCCAAATTTCACCGCGACAACATGCATATGCTGACAAAACAGACGAGAGGAGGAAACATGAGATGAAATAAACATCTCGACGGGGATACCTGGTGACCTCTGCAATGGTACATCTTTCGAAGGATAGGAAAAGTTGATGGTAGAACCTAATCTTGCTTCAAAGTTCCAACTTCTCTAGAGAGAAAATAATTCGCTTGGGGATACAATATCATGACTTCACACGGGAATACGATGTCATGACGTCACTGGAGAGTATGATATCATGACTTCCCTGGAAGGATTGCTATCATGAATTATAATCAGTCAAAGAAAATCTTAGGATTAGAGACCTTTGGGGATAAAATAAATATCCGCTTCATGGGGAAGATGTGGAGCTTGGCAGCTTCATGGAGAAAGTGTAGCGACTTCTTGGGAATAATTCATCAGCTTCCTGGGAGAAAGGTACATCCAACTTCCCTGGGGATAAACTATATCAGACTTCCCTGGGGCGAGTTCATCAGACTTACTGGGGAGAATTCACTAGACATCCCTGGGGAAAGTATCTTGACTTCTTGGGAGAATATGGCAGTCTCTTGGGGAAATTTTCCTGAGGAAAACATGGCAGCTTTGGTGAGGAAAAGATGGTTCCGCTAGGAGTGAGTCCTCAAATAAAATGTAAATTGGAAGATACTGGTATGATCTCTGCAGTCTTGAAAGTCACTGGAGATTATCGGATCAGTCCCAAAGTGTTGTCAGCTTAAAGTCTCGCTTGGGACTTTTTCCTGAGGAAAGTGAGGCAATTTCACTGAGGAACAGGTGATTCTATTGAGAGGGTCTTCAAGAACATGTATCATTTGGAAGATACTTGGGGATATCTCTACAGTATTGAGAGTCACTGGGGATTTGTCGAATGGATCCCAAAAATGTTTTCAGCTTAAAGTCTCGCTGGGGACTGCGATGAGGCAATGGTTTAGAAGTGTTTCTGCAACGACGAGATTTACTGGGGAATGAAGACCGTCGGGAGTAAAATCCATCAGGTGTATGAAGAATGTTGTGAAAACACAGTAGTTTTGATCTTGAGGGACTTTGTAGTAGTCGCCATTTGGAAAACATAATGCCCCAGAGTACCTGGTTTAGGAGAGGAGAGTCATCTCGAGAGGATTTTATAGAGAACATGGAGTCTAATTGCCCCACTGTTTTCAAACTCTTGGAGAGATTTGTCGGATCTCAACGTGGTAGGTCCGGATCGGCGGTGTTATGACTGGGTCCTCCCGAAATAGTAGTCAGACTTGCATCAGTA
The DNA here is from genome assembly GCA_963859935.3 of Lathyrus sativus. Taxonomy (NCBI): domain Eukaryota; kingdom Viridiplantae; phylum Streptophyta; class Magnoliopsida; order Fabales; family Fabaceae; genus Lathyrus; species Lathyrus sativus. The sequence goes on along the minus strand of OZ012738.1, from coordinate 273,631,814 downwards.
GACGACTTGGAAACCACCTGCCCCTGTTTAGCAGGATCTTCAAGTTCCATTGCTGATGTCCATATGTAAGTTTCTAAGATATCGGGCAAAGTCAACACGCATGAAATGCTAATCCTGAAACTATCAATGCAACATATGTATTTGTCTTGAAATTTTTTTGTTTGTGTTTTGAAAAAGATATCACAGTAACTTGCGATTGAAATCACATAGTTAGGATATGAGTTTAATTTGTAAAGCCAACATTAAATTAAGAATAGCTCGTAGGAGTCAGGAAACGTTATCTCGTCGAGTATGCTTTTAAAAGAAATCCTACTTCAACTAGGTCTTTTAAAGGTTGTATCGTGACTTGGTTCACGGTTTAAGAAACAAAGGATAAAGGCTCAAAGTTATTTGTACCCACCCATTCTTCGTGATGTTCTCCAATCCTATATTCAGTTAACTGGATGCGAGCACTCATATCTCAATCGAATTTGATATGGCCGAGGACTCATTAAGGCTTTGGACATGGCAATCACTCACCTATTTTCTTTTGGTGTTTGGCCATACGACTTTGTTCTTTATTGGGGATTCTTTATTGAAATCCCATGTTTTTTTATTGCTTTGGCATTTTATTCCCTAACTTTTGCTTGGACAACGTCTTTTGGATTTGACTTGGGAGTCCAGCGGGATGCCCCAGTTTTGTCTTAGCCTCCTTCATAGGCTTTGACTTAGAGGGCTCTTTCATTCGTTTTTTTTGTTGAATAAGTCGTGTGACTCTTTTGAAAGGCTTGTGACTGCCCCACTCTTTAAGTAGCAGAGGGATAGTCATTGTGTTTTTTTGACTTCTACTCTCCTAGTATGTTAGGGATAGATTCTCGAAGGTTTGCTCCTCCTTTTTTAGAGTTTGAGCGCTCAATCAGTTTAGTTGAAAACTACCCTGCCTCAGGTTAAGATGAGGGTTTTTATTTGGAAAAGGAAAAATCCTACTTCACGCCTCAAAGGGGTTAAAAAGGGATTATCATCCTTATACCTCCAGTTTTTTTTTGGATTTGAAACAATGCCTTACATCATCAGCACGTTTCAGTCGAAAGCATATGACAAGAGATCTGATGTTTTGGTTCATCCTCCTCCTTCCAATTCTCTATCAAAGCAGGAGATCGGGTAAAGTTGGCATTATAAGTTATGAATTTTTTTTTGTGAGTGAATACGAATGGATTGCTTCAAGACAAACATGTGCATTACATTAATTAATCAAAATAAACAAGTTCGTACATGCTAATTATGCTTAATCAAAGAAATAAAATACTTATAAGTAAACAAAATGGACTGTCTGAAGGAGTTTATGAAGTCTTCGTATTCAAGACCGGCATGGTAGTAGTGGTTTCCTCTGGCGGAGCCTCACTGGAATGGGGAGTGTAGATACGCTCACTGCGAGTCATCTTGCTTGCCCCAGCTATATCTGTCACTTCTTCATTATCAGTCTTCAAATCTTCCTTCGGAATAACCTTCCCAGATTCTTTATCAATCGTGGTCAAGTTATCTTGAGGATCACTGTAATGAAATGGACTAGGCTCTTGAATAATTATCGGCTTTGGCTGATTCTCCGTAGGAGTAACTGGCTTAGATGTGTTGAAAACAAGCTTAGTATAGCTTGACCTTGGCAAACGGAAAACCCTGAGAGGAGTCCTGCTCTAAGAACTGTCAAGAATAAGGCTCTCATCAGACAAATCATCAATATCATTAACAGCCCCATGGTTAGGCAGAGGGTTATTCTTAACATTCGACTGAGGATCATCAAAAGACACAATCTTCTTTTCCAACAAGTCTCTGGCAAGGTTCTTAAGAGCATAAAAATCTTCCAAATTATGGTCGGGCGCACCCTCATGAAATAAGCAATGAGCGGCGGTGTTGTAATTGGCAGGAACAGGACTACGAGGTGGACCCAAAGCTTGGGTGGTAATCAGACCTCGTTGCACTAATGTAGGGTACAACTCAGTAAAAGTCATCGGAATCGGTGGACAAGGTTTGTACTATCTTCTATTTGGACCATTCTGACGAGGCTCCTAATTCTTAGGATGTTGATAAGAAGGAATCCAACTTCTGAGTGTTCGCAGAAATCCAACTTTGCTTCTGGAAAACACACCTGCCAAGGATGTGTGTCTTCCTTCTGAAGACTTTGTTGTATCTGAGACTGTTGAAGTGGTTAGACCTGAAGAAGTCGTTCCAAAAGGTTCTGCTCCTGGTCCTAAAGAAACTCTTGACCTTGTTCAACCTTCTGACATGATTGTCCAGAATGCATCTGCTGCTTTGGTTATTCACAATGCCTCTGCTTATGCATCTGCTCCTAAGTCATATAAAGTGAAGAAAGAAGATGAAGATTTGCATGCTAAGTTTGCCGAGCTCAAGGCTAGCAACACTGAGGTAAGATCTTGGATGGTAAAGCAGGAAAAGACCACTGAAGAAATCAATACGTGGATGGCAAAGCAGGAAGAGTCAACCTCTAAGATAACGAATCTTCTGAGGATTTTGGCTTCCCGTCCTTCTTAGTTTCTTTGTTGTTTCTGCACTTATGTGTTAACTGTTTGTCTGTTTCTGTTTTGGATTATTTTTATCAATGCATCTGAATGTTATGGTTTTCCATCTGAATCTATCATATGATTTATTGTTTTTCCTCTGTTATTTTTTATCTTAAACTTTTTCTTAATCAGATTCTTTTTGATAAGACAAAAAGGGGGAGAAAATGGTAATTTTGATAATTCACATAAACAGATACCAAAAGGCAACTCATACATGATATATCTTATCTAATCATATTTTTTGAGTGTTTCAGAGCTAATAATTCTCATCTGATAAAATTCTATGAATTAACTTTGAACTAAAGTCTGAGAATCTACAAGTGTGCTCTGACGCTGAAAAGAATACAAGAGCTGAAAGGGAAGTATTTAATTTTTTCAGAAGTATTCATTTCAGAGGGAGATTAATATTCTCAGGGGAAGAGATACTTTTTTTTTCTATTTAAACAAAATTTCCCATAGTTTTTGTCATCATCAAAAAGGGGGAGATTGTTAGAACACAGATTGGTGTTTAATATATCTCATTGTTTTGATGATAACATTAATGAAATTTTGTATAAAAGAAATATATACTCTAATTCTGTTCAAGTGTTTATTTGTTTCAGATATCAAAATTAATATTATTCTGGAAGCAAGAATTCCTCTGAACACCACAGAATGATAAAGCTCTGAGCGTCAGAAGCAATACATCAGAAGACTCTGATCTGCTACTGTCGTTACTGCGAAAATCGGCGTCGGCTGAACAGAAGAGTCGCCACCGTGCGTTATTTATCCCAAAGGAGGGAAAGGAAACGCTCATAGTAAACCTAACGCAAAGAGGGAAAGGAATGGTCGTCGCAACCAAATTCCTGGATTCGGGAGTCGATTACGCAAGGGGAAGGTATTAGCACCCCTCACGTCCGTCGTACTCGACGGGATCCACGCTTGTTTTCTAGTACGGATTGTTATTCTATCTACGCTAAAGGTCTGGGGTTAAAAGAAAATAAAATGACTCGGCAGAACACATCCGTTCTATGCCTACGTATTCCCGTCTGAAACGAGAAATCAGAGTCAACGTAGTTCGCCTACCTACTGGAAAGGAGGGGAAGGTTGCTCGCTAGGATATCACATCTTATGCCTACGTACTTTCATACAGCATGAAAGATCAGAGCAAACGTAGTTCGGGCTTCGGAAGACACAGATTTGTATGACTGTTTTTTATCCTTCTGAAAAAGGTTTTCTCCTGATTAACCGTCCAAGCGGACAAAAATGACGTTTTGATTGGTTTCCAGTCTTTTACGCAAGAACTATCTTTTATTGATGTTTGACCTCTTATTGTATTTTTAAATGTTTTGAGATGAGAAGAGAACGACGCTCTAAAATCTTAGGGTTGAAAAATGGGAAGCAAAACGACCCTAATGTTGTCATGCATGGTTTAAAACCTAATGTCTATCGTATTTCTCTCTTGCGCAGAGAGAAACAGAGTTCCTAGGGGATAAACGGAAAAGAAACAGCAGATATACAGTAAACAGCAAAATGCATGAGATGCAGCAGTACAAGCGAGGCAAGGGAGTCCCACTTAACCTCGAACCTGGGAAAACAATAGGCAAAGTGAAACAACTTCACTTCAAACCTAAGGGGAAATTAACAAACAATACAGCAAAGAAAATAAAACCCCAAAACTAGCCCTGACAGCAAACCAGCTCCTACAGCAGCAACTAATCAACAGTAAACTAATTGACAGTGACATCTTCAAGTAAGACTCCACTTCAATCTTCAATGACTTATAAGCTTCAAGGAAAGCCCTCCATCTCCAAGAAAACACCAAGCTTTAGCAAGCAATGAACCCCAACAGTCAACAGCTTCAACCAGCAGACAGCTTCAAACAGCAGTAAAACCCTAGTTCAACAGTTGAGCAGCTTTGACATGCACAAGCTTCTCCTTTATCAATCTTCAATGCCATGAACTTTATCTTCAATGAACTTATTTCTTCAAGGCAAGCACTCCAGAAGAGAATCACTTAACATAATAAGTTGAATGCTAAACAACTTATTGACAACCAAAGGAAGCCTATAAGTGTTTAACATTATGAGAGACAAGTTCCCTCAAAGTTCTACTTCCAAGATAAGCCACTTATCCCTCCAAAGTAGGGATGTGAATATCTTAGAAGGACTTTTAGTCATTGGAAGGAATGGAAGCACAAGATGCTTTCCATGTTTGTGAAAGTAATCATTCTAAGTCTAAGGCTCTTTCCTATTTTTCCTATCTCCTAAGTCTTCAACAAGCACCTTCAAGCACAAAAATCCCCAAGCTCCAAGCATTGATACTTGTCTTCAATCTTCTTCCATTCTTCCTCATGCTCCACAAGCCAAGCCCAAGCCCCACACCCCAAAGAAATACCTAAAATCCAAGCAAACAAAACAATATCCCAAGGGGGAAACACACCAATATCACCCAATTTGCAAAAATCAAATAAACTGGAAATACTAATTTTTCAATTACTTATGAATTTTCAAAGGACCTAAATGAAATGAAAAAAATTAAAATTAAAATAAAGAAAATGAAAAGGATGCGTGTCAAATAGCAATCAGAAATAGTTCAAATCATCAATTGGGCCCAGAGGGGGGTGTTAATAGTCAGCGCGCATTAGGCCCAGTTGTTAATAAGAAATTAAATGAAAATACTCAGGAAAAAGGGAAAATCCGTGTGGTGAATAACAAACAAAATCAGTGTAATTTCTAATGGGCCTTCCACCAGGGGTGTGGATATCAATTTATCACTTAGGCCCATTGCTACTAGTTAAATGATACGATGCATTTTATCTCCTCAGACTCCTTCTTCATAAACATAAACTCAACCATAGCCGTTAGATCCTGTTTTCAGTCAAAGTCCTAATCCAATCTAATGGCTCCTAAGTCGTCTTCTTCCTTTGAATTGTGGAGGGAAGAACAAGCCATGGATCAACAGAACGAAAAACTCATCTTCTCCAACTATCATCTCCATTAATCCTCACCAAAACCTACACTTAAAAGCCCTAATTCACTCCATTTTTTACACTGAATTCAACCATGTGCTCCATGAACATTGAATCAAACTCCATCTCATAACACGATTGAATTCTCAGAAATTGCTCAAAATTGAATCAACACAAAACTCCAAATTGAATAGTCTAAACTCATCACCACTTCATCCTGAGTAAATTCCACCATCTAACTAGGTCTAATTCAGCAAGAATCACCAGATACGATCAAGAACAGAAATTGTGTCAATCCACTAATTGTCTCTAAATCGATCCTAAAGCTACCAGAAATCTCCCTACATCTACCTACATTGAATCTAGCCATTCAAAACCTATTGAAACTATCTAAATCAAGCCATGGGATGAGAATTACATACCTGTTAAAAATCGATTGACCAGAGCACTCAAACCTTCAAATCAATCCTCAAGAGCTTCCAGATTCCTTTAATGGAGTATAACCAAGCTTCTGTATGCAACAAACTCGAATGAAATGGCTTGAATCTTTGAATTCGATTCTGAGTTGCAGATGAAAAATTCCAAATGCTATCTCACAATTCTTCAATGTTCTTGCTATGGATTCAATCTGGAATCACCCACCAATGCTAAAGCAAGCTTCTGAATCAAAAAGAATGGATTGAAAGTGGTTGAAACCGTGTAACAGAATTTGGTTTGCAAGAAGAAAGTTGAAAATGCAATCTCTCAATTCTCACCAACCAGGGTTATGGATCACTTCTAATGCATATATAGACCATGAAGGAAGCTTCTAGACAGTTCTGGATTGATCTTATGAGAAGTTCAACTTCTCATGTCATGAAAATCTCCTTTCATGCTATGTTCATATCAGCTCATGTTTTAGCTTGCATTTCACTATGCTTTGAGTTTAAAATTTCCTTAAATGAGATTTTGGATGTGCTTGGATTGAATGGAGCCTTGCATTTGCCTTGAAGAGTGGTTTTGCAATTGTGCCTTATGATGCAAGTAACCAATTTACAAAGCAAGTCATAAAAATATCCCTCAAATCAAAAATGTGGCAATGTCAATGTTCTCAAAATGTGTTTTACAATCAAATTGGTATGTCATATGGCTTGGTTTGGATTTGTAGATCAAAACCCCCAATTTTCATCCTTGATTCATTTAAAATTTACCCTTATTTTAGGCCATTTTTGTGATTTTGTGAAGCAAGCCCTTCCAAGTTCTCATGACCTCTTATCTAGCCTAAAAACATCATTTTGAACACATATCATGTTGGACATTTTTCCATTTGAGGAGTGGAAGATGGAGATTTTGACCTATGTTGGAAAATGACCTGTAATTCAACTTTCCCAAAATACCCCTGGATTGCCAAGACCATAACTCGAGTTCCACAAATCCTCTTGAGGACTTCTAGTACTCAAATTAAAGCTAAGATCAATATCTACAACTCTTATGTTGGCCAAGAATACATTTAAAAACTCCTTGATAGGCAGAAGTTGCTTAGAAGTCAAGTGACTTTCACAGATAAATTTCAGTGTCCTCTGATGACCCATAACTTGCAAGAACCATAACTTGAGTTCTACAAATCTCCTTGAAGACTTATAGTACTCAAATTAAAGATATTGAGAATCTATAAAAGTTTTGTGTTGGCCAAGAATCCATTTGAAAACTCCTTGATGGGAAAAAGTTGCTTAGAAGTCAAGTGACTTTCACAGATAAATTTCAGTGTCCTCTGATGACCCATAACTTGCAAGAACCATAACTTGAGTTCTACAAATCTCCTTGAAGACTTCTAGTACTCAAATTAAATCTATTGAGAAGCTCTACAAGTTTTATGTTGACCAAGAATCCAATTGAAACTTGCATTTGGACTTATCTGGCTTGGAAGTTAGACCTAAATCAGGTGACTTTACACTAAAACCCTAATTTGGTAACTCCTCTTCTTCTTGATTCCTTTTGATTTCTCCTTGGCACAAAACCACACATGTATCTACATCTCAATTCATGAATTCCACAACCTCCAAGCTGGCCTTGATGCCCTTCAATCAATCATTTGGCCTAGGGTTGACCTAGGGTTGACCCAGATGAAACTCTAGTTGACTGCACTTCAACTCTGGCTCTTGTACTTGTTTCAATGACTTGTTTCATCTTCAAAATGACCCTCTAGGTCTTCCATGATCTGTGTACACATTCCATACCCTCAGTCATGGCTCACACACTCATTGATGATCTTCAACATATCCCCAAATTATGAGAGAAATCCACTAGTTGACCTTCAAACTTCTCAAAGCTTCCACTCATTTATTGAATGACTTGGATAGTCTTGAGCTGGAATAAAAACCCCTTTGATGTGATTCTTTAGATAAGAATGGAACTTGATCCCTTGTTGGATGACTTGTTATGCTATGCTATGCAAATGATTAGACTATGTACATGATCTACTATGCAAATGACAATGCAACTAAAACATAAACCAGATGAAATATGTTGGGCAAATTTTAGGGTGCAACAACTGCCCCTATTCAAGCGGCTTGGACCTGACTGGATAAAGAGCGAACGACCTTCAAACAATCGAGGTACGAGACGGTTGAATACCAATAGACCCGGAAATTTGCCAACTGCAGAAATAAACTGCACCACTGCTTGGGGGATAAATGGTCCGTGTCAGACCATTATTTTGTTGACACGAAGAGTACCCAAACCTGTCCACGTCAAGACTTAATCTTTTCACCTTAGAAATCATACCCGTCCTCGTTCGACAATCTAAACATTCTTTTTTCTTCTTTGTTCAGAATTGGTAAACACTTCCCTATTTAGGGATCATACCCTTCCCTCGTTTGGAAATCCAAAACTCTCACTATGAAACATACTCATCCTCGTACGGAAATGAAACTTTTCATTATAAAATGTAACAGCCCAAATTTCATTAAATAATTAATAGTAGTAATTAATTGATTTAGTGGGATTTTATGTTAATATTGGAATTAATTTTTATTAATTGGAATTAATAGAGAATTGAAAGGAAATTGGAAGGAAAGAAAATAAAAGGGATATATAAGTGAGAAAGAAGAGAAAGGAAATTAGAGAAAACATTTGGAGAGAAAGAGGAAAGAAAGAAGAAAGAAGAGAAAGAGAGGAGAAGAAGAGGAAAAGTGGAAAAATCATCAAGAACCAACATCAAAGCTCTGATTAATCGAGGTAAGGGTGAGAAATGTTTCTATTTGATCATTGCATGATGTTATGTATGTTGGGTTGGGGTTTTGGTAGAGTTTTCATCACTTTCCAACTAGGGCAAATGTTGGATTAATCGGTAGATTGATGATTTAATCGGTTGGAACTGAGTAATAACACCGTAGAATAGTCGGGTAACATGTATTGATGCTATTTGTACTGATTTGGATGTTCAAGAGTTGGTGGATGGTGGAATGGTGAAGGAGGGACAGAGTGTGGTTCTGTTCTGCGCAGGTTCGCTGGCTCTCGCCAGGCGAAGCCCAGCGAATGCAGGCGAATAATTAAGTTTAAGTTCTAGTGGACTTCGCTGGCGAGTTCGCCAGGAGAAGTTGGATAGCGAAGGTTCGCCCAGCGAAGGTGCTGGCGAATGGTGGCGAATGAAGTCAGTAGCTACTGACTTGGGCTCGCTGGGAAGTCTCGCCAGACGAAGCCTAGCGAGTGTTCGCTGAGAGAGTTTGCCAGGCGGAGGCCAGGCGAAGGTTCGCTGCGATGGTTCGCCAGGCGAATGAAGGCGAATGTGACAGCATTTTTCTTTTGCTGTGTTGCTCATGTGGTGATTGTTTGATTGATTCACATAGGTTAATACCTCTATGATATGATATAGATATGATCTATTGTGATGATATGTGTTGTGGGTAGCCTTTGGGCGTGAATCCTAGATTTGTGGTATGAGTATTAATCAGATCGATTATAAATACATGAGAACATGATAATGATTATGTGTGTATTATTTAATAATGGTAATGTGCGTATTATTTGATGAGTTTGTGAAGGTTTGATGTAGTGTACAATTAGGTAATAAGTATGCATGAGAACATTGTGGATATATGTGTGCATAGCTTATAATTGTATTATTGGTAATGTGACATGTATACCTTGTATGAAATGGCATGAGATGAATAATAAACATAATACAAAAATGTATTGTGGATGTATATTGTTTATATGCGGTTGTATGTTAAGATACATGAAGAATGCATGAGAGCATATTGATGGATATGCGTGCATCGTTTGATAAATATGATGTTTGTATTGATTGGATGCGATTATGTATGAAAAATGCGTGAGAATATATCGTGAATATATGTACATTGCATGGTAAATGTGTTATGCGTGTAAGCATGATTTAATTCTTGTATGATGAATTACTTGAGAATGCATGAGAACATATTGTGGATATGTGTGCATTGTTGATAATGCGGTGATGATATTGAATTGTGAATGTACATTGTTGGTATATGGTGGTATGAATAGAATGCATGAGAACATGTCATGGATATGTGTGCATTGCTTGATAGATGTTGTAAATGCATATTGTATGTATGTGATTAAATGTGAATAATGCATGAGAACATATCATGGATATGTGTGCATTGTTTGATAACTGTGAAGAATGCATGAGAACATATCGTGGATATGTGTGCATTGTGAGTGATAATGTGGTGATAGTGTTGAATTATGAATACATCGATGAATGTTATGTGAATATATTGTGTGTGCAATCGTAATGTAATTCTTGAAGAGATGAATTATTTGAATGCATGAGATTAAGATGTCGGTCTTAAGTGCATTTGTTGTGGCTGATTGTACATGCATCATTTAGTCAAGAGGCAATGTCTGTTAGTTTCGTGGAAACTAGTGGCTTGTCCCAAACCTAGAAGAGTGGGTTTGAAGGCTTAGAGGACGGGCCTTTGTTGTTATCGGTCTAGAAGAGTGGACCCGGTTTAATGTAAAAACCGAAAAAAGATAACGGGTTATCGGTCTAGAAGAGTGGACCCGGTTTAATGTAAAAACCGAAAAAAGATAACGAGAGTCGGTACCGCATTGCATGAGTTGCATTGAGTTGTTGAGTCACATTAATATATGACATATGCATGAAGAGATGCTTATGTGTGAATGATGAGATTGTGAAATTGTGAGAGTATGCATGATGTGGAAATGCTTTACAAATATTCGTGTTGTCATTATATGTGTGGCAAATATATATATGACTAAGAAATTGAATTGTGGTGAGAAATACAGAGTGGAACTTGTGTTGATTACCTATATATATATAATCTTATGCTTTGATTATTATGGTTATATTTCTCACCCTTCTGCTGTTTTATAATGCTCTATGAGGCATTGCAGATTAGGTTGCTGGAGGCCTTTATGAAGTTCTGCTTGTAGTTCGAGGTCGCTACGTGTGTAGCGGTTTAGTAATTATTTATGGGTCGAGTCATGCTTTGGTCGTGTAACACGGGGATCGATTGCTTATGTTTTAGGATTACATTATGTAACCTAAGTTATGTTTTCATATTTGGAGTAATTGAGATAATGAGATGTTGGCCTTAGTGCCTAGAGATGTTGATTTTATATGATGAAAGTAAATGTTTCTTTTAAAGGATTTTCATTAATGAATCCGCTGCTAAATGGAAAGGTGTTTATGAGTATGACAGATTGTTTTAATGTGGTGCAAGTTTTGCGTGATGCCCTTTTATGGATGCATGTTAACTTTTACTCTGATTATGCATATATTATTTGCGGGGTTTAGAAGGGTGTTACATAAAACATACCCATCCTCGTACGGAAACCGAACCTATTAGAAGTCCTACCCATCCTCATTCGGACATAATCCTACCCGTCCTCGTCTGGAAATCACCAAATATTCACCGTGAACATCATAACCCTTCCTCGTCTGGAACCATACCCTATCCTCGTTTGGAGTTACTAACATTCGCCGTAAAAATCATACCCTTCCTCGTCTGGAACCATACCCTATTCTCCGTAAAAATCATTCCCTTCCTCGTCTAGAACCATACCCTATCCTCGTTTGGAATTACTAATTTTCATTATCACACATGCCCATCCTCGTTTGGAAACATAAGCTCTTTATCATAAAACATCCCCTTTCCTCGTACGGAATTCATACTTTTCCATTGGGAAACCTACCCATCCTCGTTTGGAAATAACCAACTCTTTCTCGTAAGAAAACATACCCAACCTCGTACGGAATCATAACTTTTCTTCATTAAAACATACCCTTTCCTCGTAGGGAATCTTGCGTTTTTCTAACATACCCTTTCCTCGTATGGAATCATACTCTATCCTCGTTTGGAAATCAAAAAACTATCTTCATTCGGAATCAACAACTATCCCCTTTAAAAATCATACCCTTTCCTCACATGGAATCATACTCTATCCTCGTTTGGAACCTTACACTCTTCCCCTTTAGGGAACATACTCTATCCTCGTTTGGAATCTTAACCTTTTCATTGGAAACATGCCCATCCTAGTTTGGAACTACGAACTATTCACAATAAGAATCATACCCCTCCTCGTTCGGCTCCATACCCTTCCCTTTACGGAATTATACTCTATCCTCGTACGGAAATACAAACTAACCGTGATAAGAATCATATCCATCCTTGTCTGGAATCAGAAGCCTCTATTTGTAAACCTATACATCCTCGTTTGGAAATACAAAAACCACCCTCGTTCGGCCTCCTACCCTTCCTTGTTAGGAAATCCAAAACTATCCTCGTCTGGACTGTACCGGGGAAATCGTCATCAATACGGAAAATAAATCCGTCAACCCGCAAAACACTATTCTTATATGCACCAACTTCGTCCACGTCCGGACACACTTCGTCAATATGGAGAAATCCCAGTGACCTTGCTGGGGATAGACTCTCTCATCCCGTGGGAATTTAACTCCGCTTGACCTTTACCGTATCAGACTCCGCTGGGGATACTTTGAAAATAAGCTGCCAGACGCCCACCTCGACGTCGAGTGACCACTTCTGAAATCCTTTAAAACCCTGATGTTATGAAACCCTGATCTTATGGAACCCTGATATGCTGACGTGACAGTAATCTCGACGAAACGCTCCAATGACTGGATAAGAGAGACTCCCCCCAATAACTCTGTGGGGGAATGTAATAAGATGAACTATATCATCACAGGTCTCACGCCGAGACCTCGATTGTCTGATAATATATCTGAGCCGTAACTCCATACTCCTGCTGAGAAACACACCTGAAAAGCAAAAGGTTGACCAACCTGATTTATGTTTCAAAATGCGTATGTTTGACAATGGCGTAATGCTCCATACAGTATGGGAATGCTACACGTTTTTTTGGGTAGATGCAAATAATGACGCTATATGCAAATGCGAATGCAGGTTTAGACTGTTGGGGAAGCTTTGACAAGCTTGCCCCGTCAACACGGAACGCTGAGAACAAATACCGCCTTGCTGGGGATGAACGGGTATCACACGGTATTCCAGCAAAATAAATGCCTGGACATACATCAAACTCTGCTGGGGAGAGATTTAACCTTCAATTTCCACTGGGAGGAAAGAATAACACCTGCTGGGGAGAGAAAAATTCCGCTGGGGAAGAAATGACTCACTTGGGGAAAACAAACTGACTCCGCCAGGGACAGTGAATCTCAGCTGGGGAAAATAAATGACCCTACTGGGGATAAGGAATCCTTTTGGAGGAACCAATACTGTTTGAGCACAATTTACAAACTCGGAACTATCAACTCTGTTGAGGATAACCATTCTGATCGCCGGCCTGACAACCTGTGGGGAGAAAAGAAAACCAACTTCTATGGTATCAATCCTTCTGAACCAACTCTGACTTGGTCAATCACCATGGTAATCCTCGCGCCTGGGGATTGTACATGCGCCTAGTCTCTGGTAAGTGCTTACTTCTGCAGAGGATACATGATCTTAACCTGCTGGAGATATTCTGTAGACCGCCTTCACGAGAATACTCTCCTGGGGAGTTAATCCTTCTTTCGGCAAAGGATACCATCGTATCAAACTTCTGGGATGAGATACGACCTGCATGGGGATTAGCGTCCAATAAGGCCAAGTCTTTTAAGAGCCTCTAGCTGGGGCTACCAATTTCTGATTGTCCACTTCCAACGGACAATAACCCTGCACAACGCAAACAAGACAAAACAAGTCTATGCAACCAAATCTATTCAGGTTAGTGTTAGTGACATTATTTCAGTCAATTCGAAGTTTTAGCAATTATTGGCAAGGGCCAACAAAGTTATGCAAATGCTAGTTTTATCAAAAACGTTGGCGTTTTTTCACATACAAAACAGTAAAGAACAAGTATCAAATACTGAATAACATGTTTTATTGATTGGGCCTGTAAATAGGCGAAGTTTTGTACACTGGATGCAACTCCTGAAAAGAGGAAGTTACGCACAACAATTATACAAGTATGCACAAGAAGCATAAATAAACAAGTACAAATCCAATTTGTACACATGTCGGCAACATGGTGCAGACAAACATCAAGAGCTGATCCTCCCATGACTCGCCTGACTCCGTTGCTTTCCCGGTATTCAACTTTCGAAAGAGATCATGTCTGATAGACGAATCCCCCAAGTATTCTCCAAACCACCAAGCCATACAGTATCAAATTCGGACCGCAGATACAGTATCAAATTCGGACCGCAGTCATTTGCTTTTTTAAATCCCTAACTTTTGCGTGAGCCGCCCTTTGCGGGTTTTCAATTCACCGGGATACCCTTTTTTGCCGAAGCCGCCCAATGTAGGTTTTCGACTTCGCGGGTGTACATCTTTTCAATTTTATCCCTAACTTTTGCCAGAACCTTTTATTCTGTTTTTGGTTCGCCAGGATGCCCCATTTTTGCCTGGACTCTCTTTTTACTGTCCAGCGGGTCAATTTTTTTTTAAGCAAAGTATTTTTTAACTGCTCCGAATTCACAGGCGACGTAAAGTCTTCACCATCCATGGTAGATAGTAGCAAAGCTCCTCCAGAGAAGACTTTTCTGACAACGTAGGGCCCTTCGTAATTAGGGGTCCACTTGCCCCTGTGATCTGTTTGTGGCGGGAGAATCCTCTTCAGCACAAGGTCGCCCGTCTGAAAGCTTCGCGGACATATCTTCTTATCGTACGCTTTCTTCATTCGGCTCTGATACAACCGACCGTATGCTAGAGAAGCTAGCCTCTTCTCATCCATTAAACTCAGCTGATTCAGTTTATCTTTAACCCATTCTGCCTCGTCAAGTTGGACATCTCGTAATACCCTCAGGGAAGGAATCTCGACCTCCAACGGTAACACCGCCTCCATCCCGTATACCAATGAAAAAGGGGTTTCCCCGGTTGATGTGCGTACCGTCGTACGATAATCGTGCAAAGCAAAAGGTAGCATTTCGTGCCAGTCCTTATAGGTTACAACCATTTTCTGAACAATCTTCTTTATGTTCTTATTGGCCGCTTCGACAGCGCCATTCATTTTGGGTCGGTAAGGAGAAGAGTTGTGATGCTCAATCTTAAAATTCTGACACATCTCCTTCATCATCTTGTTATTTAAATTCGAACCGTTGTCGGTGATGATCCGCTCAAGGATTCCATATCTGCAAATAATATCTCGTTTGATAAACCTGGCTACCACCTGTTTGGTTACATTGGCATACGATGCCGCTTCCACCCATTTGGTGAAGTAATCAATTGCCACCAAAATGAACCGGTGTCCGTTTGATGCTGTGGGCTCGATCTTGCCAATCATATCAATTCCCCACATCGAGAACGGCCACGGTGATGACATCACATTCAGAGGACTTGGGGGTACATGGACCTTGTCCGCATAAATTTGGCACTTATGACACCTCTTTTTGCAAACTTGAAACAGTCTGTTTCCATAGTTAGCCAGTAATAACCTGTCCGCAACAGTTTTCTTGTCATAGCATGCCCACCAGCATGTGTACCAAACGTACCCTCATGTATCTCTTCCATGAGCAACTTTGCCTCTTTCTCGTCTACACAACGTAGCAATACCAAGTCATGGTTTCTTTTGTATAGGACACCGTCAGGATTCAAATAGAAATTGCCAGCCAATCTCCTGAGAGTCTTCTGATCTCGACTGGATGCCGCAGCCGGGTACTCCTTGTTCTTCAGGAAATTCTGGATGTCAAAATACCAGGGTTTATCATCGGATGCTTCGTCAATAGCAAATATGAAAGCGGGTCTGTCAAGCCGAGATATAACAATCCGGGGAGCCTCGTTCCAAAAGTTAATCTTATACATGGAAGACAATGTCGCAAGTGCGCCAGCCATTTGATTTTCTGCCCTCGGTACGTGGTGCAATTCAACCTTGTCGAAGAAAGGCAACAATCTCCTTCATAATTCATATATGGTATCAAATTGGGCTGACGTGTCTCCCATTCTCCTTTTATCTGATTCACCACCAGAGCCGAGTCTCCGTATACATCCAGATGTTTGATTCGCAAATCAATGGCTTCTTCAAGCCCCATAATACAAGCTTCATATTCGGCTTCATTATTGGTAACCGGAAAGGTCAATCGAGCAGTAAATGGGATATGCGACCCATGTGGAGTAGTAATGATTGTCCCTATTCCACTACCATAGGAATTCACAGCTCCGTCAAATATCATCTGCCTCTTGGAACCCAACTCTGGTCCTTCGTCCGGCAACGGCTCGTCACAATCTTTCACCTTTAGGTACATGATATCCTTGTCAGGAAAATCAAACATCATCGATTGATAGTCGTCAAGAGGCTACTCAGCAAGATACTCAGATAACACACTCCCCTTTATAGCCTTCTGAGAAACATACTGGATGTCATATTCGGTCAAAACCATCTGCCAACGGACAATTCTCCCAGATAATGCCTGCTTTTCAAATACATATTTGATAGGATCCATCTTCAAAATGAGCATGGTTGTATGATTCAGCATGTACTGTCTTAAACGTTGGGCGGCCCAGGCTAGCGCACAACACGTTTTTTCAAGCATTGAGTATCTCGACTCACAATCAGTGAACTTCTTACTCAAATAGTAGATTGAATGCTCCTTACGTCCTGTCTCGTCGTGTTGACCGAGAACACAACCCATGCTCCCCTCAAGAACCGTCAAATACATAATCAAGGGTCTCCCTGCCACTGGAGGTATCAAAATAGGAGGTTCCTGCAAATATTGTTTTATTTTATCGAACACCTTTTGACAATTTTCATTCCATGTTACAGCCTGGTCCTTTTTCAACAGCTTGAATAATGACTCCCACGTAGCTGTTAGGTGAGATATGAACCGAGCAATGTAGTTCAATCTCCCTAAAAACCCGTGCACCTCTTTTTCTGTTTTAGGCGTCAGCATTTCTTGTATTGCTTTTATTTTCGCAGGATCAACCTCTATTCCTTTTTCGCTCACGATAAACCCCAGTAGTTTACCCGATCTCACCCCGAAGGTGCATTTGTTAGGGTTCAGTCTCAACCTGAACTTCCTAAGCCTCTTGAATAGTTTCAGCAGATTGACCAAATGTTCTTCCTCCGTCTGGGATTTTGCAATCATATCGTCCACATAAACCTCGATCTCTTTATGCATCATATCATGAAAGAGAGTCGTCATTGCACGCTGATATGTTGCCCCAACATTCTTCAATCCGAAGGGCATCACTTTGTAACAAAATGTTCCCCAAGGCGTAATGAAATTAGTCTTCTCCATATCCTCTGGCGCCATTTTAATCTGATTATAGCCAGAGAAGCCATCCATGAAGGAGAATACGGAGAACTGAGCAGTATTATCCACCAGCACATCAATGTGAGGAAGTGGAAAATCGTCTTTCAGGCTCGCTTTGTTCAAGTCACGGTAGTCTACACACATTCTCACCTTACCGTCTTTCTTTGGAACTGGCACAATATTAGCGACCCATGAGGGATATTTTTTATAACAGCCAGGAAACCAGCATCCCATTGTTTCTGCACTTCCTCCTTGATTTTTACTGCCATGTCTGGTCTAGTTCTTAGGAGTTTCTGCTTAACCGGCGAGCATTCTTCTTTTAATGGCAGACAGTGCACAACCATATCCGTATCCAGCCCAGGCATATCTTCGTACGACCAAGCAAATACATCACTATACTCCCTGAGCATCTCAATCAACCTTTGCTTGACATCGCTTTGCAGCGCAGCCCCTATACGGATGTTCCTTTCAACCCCTTCCGACCCCAAATTGACAATCTTAATGACTTCCTTGTGAGGCAGAATGATTCTTTCTTCTTGTTTCAACAGCCATGTCAACTATTCTGGCACGTCGCCATCTTCGACAATCTCTTCTTCGGCCTGAAATACCGGGTGCTCAAAGTCGAAGTGAGTCATAGGTGGTTCATAGATGTCATCTGAAAATGTAATCCTGCAAAGGAAATGGTTAAATGCTTCAAAACGTGTATGAACCGAATAACCACATTGCCATTTTATTTTTAAAACAAAAACAGGAAAAGCAGAGATCACAATATTTGTACATGAAAAAACGCCTTTTATTTAATGATTAAACAATGCAATGTACATAACAGAATGACCCTAAGCAAAATCACGATGCCCCGGGTAGGACACCAGATTATTCAACAATTAATAAAACAAAGCATTACTGTTTCGTTGTCACAGGAACAGTCTCCTGAATAGACCAATTGCAAAGCCCTTGTCCTGGCACGCTCGGCTGAATCCAGGCGTCCATGTCGCAATCGCTGTCCCTTCCTCGGAATCTAAAACAACATTTATGGTCTCGTAACATACCCCACTAGCCGTAATGGTTATTGTCCCTTTGAAACGGGGTGCCCCTGCGATAGGCGTTGATGATGAAGGATGATATCCAAGCCCGAACCTGTCATTCTTCACGGGAATCTCCAACACTCGACCCCAGCCCTTGGTCTCGCCTGTCTTCACTAGAGCTTGAGCTTCCTTATAAGATGACACGTCCACCTCTGATGCTTTACTGGGTACTGGAACTTTGTCCTTAATTCGCAACCCTTCGAAGGCTTGACAGGGTGTTTCGTGTATCTCGCCGTCGACTTCCACGTACTTGAATGACGACAAATAGCTGACCAGTATATCCTCCTCTCCACAAACTGTGACGACGCTATCCCCAACCATATACTTCAGTTTCTGGTGTAACGTGGATGTGACTGCCCCGGCAGCATGGATCCATGGGCGCCTAAGAAGACAACTATACGTTGGCTGGATGTCCATTATATAGAATTCAGTTTCAAAGATTTCAGGCCCCACTTGCAACGGTAATGTTATTGATCCGAAAACTGACCTCCGCGTACCATCAAATGCCCTGACCACCAAGTCACTAGGCGTACAAATGATCCTCCTGATATCCAATTTCATCATTGCTTTCTTCGGAAGCACATTCAAGGAAGACCCTGTATCTACCAACACATGGGACATAATCGTGCCCCGGCATTCAACTGAGACGTGCAACGCCATATTATGCTCTTTTCCCCTCGGGGTCAAATCAAAATCAGTAAATCCCAAACTATAGCCTGCATTCACGTGCGCCATCACCCCCCCTAACTGATTCACAGAAACATCTTGGGGTACAAACGACGTGTCTAGAATTTTCAATAAAGCGTTCCGATGGGCCTCGGAACACAATAACAACGATAATATGGAGATTTTCGACGGCGTTTGTTGAAGATGCTCGACAATCTTCGGATCAGTTGATCAAATGATTCTTCGGCAGTTGGTGCGAGTGGAGTATCGGTGTGGGCGCTGATCTTCAATCCTGAAAAGACCTGGTACAGTGCAAGGAATGAGATATCATCCAATAATCACCTGTAATGCAATATGAATATGAATGCAATGTAATATGTGTCTGTGCATTAGGGAATATCATTCCCCGATTCTAGTGCGAGTGTGCCAGTGCAGTGACAGTGCTAGCAATACGGTGATCGGAGCCGAATCATAGAAAGCCTCATATATTGCAGAGAAATCCATTAAGCCAAGAATACAAATATCACTGAGTACAATAAGAAGGCATGACCTCAACCAACAATCCTGGTGATGGTCAGCACTATGCAAATAAAGCATCAATACATGAAATGGTCAAATACACTCATAAGCCTGATACTCTTCTAGCAACTTCTTGGTCTCTGGATGACTTGGTCGGGTAAGCAGACCCTCAACAAGCTGGTTTCTTCTCTTGAGAACACGTCGCACGTCACCAGCGGTTTCCTCCCATGCCCCTTCTCCGAAGCGATCCTCTAGCTTCCGCTTCTGAGACACAACTTCGTTCCTGCCTTCGATGACCTTGTTCAATGCATTCTGGAGACTATACATGGTCATCACTTCTTCTTCATACTTCTTAATGCTAGCCTTCAACTGCTCTTCAAGGTCAGAAATTTGCTGCTTCAATTTATCCTCCCTCTTTTTATTGTTGGTTAGCGTAGCATTCCAAGTCTTGTTACAAGAAGAGATTTCTCGGTGTGCGGCATCGAGTGCTTTCTTTTTGGCTTCCAACATGTCATGGGAGCTTCTGAACTCTTGACCCAGACTTTCGCGCTTCTTTTTCTCTTCAGTCAACTCAGCACCTAGTCTGTTTACTAGCTCGATTTGCTGTTGGAAAGCATGCACAGCCTTGTTTTTCTCACTGCGTATCTGAGCTAGCTCCTGCTCTAGCCCTTCGTTGATCTTCATCAAGGCTTCCTTTTCCTTAACCACTTGCTCGTAGGCTTCCCTAGTAACAGTGGTTGGTTCTTCCACTGGAATATGAACGGGGACTGGTGCAGTTGGAAATGGCATCAGTAATTGTCTTGCTCTCTCTTGGATCCAAACTCTGTATGGTGCATAAGCCTGACAATCATTCTTCCCCAACAGTGGCTTCCCTCTTCTGTTAATACGCATCCAGGCATGCTGCAGCTTGGCTAGTAACTCTCCCTTCAAATCACCGGTGAAGTGCAGAGATTCCTATACTTCTTCCTCCTTTGGTGGGTTCCTCAACGCGTATCCAAACTGGCGAACAAACAGAGAAGGGTTGTAATTGATACACCCTTTTCTTCCTATCAACGGAACATTAGGGTACCCAGAACAACTGAAAATAAGCTCAAACCCCAACAAGTCTCGGTCAAACCACTCAATGTCTTCGGAAGATAACCTCGTCAGGCGCTCTGGCCAGTTAGCTGTAGTTGCACTATCCACAAAAGGTCCCTTCAGAGGAAGGTGGCTCTTAAACCACATGTTCAACAGCGGCGCACAACAGTAAACAGTCTTCCCTCTTCTATTTTCATTTTTGTAGTGCAATGAATGATAGAAGTCTCCGATCAAAGTGGGCACCGGGTTGCCAGCAGCAAACAGATGGAAAGCGTCCAAGTCCACAAAATTGGGTAAGTTGGGAAACAGCACTATTCCGTAAATGCATAGAGCTAAGATAGCATTAAAAACTATCCAACACCCGCTCTTAGCATACTCTTGAGCTTTGCCAACCAGAAAATCGAGGGAGAAACCTGGGACCCCAAGCCAAGAAGTCACTAATAGTTCAGCAGCGTTCATGTGCAAGGCCTTAGCTAAGTCCTCCAGCTTGGGCTCAGCAGCAGAGTGAATAAAGGGGACCTTGTTCTGTACTGGTAGCTCAGTAAACTCCACATACTCTTCAATGGTAGGCCCCAAAATAAAGTCAGCAAACGTGAAACATCTCAATGCCGGGTCATAGAATTGCATCAAGGTGTACAGCCCATTCATCTCAACAGTAGTTGGCTTACAGACTAATCTCAGCAATCTTCCATGACTCATCCTGAAACTTCTCCTAACCTCCTCATCAGCAAGGGACATCAGACCAAGTAAGGGAGTAATGTCAGGTGTAGGCAACTTGTACGCAACTGTCTTCCTCAAACCAACCATGATCAATGAGCAGAAGTCCGGGCACTAGAACCAGGGAATATGCAAATGCACCTGCAGCACAGACACACGTTAATGAGATGCAATGATAATGGGTATGTGTCGCTACTGCGAAAATCGGCGCCGGCTGAACAGAAGAGTCGCCACCGTGCGTTATTTATCCCACGGGAGGGAAAGGAAACGCTCAGAGTAAACCTCGCACAACACGGGAAAAGGTATGGTCGTCGCAACCAAAACCTGGATTCGGGAGTCGGTTACGCAAGGGGAAGGTATTAGCACCCCTCACGTCCGTCGTACTCGACGGGATCCACGCTTGTTTTCGGGTATGGATTGTTGCTCTATCTAAACTATAGGTCAAGGGTGGAAAAGAAAATAAAATGAAAAATAAAAATGACTCGGCAAAGTATCGCACTTTATGCCTACGTATTCCCGCCGGGAACGAGAAATCAGAGTCAACGTAGTTCGCCTACCTACGGGAAGGGAGGGAAAGGTTGCTCGCTAGGATATCGCATCCTATGCCTACGTACTTCCACACAACATGGAAGATCAGAGCAAACGTAGTTCGGGCCACGTACGACACAAGTCTGCCTTGGTTGATTTTATTCCTTCTGAAAAAGGTTTTTCTGATTAACAGTCCAAGAGGACAAAAATGACGTTTTGATGAGTTCACATTCTTTTACGGAAGAAGTGTCTTTTATTGTGTTTGAAATCTTTATGTGTTTTTCTGTTTGTTTTGAGAAAGAAAGAGACAGAACTCTAACCTACGGTTGCGAAGGGAAACAAGCTATCCTAATGTTATCATGCATGGGTTGAGACCTAGTGTCTATCATGCTCCTCTCTTGCACAGAGAGAAACAGAGATCCTAAGGGATAGGCAGAAACAGAAACAATATCAGATATACACAGCAAAACAGTAAAATGCATGGATGCAACAATACAAGCGAGGCAAGGGAGTCCCACTCAACCTCGAACCTAGAAAACAATAGGCGAAAGTGAACAGGCTTCACTTTCAACCCAACAGGGTAAACAGCAAACAATACAGTTCAGAAAACCAATCAATACATCAACAAATGAAATACAGCAACAGAAACAGCATCAGCAGCTCTGAATCAACAACTGGCTTCAAGCAATCTCCAATCAGCTACAGGCTTCAACAAGCATCAATATCCATCTTCATGGCCTTCAGACAATGGCTTTGATCATCAGTCTTCCATCTGCAATGCCTTTTCTTCAAGCTCAAACCTCCAGGATGAGGGATCAGTCACAAGAGAGAATTGGGTGTTAAGCAATCAGCTGACTACCAAAGGTGGTGAACAGACTGCTTCTAACACAAGAGACATTTTCTCTCAAGAGTTCTATCTCATAGACACTGTCACCAAGCCTTCCAAAGGAAGGGGGTGAGTGTCTTAGAGAGACTCTGAATCATAGAGAAGAATGGATGCAGACAAGGCAATCCATGTTTGAGAAACAAAATTTCTAATCTAGAGCTCTGCCTAGCTCCTAAACCCTAATCTCCTGAGCAACTGCTAGCAAGAAACTCCTCCTCAACTCTGACAGTTGATCTTCAATCTTTGAATCTCCAATAGCTTCATCTTCACAAATCTTCAGCTTCCCCAGGGCCCCAGGCAAACCCAATACCCAATCAAACAAGCAACAATTCCCAGAGGGCACACCACACCAGACAATAGATATACAGACAGTAATAATAGCAGTAGGGGAATCCTAACTGTTCTCTAAGGGATCTAATAGCTACCCATAGCCCCTATAGTCCCATAACTAACCTATTCAAACCCTAAGTCCTAAGGGAGAAAATTGAACTTCCTAAGTTGTCACCTAAAACCCTAGTTTTGTTCATGATATTCAAGCATTTATTAATCACCTAAAATTAACCTCTAAACATGGGAACTAAAATATTTCTACAAGCTTAACATCTCATCTAAACAATATGAAAAGAATGATCAAAAAATATTACAGCATGTGAGAGAACAAAAATCATTTATGATGCATGAAATGTAACTATTTATTATGCTATTTATTTAGAAAATATGTAAAAAAATATGAAATAAAACTAAAAATGAAATTTTATTTTCCTATAATATTCTAGACATTTTAATGAAAATATGGTAAAAAGAATGGATTAAAAAACATTTTTTATGAATTTATTATGATTTAATGAAAATGGCAAAAATTAGAATGAAATAAGAAAAATTAAAATGAATTAAAATGAGCAAGAGGGGGTATGAAGAGTAACTACGCGCAGTTCAATTCTGGATGGGCCTCATAAAGGGGGGTGTTGGTAGCGTTTCACACTGGGCCCAATCAACCATCAGAATTAAAAAAACAAAAGGGAATCAGCTGGGGGTGAGAAAAGCAGCGAAAACACGTTGGAAAATGGTTTTGGGCCTAACTCGGGGGTGGGGATAACACAATCATCTGAGGCCCGCCCGTTTCAATTAATGAAACGGTGCGTTTAGGGCCAGGGTAATCTCCCTCCAATTCAGATTGAATATAGGCCGTTGGATCACTCTAAAAGTCAAGAGTCTTACACCAAACGAATGGCCACGATTTCGTCTTCTTCCTCATTCAACCTGAAACCTAGGGTTTCTGCCATGCGAGCTCATGCACGAGCTACCTTACACCAAACCGTTCTCACTCCACACGCAATGAATCCTCATGATGTAAACATGAAATCTGCTCAGAATTTCCTCCTCTATAATCCTATGGCCTTAGATCAATTTGAAACTCACCACAACACCAAACCCGCGCGCATCAAACTCTGGTTATCATGAGATTACTCTGAGATGCACCAAGATAATTCTCTCTCAAACCTATCCTAAACTGCTCTATACATCATGGTGATTAACCTGATCAATCCAACTAACATTCTAGTGCATTAACATAAGAGATATTGATCCAAACAGTTTATGATACCTGCTAACAATGGACTCCAAATCACTCCAAATTCATCTAAACTAATCTCCTAACCACCTAGATCAATTCTACACTAACAAAATCATGCCTAACTAACTGAATCGAGCTGTGTGATTGAAAACTTACCTTGTGCAAAATCTTGCAAACAGCTATGGAGATGGAAGATCTGAGGCTTTTAAGTGTTGAATCTTGATCAATCCTTGAGGAACTTGATTCTGTATGCACAAACTTGGAGGTTCCTTGCTTGAATCATGCAATCCACTTGAACTTGTGATTTTGATGATCTTGAGAAAAGCACTCGAAAATGGATGATAACTACCAGAAACTTGCTTCAATTATGATCTATGATGATGATGGAATGAAATTGAATTGATTATGATGAAGATTGATAAAGAATTTGAGATATTTGGGATGAAACTTTTATGAAAAAGTGTGAGAAATCTTGTGAAATTCTTGGTGCAAATGAGGCCAACCCTTGCCAAATTCTCCTTTCATGAATATATAGACCCCAAATGAACATTCTAGATCCATCTTGCACATTCCCTTGTTTTCAAACTTTGGCTCATTTTTGATCATGTTTCTTAAATGATAAGCAACCATGGATAACTTCATTTTTTCCTTCTAAACTCAAAAAAGTGTATGAACCATTGTTCTTAGAATTGTTTTTCCATTCAAAATCATATATTGGAAGTCTCCATTTGGACTTGTAAATCTCCCAAACCATTTTCCAACTTGAAATTATTCACTTTATAAGCCTTTTTAGTTCATATTTTGACCTATCATGCAACTCCATGCTATGGGCTTCTCCAATAACTTGTGACCTTCTTTCTAGACTTAAAATCCCATTTGGAGCAAGTTTGATGTTGTAAGTTTTTCCATTTGAGGCCTCCTTGTATGAGTTTTGGGTATAGGTTAAAATGACCTGTAATTCACAAATGCCCAAAATACCCTTTGCTTGTCAAGACCATAAGTTGAGTTCTCCACATCATATGAAGGCATGCCATACCATTCTAGAAAGCTAAGACAATGAGGAACAATTCTTATGTTGACCAAGAATTCATTTGAAATCTCCTTGAGGGGTAAAACTAGCTTGGAAGTCAAGTCACTTTCACAGACAAAAGTTCAGACACCCCAGATGACCTGTAACCTGTAAGGACCATAACTTGAGTTCTATAAATCTCCTTGAGGTCTTCCACCACTCAAATTAAAGGTCTTGAGATCCTCTACAAGTTTCATGTTGGCCAAGAAGCCATTTGAAGTTAATATTTTGACTTATCTTGCTTGGAAGTTTGACCTAAACTAGGGGATTTTACAGAGAAACCCTAATTTAGTAACTCCTCTTCTCCTTGATTTCTCTTGAATTCTCCTTGTCATATCTCCATATCCTTCTTCATATGTCAAATGTTGATCCCCACATCTCTCCAATAGACTTGAATGCCCTCTTAAGTCAGTCAATTGACCTAGGGTTGACCTAGGGTTGACCCAGATGAAACCCTAGTTGACTGTCTTCAACTATAGCTCTTGTGCCTTCATCAATGACTTGTTTTCTTCTCCAAATGACTTTATAAGTCTCTCAAGATGTCTAGATGCTCTCCATACCTTCATTTCACAGCTCACAACCCTCTTGTTGATCCTCAGATACCCTCAGCTAGGAGATGGACTCAAGGCTTGATCTGCTAAACTCTTTGCTTTCAAATTCTTTCCTGATGACTTGAATGAGGTTGAATTGGGATAATAACCTCTTGCTAGGCCTCTAGAGATGAGAATAATGATTGGTCCCCTGTTGACTGACTTGCTATGCTTGTGCTATGCAGATGGTTAGTCTATGTACATGACTCTATATGCAAATGCTAATGATGATGAAACATAAATCCAAGGAATAAGGTTGAGCAAATTTTAGGGTGCAACAGCTGCCCCTATTCAAGCGACTTGGACCCGATTGGGTGAAGAGCCCGGAGCCTTCAGACATTCGCGGTACGAGACGGTTGAATACCAGTGAAACCAGAAATTTGCCAACCGCAGAAATAAACTGCGCTCCTGCTTGCGGAATGACATTCGTCAGCTGAATCTGACTGTTACGATAACCCACTGATCTCGCATGACCGTGCTGGGGATTGTCTTCATCGTTCTGAAGAGGATTCTGTCATAACAGATTGCTTGCTTGTCCTCGTGAGGACTCTGTCTGTCATCAACACGAAGAAATCTCAACTAAAACTTGTCCACGTTAGGACTCCACTTACTGTCAACCCAGGAAAATCTCGGCAACTCCGCTGGGGATAATTCGTCTGCATTTCCATAAACTGAATCGTCCAGGTTAGGAATAACATTCTTCCACGTTAGGAGTAACACCAGTCCACGTTAGGAATCACATCGTCCACGTTAGGAGTAACGCTTTTATCTTTCCACGTTATGAAGCAATCTTCTTTCCACGTAAAGAGAACTACATCAATCTGTCCACGTAAGGACTCCAATACCATTTGACGTGTCCGCGTCAGGACTCCGATCTTTCCACGTAATGAATTCACCTTTGGTTCTAAATCTGTCCACGTCAGGACTCAACTTCTCGAATCTGTCCACGTCAGGACCCCAATTTCTCCGCGCAAGGAATAACTTCTTCTTCCACGTTAGGAATATCTTGATATGATCTGTCCGCGTCAGGACTAAACTCTCTTTCCACGTCAGGAATAATCCATTTCTTTCCACGTCAGGAATCAATCGATTATATGTCCGCGTGAGGACTCAATCTTTCCACGTAAGGGATAAACTCGTCTTTCCACGTAAGGAAACCATTTTTCTTCCACGTAAGGAATGCTCTTGATATGTCCACGTAAGGACTCCGATCTTTCCACGTTAGGAATACTGTCATTTCCACGTAAGGAAACTATCTTCTGATACGTCCGCGTAAGGACTCATTTTTCCACGTTAGGAATCAATAATCTCTTTGATCTGCCCGCGTCAGGACACTGATCTCGTCTTGATTTATCCACGTTAGGACTCAGGCGTCTTCGATTCACTGAGGAAATAAGACTTGTCCACGTAAGGACTCACACGTCTTCGACTTGCTGGGGAAATATCCGCGTTAGGACTTACACCTTGCCAACAACACGAAGAAGGATAACTTCGTCCACGTCAGGATTCTTGTATCTTGTCATCACAAAGAAATACAAACTTGTCCACGTCAGGACGCACATTTCACCATTACGAATAAAAATATCCGTTGAAAACCAATGATCCACGTCAGGATACCAACACGAAGAGTAACCAATCTTTTGTCAACGTCATGACCTCCCTTTCTCCAAATTTCAAAAGACCGAATCTATCCACGTCAGGATTAACACACCTTACCAATCCGGTAAAACAAACCTGTCCACGTTAGGACGCCCACTTCTGAAGAAATCCCGTCATTCTAGGAATAAATTGTCTACGTCAGGACTTAATTCTTCAATGATCCTTTCCCACAAACTGCTCAGCACTGACGTGACAGCGACTTCGAGATGAACTCTACTGGGGATGTCTGAAAACCAACTATCGGACACCTGCTTCGAAATTCTGATTCATGCGACTCGTTGATGACAAACGAACTTTGCTTGGGAATAAGGAGATTCTTATCCTGGCCACTCTGGCTGGGGAAAATCAGATACATTTGCATAAATGACTCTGCTGGAGACAAAGAGAGTTTTATCACGATAACTCTGTGGGGGAATACCGCCGAAACTGACATTGTTATTGAATATCTCCTGCCGAGATCTTGACTGTTTGGTAATTTATTTGAGCAAGAGCTCTCTCCACCTGAACTACTGGAGTATAGAAACTGCTTCAGCAAAATAACTGCTGGAAGGATAACGCCGACTCGCCGGGGATAGCCTGATGCTACAAAATTATTCCAGCAAAATAAATGCTAATAGGATGAAGTCGACCCTGCTGGGAAGTTGGGAACTCAAACCACACGTCTTGTTGAAATAACCCCCTGCTGGGGAATAGCAAATGCGCACAGCACAATCGGACTTTCTGCTGGAACGCGAACTGATATTACCGGTATCTCTGACAAAATAAATGACAGGACCCACCATCAACTCTGCTGGGGAGAGTCTTGATCTTCAGATTCCACTGGAAGGAAAGAACACTTGCTGAAAAGAGAACTCCTCTGGGGATGGGATGATTCTCTCGGGGAAAATTAACTGACTCCACTGGGGGAGAGTGCATGACCCTGCGGGGGGAAAATGAACCTGTCTGAATACAGCCTTACGATCGCGGAATCACCCAACTCTGCTGAGGACGAGTAACTTCTCTGGAGCACGTCCTTTGGATAAGCTACGGCTAGCTGGGGAATTCTACCCTTCTTCAGGAAGAACATGCCTGACCTGCGTGGGGATCAAGCCTTTCACTATTGCAATCTTTTGATCACCTTCCTCGTACGGTTATGAAACCTGCAACAACGCAAACAAGACACGACAAGCCTATGCAATCGAATCAATTCAGGTTAGTGACGCTACACTCAGTTAATTCAAAGCTTTAACAATTGTTGGCAAGGGCCAGTGATGTTATACTCATGCTAGCTTCATCAAACTTAGGCGTTTTATCGTGCGCAAAACAGTAAAGAACAGGCATCAAGTACTGAATAACACATTTTCATTGATTGGGCCCCTGAATGGGCGGAGTTTTTGTACACGGGATGTAACTCCTGAAAAGAGGAAGCTACGCAAAGCAAATATACAAGTATGCAAGTATTCACAAGAAGCATAAATATTGACAAATTAAATTTTGTACACATGTCGGCAACTGGATGCAGATGAACATCACGAACTGATCCTCCCATGACTCGTCCGACTCTAATGCTTTCCCGGTATCCCCACTTCTGAAGAGGTCGTATCCGATAACTGACTCCTCAAATGTATTCTCCCGCATTGATACTCAGTGAATTCAAATTCGGACCGCAGTCATTTGCTTTTCTCATCCCTAACTTTTGCGTGAACCGCCCTTTACGGGTTTTCAGTTCACCGGGATACCCCTTTTTACCGAAGCCGCCCAGTGTAGGTTTTCAACTTCGCGGGTGTACATTTTTTCAATTTTATCCCTAACTTTTGCCCGAACCTTTTATTCTGTTTTTGGTTCGCCAGGATGCCCCATTTTTGCCTGGACTCTCTTTTTTCTGTCCAGCGGGTCTATTTTAAGCAAAGTATTTTTTAACTGCGTCCGAATTCACAGGTGATGCAAAGTCTTCCCCGTCCATGGTGGACAACAATAAAGCTCCTCCTGAAAAGACCTTCTTGACAACGTATGGCCCTTCGTAATTGGGGGTCCACTTGCCCCTGTGATCTGCTTGCGGCGGGAGAATCCTTTTCAGCACAAGGTCGCCCGTCTGAAAGCTTCGCGGAAGTATTTTCTTGTCGTACGCTTTCTTCATTCGTCTTTGATACAAACGACCGTATGCCAGAGAAGCTAGCCTCTTCTCATCCATCAAACTCAGTTGGTTCAATCTGTTCGTTACCCATTCTGCCTCGTCCAGCTGAACGTCTCGCAATACCCTCAGAGAAGGGATCTCAACTTCCAATGGTAATACCGCTTCCATTCCGTATACCAACGAGAACGGAGTTGCCCCGGTTGATGTGCGTACCGTCGTACGATAACCGTGCAAAGCGAAAGGTAGCATTTCATGCCAATCTTTATAAGTCACCACCATTTTCTGGACGATCTTCTTGATATTTTTATTGGCCGCTTCGACAGCGCCATTCATCTTGGGTCGGTAAGGGGAGGAGTTGTGATGTTCGATCTTGAAATTCTGACAGAGCTCCTTCATCATTTTGTTGTTCAGATTAGAACCATTATCCGTGATTATCCGCTCGGGAATCCCATATCGGCAAATGATATCTCTCTTGATGAATCTAGCCACCACTTGCTTCGTTACATTTGCGTAAGACGCTGCTTCCACCCACTTGGTGAAATAATCGATTGCTACGAGGATGAACCGATGCCCGTTAGAAGCCGTCGGCTCAATCTTTCCAATCATATCGATTCCCCACATTGAGAATGGCCATGGAGATGACATCACATTTAGAGGACTCGGAGGCACATGTATTTTGTCAGCATAAATTTGGCACTTGTGGCACTTTCTTGCAAATTTGAAACAATCAGTTTCCATCGTCAGCCAAAAGTAACCTGCCCGCAGCAGTTTTCTCGTCATAGCATGTCCACCAGCATGCGTGCCAAATGCACCTTCGTGAATTTCCTCCATGAGAAGCTTTGCCTCTTTCTCGTCTACACAACGCAACAACACCAAGTCGTGGTTTCTTCTGTACAAGACGCCATCCGGGTTCAAATAGAAATTACCCGCTAATCTCCTGAGAGTCTTCTGATCTTGACTGGATGCCCCAGCCGGATACTCTTTATTCTTCAGGAAATTAAGGATATCAAAATACCACGGTTTGTCATCAGACGCTTCATCAATAGCAAATACATAAGCTGGCCTGTCCAACCGAGAGATAGTGATCTGGGGAGCTTCGTTCCAGAAATTGACCTTGTACATGGAAGACAAGGTGGCAAGGGCGTCAGCCATTTGATTTTCTGCCCGCGGCACGTGATGCAACTCAACCTTGTCGAAGAAAGGCAACAATCTCCTGGCATAATTCATATAATGTATCAAATTGGGCTGCCGTGTCTCCCATTCCCCTTTGATCTGATTCACCACCAGAGCTGAGTCTCCGTATACGTCTAAATGTTTGATTCGCAAATCAATGGCTTCCTCAAGCCCCATTATACAAGCTTCGTATTCGGCCTCATTGTTAGTAACGGCAAAGGTCAATCGGGCAGTAAACGGGATGTGCGACCCGTGCGGCGTAGTGATAATTGCCCCGATTCCGCTACCGTAAGCATTCACAGCTCCATCAAATATCATCTGCCATTTGGACCCCGGCTCTGGTCCTTCGTCTGGTAACGGCTCTTCACAATCCTTCATCTTGAGATACATGATATCCTCGTCAGGAAAGTCAAATCTCATTGATTGATACTCTTCAATAGGCTGCTCCGCCAGATACTCAGACAACACACTCCCCTTTATCGCCTTTTGCGAGACGTATTGAATATCGTATTCAGTCAAGATCATCTGCCACCGGGCAATCCTACCTGACAACGCCTGCTTTTCGAATATATATTTGATTGGATCCATCTTCGAGATGAGCATGGTTGTATGATTCAGCATGTACTGCCTCAGACGCTTGGCGGCCCAGGCTAGCGCGCAACAAGTTTTCTCCAGCATTGAATATCGAGATTCACAATCTGTAAATTTCTTACTCAAATAATAGATTGCATGCTCTTTTCTCCCCGTCTCGTCGTGTTGACCAAGAACACAACCCATGCTTCCCTCAAGAACCGTCAAATACATTATCAAGGGTCTCCCTGCCACTGGGGGTATCAAAATAGGAGGCTCCTGCAGATACTTCTTTATTTTGTCGAACGCCTTTTGACAATTATCGTTCCATGTTACAGCTTGATCTTTCTTTAGCAACTTGAATAATGGTTCACACGTGGCAGTTAGGTGAGATATGAACCGAGCAATGTAGTTCAATCTCCCCAAAAACCCGCGCACCTCTTTCTCTGTTTTAGGCGTCGGCATTTCTTGAATCGCTTTTATTTTAGCAGGATCGACCTCTATTCCTCTTTCGCTTACTATGAACCCCAGGAGCTTACCCGATCTCACCCCGAAGGTGCATTTGTTAGGGTTCAGCCTCAGCCTGAACTTCCTAAGCCTTTTAAACAACTTCAACAGATTCACCAGATGCTCTTCCTCCGTCTGGGATTTAGCAATCATATCGTCAACATAAACTTCAATCTCTTTATGCATCATGTCATGAAAGAGAGTTGTCATCGCACGCTGATACGTTGCCCCAGCATTTTTCAAACCAAAGGGCATCACTTTATAGCAAAATGTTCCCCAAGGCGTTATGAAAGTAGTCTTCTCCATATCCTCTGGCGCCATTTTAATTTGATTATAGCCTGAAAAGCCATCCATGAAGGAGAATACAGAGTATTGAGCAGTATTATCAACTAACACGTCAATATGAGGAAGTGGAAAATCGTCTTTTGGGCTTGCTTTATTCAAATCTCTATAATCCACGCACATTCGAACCTTGCCATCTTTCTTTGGCACCGGTACGATGTTAGCAACCCATGAGGGATACTTCGTCACAGCCAGGAACCCAGCGTCCCACTGTTTCTGAACCTCCTCTTTGATCTTCATTGCCATATCTGGTCGAGTTCTGCGAAGCTTTTGTTTGACAGGCGGGCAGTCTTCTTTCAGTGGCAGGCGATGCACAACCATATCTGTATCGAGCCCTGGCATATCTTGATACGACCAAGCGAATACATCATTATACTCTCGGAGCATTTCAACCAGTTTTCGCTTGATATCACTCTGCAATGCGGCTCCAATACGAATATTCTTCTCAACCCCTTCCGACCCCAAATTGATAATCTCGATAACCTCGTCGTGAGGCAAAATGGCTCTTTCCTCTTGCTTCACCAACCAAGACAGTTCTTCAGGAACGTCGCTATCTTCGACAACCTCTTCTTCGGTCTGGAATACCGGGTGCTCGAAGTCGGGACGAGTCATAGGTGGTTCAAGGATGTCATCTGAAAATGTTATCCTGCAAAAGAAAGGGTTAAGTGCTTCAAAATGCGTATACAGCGGATAACCACATTGCCCTTTTATTGAAAAATACAAAACAAGAAAGACAGGGATTACAGTATTTACACATGAAAAAAAACGCCCTTTATTTAATGGTTAACGAAGCAATGTTTATAACAACACAGCCCTAAGCAAATCCTGATGCCCCGGGCAAGACATCAGATTATTCAACAATTAATAAAGCAAAGCATTACTGTTTAAAAGTCACAGGAACAAGCTCCTGAATAGACCAGTTGCACAGTCCTTGTCCTGGCGTGCTTGGCTGAATCCAGGCATCCATATCACAGTCGCTGTCCCCTTCATCGGATTCTGAAGCAGCATTGACAGATTCATGGCATACTCCACTGGCAGAGATGGTGATTGACTTTCTGAAATGAGGGGCCCCCACAGAAGGAGTTGATGACGACGGTCGGTACCCCAGTCCGAACCGGTCCATTTTCACCGGAATGTCCAATACTTTGCCCCAGCCCTTGGCTTCTCCTGCCTTTACTAGCGCTTGAGCCTCTTTATACGAAGAAACAGCTATCTCTGGCACTTTGCTTGGCCCGGGACTCTTGTCCTTTATGCGCAAACCTTCGAATGCTTGGCATGGCGTCTCGTGGATCTCCCCGTCGACTTCCACATATTTAAACGAAGAAAGATGGCTGACCAGGATGTCTTCTTCTCCGCACACGGTGACGACACTGTCTCCGACCATATACTTTAACTTCTGATGCAGGGTTGACGTAACTGCCCCTGCCCCGTGAATCCAAGGTCTTCCCAGCAAGCAGCTGTACGCAGGCTGTATATCCATGATATAAAACTCCGTTGCAAACACTTCCGGCCCCACTTGCAGGGGCAATGTGATCGATCCGAAGACTGTTCTCCGCGTGCCGTCAAACGCTCTGACTACCAAATCACTTGGTGTGCACAAAATCCCTCGAACATCCAGCTTCATCATAGCCTTCTTAGGCAGCACATTCAAAGACGACCCGGTGTCAACCAATACGTGCGACATTGTCGACCCTCTGCATTCAACAGATACATGTAATGCCATATTATGATCCCTTCCTTTCGGAGTCAAGTCGAAATCAGTAAAGCCCAGACTGTGGCCTGCATTTACATGTGCCAATACTCCTTCTAGCTGGTTCACGGAGACATCCTGGGGTACAAAAGAAGTGTCCAGGACTTTCAGCAAAGCGTTTCGGTGAGCCTCCGAACATAACAGCAATGACAGAATAGATATTTTGGATGGCGTTTGCTGCAGATGCTCCACAATTTTATAATCGCTTTTCCGAATTAAGCGCATGAATTCTTCGACATCCTTAGATGCTGCTTCTTTTTCATTTGCTTGTACCGGAACATTTTCAACCACTTTCCCTTTCCCTTTCGCTATCCTTTCGGCTTCTACTTCAGGAGATATAAAGATCCTGCCGCTCCTCGTCATGCCTCCTGAACCCACAACATTATCCACAACCTCCGCTGACTGCTTGTTAACATCGATTTTAATCCCGTCACAATACACCTCTAGCCCATATGACCATGGGACCGCCTTCGTGTTCTCATACGGGATTGGCCCGGCTTTAGTTATAGTAATCGGTGGTCGCTGAACTGGTGCTGAAATGGTGATCGTCTTCCTAGGAATTGTCACTGTAGCAACATCACTCCGATTATCCGCTACTGCCCCTGCCGGCTCATCAGTTGCTGTTCTATCAAACTGCAATACACCTTCATCAATTAAGGCCTGAACGCCTTTCTTCAAATCCTCACACCCCCCAGACAGGGCCCAACAATCTAAGCAGTACTCATTACAACCCGGGTAAACACCTCCCTGCAACAGTCGGCTTTTTATTTCGCTCAGCGGCGTCTTTAAATCCTCAACATTCATAATCAGATTCAGACCTTCCTCAGTCAGCACGGCATTCGCCCCATGATTAGGCATGGGTTTCTGGACTATATTCGCACCGGTCGTTCCGAAGTTGATAGACTTGTTGTCCAAGAGATCCTGCACAACGTGCTTAAAAGCATGACAACCTTCTATATCATGGCCCGGGGCCCCAGAATGAAACTCGCAGCGCCTATTTGCATCATAGCCGAACGGGGGAGTTCCCGTTATTGGTGCCAAGGTTCTTTTCTCCACCAGATTCAATCCCAACAAGGTCTGCAATAAATCAGCATAGTTAGAGGGAGGCTTCTCGAACACCCTTCTCGGCTTACCACCCTGGAATCTTCTCTGAGCTTGTTGTGCCCTCTGCTGAGGCTGCTGC
This sequence comes from Lathyrus sativus, assembly GCA_963859935.3. Classification (NCBI taxonomy): domain Eukaryota; kingdom Viridiplantae; phylum Streptophyta; class Magnoliopsida; order Fabales; family Fabaceae; genus Lathyrus; species Lathyrus sativus. The sequence goes on along the minus strand of OZ012738.1, from coordinate 273,596,550 downwards.
TGCTGTGGCATTGGTTGCTGCTGAACCTGTTGTTGTTGCTGGATTGGCTGCTGTTGATACGGGATAGTGACACTCGACACTTGCTGCTGCTGACGATATTGATTTCTTCCCCTGCCTCGGCCTCGGCCTCGGCCTCCAAATACCGCGCTAGCTTCGCCCTGCCGGCGCCCACCATAAGCTTTCCTATTACTGCCAGATGCAGTTGATTCATCGACTTGGAACTTTCCTTGCTTAATGTTCCGCTCAATCTTTTCACCCATCAAAATCAGATCTGAAAAACTAGCCAGAGACGTATGAAATAGCATATCATGAAACAGCCCGGTGAATGTGCCAACAAACATGTCGTTCATTTCTTTATCTTCCACAGGAGGACGAACCCTGGCAGCCATATCGCGCCACCTTTGCGCGTATTCTTTAAAACTCTCTCCCTTTTTCTGCGAAAGCCCGGCCAACTGGACCCGATTGGGTGCCAGGTCACTGTTATATTTGTAATGGGCTACGAACGCCTCCGCTAATTGCTTCCAAGTCTTGATATCAGTGGGCTCCAACCCCATGTACCATTCTAAGGAAGGACCCGATAGGCTATCCTGAAAGAAATGCATGAGCATTCTTTCGTCAGTGGAGTATGCAGACATCTTTCTGTAATAAGCTCGTACATGCACTTTCGGACATGTATCTCCTTTGTACTTATCGAACGCAGGCGCTTTGAATTTAATGGGCACCCTCAAGCCAGGTACCAAGCCCATAGTTGCCATGTCCAGACCCACAGCACTCTGGTTTAGGACTCCTTTCATTTGCTCTTCCAGCATTCTAATCTTTTGAGAATCATCCATCGGCCCTTCAAAACCCCCTCCAGAGAAGGCGTCTTCCTGTTGATCCTCTTGCCACATACCGTTTCCAGCCCCGTATCCATCATACGCATTATTACGTCCAGCTCTGACCTGATTCATCCCCGGAACTCGGCCTCTGTTGCCATACCCTTGAATACCTCCAGCAGGACCACCAGCCATAAAACCAGCACCGTTTCCGTTTCCAAAACCTCCGTAGCCCTGATTGACCATACCATAACCATCTTGCCCAAAGCCCTGGGCATTAAAGCCATACTTGCCAGTATTGTCGAATCCCTGATCGTTGAACCCGAACCCAGCGTTGACAAAGCCATTGCCTCCGAGATTATCTCCTACATGGACATCACCCAGCCCAGCGTTATGGACGGCAGTTTCATTTCCAACTCCGACGTTACCATTCACAGCAGCGGTAGCGTTGTTGACGTTAGCAGCATTCACATTGACGACAGGCGGAGCCACCGGCGTGGGAGTGCCGTCTCCATGAGCAGTATCAACCCGGACAGACTGATGATCTTCGTTACCATGACCAGCGTTGCGAGCCAATAGAGGCTGAACCATGGCCTGCAAATTCTCTTGCCCTTTTGCTATAGCCTCCATGGTCTGCATGAAGAGGGCGAGCTTCTCGCGTACATCCTGCATCTCATTCTGAATCTGGTCCATGACTTTCCGACAGTTGGATCGTGTAGAATAGCGGTGCGGATGTTGATCTGGAATCCTGTTAAGTACCTGAATCAAAGCAGGAGATAAGACACCATTCAAAGATTACCTGTTATGCAAGATGAATATGAATGCAATGCAATGTGTCTGTGCATTAGGGAAGTTCATTCCCCCAGTTCTAGTGCGAAGGTGCCGGTGCAGTGACAGTGTTGACAATAAGAATACCGGAGCTGAATCATAGAAAGCCTCGTATATAACAGAGAGAATCAATAAGCCCAGGGTACAATATCAATGAGAGTACAAAGATGGCATGACCTCAACCAACAATCCTGGTGATGGTCAGCACTATGCAAATAAAGCATACAAATAATGGAATGATCAGATCCTCCCAAAAGTCTGGTACTCCTCTATCAACTTCTTGGTCTCCGGATGGCTTGGTCGATCGAGCAGCCCTTCAACAAGCTGGTTTCTCTTTTTAAGGACACGGCGTACGTCTTCAGCAGTTTCTTCCCATGTTGCTTCTCCGAAGCAATCTTCTAACTTTCGCTTCTGGGACACTGCTTCATCTCTAGATTTGATCGCCTTGTTCAGTGCATGCTGGACACTATACCGGTTCATCACTTCCTCCTCACACTTCTTGATGCTAGACTTCAACTTCTCTTCGAGGTCGGAAATTTGCTGCTTTAGCTTATCTTCCCTCTTCTTGTTGTTGGTGAGAGTAGCATTCCAAGTCTTATTGCAAGAAGATATCTCTCGGTGTGCTGCGTCAAGCGCCTTCTTTTTGGCTTCCAGCATGTCATGGGAACTTCTGAACTCTTGCCCCAGACGTTCGCGCTTCTTCTTTTCCTCGGTCAACTCAGCTCCTAACCTGTTTACCAGCTCAATCTGTTGTTGGAAAGCATATACGGCCTTGTTCTTCTCACTGCGTGCTTGGGCTAGCTCTTGCTCTAACCCTTCATTAATCTTCATTAAGGCTTCTTTCTCCCTCACAACTTGTTCATATACTTCCCTAGAAACAGTGGTCGGCTCCGCTACCGGAATAGGAACAAGAATTGGTGCATCTGGAAATGGCATCTTCAACTGACTAGCCCTCTCTTGAATCCAAGCTCTATAAGGTGCATAGGCCTGACAGTCATTCTTTCCCAACAACGGCTTCCTTTTGCGGTTAATACGCGTCCAAGCATGTCGCAACTTGGCTAATAACTCCCCCTTCACGTCACCGGTGAAGTACAGAGATTCCTGTACTTCTTCCTCCTGAGGTGGATTCTTCAGCGCATATCCGAACTGGCGAATGAATAGAGAAGGGTTGTAATTGATACACCCTTTTCTTCCTATCAATGGCACATTAGGGTAACCAGCACAACTGAAGATGAGCTCCGATCCCAACAAATCTCTATCAAACCACTCCATATCTTCCGACGATAACCTCATCAAACGCTCCGGCCAACCAACTGGAACTGTAGTCTCTGCAGCAGATCCTCTCTTAGGAAGATGACTCTCAAACCACATACTCAATAAGGGTACACACAGATGAACATTCTTTCCTCTTCCCTTCTCATTCTTGTAATGCAGGGAGTGGTAGAGATCTCCGAGTAAGGTAGGTACAGGATTACCAGCGGCAAACAAGTAGAAAGCATCGAAGTCCACAAAATCCGGTATATTGGGGAATAAAACTATGCCATAAATGCACAAAGCCAACACAGCATTGAAAGCAACCCAGCACCCATTCTTGGCGTACTCTTGAGCTTTACCAACTAAGAACTGAAATGAGAAGCCTGGAACTCCACGGGAAACAGTAGTCACAAGTTCAGAAGCATCAACATGCAAGGCTTTTGCCAATTCCTCCGGCTTGGGTTTGGCATCATAATGAATGAACGGAACCTGGTTCTGCACAGGCAGCTCAACATACTCAGCGTATTCCTCCAGGGTTGGTCCCATAATAAAGTCAGAGAACGTGAAACACCTCAAAGCAGGGTCGTAGAATTGCATCAAAGCATACAGCCCATCTAACTCTACCTCTGTAGGTTTGCACACCAATCTCATTAATCTACCATAACTCATCCGGAAACTCCTACGAACACCCTCATCGGCAAGAGAGATCAATCCCAGTAAAGGAACAATATCAGGCGTAGGCAATTTGTAAGCAACTGTTCTCCGTAGGCTAGTCATGATCAAACACTCAGAAGTCTGGGCACTAGAACTAGGGAAATGCAAATGCACCTGCAGCACAGACACACGTTAGTGAAATGCAAATGATAATGTATATGCAGGGATGCAATGCAAGTAACATTCAACAGGGACCAAAGCTGCAACTGCATAGCCTAAACCCAATCAAGAAAGGTCTCAGATAGACCATCCAGAAGTCATCAACCCTGGTCTCAGATAGACCTAGAATAGAACTCCAACACTGGTCTCTGACAGACCTCAAACCATAACTCACTGGTCTCTGATAGACCTCAAATCCCATCCATAATTGGTCTCTGACAGACCTCAAAACACCTCTCAAATGGTCTCTGACAGGCCTCAGAATAAATCTCCAAATGGTCTCTGACAGACCTCAGAATACATCTCCACATGGTCTCTGGCAGACCTCATAACTCTCCATAAATAACCCGGATCTCTGATCAAGAAATAACCGGTAGTCTGGAGGTCTAGTTACCTGCATAACCCTGAATCCCCTCACAGGTGGGTGGCCCTATAACTGGCACAAGGTACGGCATCCTATGCGGTCGTCGGCGTCACAGACTTTCAGGGTTGATGATATGATTCCCAGAAGGAGTGGCATCATCAATTCCTGAAGAGGCCTCACTCAGCCAACTTCCAAATGATCGGTCCCCAGAGTCGACAATCCAACTAACCAGCAACCCACGCCAACCAAAGGAAGGGGCAGGAGGCCAACTAGAGGAACCTCGTCTGAGTGTAGATTTCATGGGACACCAAAGCAAGCAAAGCAAGCGGGCGCCCACTAATTTCTACTCTAATTCTAGGTGCACTCAAGCCCAGGTCCGGCTTATCTCTCAATATCAGAACACCCGTCACACCCCAATACAGCAATAATAAACAATAGATATAAAGCTGAAAAATACAGGGTTAGAAATATACAATAACTCCATACAAAATCCTCGACGGGAAAACAAGCGTTAGGATTGACTCTCTCAAGGGACGTTGGATCCCAAATGCGTAAGAACCATCGCAGTCCTTAGCAGCCAGGGGACGTTGGATCCCCAGCAGAGTCGCCAGCTGTCGCTACTGCGAAAATCGGCGCCGGCTGAACAGAAGAGTCGCCACCGTGCGTTATTTATCCCACGGGAGGGAAAGGAAACGCTCAGAGTAAACCTCGCACAACACGGGAAAAGGTATGGTCGTCGCAACCAAAACCTGGATTCGGGAGTCGGTTACGCAAGGGGAAGGTATTAGCACCCCTCACGTCCGTCGTACTCGACGGGATCCACGCTTGTTTTCGGGTATGGATTGTTGCTCTATCTAAACTATAGGTCAAGGGTGGAAAAGAAAATAAAATGAAAAATAAAAATGACTCGGCAAAGTATCGCACTTTATGCCTACGTATTCCCGCCGGGAACGAGAAATCAGAGTCAACGTAGTTCGCCTACCTACGGGAAGGGAGGGAAAGGTTGCTCGCTAGGATATCGCATCCTATGCCTACGTACTTCCACACAACATGGAAGATCAGAGCAAACGTAGTTCGGGCCACGTACGACACAAGTCTGCCTTGGTTGATTTTATTCCTTCTGAAAAAGGTTTTTCTGATTAACAGTCCAAGAGGACAAAAATGACGTTTTGATGAGTTCACATTCTTTTACGGAAGAAGTGTCTTTTATTGTGTTTGAAATCTTTATGTGTTTTTCTGTTTGTTTTGAGAAAGAAAGAGACAGAACTCTAACCTACGGTTGCGAAGGGAAACAAGCTATCCTAATGTTATCATGCATGGGTTGAGACCTAGTGTCTATCATGCTCCTCTCTTGCACAGAGAGAAACAGAGATCCTAAGGGATAGGCAGAAACAGAAACAATATCAGATATACACAGCAAAACAGTAAAATGCATGGATGCAACAATACAAGCGAGGCAAGGGAGTCCCACTCAACCTCGAACCTAGAAAACAATAGGCGAAAGTGAACAGGCTTCACTTTCAACCCAACAGGGTAAACAGCAAACAATACAGTTCAGAAAACCAATCAATACATCAACAAATGAAATACAGCAACAGAAACAGCATCAGCAGCTCTGAATCAACAACTGGCTTCAAGCAATCTCCAATCAGCTACAGGCTTCAACAAGCATCAATATCCATCTTCATGGCCTTCAGACAATGGCTTTGATCATCAGTCTTCCATCTGCAATGCCTTTTCTTCAAGCTCAAACCTCCAGGATGAGGGATCAGTCACAAGAGAGAATTGGGTGTTAAGCAATCAGCTGACTACCAAAGGTGGTGAACAGACTGCTTCTAACACAAGAGACATTTTCTCTCAAGAGTTCTATCTCATAGACACTGTCACCAAGCCTTCCAAAGGAAGGGGGTGAGTGTCTTAGAGAGACTCTGAATCATAGAGAAGAATGGATGCAGACAAGGCAATCCATGTTTGAGAAACAAAATTTCTAATCTAGAGCTCTGCCTAGCTCCTAAACCCTAATCTCCTGAGCAACTGCTAGCAAGAAACTCCTCCTCAACTCTGACAGTTGATCTTCAATCTTTGAATCTCCAATAGCTTCATCTTCACAAATCTTCAGCTTCCCCAGGGCCCCAGGCAAACCCAATACCCAATCAAACAAGCAACAATTCCCAGAGGGCACACCACACCAGACAATAGATATACAGACAGTAATAATAGCAGTAGGGGAATCCTAACTGTTCTCTAAGGGATCTAATAGCTACCCATAGCCCCTATAGTCCCATAACTAACCTATTCAAACCCTAAGTCCTAAGGGAGAAAATTGAACTTCCTAAGTTGTCACCTAAAACCCTAGTTTTGTTCATGATATTCAAGCATTTATTAATCACCTAAAATTAACCTCTAAACATGGGAACTAAAATATTTCTACAAGCTTAACATCTCATCTAAACAATATGAAAAGAATGATCAAAAAATATTACAGCATGTGAGAGAACAAAAATCATTTATGATGCATGAAATGTAACTATTTATTATGCTATTTATTTAGAAAATATGTAAAAAAATATGAAATAAAACTAAAAATGAAATTTTATTTTCCTATAATATTCTAGACATTTTAATGAAAATATGGTAAAAAGAATGGATTAAAAAACATTTTTTATGAATTTATTATGATTTAATGAAAATGGCAAAAATTAGAATGAAATAAGAAAAATTAAAATGAATTAAAATGAGCAAGAGGGGGTATGAAGAGTAACTACGCGCAGTTCAATTCTGGATGGGCCTCATAAAGGGGGGTGTTGGTAGCGTTTCACACTGGGCCCAATCAACCATCAGAATTAAAAAAACAAAAGGGAATCAGCTGGGGGTGAGAAAAGCAGCGAAAACACGTTGGAAAATGGTTTTGGGCCTAACTCGGGGGTGGGGATAACACAATCATCTGAGGCCCGCCCGTTTCAATTAATGAAACGGTGCGTTTAGGGCCAGGGTAATCTCCCTCCAATTCAGATTGAATATAGGCCGTTGGATCACTCTAAAAGTCAAGAGTCTTACACCAAACGAATGGCCACGATTTCGTCTTCTTCCTCATTCAACCTGAAACCTAGGGTTTCTGCCATGCGAGCTCATGCACGAGCTACCTTACACCAAACCGTTCTCACTCCACACGCAATGAATCCTCATGATGTAAACATGAAATCTGCTCAGAATTTCCTCCTCTATAATCCTATGGCCTTAGATCAATTTGAAACTCACCACAACACCAAACCCGCGCGCATCAAACTCTGGTTATCATGAGATTACTCTGAGATGCACCAAGATAATTCTCTCTCAAACCTATCCTAAACTGCTCTATACATCATGGTGATTAACCTGATCAATCCAACTAACATTCTAGTGCATTAACATAAGAGATATTGATCCAAACAGTTTATGATACCTGCTAACAATGGACTCCAAATCACTCCAAATTCATCTAAACTAATCTCCTAACCACCTAGATCAATTCTACACTAACAAAATCATGCCTAACTAACTGAATCGAGCTGTGTGATTGAAAACTTACCTTGTGCAAAATCTTGCAAACAGCTATGGAGATGGAAGATCTGAGGCTTTTAAGTGTTGAATCTTGATCAATCCTTGAGGAACTTGATTCTGTATGCACAAACTTGGAGGTTCCTTGCTTGAATCATGCAATCCACTTGAACTTGTGATTTTGATGATCTTGAGAAAAGCACTCGAAAATGGATGATAACTACCAGAAACTTGCTTCAATTATGATCTATGATGATGATGGAATGAAATTGAATTGATTATGATGAAGATTGATAAAGAATTTGAGATATTTGGGATGAAACTTTTATGAAAAAGTGTGAGAAATCTTGTGAAATTCTTGGTGCAAATGAGGCCAACCCTTGCCAAATTCTCCTTTCATGAATATATAGACCCCAAATGAACATTCTAGATCCATCTTGCACATTCCCTTGTTTTCAAACTTTGGCTCATTTTTGATCATGTTTCTTAAATGATAAGCAACCATGGATAACTTCATTTTTTCCTTCTAAACTCAAAAAAGTGTATGAACCATTGTTCTTAGAATTGTTTTTCCATTCAAAATCATATATTGGAAGTCTCCATTTGGACTTGTAAATCTCCCAAACCATTTTCCAACTTGAAATTATTCACTTTATAAGCCTTTTTAGTTCATATTTTGACCTATCATGCAACTCCATGCTATGGGCTTCTCCAATAACTTGTGACCTTCTTTCTAGACTTAAAATCCCATTTGGAGCAAGTTTGATGTTGTAAGTTTTTCCATTTGAGGCCTCCTTGTATGAGTTTTGGGTATAGGTTAAAATGACCTGTAATTCACAAATGCCCAAAATACCCTTTGCTTGTCAAGACCATAAGTTGAGTTCTCCACATCATATGAAGGCATGCCATACCATTCTAGAAAGCTAAGACAATGAGGAACAATTCTTATGTTGACCAAGAATTCATTTGAAATCTCCTTGAGGGGTAAAACTAGCTTGGAAGTCAAGTCACTTTCACAGACAAAAGTTCAGACACCCCAGATGACCTGTAACCTGTAAGGACCATAACTTGAGTTCTATAAATCTCCTTGAGGTCTTCCACCACTCAAATTAAAGGTCTTGAGATCCTCTACAAGTTTCATGTTGGCCAAGAAGCCATTTGAAGTTAATATTTTGACTTATCTTGCTTGGAAGTTTGACCTAAACTAGGGGATTTTACAGAGAAACCCTAATTTAGTAACTCCTCTTCTCCTTGATTTCTCTTGAATTCTCCTTGTCATATCTCCATATCCTTCTTCATATGTCAAATGTTGATCCCCACATCTCTCCAATAGACTTGAATGCCCTCTTAAGTCAGTCAATTGACCTAGGGTTGACCTAGGGTTGACCCAGATGAAACCCTAGTTGACTGTCTTCAACTATAGCTCTTGTGCCTTCATCAATGACTTGTTTTCTTCTCCAAATGACTTTATAAGTCTCTCAAGATGTCTAGATGCTCTCCATACCTTCATTTCACAGCTCACAACCCTCTTGTTGATCCTCAGATACCCTCAGCTAGGAGATGGACTCAAGGCTTGATCTGCTAAACTCTTTGCTTTCAAATTCTTTCCTGATGACTTGAATGAGGTTGAATTGGGATAATAACCTCTTGCTAGGCCTCTAGAGATGAGAATAATGATTGGTCCCCTGTTGACTGACTTGCTATGCTTGTGCTATGCAGATGGTTAGTCTATGTACATGACTCTATATGCAAATGCTAATGATGATGAAACATAAATCCAAGGAATAAGGTTGAGCAAATTTTAGGGTGCAACAGCTGCCCCTATTCAAGCGACTTGGACCCGATTGGGTGAAGAGCCCGGAGCCTTCAGACATTCGCGGTACGAGACGGTTGAATACCAGTGAAACCAGAAATTTGCCAACCGCAGAAATAAACTGCGCTCCTGCTTGCGGAATGACATTCGTCAGCTGAATCTGACTGTTACGATAACCCACTGATCTCGCATGACCGTGCTGGGGATTGTCTTCATCGTTCTGAAGAGGATTCTGTCATAACAGATTGCTTGCTTGTCCTCGTGAGGACTCTGTCTGTCATCAACACGAAGAAATCTCAACTAAAACTTGTCCACGTTAGGACTCCACTTACTGTCAACCCAGGAAAATCTCGGCAACTCCGCTGGGGATAATTCGTCTGCATTTCCATAAACTGAATCGTCCAGGTTAGGAATAACATTCTTCCACGTTAGGAGTAACACCAGTCCACGTTAGGAATCACATCGTCCACGTTAGGAGTAACGCTTTTATCTTTCCACGTTATGAAGCAATCTTCTTTCCACGTAAAGAGAACTACATCAATCTGTCCACGTAAGGACTCCAATACCATTTGACGTGTCCGCGTCAGGACTCCGATCTTTCCACGTAATGAATTCACCTTTGGTTCTAAATCTGTCCACGTCAGGACTCAACTTCTCGAATCTGTCCACGTCAGGACCCCAATTTCTCCGCGCAAGGAATAACTTCTTCTTCCACGTTAGGAATATCTTGATATGATCTGTCCGCGTCAGGACTAAACTCTCTTTCCACGTCAGGAATAATCCATTTCTTTCCACGTCAGGAATCAATCGATTATATGTCCGCGTGAGGACTCAATCTTTCCACGTAAGGGATAAACTCGTCTTTCCACGTAAGGAAACCATTTTTCTTCCACGTAAGGAATGCTCTTGATATGTCCACGTAAGGACTCCGATCTTTCCACGTTAGGAATACTGTCATTTCCACGTAAGGAAACTATCTTCTGATACGTCCGCGTAAGGACTCATTTTTCCACGTTAGGAATCAATAATCTCTTTGATCTGCCCGCGTCAGGACACTGATCTCGTCTTGATTTATCCACGTTAGGACTCAGGCGTCTTCGATTCACTGAGGAAATAAGACTTGTCCACGTAAGGACTCACACGTCTTCGACTTGCTGGGGAAATATCCGCGTTAGGACTTACACCTTGCCAACAACACGAAGAAGGATAACTTCGTCCACGTCAGGATTCTTGTATCTTGTCATCACAAAGAAATACAAACTTGTCCACGTCAGGACGCACATTTCACCATTACGAATAAAAATATCCGTTGAAAACCAATGATCCACGTCAGGATACCAACACGAAGAGTAACCAATCTTTTGTCAACGTCATGACCTCCCTTTCTCCAAATTTCAAAAGACCGAATCTATCCACGTCAGGATTAACACACCTTACCAATCCGGTAAAACAAACCTGTCCACGTTAGGACGCCCACTTCTGAAGAAATCCCGTCATTCTAGGAATAAATTGTCTACGTCAGGACTTAATTCTTCAATGATCCTTTCCCACAAACTGCTCAGCACTGACGTGACAGCGACTTCGAGATGAACTCTACTGGGGATGTCTGAAAACCAACTATCGGACACCTGCTTCGAAATTCTGATTCATGCGACTCGTTGATGACAAACGAACTTTGCTTGGGAATAAGGAGATTCTTATCCTGGCCACTCTGGCTGGGGAAAATCAGATACATTTGCATAAATGACTCTGCTGGAGACAAAGAGAGTTTTATCACGATAACTCTGTGGGGGAATACCGCCGAAACTGACATTGTTATTGAATATCTCCTGCCGAGATCTTGACTGTTTGGTAATTTATTTGAGCAAGAGCTCTCTCCACCTGAACTACTGGAGTATAGAAACTGCTTCAGCAAAATAACTGCTGGAAGGATAACGCCGACTCGCCGGGGATAGCCTGATGCTACAAAATTATTCCAGCAAAATAAATGCTAATAGGATGAAGTCGACCCTGCTGGGAAGTTGGGAACTCAAACCACACGTCTTGTTGAAATAACCCCCTGCTGGGGAATAGCAAATGCGCACAGCACAATCGGACTTTCTGCTGGAACGCGAACTGATATTACCGGTATCTCTGACAAAATAAATGACAGGACCCACCATCAACTCTGCTGGGGAGAGTCTTGATCTTCAGATTCCACTGGAAGGAAAGAACACTTGCTGAAAAGAGAACTCCTCTGGGGATGGGATGATTCTCTCGGGGAAAATTAACTGACTCCACTGGGGGAGAGTGCATGACCCTGCGGGGGGAAAATGAACCTGTCTGAATACAGCCTTACGATCGCGGAATCACCCAACTCTGCTGAGGACGAGTAACTTCTCTGGAGCACGTCCTTTGGATAAGCTACGGCTAGCTGGGGAATTCTACCCTTCTTCAGGAAGAACATGCCTGACCTGCGTGGGGATCAAGCCTTTCACTATTGCAATCTTTTGATCACCTTCCTCGTACGGTTATGAAACCTGCAACAACGCAAACAAGACACGACAAGCCTATGCAATCGAATCAATTCAGGTTAGTGACGCTACACTCAGTTAATTCAAAGCTTTAACAATTGTTGGCAAGGGCCAGTGATGTTATACTCATGCTAGCTTCATCAAACTTAGGCGTTTTATCGTGCGCAAAACAGTAAAGAACAGGCATCAAGTACTGAATAACACATTTTCATTGATTGGGCCCCTGAATGGGCGGAGTTTTTGTACACGGGATGTAACTCCTGAAAAGAGGAAGCTACGCAAAGCAAATATACAAGTATGCAAGTATTCACAAGAAGCATAAATATTGACAAATTAAATTTTGTACACATGTCGGCAACTGGATGCAGATGAACATCACGAACTGATCCTCCCATGACTCGTCCGACTCTAATGCTTTCCCGGTATCCCCACTTCTGAAGAGGTCGTATCCGATAACTGACTCCTCAAATGTATTCTCCCGCATTGATACTCAGTGAATTCAAATTCGGACCGCAGTCATTTGCTTTTCTCATCCCTAACTTTTGCGTGAACCGCCCTTTACGGGTTTTCAGTTCACCGGGATACCCCTTTTTACCGAAGCCGCCCAGTGTAGGTTTTCAACTTCGCGGGTGTACATTTTTTCAATTTTATCCCTAACTTTTGCCCGAACCTTTTATTCTGTTTTTGGTTCGCCAGGATGCCCCATTTTTGCCTGGACTCTCTTTTTTCTGTCCAGCGGGTCTATTTTAAGCAAAGTATTTTTTAACTGCGTCCGAATTCACAGGTGATGCAAAGTCTTCCCCGTCCATGGTGGACAACAATAAAGCTCCTCCTGAAAAGACCTTCTTGACAACGTATGGCCCTTCGTAATTGGGGGTCCACTTGCCCCTGTGATCTGCTTGCGGCGGGAGAATCCTTTTCAGCACAAGGTCGCCCGTCTGAAAGCTTCGCGGAAGTATTTTCTTGTCGTACGCTTTCTTCATTCGTCTTTGATACAAACGACCGTATGCCAGAGAAGCTAGCCTCTTCTCATCCATCAAACTCAGTTGGTTCAATCTGTTCGTTACCCATTCTGCCTCGTCCAGCTGAACGTCTCGCAATACCCTCAGAGAAGGGATCTCAACTTCCAATGGTAATACCGCTTCCATTCCGTATACCAACGAGAACGGAGTTGCCCCGGTTGATGTGCGTACCGTCGTACGATAACCGTGCAAAGCGAAAGGTAGCATTTCATGCCAATCTTTATAAGTCACCACCATTTTCTGGACGATCTTCTTGATATTTTTATTGGCCGCTTCGACAGCGCCATTCATCTTGGGTCGGTAAGGGGAGGAGTTGTGATGTTCGATCTTGAAATTCTGACAGAGCTCCTTCATCATTTTGTTGTTCAGATTAGAACCATTATCCGTGATTATCCGCTCGGGAATCCCATATCGGCAAATGATATCTCTCTTGATGAATCTAGCCACCACTTGCTTCGTTACATTTGCGTAAGACGCTGCTTCCACCCACTTGGTGAAATAATCGATTGCTACGAGGATGAACCGATGCCCGTTAGAAGCCGTCGGCTCAATCTTTCCAATCATATCGATTCCCCACATTGAGAATGGCCATGGAGATGACATCACATTTAGAGGACTCGGAGGCACATGTATTTTGTCAGCATAAATTTGGCACTTGTGGCACTTTCTTGCAAATTTGAAACAATCAGTTTCCATCGTCAGCCAAAAGTAACCTGCCCGCAGCAGTTTTCTCGTCATAGCATGTCCACCAGCATGCGTGCCAAATGCACCTTCGTGAATTTCCTCCATGAGAAGCTTTGCCTCTTTCTCGTCTACACAACGCAACAACACCAAGTCGTGGTTTCTTCTGTACAAGACGCCATCCGGGTTCAAATAGAAATTACCCGCTAATCTCCTGAGAGTCTTCTGATCTTGACTGGATGCCCCAGCCGGATACTCTTTATTCTTCAGGAAATTAAGGATATCAAAATACCACGGTTTGTCATCAGACGCTTCATCAATAGCAAATACATAAGCTGGCCTGTCCAACCGAGAGATAGTGATCTGGGGAGCTTCGTTCCAGAAATTGACCTTGTACATGGAAGACAAGGTGGCAAGGGCGTCAGCCATTTGATTTTCTGCCCGCGGCACGTGATGCAACTCAACCTTGTCGAAGAAAGGCAACAATCTCCTGGCATAATTCATATAATGTATCAAATTGGGCTGCCGTGTCTCCCATTCCCCTTTGATCTGATTCACCACCAGAGCTGAGTCTCCGTATACGTCTAAATGTTTGATTCGCAAATCAATGGCTTCCTCAAGCCCCATTATACAAGCTTCGTATTCGGCCTCATTGTTAGTAACGGCAAAGGTCAATCGGGCAGTAAACGGGATGTGCGACCCGTGCGGCGTAGTGATAATTGCCCCGATTCCGCTACCGTAAGCATTCACAGCTCCATCAAATATCATCTGCCATTTGGACCCCGGCTCTGGTCCTTCGTCTGGTAACGGCTCTTCACAATCCTTCATCTTGAGATACATGATATCCTCGTCAGGAAAGTCAAATCTCATTGATTGATACTCTTCAATAGGCTGCTCCGCCAGATACTCAGACAACACACTCCCCTTTATCGCCTTTTGCGAGACGTATTGAATATCGTATTCAGTCAAGATCATCTGCCACCGGGCAATCCTACCTGACAACGCCTGCTTTTCGAATATATATTTGATTGGATCCATCTTCGAGATGAGCATGGTTGTATGATTCAGCATGTACTGCCTCAGACGCTTGGCGGCCCAGGCTAGCGCGCAACAAGTTTTCTCCAGCATTGAATATCGAGATTCACAATCTGTAAATTTCTTACTCAAATAATAGATTGCATGCTCTTTTCTCCCCGTCTCGTCGTGTTGACCAAGAACGCAACCCATGCTTCCCTCAAGAACCGTCAAATACATTATCAAGGGTCTCCCTGCCACTGGGGGTATCAAAATAGGAGGCTCCTGCAGATACTTCTTTATTTTGTCGAACGCCTTTTGACAATTATCGTTCCATGTTACAGCTTGATCTTTCTTTAGCAACTTGAATAATGGTTCACACGTGGCAGTTAGGTGAGATATGAACCGAGCAATGTAGTTCAATCTCCCCAAAAACCCGCGCACCTCTTTCTCTGTTTTAGGCGTCGGCATTTCTTGAATCGCTTTTATTTTAGCAGGATCGACCTCTATTCCTCTTTCGCTTACTATGAACCCCAGGAGCTTACCCGATCTCACCCCGAAGGTGCATTTGTTAGGGTTCAGCCTCAGCCTGAACTTCCTAAGCCTTTTAAACAACTTCAACAGATTCACCAGATGCTCTTCCTCCGTCTGGGATTTAGCAATCATATCGTCAACATAAACTTCAATCTCTTTATGCATCATGTCATGAAAGAGAGTTGTCATCGCACGCTGATACGTTGCCCCAGCATTTTTCAAACCAAAGGGCATCACTTTATAGCAAAATGTTCCCCAAGGCGTTATGAAAGTAGTCTTCTCCATATCCTCTGGCGCCATTTTAATTTGATTATAGCCTGAAAAGCCATCCATGAAGGAGAATACAGAGTATTGAGCAGTATTATCAACTAACACGTCAATATGAGGAAGTGGAAAATCGTCTTTTGGGCTTGCTTTATTCAAATCTCTATAATCCACGCACATTCGAACCTTGCCATCTTTCTTTGGCACCGGTACGATGTTAGCAACCCATGAGGGATACTTCGTCACAGCCAGGAACCCAGCGTCCCACTGTTTCTGAACCTCCTCTTTGATCTTCATTGCCATATCTGGTCGAGTTCTGCGAAGCTTTTGTTTGACAGGCGGGCAGTCTTCTTTCAGTGGCAGGCGATGCACAACCATATCTGTATCGAGCCCTGGCATATCTTGATACGACCAAGCGAATACATCATTATACTCTCGGAGCATTTCAACCAGTTTTCGCTTGATATCACTCTGCAATGCGGCTCCAATACGAATATTCTTCTCAACCCCTTCCGACCCCAAATTGATAATCTCGATAACCTCGTCGTGAGGCAAAATGGCTCTTTCCTCTTGCTTCACCAACCAAGACAGTTCTTCAGGAACGTCGCTATCTTCGACAACCTCTTCTTCGGTCTGGAATACCGGGTGCTCGAAGTCGGGACGAGTCATAGGTGGTTCAAGGATGTCATCTGAAAATGTTATCCTGCAAAAGAAAGGGTTAAGTGCTTCAAAATGCGTATACAGCGGATAACCACATTGCCCTTTTATTGAAAAATACAAAACAAGAAAGACAGGGATTACAGTATTTACACATGAAAAAAAACGCCCTTTATTTAATGGTTAACGAAGCAATGTTTATAACAACACAGCCCTAAGCAAATCCTGATGCCCCGGGCAAGACATCAGATTATTCAACAATTAATAAAGCAAAGCATTACTGTTTAAAAGTCACAGGAACAAGCTCCTGAATAGACCAGTTGCACAGTCCTTGTCCTGGCGTGCTTGGCTGAATCCAGGCATCCATATCACAGTCGCTGTCCCCTTCATCGGATTCTGAAGCAGCATTGACAGATTCATGGCATACTCCACTGGCAGAGATGGTGATTGACTTTCTGAAATGAGGGGCCCCCACAGAAGGAGTTGATGACGACGGTCGGTACCCCAGTCCGAACCGGTCCATTTTCACCGGAATGTCCAATACTTTGCCCCAGCCCTTGGCTTCTCCTGCCTTTACTAGCGCTTGAGCCTCTTTATACGAAGAAACAGCTATCTCTGGCACTTTGCTTGGCCCGGGACTCTTGTCCTTTATGCGCAAACCTTCGAATGCTTGGCATGGCGTCTCGTGGATCTCCCCGTCGACTTCCACATATTTAAACGAAGAAAGATGGCTGACCAGGATGTCTTCTTCTCCGCACACGGTGACGACACTGTCTCCGACCATATACTTTAACTTCTGATGCAGGGTTGACGTAACTGCCCCTGCCCCGTGAATCCAAGGTCTTCCCAGCAAGCAGCTGTACGCAGGCTGTATATCCATGATATAAAACTCCATTGCAAACACTTCCGGCCCCACTTGCAGGGGCAATGTGATCGATCCGAAGACTGTTCTCCGCGTGCCGTCAAACGCTCTGACTACCAAATCACTTGGTGTGCACAAAATCCCTCGAACATCCAGCTTCATCATAGCCTTCTTAGGCAGCACATTCAAAGACGACCCGGTGTCAACCAATACGTGCGACATTGTCGACCCTCTGCATTCAACAGATACATGTAATGCCATATTATGATCCCTTCCTTTCGGAGTCAAGTCGAAATCAGTAAAGCCCAGACTGTGGCCTGCATTTACATGTGCCAATACTCCTTCTAGCTGGTTCACGGAGACATCCTGGGGTACAAAAGAAGTGTCCAGGACTTTCAGCAAAGCGTTTCGGTGAGCCTCCGAACATAACAGCAATGACAGAATAGATATTTTGGATGGCGTTTGCTGCAGATGCTCCACAATTTTATAATCGCTTTTCCGAATTAAGCGCATGAATTCTTCGACATCCTTAGATGCTGCTTCTTTTTCATTTGCTTGTACCGGAACATTTTCAACCACTTTCCCTTTCCCTTTCGCTATCCTTTCGGCTTCTACTTCAGGAGATATAAAGATCCTGCCGCTCCTCGTCATGCCTCCTGAACCCACAACATTATCCACAACCTCCGCTGACTGCTTGTTAACATCGATTTTAATCCCGTCACAATACACCTCTAGCCCATATGACCATGGGACCGCCTTCGTGTTCTCATACGGGATTGGCCCGGCTTTAGTTATAGTAATCGGTGGTCGCTGAACTGGTGCTGAAATGGTGATCGTCTTCCTAGGAATTGTCACTGTAGCAACATCACTCCGATTATCCGCTACTGCCCCTGCCGGCTCATCAGTTGCTGTTCTATCAAACTGCAATACACCTTCATCAATTAAGGCCTGAACGCCTTTCTTCAAATCCTCACACCCCCCAGACAGGGCCCAACAATCTAAGCAGTACTCATTACAACCCGGGTAAACACCTCCCTGCAACAGTCGGCTTTTTATTTCGCTCAGCGGCGTCTTTAAATCCTCAACATTCATAATCAGATTCAGACCTTCCTCAGTCAGCACGGCATTCGCCCCATGATTAGGCATGGGTTTCTGGACTATATTCGCACCGGTCGTTCCGAAGTTGATAGACTTGTTGTCCAAGAGATCCTGCACAACGTGCTTAAAAGCATGACAACCTTCTATATCATGGCCCGGGGCCCCAGAATGAAACTCGCAGCGCCTATTTGCATCATAGCCGAACGGGGGAGTTCCCGTTATTGGTGCCAAGGTTCTTTTCTCCACCAGATTCAATCCCAACAAGGTCTGCAATAAATCAGCATAGTTAGAGGGAGGCTTCTCGAACACCCTTCTCGGCTTACCACCCTGGAATCTTCTCTGAGCTTGTTGTGCCCTCTGCTGAGGCTGCTGCTGCTGTGGCATTGGTTGCTGCTGAACCTGTTGTTGTTGCTGGATTGGCTGCTGTTGATACGGGATAGTGACACTCGACACTTGCTGCTGCTGACGATATTGATTTCTTCCCCTGCCTCGGCCTCGGCCTCGGCCTCCAAATACCGCGCTAGCTTCGCCCTGCCGGCGCCCACCATAAGCTTTCCTATTACTGCCAGATGCAGTTGATTCATCGACTTGGAACTTTCCTTGCTTAATGTTCCGCTCAATCTTTTCACCCATCAAAATCAGATCTGAAAAACTAGCCAGAGA
Source organism: Lathyrus sativus (assembly GCA_963859935.3). Lineage (NCBI taxonomy): Eukaryota > Viridiplantae > Streptophyta > Magnoliopsida > Fabales > Fabaceae > Lathyrus > Lathyrus sativus. The sequence goes on along the minus strand of OZ012738.1, from coordinate 273,577,758 downwards.
CGTATGAAATAGCATATCATGAAACAGCCCGGTGAATGTGCCAACAAACATGTCGTTCATTTCTTTATCTTCCACAGGAGGACGAACCCTGGCAGCCATATCGCGCCACCTTTGCGCGTATTCTTTAAAACTCTCTCCCTTTTTCTGCGAAAGCCCGGCCAACTGGACCCGATTGGGTGCCAGGTCACTGTTATATTTGTAATGGGCTACGAACGCCTCCGCTAATTGCTTCCAAGTCTTGATATCAGTGGGCTCCAACCCCATGTACCATTCTAAGGAAGGACCCGATAGGCTATCCTGAAAGAAATGCATGAGCATTCTTTCGTCAGTGGAGTATGCAGACATCTTTCTGTAATAAGCTCGTACATGCACTTTCGGACATGTATCTCCTTTGTACTTATCGAACGCAGGCGCTTTGAATTTAATGGGCACCCTCAAGCCAGGTACCAAGCCCATAGTTGCCATGTCCAGACCCACAGCACTCTGGTTTAGGACTCCTTTCATTTGCTCTTCCAGCATTCTAATCTTTTGAGAATCATCCATCGGCCCTTCAAAACCCCCTCCAGAGAAGGCGTCTTCCTGTTGATCCTCTTGCCACATACCGTTTCCAGCCCCGTATCCATCATACGCATTATTACGTCCAGCTCTGACCTGATTCATCCCCGGAACTCGGCCTCTGTTGCCATACCCTTGAATACCTCCAGCAGGACCACCAGCCATAAAACCAGCACCGTTTCCGTTTCCAAAACCTCCGTAGCCCTGATTGACCATACCATAACCATCTTGCCCAAAGCCCTGGGCATTAAAGCCATACTTGCCAGTATTGTCGAATCCCTGATCGTTGAACCCGAACCCAGCGTTGACAAAGCCATTGCCTCCGAGATTATCTCCTACATGGACATCACCCAGCCCAGCGTTATGGACGGCAGTTTCATTTCCAACTCCGACGTTACCATTCACAGCAGCGGTAGCGTTGTTGACGTTAGCAGCATTCACATTGACGACAGGCGGAGCCACCGGCGTGGGAGTGCCGTCTCCATGAGCAGTATCAACCCGGACAGACTGATGATCTTCGTTACCATGACCAGCGTTGCGAGCCAATAGAGGCTGAACCATGGCCTGCAAATTCTCTTGCCCTTTTGCTATAGCCTCCATGGTCTGCATGAAGAGGGCGAGCTTCTCGCGTACATCCTGCATCTCATTCTGAATCTGGTCCATGACTTTCCGACAGTTGGATCGTGTAGAATAGCGGTGCGGATGTTGATCTGGAATCCTGTTAAGTACCTGAATCAAAGCAGGAGATAAGACACCATTCAAAGATTACCTGTTATGCAAGATGAATATGAATGCAATGCAATGTGTCTGTGCATTAGGGAAGTTCATTCCCCCAGTTCTAGTGCGAAGGTGCCGGTGCAGTGACAGTGTTGACAATAAGAATACCGGAGCTGAATCATAGAAAGCCTCGTATATAACAGAGAGAATCAATAAGCCCAGGGTACAATATCAATGAGAGTACAAAGATGGCATGACCTCAACCAACAATCCTGGTGATGGTCAGCACTATGCAAATAAAGCATACAAATAATGGAATGATCAGATCCTCCCAAAAGTCTGGTACTCCTCTATCAACTTCTTGGTCTCCGGATGGCTTGGTCGATCGAGCAGCCCTTCAACAAGCTGGTTTCTCTTTTTAAGGACACGGCGTACGTCTTCAGCAGTTTCTTCCCATGTTGCTTCTCCGAAGCAATCTTCTAACTTTCGCTTCTGGGACACTGCTTCATCTCTAGATTTGATCGCCTTGTTCAGTGCATGCTGGACACTATACCGGTTCATCACTTCCTCCTCACACTTCTTGATGCTAGACTTCAACTTCTCTTCGAGGTCGGAAATTTGCTGCTTTAGCTTATCTTCCCTCTTCTTGTTGTTGGTGAGAGTAGCATTCCAAGTCTTATTGCAAGAAGATATCTCTCGGTGTGCTGCGTCAAGCGCCTTCTTTTTGGCTTCCAGCATGTCATGGGAACTTCTGAACTCTTGCCCCAGACGTTCGCGCTTCTTCTTTTCCTCGGTCAACTCAGCTCCTAACCTGTTTACCAGCTCAATCTGTTGTTGGAAAGCATATACGGCCTTGTTCTTCTCACTGCGTGCTTGGGCTAGCTCTTGCTCTAACCCTTCATTAATCTTCATTAAGGCTTCTTTCTCCCTCACAACTTGTTCATATACTTCCCTAGAAACAGTGGTCGGCTCCGCTACCGGAATAGGAACAAGAATTGGTGCATCTGGAAATGGCATCTTCAACTGACTAGCCCTCTCTTGAATCCAAGCTCTATAAGGTGCATAGGCCTGACAGTCATTCTTTCCCAACAACGGCTTCCTTTTGCGGTTAATACGCGTCCAAGCATGTCGCAACTTGGCTAATAACTCCCCCTTCACGTCACCGGTGAAGTACAGAGATTCCTGTACTTCTTCCTCCTGAGGTGGATTCTTCAGCGCATATCCGAACTGGCGAATGAATAGAGAAGGGTTGTAATTGATACACCCTTTTCTTCCTATCAATGGCACATTAGGGTAACCAGCACAACTGAAGATGAGCTCCGATCCCAACAAATCTCTATCAAACCACTCCATATCTTCCGACGATAACCTCATCAAACGCTCCGGCCAACCAACTGGAACTGTAGTCTCTGCAGCAGATCCTCTCTTAGGAAGATGACTCTCAAACCACATACTCAATAAGGGTACACACAGATGAACATTCTTTCCTCTTCCCTTCTCATTCTTGTAATGCAGGGAGTGGTAGAGATCTCCGAGTAAGGTAGGTACAGGATTACCAGCGGCAAACAAGTAGAAAGCATCGAAGTCCACAAAATCCGGTATATTGGGGAATAAAACTATGCCATAAATGCACAAAGCCAACACAGCATTGAAAGCAACCCAGCACCCATTCTTGGCGTACTCTTGAGCTTTACCAACTAAGAACTGAAATGAGAAGCCTGGAACTCCACGGGAAACAGTAGTCACAAGTTCAGAAGCATCAACATGCAAGGCTTTTGCCAATTCCTCCGGCTTGGGTTTGGCATCATAATGAATGAACGGAACCTGGTTCTGCACAGGCAGCTCAACATACTCAGCGTATTCCTCCAGGGTTGGTCCCATAATAAAGTCAGAGAACGTGAAACACCTCAAAGCAGGGTCGTAGAATTGCATCAAAGCATACAGCCCATCTAACTCTACCTCTGTAGGTTTGCACACCAATCTCATTAATCTACCATAACTCATCCGGAAACTCCTACGAACACCCTCATCGGCAAGAGAGATCAATCCCAGTAAAGGAACAATATCAGGCGTAGGCAATTTGTAAGCAACTGTTCTCCGTAGGCTAGTCATGATCAAACACTCAGAAGTCTGGGCACTAGAACTAGGGAAATGCAAATGCACCTGCAGCACAGACACACGTTAGTGAAATGCAAATGATAATGTATATGCAGGGATGCAATGCAAGTAACATTCAACAGGGACCAAAGCTGCAACTGCATAGCCTAAACCCAATCAAGAAAGGTCTCAGATAGACCATCCAGAAGTCATCAACCCTGGTCTCAGATAGACCTAGAATAGAACTCCAACACTGGTCTCTGACAGACCTCAAACCATAACTCACTGGTCTCTGATAGACCTCAAATCCCATCCATAATTGGTCTCTGACAGACCTCAAAACACCTCTCAAATGGTCTCTGACAGGCCTCAGAATAAATCTCCAAATGGTCTCTGACAGACCTCAGAATACATCTCCACATGGTCTCTGGCAGACCTCATAACTCTCCATAAATAACCCGGATCTCTGATCAAGAAATAACCGGTAGTCTGGAGGTCTAGTTACCTGCATAACCCTGAATCCCCTCACAGGTGGGTGGCCCTATAACTGGCACAAGGTACGGCATCCTATGCGGTCGTCGGCGTCACAGACTTTCAGGGTTGATGATACGATTCCCAGAAGGAGTGGCATCATCAATTCCTGAAGAGGCCTCACTCAGCCAACTTCCAAATGATCGGTCCCCAGAGTCGACAATCCAACTAACCAGCAACCCACGCCAACCAAAGGAAGGGGCAGGAGGCCAACCAGAGGAACCTCGTCTGAGTGTAGATTTCATGGGACACCAAAGCAAGCAAAGCAAGCGGGCGCCCACTAATTTCTACTCTAATTCTAGGTGCACTCAAGCCCAGGTCCGGCTTATCTCTCAATATCAGAACACCCGTCACACCCCAATACAGCAATAATAAACAATAGATATAAAGCTGAAAAATACAGGGTTAGAAATATACAATAACTCCATACAAAATCCTCGACGGGAAAACAAGCGTTAGGATTGACTCTCTCAAGGGACGTTGGATCCCAAATGCGTAAGAACCATCGCAGTCCTTAGCAGCCAGGGGACGTTGGATCCCCAGCAGAGTCGCCAGCTGTCGCTACTGCGAAAATCGGCGCCGGCTGAACAGAAGAGTCGCCACCGTGCGTTATTTATCCCACGGGAGGGAAAGGAAACGCTCAGAGTAAACCTCGCACAACACGGGAAAAGGTATGGTCGTCGCAACCAAAACCTGGATTCGGGAGTCGGTTACGCAAGGGGAAGGTATTAGCACCCCTCACGTCCGTCGTACTCGACGGGATCCACGCTTGTTTTCGGGTATGGATTGTTGCTCTATCTAAACTATAGGTCAAGGGTGGAAAAGAAAATAAAATGAAAAATAAAAATGACTCGGCAAAGTATCGCACTTTATGCCTACGTATTCCCGCCGGGAACGAGAAATCAGAGTCAACGTAGTTCGCCTACCTACGGGAAGGGAGGGAAAGGTTGCTCGCTAGGATATCGCATCCTATGCCTACGTACTTCCACACAACATGGAAGATCAGAGCAAACGTAGTTCGGGCCACGTACGACACAAGTCTGCCTTGGTTGATTTTATTCCTTCTGAAAAAGGTTTTTCTGATTAACAGTCCAAGAGGACAAAAATGACGTTTTGATGAGTTCACATTCTTTTACGGAAGAAGTGTCTTTTATTGTGTTTGAAATCTTTATGTGTTTTTCTGTTTGTTTTGAGAAAGAAAGAGACAGAACTCTAACCTACGGTTGCGAAGGGAAACAAGCTATCCTAATGTTATCATGCATGGGTTGAGACCTAGTGTCTATCATGCTCCTCTCTTGCACAGAGAGAAACAGAGATCCTAAGGGATAGGCAGAAACAGAAACAATATCAGATATACACAGCAAAACAGTAAAATGCATGGATGCAACAATACAAGCGAGGCAAGGGAGTCCCACTCAACCTCGAACCTAGAAAACAATAGGCGAAAGTGAACAGGCTTCACTTTCAACCCAACAGGGTAAACAGCAAACAATACAGTTCAGAAAACCAATCAATACATCAACAAATGAAATACAGCAACAGAAACAGCATCAGCAGCTCTGAATCAACAACTGGCTTCAAGCAATCTCCAATCAGCTACAGGCTTCAACAAGCATCAATATCCATCTTCATGGCCTTCAGACAATGGCTTTGATCATCAGTCTTCCATCTGCAATGCCTTTTCTTCAAGCTCAAACCTCCAGGATGAGGGATCAGTCACAAGAGAGAATTGGGTGTTAAGCAATCAGCTGACTACCAAAGGTGGTGAACAGACTGCTTCTAACACAAGAGACATTTTCTCTCAAGAGTTCTATCTCATAGACACTGTCACCAAGCCTTCCAAAGGAAGGGGGTGAGTGTCTTAGAGAGACTCTGAATCATAGAGAAGAATGGATGCAGACAAGGCAATCCATGTTTGAGAAACAAAATTTCTAATCTAGAGCTCTGCCTAGCTCCTAAACCCTAATCTCCTGAGCAACTGCTAGCAAGAAACTCCTCCTCAACTCTGACAGTTGATCTTCAATCTTTGAATCTCCAATAGCTTCATCTTCACAAATCTTCAGCTTCCCCAGGGCCCCAGGCAAACCCAATACCCAATCAAACAAGCAACAATTCCCAGAGGGCACACCACACCAGACAATAGATATACAGACAGTAATAATAGCAGTAGGGGAATCCTAACTGTTCTCTAAGGGATCTAATAGCTACCCATAGCCCCTATAGTCCCATAACTAACCTATTCAAACCCTAAGTCCTAAGGGAGAAAATTGAACTTCCTAAGTTGTCACCTAAAACCCTAGTTTTGTTCATGATATTCAAGCATTTATTAATCACCTAAAATTAACCTCTAAACATGGGAACTAAAATATTTCTACAAGCTTAACATCTCATCTAAACAATATGAAAAGAATGATCAAAAAATATTACAGCATGTGAGAGAACAAAAATCATTTATGATGCATGAAATGTAACTATTTATTATGCTATTTATTTAGAAAATATGTAAAAAAATATGAAATAAAACTAAAAATGAAATTTTATTTTCCTATAATATTCTAGACATTTTAATGAAAATATGGTAAAAAGAATGGATTAAAAAACATTTTTTATGAATTTATTATGATTTAATGAAAATGGCAAAAATTAGAATGAAATAAGAAAAATTAAAATGAATTAAAATGAGCAAGAGGGGGTATGAAGAGTAACTACGCGCAGTTCAATTCTGGATGGGCCTCATAAAGGGGGGTGTTGGTAGCGTTTCACACTGGGCCCAATCAACCATCAGAATTAAAAAAACAAAAGGGAATCAGCTGGGGGTGAGAAAAGCAGCGAAAACACGTTGGAAAATGGTTTTGGGCCTAACTCGGGGGTGGGGATAACACAATCATCTGAGGCCCGCCCGTTTCAATTAATGAAACGGTGCGTTTAGGGCCAGGGTAATCTCCCTCCAATTCAGATTGAATATAGGCCGTTGGATCACTCTAAAAGTCAAGAGTCTTACACCAAACGAATGGCCACGATTTCGTCTTCTTCCTCATTCAACCTGAAACCTAGGGTTTCTGCCATGCGAGCTCATGCACGAGCTACCTTACACCAAACCGTTCTCACTCCACACGCAATGAATCCTCATGATGTAAACATGAAATCTGCTCAGAATTTCCTCCTCTATAATCCTATGGCCTTAGATCAATTTGAAACTCACCACAACACCAAACCCGCGCGCATCAAACTCTGGTTATCATGAGATTACTCTGAGATGCACCAAGATAATTCTCTCTCAAACCTATCCTAAACTGCTCTATACATCATGGTGATTAACCTGATCAATCCAACTAACATTCTAGTGCATTAACATAAGAGATATTGATCCAAACAGTTTATGATACCTGCTAACAATGGACTCCAAATCACTCCAAATTCATCTAAACTAATCTCCTAACCACCTAGATCAATTCTACACTAACAAAATCATGCCTAACTAACTGAATCGAGCTGTGTGATTGAAAACTTACCTTGTGCAAAATCTTGCAAACAGCTATGGAGATGGAAGATCTGAGGCTTTTAAGTGTTGAATCTTGATCAATCCTTGAGGAACTTGATTCTGTATGCACAAACTTGGAGGTTCCTTGCTTGAATCATGCAATCCACTTGAACTTGTGATTTTGATGATCTTGAGAAAAGCACTCGAAAATGGATGATAACTACCAGAAAATTGCTTCAATTATGATCTATGATGATGATGGAATGAAATTGAATTGATTATGATGAAGATTGATAAAGAATTTGAGATATTTGGGATGAAACTTTTATGAAAAAGTGTGAGAAATCTTGTGAAATTCTTGGTGCAAATGAGGCCAACCCTTGCCAAATTCTCCTTTCATGAATATATAGACCCCAAATGAACATTCTAGATCCATCTTGCACATTCCCTTGTTTTCAAACTTTGGCTCATTTTTGATCATGTTTCTTAAATGATAAGCAACCATGGATAACTTCATTTTTTCCTTCTAAACTCAAAAAAGTGTATGAACCATTGTTCTTAGAATTGTTTTTCCATTCAAAATCATATATTGGAAGTCTCCATTTGGACTTGTAAATCTCCCAAACCATTTTCCAACTTGAAATTATTCACTTTATAAGCCTTTTTAGTTCATATTTTGACCTATCATGCAACTCCATGCTATGGGCTTCTCCAATAACTTGTGACCTTCTTTCTAGACTTAAAATCCCATTTGGAGCAAGTTTGATGTTGTAAGTTTTTCCATTTGAGGCCTCCTTGTATGAGTTTTGGGTATAGGTTAAAATGACCTGTAATTCACAAATGCCCAAAATACCCTTTGCTTGTCAAGACCATAAGTTGAGTTCTCCACATCATATGAAGGCATGCCATACCATTCTAGAAAGCTAAGACAATGAGGAACAATTCTTATGTTGACCAAGAATTCATTTGAAATCTCCTTGAGGGGTAAAACTAGCTTGGAAGTCAAGTCACTTTCACAGACAAAAGTTCAGACACCCCAGATGACCTGTAACCTGTAAGGACCATAACTTGAGTTCTATAAATCTCCTTGAGGTCTTCCACCACTCAAATTAAAGGTCTTGAGATCCTCTACAAGTTTCATGTTGGCCAAGAAGCCATTTGAAGTTAATATTTTGACTTATCTTGCTTGGAAGTTTGACCTAAACTAGGGGATTTTACAGAGAAACCCTAATTTAGTAACTCCTCTTCTCCTTGATTTCTCTTGAATTCTCCTTGTCATATCTCCATATCCTTCTTCATATGTCAAATGTTGATCCCCACATCTCTCCAATAGACTTGAATGCCCTCTTAAGTCAGTCAATTGACCTAGGGTTGACCTAGGGTTGACCCAGATGAAACCCTAGTTGACTGTCTTCAACTATAGCTCTTGTGCCTTCATCAATGACTTGTTTTCTTCTCCAAATGACTTTATAAGTCTCTCAAGATGTCTAGATGCTCTCCATACCTTCATTTCACAGCTCACAACCCTCTTGTTGATCCTCAGATACCCTCAGCTAGGAGATGGACTCAAGGCTTGATCTGCTAAACTCTTTGCTTTCAAATTCTTTCCTGATGACTTGAATGAGGTTGAATTGGGATAATAACCTCTTGCTAGGCCTCTAGAGATGAGAATAATGATTGGTCCCCTGTTGACTGACTTGCTATGCTTGTGCTATGCAGATGGTTAGTCTATGTACATGACTCTATATGCAAATGCTAATGATGATGAAACATAAATCCAAGGAATAAGGTTGAGCAAATTTTAGGGTGCAACAGTATGCAAACAATGCAATGCAAGTAACATGCAACAGGGACCAAATGCCATAGCTGAAAAGCCTGAACCATATCAAAAAGTCTCAGATAGACTCTCCAGAATTCCTCAAACCCTGGTCTCAGATAGACCTAAAACAAAGCTCCAACACTGGTCTCTGATAGACCCCATATCATAACTCTGACCGGTCTCTGGTAGACCTCATATCATACCTCCAGCTGGTATCTGACAGACCTCATAACTCTCCATAAATACCCAGGATCTCAGATCAAGAAATAACCGGTATCTGAAGGTCTAGTTACCTGCATAACCCCAAAACCCTCTCACAGGTAGGTGTCCTAGTAACTGACAAAAGTATGGCATCCTATGCGGTCGTCGGCGTCACAGACTTTCAGGGTTGATGATACGATTCCCAGAAGGAGTGGCATCATCAAATCCTGAAGAGGCCTCACTTAGCCAACTTCCAAATGATCGGTTCCCGGAGTCGACAATTCAGCTGACCAACAACCCTTCGACCCAAAGGGTAGAAAAAGAAGCCAACCAGAAGAACCTCGTCCGAGTGTAGATTTCGTGAGACACTAATGCAAGCAAAGCCGGCACGCGCCCACTACTTTCTACTCTAATTCTAGTTGCACTCAAGCCCAGGTACGGCTTATCTCTCAATCATAGAATCACCCGTCACACCCTAATACAGCAATAATAATCAATAATATAATGCTGAAAATAAAGGACAGAAATATAAATCCATACAAAATCCTCGACGGGAAAACAAGCGTTAGGATTGACTCTCTTAAGGGACGTTGGATCCCAAATGCATAAGGAACTATCGCAGTCCTTAGCAGCCAGGGGACGTTGGATCCCCAGCAGAGTCGCCAGCTGTCGCTACTGCGAAAATCGGCGCCGGCTGAACAGAAGAGTCGCCACCGTGCGTTATTTATCCCAACGGGGGGAAAGGAAACGCTCGAGGTAAACCTACCGCAAAACAGGGAAAGGAATGGTCATCGCAACCAAATCCTGGATTCGGGAGTCGGTTACGCAAGGGGAAGGTATTAGCACCCCTCACGTCCGTCGTACTCGACGGGATCCACGCTTGTTTTCTAGTATGGATTGTTATTCTATCTACTCTACAGGTCAGGGGTTAAAAAGAAAATAAAATGACTCGGCAAAGTATCGCACTTTATGCCTACGTATTCCCGTCTGGAACGAGAAATCAGAGTCAACGTAGTTCGCCTACCTACGGGAAAGGAGGGGAAGGTTGCTCGCTAGGATATCGCATCCTATGCCTACGTACTTTCATACAGCATGAAAGATCAGAGCAAACATAGTTCGGGCCACGTATGACACCAGTCTGTCTTGATTGTTTTTATTCCTTCTGAAAAAGGATTTTCCTGATTAACAGTCCAAGCGGACAAAAATGACGTTTTGATGAGTTCACATCCTTTTACGGAAGAAGTGTCTTTTATTGTGTTTGAAATATTTATTGTGTTTTTCTGTTTGATTTGAGAAAGAAGAGACAGAACTCTAATCTATGGTTGAAAAGGGAATCAAACTAACCTAATGTTATCATGCATGGGTTAAGACCTAATGTCTATCATGCTCCTCTCTTGCACGGAGAGAAACAGAGATCCTAAGGGAATAGACGGAAACAGAAACAATAGCAAATATAATAAAGCAGTAAAAATGCATGGATGCAGCAATACAAGCGAGGCAAGGGAGTCCCACTCAACCTCGAACCTAGAAAACAACAGGCAAAAGTGAACAGAATTCACTTTCAACCTAACAGGTTAAACAGCAAACAATACAGTCAGGGAAAACCAATCAATACATCAAGAATTAAACAGCAAAAATAAACAGCATCAGCAGCTCTGATCAACATCTATCTTCAAGTCATCTCCAAACAGCTACAAGCTTCAGGCAAGCCTCAATCTTTATCTCCACAGCCTTCAAGCAAGGTCTCTGTCATCAGTCTTCCATCTGCAATGGCTTTTCTTCAAGTCTCAATCTCCAAGAGGAATATCAGTCAATAAGATAGAATGAATGTTAAACAGTCAATTGCCTACCAAGGGTGGCTCATTAACTGTTAACATTATACAGACAATCTTCTCTCAAAAGTTCTATCTTTCAAATATATTCACTAATCCTTCCAAAGGAATGAGGTGGATATTTGAAAGAGACTTTGAATCATAGAGAAAGAATGGAGGCACACAAGACCTTCCATGTTTGTTAATCAAGTTCTCTATTCTAGAGCTCTGCCTAGCTCCTGAATCCTATACTCTTTAACAGCTGCCAGCAAAGGATCTCTTTATCAACTCTGGAAGTTGGACTTCATTCTCTTGATCTCCAATGGCTTCATCATCACAGTCTTCAGCTCTCCCAATCCCCAAGCAAACCCAATACCCCACACAGACAAATGAAATAACCCTAGAGAGGGCACACCACTCAGTCAAGCAAATACAAGCAGTATACTGATAGTAATAGTAGAATAGGGGAAACCTAGTAATTTCTAAGGGATCTATCATTTACCCATAACCCCTATAGTCCCATACCCCAAAGATTCAATCTACAACTCCTAAGGGAAATGATTCAATTCACCTATGTTATCTCCTAAACCCTAGTTTTGGTTCTCCTAATCACACCTAAACAAATCATCTAAAATTAAATCCTAAAATCATGAATTAAATTTTATATACAAGCTAAAGGTCTAAGCCAATCAACCTAAAAAGAATGGATCAAAAATATAAAAGCATCTAATCAAACTAAAATCAACAAATTCATGCATTAAACTAAACATTATTTAATCCTATTTAAAAGAAAAATATGCTAAAAATATAAAAACAAAATGAAATGTTAATTTTTTTGAATGATAATTTTCTTAACAAAATTATGAACAATATGCAAAAACAACCAATTAAAAACATGCAATTTTCAATTATTGTGAATTTTTTGAAGAATTAAAAAAATTTGAAAGAAATTAATATGGAATTAATTGGGATTAGGGGTGCATCAAGTAATAAAAATCAGTTAAAATAAGAGAATGGGCCCAGACTGGGGGGCGCGCATGGCAAGCGCGTCTGGGCCCATGGATCAGAAAACATAACAAAAAATAAAAAAAAAGAAACAAACGGTGCCAATAGCAAGCAATTCAGTTAAAATCAAGATTGGGCCTGCGTTTGGGGGTGGGATTAGCATTGGAATTCAGGCCCAGTGGTGCGTTTAAATGAAACGCTGAGTTTTGATGCTCAGAAGCATTCCCTCCAAATTTCAATTAAATGAGAGCCCTCGGATTCGTACTCAGGTCAATGGTCTTATGATCATCCAACGGTTGTCCATCATCGTCTCCAATCACCTTCTAGGGTTTTCAGAAAACCAGTCTCATGCATGCTCCTTCCATCTCCTCGTTCTCTCTCAACTCGCCATGAAAACAAAAACTTCCAAAGCCAAAATTAATCTACTTCTTCCCCTCTACACGACCATGGTAATAGTTCCTTCTAAAACTCAACCAAGCTTCAAACCCGATAGGTATAACATTCGGATTCCACCATTTTCACCTGTTATCAACCATGCCAAACCTTACTAATCTTTACCCTAGCATGATCTACATATTATGCTGATTACTCTAAGATATTTAGTGAAGATTATCAGGCCCTATCCCAAGTGTTCTAAGCCCTAACAGATTGTGCACTCCAATGGCAACCTCCATGGATTGGTCTCAAATTCACCAAAATCAATCACCTAACTATGCCTAACCATTCTAACCTAATGATTCACTATGATTCTAACTAAATCAAGCAATTCGAATGGATTATCAACCTGGTGTAAATGATGAAAACAGTTGCTGAATTCTTCAGATCCAATGCTTTCGATGCTCTGAACTTGATCCACACACTCAATTCTTTGTTCTGTATGCAAAGATTCTTGCTCCAATGCCTTAAATCTTGCAACCACAAAGTTCTTGCTTCTTGGATGATGAAATGGAACAGCACGAGTTCTTCTTCAATTCAACCAAATTCTGATGGAATTGTGATCTATGAAAGATGTTGATGATGATCAGATCAAGAAATGTTGAAATTAATGGAGATTTGATGAAGTTTGAGATGGTTTTGCAAAGTGGAAGAATGATGTGAAACTTGGTATCATGCACAAAATGAATCACCAACCATGGTATGAAGCCACTCAATGCAATATATAGATGAGAATAGAAACCTCTAGAACCTTGTAGAAACTTCCCATGCACACTTTCCTTGAATTTTGGATTATGTAACTTCTTTTGTAAGTAACCAAGCATATCTTTCAATTCTTGAACCAAACTCAAAAATCCACTTTTTCCAATGTTCTTAAAACATTTTTTCCAATCAAAATGACCTATAATTTCATCCCATTTGGCCAAATTATGAAAAATCTCAATTTTAGGTCATTTTTTATTCATTAAATTCACCAAATTTGAAACCTTGAGCTATGTGCCTTTCCAATCTTTCATGGTCACTTTTCTAGACTCAAAATGTCATTTGGAGCAAGTTTTATGTTGTGAAGTTTTCCATTTGAAGCTTCCTTGTATGAGTTTTGGGCATAGGCTTGAAATGACCTGTAATTCTCAGATGACCAAAATAACCTTTGCTTGCCAAGACCATAAGTAGAGTTCCACAAATCATATGAAGGCATACCATACCTTTCTAGAAATCTAAGACAATTAGGAACAACTCTTATGTTGACCAGAAATTCATTTGAAATCTCCTTGAGGGGTAAAAATTGCTTGGAAGACAAGTAACTTTCACAGACAAAATTTCAGATACCTCAGATGACCTGTAACTTGCAAGGACCATAACTTGAGTTCTATAAATCTCCTTGATGTCTTCCATCACTCAAATTAAAGTTCTTGAGATCCTATACCAGTTTCATGTTGGCCAAGGATCCATTTGAAGCTTGCATTTTGACTTATCTTGCTTGGAAGTTTGACCTAAACTAGGGGATTTTACACAGAAACCCTAATTTAGAAACTCCTCTTCTCCTTGATTTCTCTTGATTTATTCTTGGCACATCACCATATCCTTATTTACATGTCAAATTATGAACCCCACATCTCTTAGCTAGACCTTTAATGCCTTTCAATCAATCAATTGACCTAGGGTTGACCCAGATGAAACCCTAGTTGACTGTCTTCAATTGCAGCTCTTGTGATCACCTCAATGACTTGCCTCCTTCTCCAAATGAATTTCTAAGTCTTCCATGATGTCTAGATACCCTCTATGCTCAATTCACAGCTCACCACTTCTTTGATGATATTCAGATGCCCTCAGATAGGAGATAGATTCACTGCTTGATCCATTGACTTCTTAGCTTTCAAATTCTTTCTGATGACTTGAATATGCTTGAATTTGAATAATAACCTCTTGATAGGCTCATAGAGATGAGAATAGTGATTGGTCCCTTGTTGGATGATTTGCTATGCTATGCTATGCAGAGGATTAGACTATGTACATGACTCTATATGCAAATGCTAATGTAATTGAAACATAAACCAAGTGAAGAAGGTTGAGCAAATTTTAGGGTGCAACAGCTGCCCCTATTCAAGCGACTTGGACCCGATTGGGTGAAGAGCGAACGACCTTCAAACATTCGAGGTACGAGACGGTTGAATACTAAGAACCCGGAAATTTGCCAACCGCAGAAATAAACTGCACCGCTGCTTGGAGAACGACATTCATCAACTGAATCTAACTATTACAGCAACCAACTGATCCATTAGCGACCGTGCTGGGGATTATTTTCATCAGCCTGAAAAAGATTCTATCATCGCAGGGATAGAACTTTGTCCATGTTAGGACGCCTGTTTCGTCAACACAAAGAAACCTCAACTAAAACTTGTCCACGTTAGTACTCGATCTGTCGTCAACCCGGAGCAATCTCGACGACTTCGCTAGGGATAACTCGTCCGCATTTCATCAGAAATAAATCGTCCACGTTAGGAATAACCTTTTCCACGTTAGGAATAACCTTTCCACGTCAGGAATAACTTCTTTTCTGGATCTGTCCACGTCAGGACTAAACTTCGTCTGGATCTGTCCACGTCAGGACTAAACTCTTCCACGTCAGTAATACTCTCTTTCCACGTAAGGAATACATCTTCTTTCCACGTAAGGAATACGTCTTATTTCCACGTAAGGAATACGTCTTCTTTCCACGTAAGGAATCAACTTCTTTCCACGTAAGGAAACCACCTTGATCTGTCCACGTAAGGACTCCAATCTTTCCACGTAAGGAATACAATCTTTCCACGTAAGGAATCCAACTTTCCACGTAAGGAATCACATCTCTTTCCACGTAAGGAATCTATCTTTCCACGTAAGGCATAACTTCTTTCCACGTAAGGAATAATTTCTTTCCACGTAAGGAACTAACTTGTCCACGTTAGGACTACATCGTCCACGTTAGGACCCACCTTTCCACGTTAGGAATAACTCTCTTCTTGATTTGTCCACGTAAGGACTCCAACTTTCCACGTAAGGGATACACTTGTCCACGTCAGGACTCACGTTTCGTCTTGATTTGTCCACGTCAGGACTCAACTCTTGACTTGCTGAGGAAATAAAAATCTGTCCACGTCAGGACTCACGCACCTTCGACCCGCTGGGGAACTAAAACTTGTCCACGTCAGGACTCACATCTCAACTTGCTGAAGAAATAAAACTTGTCCACGTCAGGACTTGCGCTTCTTATCATCACGAAAAACTATAAACTTGTCCACGTCAGGACGCTCATTTCACCATTACGAATAAAGATGTCTGCTGGAAATAAATTGTCCACGTCAGGACACCAACACGAAGAGTAATCAACTTTGTCCACGTCAGGACTTCACATTCAATCAATTCTGAGTAATCGAACCTGTCCACGTTAGGACTAGCACATATCGTCAACCTGAGGAAATCAACCTGTCCACGTCAGGACTCCCACTTCTCCAGCCTGAAGAAAATCCATCAATAAAATTGTCCACGTCAGGACTCTCTCCTCCATTGGTCCCACACCACAACCTTTTAGCACTGACGCGACAGCGACTTTGAGGTGGACTTTACTGGGGATATCTGGAAACCCAAACTCCCGGACGCCTGTTCTGATAACCGGCGGCAGCCTCTGAAATTCTGATTCATGAAACCCTTTGATGACAAATAACTCTGCTTGGGGACAAGGAGATATTCATCATGGTAACTCTGGCGGGGAAAACAAGAGAAATTTACACAAATAACTCTGCTCGGAGACGAAGAGAACTTAACCGAATAACTCTTGTGGGGAATAATGCCAAAGCTGACATTATCATTGACTGTCTCACGTCGAGATCTTGAATGTTTGGTAATTCATTTGAGCAAGAGCTCCCTCAACCTGCATGAGAAACAACACTTGAACACAAACGGTTGGTCACCCTGGTTTATGTTTCAAAATGCATATGTTTGACAATGACGCAATGCTCCATTCGACATGGGAATGCTACGCGTTTTTATTTGGTGGATGCAAATATGACACTATATACCGATGCAAATGCAGTCTCGAACGGCTGGGATACAGGAAACCGCTTCAGCAAAATAAATGTCGAAGACAATGCCGACTCCGCTGGGGATAGCCAGGTGCTGCAGAATTATTCCAGCAAAATAAATGCTGGAAAAGTGAAGTCAACCCTGCTGGGGAATATAACTCTGTTGGGGAATAGCAGATGCGCCTGGTATGATTGGACTTCCGCTGGAGAGTGAACGGGTATCGCACGATATTCTGACAAAATAAATGCCAAGGCGCCCAACCAACTCTGGCGGGGAGAGTCTTAATCTTCGAGTTCCCCTGGGAGGAAGGAAAACACTTGCTGAAAGAGAACTCTGTTGAGGACGAACCAATTCTCTTGGGGGAAATCGACTGACTCCGCTGGGGGAGAGTAAATGACCCTGCGGGGAAAGGTGAACTGTCTGAATACAACTCACAAATATTAATCTTCTGCTGCTAACCCACTCTGCTTGAGATAAGGAATCCTTCTGGGGGACACCACACTGTCTGAACACAGCCTACAATCTTGGAACCGCCAAACTCTGCTGAGAATGTCCTTTGAATAAGCCACGACTAGCCGGGGAATTTGATCCTTCTTCAGTAAGGGACATTGCATCTTGGAAGTACGACCCGCGTGGGGAGCGAGTCTTTCGTTACAATCTTCTAATCCATACTACAATCTTTTGATCATTCTCTTCATACGGCTATGAACCCTGCAACACCACAAACAAGACAAGACAAGCCTATACAACCAAATCTATTCAGGTTAGCGTTAGTGACATCATTTTCAGTTAGTTCAAAGTTTTAGCAATTATTGGCAAGGGCCAGTGACGTTATACACATGCTAGTTTCATTAAACCTAGGCGTTTATCATGCACAAAACAGTAAAGAACCAGCATCAAATACTGAATAACATATTGTATTGATTGGGCCCCTGAATGGGCGGAGTTTTGTACACGGGATGTAACTCCTGAAAAGAGGAAGCTACGCACAACAAATATACAAGTATGCACAAGAAGCATAAATATGATGACAAATCAAATTTATACACATGTCGGCAACGAGATGCAGACGAACATCACGAACTGATCCTTCTATGACTCGCCCGACTCTAATGCTTTCCCGGTATCCACACTTCCGAAGAGATTGTATCCGATAATCAACCCCTCAGGTATATTCTCCCGCACCAAAGCTCAAATGCAGTATCAAATTCGGACCGCAGTCATTTGCTTTTCAAATCCCTAACTTTTGCGTGAACCGCCCTTTACGGGTTTTCAGTTCACCGGGATACCCCTTTTTGCCGAAGCCGCCCAGTGTAGGTTTTCAACTTCGCGGGTGTACATTTTTTTCAATTTTATCCCTAACTTTTGCCCGAACCTTTCATTCTGTTTTTGGTTCGCCAGGATGCCCCATTTTTGCCTGGACTCTCTTTTTTTGTCCAGCGGGTCAATTTTAAGCAAAGTATTTTTTAACTGCGTCCGAATTCACAGGCGACGTAAAGTCTTCACCGTCCATGGTGGACAACAACAACGCTCCTCCTGAAAAGACTTTTCTGATAACATATGGCCCTTCGTAGTTGGGGGTCCACTTGCCCCTGTGATCTGCCTGCGGCGGGAGAATCCTTTTCAGCACAAGGTCGCCCGTCTGAAAGCTCCAAGGATGTATCTTATTATCATATGCTTTCTTCATTCGGCTCTGGTACAAACGACCGTATGCTAGAGAAGCTAGCCTCTTCTCATCCATTAAACTCAGTTGGTTCAACCTATTTTTCACCCATTCTGCCTCATCTAGTTGGACGTCTCGTAGTACTCTCAGAGAGGGAATCTCGACTTCCAATGGTAGCACTGCTTCCATTCCGTATACCAGCGAGAACGGGGTTGCCCCGGTTGATGTGCGTACTGTCGTACGATAACCGTGCAAAGCAAAAGGTAGAATCTCGTGCCAATCCTTATAGGTCACCACCATCTTTTGAACGATCTTCTTTATATTCTTGTTGGCCGCTTCAACAGCGCCATTCATCTTGGGTCGGTAAGGGGAGGAGTTGTGATGTTCGATCTTGAAATTCTGACAGAGCTCCTTCATCACTTTGTTATTCAGGTTTGAACCGTTGTCAGTGATTATCCGCTCGGGGATCCCATATCTGCAAATGATATCTCTCTTGATGAATCTGGCCACCACCTGCTTAGTCACATTTGCATAAGATGCCGCTTCCACCCATTTGGTGAAATAATCGATTGCTACTAGAATAAACCGGTGCCCATTAGAAGCTGTCGGCTCGATCTTTCCAATCATATCGATTCCCCACATCGAGAATGGCCATGGCGATGACATCACATTCAGAGGACTTGGAGGCACATGGATCTTATCAGCATAGATTTGGCACTTGTGGCACTTCTTCGCAAACTTAAAGCAATCAGTTTCCATAGTAAGCCAAAAATAACCTGCCCGCAGCAGCTTCCTTGTCATAGCATGCCCACCAGCATGCGTACCAAAGGTACCCTCATGTATTTCCTCCATGAGCAGCTTTGCCTCTTTTTCATCTACACAACGGAGCAACACCAAGTCGTGATTTCTTCTGTATAAGACACCATCCGGATTCAAATAGAAATTACCCGCCAATCTCCTGAGAGTCTTCTGATCTTGACTGGATGCCCCAGCCGGATACTCTTTGTTCTTCAGGAAATTAAGGATATCAAAATACCATGGTTTGTCGTCAGATGCTTCGTCAATAGCAAATACGAAGGCAGGTCTGTCAAGCCGAGAGATAACAATTCTGGGAGCCTCGTTCCAGAAGTTGACTTTGTACATGGAAGACAAAGTGGCCAGGGCGTCAGCCATCTGATTCTTCGCTCGCGGTACATGATGCAATTCAACCTTGTCAAAGAAAGGCAATAATCTCCTCGCATAGTTCATGTACGATATCAAATTGGGCTGACGTGTCTCCCATTCTCCTTTTATTTGATTCACCACCAGAGCTGAGTCTCCGTATACGTCTAGATTTTTGATCCGCAAATCAATGGCTTCTTCAAGCCCCATTATACAAGCTTTGTATTCGGCTTCATTTTTGGTAACCGGAAAGGTCAATCAAGCGGTAAACGGGATGTGCGACCCGTGTGGAGTAGTGATGATTGCCCCTATTCCGCTACCGTAGGCGTTCACAGCTCCGTCAAATATCAACTTCCACTTGGAACCTAATTCTGGTCCTTCGTCTGGAAAAGGCTCTTCACAATCTTTCATCTTTAGGTACATGATATCCTCGTCAGGAAAATCAAACCTCATCGATTGGTAATCTTCAATAGGCTGCTCTGCCAAGTACTCAGACAGTACACTCCCCTTTATTGCCTTTTGCGAGACATACTGGATGTCATATTCAGTCAAGACCATCTGCCAACGGGCAATTCTCCCTGATAATGCCTGCTTTTCGAATACATATTTGATAGGATCCATCTTCGAGATGAGCATGGTTGTATGATTCAGCATGTATTGCCTCAAACGCTTGGCGGCCCAGGCTAGCGCGCAACAAGTTTTTTCAAGCATTGAATATCGAGATTCACATTCAGTAAATTTCTTACTCAAGTAGTAGATCGCATGCTCTTTTCTTCCTGTCTCGTCGTGTTGACCGAGAACACAACCCATGCTTCCCTCAAGAACTGTCAAATACATAATCAAGGGTCTCCCTGCCACTGGGGGTATCAAAATAGGAGGCTCCTGCAAATACTGCTTTATTTTATCGAACGCCTTTTGACAATTTTCGTTCCACGTTACTACTTGATGTTTTTTCAACAACTTGAATAATGGTTCACACGTAGCAGTTAGGTGAGATATGAACCGGGCAATATAGTTCAACCTCCCTAAAAACCCGCGCACCTCTTTCTCTGTTTTAGGCGTCGGCATCTCTCGTATTGCTTTTATTTTTGCAGGATCAACCTCTATTCCCTTTTCACTCACGATAAACCCCAGCAGTTTACCCGATCTCACCCCGAAGGTGCACTTGTTAGGGTTCAGTCTCAGCCTGAACTTCCTAAGCCTTTTGAATAACTTTAGCAGATTCACCAAATGCTCTTCCTCCGTCTGGGATTTGGCAATCATATCATCAACATAAACTTCGATCTCTTTATGCATCATATCATGGAAAAGGGTCGTCATTGCACGCTGATACGTTGCCCCAGCATTCTTTAATCCGAAGGGCATCACTTTATAACAAAATGTTCCCCAAGGCGTTATGAAAGTAGTCTTCTCCATGTCCTCTGGCGCCATTTTAATCTGATTATAGCCCGAGAAGCCATCCATGAAAGAGAATACGGAGAATTGAGCAGTGTTGTCAACTAGCACATCGATATGAGGAAGTGGAAAATCGTCTTTTGGGATCGCTTTATTTAAATCACAGTAATCTACGCACATTCTCACCTTACCGTCTTTCTTTGGCACTGGTACAATATTAGCGACCCATGAGGGATATTTTGTCACAGCTAGGAAACCAGCATCCCACTGTTTTTGAACTTCCTCTTTAATCTTTACCGCCATATCGGGTCTAGTTCTGCGAAGCTTCTGCTTGACCGGCGGGCATTCTTCTTTCAACGGCAGACGGTGCACAACCATATCTGTATCAAGCCCTGGCATGTCTTTATACGACCAAGCGAACACATCACTATACTCTCTGAGCATTTCAACCAGTCTTCGCTTGACGTCGCTCTGCAGCACGGCTCCTATTCGGATATTCTTTTCAACCCCTTCCGACCCCAGATTAATAATTTCGATGACCTCCTCATGAGGCAGAATGACTCTTTCTTCTTGCTTCACCAACCAAGACAATTCTTCGGGAACGTCAGCATCTTCAACAATCTCTTCTTCGGCCTGAAATACCGGATGCTCAAAGTCGGGACGAGTCATAGGTGGTTCAATGATGTCATCTGAAAATGTTATCCTGCAAAAGGAATGGTTAAATGCTTCAAAATGCGTATAAAGCGAATAACCGCGTTGCCATTTTATTGAAAAATACAAAACAAGAAAAACAGAGATCGCAATATTTGCACATGAAAAAACGCCTTTTATTTAATGATAAACACGCAATGTTCATAACAGCACAGCCCTAAGCAAATCATGATGCCCCGGGCAAGACACCAGATTGTTCAACAATTAAAAAACAAAGCATTACTGTTTAAGAGTCACACGAACAATCTCCTGAATAGACCAGTTGCACAATCCCTGTCCTGGCACGCTCGGCTGAATCCAGGCGTCCATATCGCAGTCGTTGTCTCCTTCGTCAGACTCTGAAGCAGCGTTGATGGTCTCATGACATACTCCACTAGCAGTGATAGTTATTGGTCCTCTGAAACGGGGTGCCCCCACAGCAGGGGTTGATGACGACGGTTGATATCCCAGCCCAAACCGGTCCATCTTCACGGGAATATCCAGCACTTTGCCCCAGCCCTTTGTTTCACCAGTCTCTACTAGAGCTTGAGCTTCTTTATATGACGAGACGGCTACCTCCGACGCTTTGCTCGGCCCGGGACCTTTGTCCTTGATGCGCAACCCTTCAAATGCCTGACAGGGTGTTTCGTGAATCTCTCCATCGACCTCCACATACTTAAATGACGACAGATGGCTGACCAGGATGTCTTCTTCTCCACATACAGTGACCACGCTATCTCCTACCATATATTTCAACTTTTGATGCAAGGTAGACGTGACTGCCCCAGCCCCATGGATCCAGGGTCGTCCAAGAAGGCAGCTATATGCAGGCTGGATGTCCATGATATAAAATTCAGTCGCGAAAACCTCCGGCCCCACCTGTAGAGGTAATGTTATAGATCCAAAAACTGTTTTTCGCGTACCATCAAACGCCCTAACCACCAAGTCACTGGGCGTGCACAGGATTCCTCTGACATCTAGCTTCATCATCGCTTTCTTGGGCAGCACATTTAAGGATGATCCGGTGTCTACCAGTACATGAGACATGACTGATCCTCTACACTCGACAGATATGTGCAGCGCCATATTATGCTCTCTCCCTTTCGGGGTCAAATCGAAGTCTGTAAAGCCCAAGCTATGGCCTGCATTCACATGTGCCAACACTCCCTTCAGCTGATTCACGGAAACATCTTGGGGTACGAAGGAAGTATCCAGGACCTTCAGCAATGCATTTCTGTGAGCTTCAGAACACAATAGCAACGACAGTATAGATATCTTTGACGGCGTCTGTTGCAAATGCTCAACAATCTTATAATCGCTTTTACGAATCAAGCGCATGAACTCTTCCACATCTTTCGATGCCGCTTCTTTTTCCTTCCCCTGCACTGGGACATTCTCAATCATCTTTCCCTTTCCCTTCGCCAGTCTTTCGGCCTCTACCTCAGGCGAGATAAAGATCCTCCCACTCCTTGTCATACCTCCGGTACCAACAACATTATCTACAGTCTCAGCTGGCTGCTTATTAACATCAATCTTTACTCCGTCACAGTACACTTCCAACCCATATGACCAAGGGACTGCTTTTGTGCTCTCGTACGGAATTGGTCCGGCCTTAGTGATAGTGATCGGCGGTCGCTGGGCCGGTGCCGTTATGGTGATCGTCTTCCGAGGAATCATTACAGTGGCCACATCACTTTGCTTGTCTACCAATGCCCCTGCAGGTTCTTCAATCGCTGCTCGGTCAAATTGCAGTGTGCCGCCATCTATTAAAGCCTGAATACCCTTCTTTAAGTCATCACACCCCCCAGCTAGGGTCCAGCATTCTAAACAATACTCGTCGCACCCAGGATAGACACCCCCTTGCAATAATCGGCTCTTTATCTCGCTCAACGGTGTCTTTAGATCATCGACATTCATAATCAAATTCAAACCCTCCTCAGTTAAAATGGCGTTTTCCCCATGATTAGGCATGGGCTTTTGCACTATATTCGGACCCGCCTTTCCAAAATTGATAGCCTTACTATCCAATAGATCCTGCACAACATGCTTGAACGCATGACAACCCTCTACATCGTGGCCCGGGGCCCCATAGTGGAATTCACAGTGCCTGCTTTCATCATAGCCGTACGGAGGAGTGCCCGTTATTGGTGCCAGAGTTCTCTTCTCTACCAAGTTCAAACCCAATAACGTTTGTAACAAATCTGCATACGTTGAAGGAGGCTTTTCAAACACCCTCCTTGGTTTACCCCCCTGAAATCTGCGCTGGGCAGGCTGTGCCCCCTGATGTGGCTGCTGTTGCTGTTGTTGTTGTTGTTGAAATGGTTGTTGCTGAAACGGAATAGTAACACTCGCCACCTGCTGCGGCTGATTATACTGGTTCCGACCTCTGCCCCGGCCTCGGCCTCGGCCCCCAAACACTGCGCTTGCATCGCCCTAACGGTGCCCACCAAAAGCCTTTCTATTGCTGCCAGATGCAGTAGATTCCTCCGCTTGGAATCTTCCCTGTTTAATGTTGCTTTCAATCTTTTCTCCCATCAGAATTAAGTCTGAGAAACTGCCCAAAGATGTGTGAAACAACTTGTCATAAAACATGCCGGTGAATGTTCCTATGAACATGTCATTCATTTCCTTGTCCTCTAGAGGAGGATGGACCCTAGCAGCCATGTCGCGCCATCTCTGCGCATACTCTTTAAAGCTCTCGCCCTTCTTCTGGGATAACCCTTGCAATTGGACCCGGTTGGGTGCCAAGTCGCTGTTATACTTATAGTGAGCTACAAATGCCTCTGTCAGCTGCTTCCATGTCTTGATATGAGTTGGCTCCAATCCCATATACCACTCGAGGGAAGGGCCCGACAAACTATCTTGAAAGAAATGCATTAGCATCCTCTCATCAGTTGAATACGCCGACATCCTTCTGTAATATGACCACACGTGCACTTTCGGACAGGTGTCCCCTTTATACTTGTCAAATGTAGGAGCTTTGAATTTGATTGGCACCCTCAGGCCAGGCACCAGACCCATTGTTGACATGTCTAAGCCAACAGCACTTTGATTTACGACCCCCCTCATCTGCTCTTCTAGCATTCTGATTCTCTGGGAGTCATCCATCGACCCTTCGAAACCTCCACCGGAGAAAGCGTCCTCTTGCTGATCTTCCTGCCAGTTACCATTCCCAGCTCCATACCCATCGTATCCATTGTTGCGGCCAGCTCTGGTCTGATTCATTATCGGGCCTCGCCCTCTGGTGCCGTACCCCTGAGCAACTCCAGCAGGTCCAAAAGCCATTAACCCAGCGCCATTTCCATTTCCGAATCCTCCATAACCCTGATTAGTCATACCAAATCCGTCTTGCCCAAAGCCTTGAGCATTGAAACCATATTTCCCAGCATTATCGAATCCCTGGTCATTGAACCCGAATCCAGCATTACCGAAGCCGTTGCCTCCCATATTATCACCCAGGTTAACATCTCCAAGCCCAACGTTATGGACAGCAGTCTCGTTCCCAATTCCAACGTTACCGTTCCCAGCAGCAGTACCGTTGTTGACATTGACAGCAGGTATATTGACTACAGGTGGAGCCACTGGTGTGGGAGTACCATCCCCATGAACAATATCGACTCGCACAGACTGATGATCCTCATTTCCATGCCCAGCATTTCTTGCCAACAGAGGTTGCACCATAGCTTGCAAATTCTCCTGACCTTTTGCAATAGTCTCCATTGTCTGCATGAAGAGCGCCAGCTTCTCATGCATATCTTGCATCTCGTTCTGCATTTGATCCATGATTCTTCGGCAGTTGGTGCGAGTGGAGTATCGGTGTGGGCGTTGATCTTCAATCCTGAAAAGACCTGGTACAGTGCAAGGAATGAGATATCATCCAATAATCACCTGTAATGCAATATGAATATGAATGCAATGCAATATGTGTCTGTGCATTAGGGAATATCATTCCCCGATTCTAGTGCGAGTGTGCCAGTGCAGTGACAGTGCTAGCAATACGGTGATCGGAGCCGAATCATAGAAAGCCTCATATATTGCAGAGAAATCCATTAAGCCAAGAATACAAATATCACTGAGTACAATAAGAAGGCATGACCTCAACCAACAATCCTGGTGATGGTCAGCACTATGCAAATAAAGCATCAATACATGAAATGGTCAAATACACTCATAAGCCTGATACTCTTCTAGCAACTTCTTGGTCTCTGGATGACTTGGTCGGGTAAGCAGACCCTCAACAAGCTGGTTTCTTCTCTTGAGAACACGTCGCACGTCACCAGCGGTTTCCTCCCATGCCCCTTCTCCGAAGCGATCCTCTAGCTTCCGCTTCTGAGACACAGCTTCGTTCCTGCCTTCGATGGCCTTGTTCAATGCATTCTAGAGACTATACCTGGTCATCACTTCTTCTTCATACTTCTTAATGCTAGCCTTCAACTGCTCTTCAAGGTCAGAAATTTGCTGCTTCAATTTATCCTCCCTCTTTTTATTGTTGGTTAGCGTAGCATTCCAAGTCTTGTTACAAGAAGAGATTTCTCGGTGTGCGGCATCGAGTGCTTTCTTTTTGGCTTCCAACATGTCATGGGAGCTTCTGAACTCTTGACCCAGACGTTCGCGCTTTTTTTTCTCTTCAGTCAACTCAGCACCTAGTCTGTTTACTAGCTCGATCTGCTGTTGGAAAGCATGCACAACCTTGTTTTTCTCACTGCGTATCTGAGCTAGCTCCTGCTCTAGCCCTTCGTTGATCTTCATCAAGGCTTCCTTTTCCTTAACCACTTGCTCGTAGGCTTCCCTAGTAACAGTGGTTGGTTCTTCCACTGGAATATGAACGGGGACTGGTGCAGCTGGAAATGGCATCAGTAATTGTCTTGCTCTCTCTTGGATCCAAACTCTGTATGGTGCATAAGCCTGACAATCATTCTTCCCCAACAGTGGCTTCCCTCTTCTGTTAATACGCATCCAGGCATGCTGCAGCTTGGCTAGTAACTCTCCCTTCAAATCACCGGTGAAGTACAGAGATTCCTGTACTTCTTCCTCCTTTGGTGGGTTCTTCAACGTGTATCCAAACTGGCGAACGAACAGAGAAGGGTTGTAATTAATACACCCTTTTCTTCCTATCAACGGAACATTAGGGTACCCAGAACAACTGAAAATAAGCTCAAACCCCAACAAGTCTCGGTCAAACCACTCAATGTCTTCGGAAGATAACCTCGTCAGGCGCTCTGGCCAGTTAGCTGTAGTTGCACTATCCACAAAAGGTCCCTTCAGAGGAAGGTGGCTCTTAAACCACATGTTCAACAGCAGCGCACAACAGTAAACAGTCTTCCCTCTTCTATTTTCATTTTTGTAGTGCAATGAATGATAGAAGTCTCCGATCAAAGTGGGCACCGGGTTGCCAGCAGCAAACAGATGGAGAGCGTCCAAGTCCACAAAATTGGGTAAGTTGGGAAACAGCACTATTCCGTAAATGCATAGAGCTAAGATAGCATTAAAAACTATCCAGCACCCGCTCTTAGCATACTCTTGAGCTTTTCCAACCAGAAAATCGAGGGAGAAACCTGGGACCCCAAGCCAAGAAGTCACTAATAGTTCAGCAGCGTTCATGTGCAAGGCCTTAGCTAAGTCCTCCAGCTTGGGCTCAGCAGCAGAGTGAATAAAGGGGACCTTGTTCTGTACTGGTAGCTCAGTAAACTCCACATACTCTTCAATGGTAGGCCCCAAAATAAAGTCAGCAAACGTGAAACATCTCAATGCCGGGTCATAGAATTGCATCAAGGTGTACAACCCATTCATCTCAACAGCAGTTGGCTTACAGACTAATCTCAGCAATCTTCCATGACTCATCCTGAAACTTCTCCTAACCTCCTCATCAGCAAGGGACATCAGACCAAGTAAGGGAGTAATGTCAGGTGTAGGCAACTTGTACGCAACTGTCTTCCTCAAACCAACCATGATCAATGAGCAGAAGTCCGGGCACTAGAACCAGGGAATATGCAAATGCACCTGCAGCACAGACACACGTTAATGAGATGCAATGATAATGGGTATGCAAACAATGCAATGCAACTAACATGCAATAGGGACCAAATGCCATAGCTGAAAAGCCTGAACCATATCAAAAAGTCTCAGATAGACTCTCCAGAATTCCTCAAACCCTGGTCTCAGATAGACCTAAAACAAAGCTCCAACACTGGTCTCTGATAGACCCCATATCATAACTCTGACCGGTCTCTGGTAGACCTCATATCATACCTCCAGCTGGTATCTGACAGACCTCATAACTCTCCATAAATACCCAGGATCTCAGATCAAGAAATAACCGGTATCTGAAGGTCTAGTTACCTGCATAACCCCAAAACCCTCTCACAGGTAGGTGTCCTAGTAACTGACAAAAGTATGGCATCCTATGCGGTCGTCGGCGTCACAGACTTTCAGGGTTGATGATACGATTCCCAGAAGGAGTGGCATCATCAAATCCTGAAGAGGCCTCACTTAGCCAACTTCCAAATGATCGGTTCCCGGAGTCGACAATTCAGCTGACCAACAACCCCTTCAACCCAAAGGGTAGAAAAAGAAGCCAACCAGAAGAACCTCGTCCGAGTGTAGATTTCGTGAGACACTAATGCAAGCAAAGCCGGCACGCGCCCACTACTTTCTACTCTAATTCTAGGTGCACTCAAGCCCAGGTCCGGCTTATCTCTCAATCATAGAATCACCCGTCACACCCTAATACAGCAATAATAATCAATAATATAATGCTGAAAATAAAGGACAGAAATATAAATCCATACAAAATCCTCGACGGGAAAACAAGCGTTAGGATTGACTCTCTTAAGGGACGTTGGATCCCAAATGCATAAGGAACTATCGCAGTCCTTAGCAGCCAGGGGACGTTGGATCCCCAGCAGAGTCGCCAGCTGTCGCTACTGCGAAAATCGGCGCCGGCTGAACAGAAGAGTCGCCACCGTGTGTTATTTATCCCAACGGAGGGAAAGGAAACGCTCGAGGTAAACCTACCGCAAAATGGGGAAAGGAATGGTCATCGCAACCAAATCCTGGATTCGGGAGTCGGTTACGCAAGGGGAAGGTATTAGCACCCCTCACGTCCGTCGTACTCGACGGGATCCACGCTTGTTTTCTAGTATGGATTGTTATTCTATCTACTCTACAGGTCAGGGGTTAAAAAGAAAATAAAATGACTCGGCAAAGTATCGCACTTTATGCCTACGTATTCCCGTCTGGAACGAGAAATCAGAGTCAACGTAGTTCGCCTACCTACGGGAAAGGAGGGGAAGGTTGCTCGCTAGGATATCGCATCCTATGCCTACGTACTTTCATACAGCATGAAAGATCAGAGCAAACGTAGTTCGGGCCACGTATGACACCAGTCTGTCTTGATTGTTTTTATTCCTTCTGAAAAAGGATTTTCCTGATTAACAGTCCAAGCGGACAAAAATGACGTTTTCATGAGTTCACATCCTTTTACGGAAGAAGTGTCTTTTATTGTGTTTGAAATATTTATTGTGTTTTTCTGTTTGTTTTGAGAAAGAAGAGACAGAACTCTAATCTATGGTTGAAAAGGGAATCAAACTAACCTAATGTTATCATGCATGGGTTAAGACCTAATGTCTATCATGCTCCTCTCTTGCACGGAGAGAAACAGAGATCCTAAGGGAATAGACGGAAACAGAAACAATAGCAAATATAATAAAGCAGTAAAAATGCATGGATGCAGCAATACAAGCGAGGCAAGGGAGTCCCACTCAACCTCGAACCTAGAAAACAACAGGCAAAAGTGAACAGAATTCACTTTCAACCTAACAGGTTAAACAGCAAACAATACAGTCAGGGAAAACCAATCAATACATCAAGAATTAAACAGCAAAAATAAACAGCATCAGCAGCTCTGATCAACATCTATCTTCAAGTCATCTCCAAACAGCTACAAGCTTCAGGCAAGCCTCAATCTTTATCTCCACAGCCTTCAAGCAAGGTCTCTGTCATCAGTCTTCCATCTGCAATGGCTTTTCTTCAAGTCTCAATCTCCAAGAGGAATATCAGTCAACAAGATAGAATGAATGTTAAACAGTCAATTGCCTACCAAGGGTGGCTCATTAACTGTTAACATTATACAGACAATCTTCTCTCAAAAGTTCTATCTTTCAAATATATTCACTAATCCTTCCAAAGGAATGAGGTGGATATTTGAAAGAGACTTTGAATCATAGAGAAAGAATGGAGGCACACAAGACCTTCCATGTTTGTGAATCAAGTTCTCTATTCTAGAGCTCTGCCTAGCTCCTAAATCCTATACTCTTTAACAGCTTCCAGCAAAGGATCTCTTCATCAACTCTGGAAGTTGGACTTTATTCTCTTGATCTCCAATGGCTTCATCATCACAGTCTTCAGCTCTCCCAATCCCCAAGCAAACCCAATACCCCACACAGACAAATGAAATAACCCTAGAGAGGGCACACCACTCAGTCAAGCAAATACAAGCAGTATACTGATAGTAATAGTAGAATAGGGGAAACCTAGTAATTTCTAAGGGATCTATCATTTACCCATAACCCCTATAGTCCCATACCCCAAAGATTCAATCTACAACTCCTAAGGGAAATGATTCAATTCACCTATGTTATCTCCTAAACCCTAGTTTTGGTTCTCCTAATCACACCTAAACAAATCATCTAAAATTAAATCCTAAAATCATGAATTAAATTTTATATACAAGCTAAAGGTCTAAGCCAATCAACCTAAAAAGAATGGATCAAAAATATAAAAGCATCTAATCAAACTAAAATCAACAAATTCATGCATTAAACTAAACATTATTTAATCCTATTTAAAAGAAAAATATGCTAAAAATATAAAAACAAAATGAAATGTTAATTTTTTTGAATGATAATTTTCTTAACAAAATTATGAACAATATGCAAAAACAACCAATTAAAAACATGCAATTTTCAATTATTGTGAATTTTTTGAAGAATTAAAAAAATTTGAAAGAAATTAATATGGAATTAATTGGGATTAGGGGTGCATCAAGTAATAAAAATCAGTTAAAATAAGAGAATGGGCCCAGACTGGGGGGCGCGCATAGCAAGCGCGTCTGGGCCCAGGGATCAGAAAACATAACAAAAAATAAAAAAAAGAAACAAACGGTGCCAATAGCAAGCAATTCAGTTAAAATCAAGATTGGGCCTGCGTTTGGGGGTGGGATTAGCATTGGAATTCAGGCCCAGTGGTGCGTTTAAATGAAACGCTGAGTTTTGATGCTCAGAAGCATTCCCTCCAAATTTCAATTAAATGAGAGCCCTCGGATTCGTACTCAGGTCAATGGTCTTATGATCATCCAACGGTTGTCCATCATCGTCTCCAATCACCTTCTAGGGTTTTCAGAAAACCAGTCCCATGCATGCTCCTTCCATCTCCTCGTTCTCTCTCAACTCGCCATGAAAACAAAAACTTCCAAAGCCAAAATTAATCTACTTCTTCCCCTCTACACGACCATGGTAATAGTTCCTTCTAAAACTCAACCAAGCTTCAAACCCGATAGGTATAACATTCGGATTCCACCATTTTCACCTGTTATCAACCATGCCAAACCTTGCTAATCTTTAACCTAGCATGATCTACATATTATGCTGATTACTCTAAGCTATTTAGTGAAGATTATCAGGCCCTATCCCAAGTGTTCTAAGCCCTAACAGATTGTGCACTCCAATGGCAACCTCCATAGATTGGTCTCAAATTCACCAAAATCAATCACCTAACTATGCCTAACCATTCTAACCTAATGATTCACTATGATTCTAACTAAATCAAGCAATTCGAATGGATTACCAACCTGGTGTAAATGATGAAAACAGTTGCTGAATTCTTCAGATCCAATGCTTTCGATGCTCTGAACTTGATCCACACACTCAATTCTTTGTTCTGTATGCAAAGATTCTTGCTCCAATGCCTTAAATCTTGCAACCACAAAGTTCTTGCTTCTTGGATGATGAAATGGAACAGCACGAGTTCTTCTTCAATTCAACCAAATTCTGATGGAATTGTGATCTATGAAAGATGTTGATGATGATCAGATCAAGAAATGTTGAAATTAATGGAGATTTGATGAAGTTTGAGATGGTTTTGCAAAGTGGAAGAATGATGTGAAACTTGGTATCATTCACAAAATGAATCACCAACCATGGTATGAAGCCACTCAATGCAATATATAAATTAGAATAGAAACCTCTAGAACCTTGTAGAAACTTCCCATGCACACTTTCCTTGAATTTTGGATTATGTAACTTCTTTTGTAAGTAACCAAGCATATCTTTCAATTCTTGAACCAAACTCAAAAATCAACTTTTTCCAATGTTCTTAAAACATTTTTTCCAATCAAAATGACCTATAATTTCATCCCATTTGGCCAAATTATGAAAAATCTCAATTTTAGGTCATTTTTTATTCATTAAATTCACCAAATTTGAAACCTTGAGCTATGTGCCTTTCCAATCTTTCATGGTCACTTTTCTAGACTCAAAATGTCATTTGGAGCAAGTTTTATGTTGTGAAGTTTTCCATTTGAAGCTTCCTTGTATGAGTTTTGGGCATAGGCTTGAAATGACCTGTAATTCTCAGATGACCAAAATACCCTTTGCTTGCTAAGACCATAAGTAGAGTTCCACAAATCATATGAAGGCATACCATACGTTTCTAGAAAGCTAAGACAATGAGGAATAACTCTTATGTTTACCAGAAATTCATTTGAAATCTCCTTGAGGGGTAAAAATTGCTTGTAAGACAAGTAACTTTCACAGACAAAATTTCAGATACCTCAGATGACCTGTAACTTGCAAGGACCATAACTCGAGTTCTATAAATCTCCTTGATGTCTTCCATCACTCAAATTAAAGGTCTTGAGATCCTCTACCAGTTTCATGTTGGCCAAGGATCCATTTGAAGCTTGCATTTTGACTTATCTTGCTTGGAAGTTTGACCTAAACTAGGGGATTTTACACAGAAACCCTAATTTAGAAACTCCTCTTCTCCTTGATTTCTCTTGATTTCTTCTTGGCACATCACCATATCCTTATTTACATGTCAAATGATGAACCCCACATCTCTTAGCTAGACCTTTAATGCCTTTCAATCAATCAATTGACCTAGGTTTGACCCAGGGTTGACCCAGATGAAACCCTAGTTGACTGTCTTCAACTGCAGCTCTTGTGATCACCTCAATGACTTGCCTCCTTCTCCAAATGACTTTCTAAGTCTTCCATGATGTCTAGATACCCTCTATGCTCAATTCACAGCTCACCACTTCTTTGATGATATTCAGATGCCCTCAGATAGGAGATAGATTCACTGCTTGATCCATTGACTTCTTAGCTTTCAAATTCTTTCTGATGACTTGAATATGCTTGAATTTGAATAATAACCTCTTGATAGGCTCATAGAGATGAGAATAGTGATTGGTCCCTTGTTGGATGATTTGCTATGCTATGATATGCAGAGGATTAGACTATGTACATGACTCTATATGCAAATGCTAATGTAATTGAAACATAAACCAAGTGAAGAAGGTTGAGCAAATTTTAGGGTGCAACACCATTCCCGGCGCTAGCACCATTGTTCACATTCACAACGGGTATATTCACCACAGGTGGAGATACAGGCGTAGGAGTACCATCCCCATGAATGGTTTCAACACGTACAGAATTATGGTCTTCGTTTCCATTCCCAGTACTCTTTGCCAGCAATGACTGCACCAAAGTCTTCAGGCTTTCCTGCCCCTTCACAACTGTCTCCATCGTCTGCATGAACAGCGCCAGCTTTTCACGCATCTCCTACATCTCGTTTTGCATCTGGTCCATAACTCTTTTGCAGTTGGTACGAGTAGAGTATCGGTGAGGACGTTGACTTTCAATCCTGAAAAAAACCTGTCGAGATGCAAGAAATGAGATACAGTTTCAATAATTACCTGGTAATGCAATATGGATATGTATGCAAATGCAACATGTGTCTGTGCATTAGGGAGTATCACTCCCCCCAATTCTAGTGCCAATGTGCTTTTGTGTTGTGCAGTGCTGTGACAGTGCAGTGACAAGAAGCTCAGATACATTCACAGAAGAAACAACTCATATATTGCTGAAGAGCCCACCGAACCGGGAATACAATATACAATAACAAGAAGGCATGACATCAACCAACAATCCTGGTGATGGTCAGCACGATGCAAATAAAGCATACACAATAGTACATAAAATGGTCACGTGCGGCCATACGCCCGATACTCTTCCAGCAGCCTTTTGGTCTTCTGATGGTCTGGCTGAGAAAGCAATCCCTCGATAAGTAAGTCTCTTCGCTTGAGAACACGCTGCAGATCACCAATAGATTCCTCCCATGCCCCTTCTCCAAAGCAGTCATCTAGCTTCCGCTTCTGGGACACAACCTTCTTCTTGCGCTCGACAGCCTTGTTCAACGAGTTCTGAAGGTCATATCTTACCATAACCTCTTCTTCATACTTTCTCTTGCTAGCCTTCAACTGATCTTCGAGGGCAGAGATTTGTTGTTTCAATTTGTCTTCTCTTTCTTTGTTGTTGGTTAGCGTAGCATTTCACGTCTTGTTGAACGAAGAGATTTCCCGGTAGGCGATATCGAGTGACTTCTTCTTGGACTCTAACATGTCATGAGAGCTTTTGAAGTCTTTTCCCAGACGTTCACGCTTCTTTTTCTCTTCTGCCAGTTCAGCACCTAACCTGTTTACCAACTCAGTCTGCTGTTGGAAGGAATACACAACTTCGTTTTTCTCACTCCGGATTTGAGCCAATTCCTTCTCTAACTCTTCATTGATCTTTATCAGGTCTTCTTTTTCTTTCACGACCCACTCATATACCTCAATAGCCACAGAAGTGGGCTCCTCAACTGGAATGGGAACAGGACGTGATACTGCTGGAAAAGGCATCTGCATCTGTCTTACCCTCTCCTGAATCCACACCTTGTATGGCATATAGGCTTGACAATCATTCTTGCCCAATGATGGCTTCCCTCTTCTGCAAATATGGTTCCAAGCATGCTGAAGCTTGGCCAATAACTCCCCACTCAGGTCACCAGTGAAATACAGAGATTCCTGTATTTCTTCTTCCTTCGGCGGACTCTTCAAAGCATACCCGAACTGTCGAACCAACAAAGATGGGTTGTAGTTAATACACCCCTTCCTTCCAATCAGAGGAACATTGGGAAACCCGGCACAACTGAAGATAATCTCTGACCCCAATAAATCTCTATCGAACCAGACAATGTCTTCTAAAGAAAGTCCCATTAGACGCTCAGACCATTCAGCTGTATCTGCAGATTCAACAAAAGGACCCTTCTTGGGCAGATGGCTCTCAAACCACATATTCATCAATGGTACACAACAATGGACATTATTCCCCCTTCTGTTTTCATTCTTATAATGCAAGGAATGATAGAAATCTCCAATCAATGTAGGCACCGGGTTGCCTGCAGCAAACAAGTGGAATGCATCCAAATCAACGAATTCAGGCAGATTAGGGAACAGTATAATCCCATAGATGCACAAAGCAAGAACAGCGTTAAACACAATCCAGCAGCCACTCTTAGCGTATTCCTGGGCTTTGCCCACCAAGAATTTGAGACCAAAGCCAGAAACTCCATGCCAGGAGGTCAACAACAACTCTGCAGGATCTATATGCAAGGAAACAGCTAAGTCCTTTAGCTTAGGCGTAGCATCAAAGTGAATGAAGGGTACTCTGTTCTGAACTGGCAACTCTAGAAACTCAGCGTACTCCTCCATGGTCGGAGCCAAAATGAAGTCCTGGAACATAAAACACCTCAAGGAGGGATCATATAACTGCATCAGTGTGTATAACCCATTCAGCTCATATGCAGTTGGTCTGCAAACCAAACTCAGTAGCTTCCCATAGCTCTTCCTAAAACTTCTCCTCACGTCATCATCAGCTAGGGAAATCAGCCCCAACAGAGAAGTCACATCAGGGGTAGGCAACTTATACACAACAGTCTTCCTCAAAGTACTCATGGTGACAGATAGAAGTCCGGAGCACTAGAATCGGGAAGTATGAAAATGCACCTGCAGCACAGACACACGTTAATGATATGCACATGATGATGCGAACAATGCAATATGCAAACAATGCAACAAGGGATCAAGTGCCCCTGGCTGAGAAGCCCAATCCACAATATTGGCCTCAAATAGACCCACAAACTGCTCAAGACCATCCACAATGCTCCCACCTGGTCTCTGACAGACCCAATAACACTGTCCTCAAATATCACACCTCTGAATCTCAATCAAGAAAACCAGTAATCTGGAAGTCAAGTTACCTGCATATCCCAACCCCTCTCACAGGTAGGTGTCCTAATAACTGACACAAGGTATGGCATCCTATGCGGTCGTCGGCATCACAGACTTTCAAGATTGATGATACGATACCCAGAAGGTGTGGCATCATCAAATCCTGAAGAGGCCTCACTTAGCCAACTTCCAATTGATCGGTCCCCAGAGTCAACAATCCAACTAACCAACAACCCCCTCAACCCAAAGGGTTGAAAAAGAATCCAACCAGAAGAACCTCGTCTGAGCGTGGATTTCATGAGACACTAGTGCCTGCAAAGCAAGCACGCGCCCACTAATTTCCACAACTAATTCTAGGTGCACTAAATCCCAGGTCCGGCTTATCTCTCAGTCATAGAACCCCCTCATACCCATAGCAATAATCACAATAATATAATGCTGAATGTAAATGCAGAAACGTAAATCCATACAAAGTCCACGACGGGAAAACAAGCGCTAGGATTGACTCGCGTAGGGAACCGTTGGAGTCCTCAGCAGAGTCGCCAGCTGTCGCTACTGCAAAAATCGGCGCCGACTGAACAGAAGAGTCGCCACCGTGCGTTATTTATCCCAAAGGAGGGAAAGGAAACGCTCAGAGTAAACCTAACGCAAAGAGGGAAAGGAATGGTTGTCGCAACGAAATTCCTGGATTCGGGAGTCGATTATGCAAGGGGAAGGTATTAGCACCCCTCACGTCCGTCATACTCGACGGGATCCACGCTTGTTTTCTAGTACGGATTGTTATTCTATCTACGCTAAAGGTCTGGGGTTAAAAGAAAATAAAATGACTCGGCAGAACACAGTCGTTCTATGCCTACGTATTCTCGTCTGAAACGAGAAATCAGAGTCAACGTAGTTCGCCTACCTACTGGAAAGGAGGGGAAGGTTGCTCGCTAGGATATCATATCCTATGCCTACGTACTTTCATACAGCATGAAAGATCAGAGCAAACGTAGTTCGGGCTTCGGAAGACACAGATTTGTCTGACTGTTTTTTATCCTTCTGAAAAAGGTTTTCTCCTGATTAACCGTCCAAGCGGGGAAAAATGACGTTTTGATTGGTTTCCAGTCTTTTACGCAAGAACTATCTTTTATTGATGTTTGATCTCTTATTGTATTTTTGAATGTTTTGAGATGAGAAGAGAACGGCGCTCTAAAATCTTAGGGTTGAAAAATGGGAAGCAAAACGACCCTAATGTTGTCATGCATGGTTTAAAACCTAATGTCTATCGTATTTCTCTCTTGTGCAGAGAGAAACAGAGTTCCTAGGGGATAAACGGAAAAGAAACATCAGATATACAGTAAACAGCAAAATGCATGAGATGCAGCAGTACAAGCGAGGCAAGGGAGTCCCACTTAACCTCGAACCTGGGAAAACAATAGGCAAAGTGAAACAACTTCACTTCAAACCTAAGGGGAAATTAACAAACAATACAACAAAGAAAATAAAACCCCAAAACTAGCCCTAACAGCAAACCAGCTCCTACAGCAGCAACTAATCAACAGTAAACCAATTGACAGTGACATCTTCAAGTAAGACTCCACTTCAATCTTCAATGACTTATAAGCTTCAAGGAAATCCCTCCATCTCCAAGAAAACACCAAGCTTTAGCAAGCAATGAACCCCAACAGTCAACAGCTTCAACCAGCAGACAGCTTCAAACAGCAGTAAAACCCTAGTTCAACAGTTGAGCAGCTTTGACATGCACAAGCTTCTCCTTTATCAATCTTCAATGCCATTAACTTTATCTTCAATGAAATTCTTTCTTCAAGGCAAGCACTCCAGAAGAGAATCACTTAACAGAATAAGTTGAATGCTAAACAGCTTATTGACAACCAAAGGAAGCCTATAAGTGTTTAACATTATGAGAGATAGGTTCCCTCAAAGTTCTACTTCCAAGATAAGCCACTTATCCCTCCAAAAGAGGGATGTGAATATCTTAGAAGGACTTTTAGTCATTGTGAGGAATGGAAGCACAAGATGCTTTCCATGTTTGTGAAAGTAATCATTCTAAGTCTAAGGCTCTTTCCTATTTCTCCTATCTCCTAAGTCTTCAACAAGCACCTTCAAGCACAAGAATCCCCAAGCTCCAAGCATTGATACTTGTCTTCAATCTTATTCCATGCTTCCTCATGCTCCACAAGCCCAAGCCCAAGCCCCACACCCCAAAGAAATACCCAAAATCCAAGCAAACAAAACAATATCCCAAGGGGGAAACACACCAATATCACCCAATTTGCAAAAATCAAATAAACTGGAAATACTCATCATAAAATCCTAGATTAATTTCTAAGAGACCCTAACTATGTACCCTATACCCCATATAAACCCCAAGGCTTAAATCAAACTAAAAACCCAAAAATTATGTGTTAAAATGCACCTATGTTAAGGTAAAACCCTAATCCTAGCACCCTAAAGTTTAATGTTCAAAACTAACCTAAATTAAATCAAAAAAATATGATAAAATTCCAAGGGGAACCTAATAGACTAATCTAACTAGAGAAACAAGAGCCATATCAAAATTCTAAGTCAAATGATCATACAAAATTCAGAAAGTTAGCATGTCAATTAAAATGAACATAAAGACAATTAAACTTGTAAAAATTCCATAAAAAAAGAAAAATGCATGAATTAATCTTTTTATTCTTTTATAATTTTCTTGATGTTATAATGAGAATGGGGAAAAAATTCCCATCTAAAAATACTAATTTTTCAATTACTTATGAATTTTCAAAGAACCTAAATGAAATGAAAATAATAAAGAAAATGAAAAGGATGCGTGTCAAATAGCAATCATAAATAGTTCAAATCATCAACTGGGCCCAGAGGGGGGTGTTAATAGTCAGCACGCATTAGGCCCAGTTGTTAATCAGAAATTAAATGAAAATACTCAGGAAAAAGGGAAAATTCGTGTGGTGAATAGCAAACAAAATCAGTGTAATTTCTAATGGGCCTTCCACCAGGGGTGTGGATATCAATTTGTCACTTAGGCCCATTGCTACTAGTTAAATGATACGATGCGTTTTATCTCCTCAGACTCCTTCTTCACAAACGTAAACTCAACCACAACCGTTAGATCCTGTTTTCAGTCAAAGTCCTAATCCAATCTAATGGCTCCTAAGTCGTCTTCTTCCTTTGAATTGTGGAGGGAAGAACAAGCCATGGATGAACAGAACGAAAAACTCATCTTCTCCAACTATCATCTCCATTAATCCTCACTAAAACCTACACTTAAAAGC
Organism: Lathyrus sativus; assembly: GCA_963859935.3. NCBI lineage: Eukaryota > Viridiplantae > Streptophyta > Magnoliopsida > Fabales > Fabaceae > Lathyrus > Lathyrus sativus. Next base: position 273,538,528 of record OZ012738.1, on the reverse strand, counting down.
CCAAATTCACTCCATTTTTTACACTGAATTCAACCATGTGCTCCATGAACATTGAATCAAACTCCATCTCATAACAGGATTGAATTCTCAGAAATTGCTCAAAATTGAATCAACACAAAACTCCAAATTGAATAGTCTAAACTCATCACCACTTCATCCTGAGTAAATTCCACCATCTAACTAGGTCTAATTCAGCAAGAATCACCAGATACGATCAAGAACAGAAATTGTGTCAATCCACTAATTGTCTTTAAATCGATCCTAAAGCTACCAGAAAGCTCCCTACATCTACCTACATTGAATCTAGCCATTCAAAACCTATTGAAACTATCTAAATCAAGCCATGGTATGAGAATTACATACCTGTTAAAAATCGATTGACCAGAGTACTCAAACCTTCAAATCAATCCTCAAGAGCTTCCAGATTCCTTCAATGGAGTATAACCAAGCTTCTGTATGCAACAAACTCGATTGAAATGGCTTGAATCTTTGAATTCGATTCTGAGTTGCAGATGAAAAATTCCAAATGCTATCTCACAATTCTTAAATGTTCTTGCTATGGATTCAATCTGGAATCATCCACCAATGCTAAAGTAAGCTTCTGAATCAAAAAGAATGGATTGAAAGTGGTTGAAACCGTGTAACAGAATTTGGTTTGCAAGAAGAAAGTTGAAAATGCAATCTCTCAAATCTCTCTCAATTCTCACCAACCAGGGTTATGGATCACTTCTAATGCATATATAGACCATGAAGGAAGCTTCTAGACAGTTCTGGATTGATCTTATGAGAAGTTCAACTTCTCATGTCATGAAAATCTCCTTTCATGCTATGTTCATATCAGATCATGTTTTAGCTTGCATTTCACTATGCTTTGAGTTTAAAATGTCGTTAAATGAGATTTTGGATGTGCTTGGATTGAATGGAGCCTTGCATTTTCCTTGAAGAGTGGTTTTGCAATTGTGCCTTATGATGCAAGTAACCAATTTACAAAGCAAGTCATAAAAATATCCCTCAAATCAAAAATGTGGCAATGTCAATGTTCTCAAAATGTGTTTTAAAATCAAATTGGTATGTCATATGGCTTGGTTTGGATTTGTAGATCAAAAACCCCAATTTTCATCCTTGATTCATTTAAAATTGACCCTTATTTTAGGCCATTTTTGTGATTTTGTGAAGCAAGCCCTTCCAAGTTCTCATGACCTCTTATATAGCCTAAAAACATCATTTTGAACACATATCATGTTGGACATTTTTCCATTTGAGGAGTGGAAGATGGAGATTTTGACCTATGTTGGAAAATGACTTGTAATTCAACTTTCCCAAAATACCCCTGGATTGCCAAGACCATAACTTGAGTTCCACAAATCCTCTTGAGGACTTCTAGTACTAAAATTAAAGCTAAGATCAATATCTACAACTCTTATGTTGGCCAAGAATCCATTTGAAAACTCCTTGATGGGAAAAAGTTGCTTAGAAGTCAAGTGACTTTCACAGATAAATTTCAGTGTCCTCTGATGACCCATAACTTGCAAGAACCATAACTTGAGTTCTACAAATCTCCTTGAAGACTTCTAGTACTCAAATTAAATATATTGAGAATCTCTACAAGTTTTATGGTGGCCAAGAATCCATTTGAAAACTCCTTGATGGGAAAAAGTTGCTTAGAAGTCAAGTGACTTTCACAGATAAATTTCAGTGTCCTCTGATGACCCATAACTTGCAAGAACCATAACTTGAGTTATACAAATCTCCTTGAAGACTTATAGTACTCAAATTAAAGCTATTGAGAAGCTCTACAAGTTTTATTTTTACCAAGAATCCAATTGAAACTTTCATTTGGACTTATCTGGCTTGGAAGTTAGACCTAAATCAGGGGATTTTACACTAAAAGCCTAATTTGGTAACTCCTCTTCTTCTTGATTCCTTTTGATTTCTCCTTGGAACAACACCACACATGTATCTACATCTCAATTCATGAATTCCACAACCTCCAAGCTAGCCTTGATGCCCTTCAATCAATCATTTGGCCTAGGGTTGACCTAGGGTTGACCCAGATGAAACTCTAGTTGACTGCACTTCAACTCTGGCTCTTGTACTTGTATCAATGACTTGTCTCATCTTCAAAATGACCCTATAGGTATTACATGATCTGTATACACATTCCATACCCTCAGTCATGGCTCACACACTCATTGATGATCTTCAACATATCCCTAGATTATGAGAGAAATCCACTAGTTGACCTTCAAACTTCTCAAAGCTTCCACTCATTTATTGAATGACTTGGATAGTCTTGAGCTGGAATAAAAACCCCTTTGATGTGCTTCTTTAGATAAGAATGGCACTTGATCCCTTGTTGGATGACTTGTTATGCTATGCTACGCAAATGATTAGACTATGTACATGATCTACTATGCAAATGACAATGCAACTAAAACATAAACCAGATGAAATATGTTGGGCAAATTTTAGGGTGCAACAGCTACAAATGACTCTGAGCGAAGCTGAGAAGAATTTAAGTGAAGAGCATACGTAAAGCTTCATAAGACTCTGGAAGTACTTAACGTTGCAAGTACAGAGGCTCTGATAAAGCTAGTTTGTTCTGATAAAGAAATTCATGCTAAAGCACTTTGCTGTAAAACTCTGATCTGAAGAACTAGGAACATCATCAGAGGATCTGATGCAAGACGTTCCAAAGTTGTTGAAGAAGATGCTTTTCAAATAAAGATCCGTTGGCATATTCCTTGTCCTTATCCAAACGGCTATTTCCTCATTCGTGCATGACACAGGATGTTAGACAAAAAGGATTTGTCAGAACATTCCCCTTCTAAGAAAGGAAAAGTCAATAGAAGACAAAAGCAACAGAATGCACAGTGTTACACAGTCTTTGAGAAATGGACTTCAAGTACTATAAAAGCAAGTCTCAGCATCACTTCAAAGCTAATGATTTATTGATGAAATTATTGAGAAATCACTTGACAAATTATTCAACAAGCAACTCATACAAACTTTCTTTAAAGCTGAATAGTTTTCTTTTCGTTCTTTAACTTGTGTAAAAATCATTGTTGTGATATAGCTTTTTAGAAGTAAATCTTAAACACATTGTTAGTTTATCTTTTGTAAAATATTCCTTAAGAGACCAAGTGTGGTCAGATTTCTTGAGAAGACTAAGACTGTTGTCTTAGTGGTTAACATTGTAATCAGTTTGATTTAGTAGATTAAGTCCTTGTTGAGAAAGGCAAATCACCTTGGTAGGGTGGACTGGATTAGTTTGAGTTCAAACGAACCAGGATAAAAATACCTTGTTATTTTCTTCTATCATCTTAATTGTTTTTTAAACCCTTATTCAACCCCCCCCCCTTCTAAGTGTTTTTCTTACCTTCAGTTGGCATCAAAGCTCCGGTTCTGTAAGTGCTATCACTTAACCGTGACAGAAAAAGATCCTGTTGGGAAAAACTCTTGATCTATTATTCTTGATTTATCATGGTTGAAGCTTCAACTTCATACAACAACAAATATGATGATAGAGACAAAATCAACACCAAACCTCCCATGTTTGATGGTGAGAAGTTTGATTATTGGAAAGATAGAATAGAAAGTTTCTTTCTAGGCTATGACGCTGACTTATGGGATTTGGTCACTGATGGTTATATTCATCCTACTAATGATGAAGGCAAAAAGGTTGACAGAAAGTCTATGTCTGATCAACAAAAGAAGGAGTTTAGAAATCATCACAAAGCGAGAGCCATTCTATTAAATGCTATATCTCATACTGAGTATGAGAAAATAACAAATAGAGAAACAACATTTGATATGTTTGAATCTTTAAAATTGACGCATGAAGGAAACTCCCAAGTAAAGGAGACAAAGGCCTTAGCACTCATTCAGAAATACGAAGCCTTCAAGATGGAGGAATCTGAATCTGTGGAAGCTATGTTCTCAAGATTTCAGATTCTAACTGCTGGTCTGAAGGTTCTGGACAAAGGTTACTCTACCTCTGATCACGTCAAAAAGATAATCATAAGCTTACCAACAAGGTCTACGAGTGCAAGGAGCCAAACCACTATGAAAATGAATGTCCCAAACTTATGAAGGAGAAACCCAGAAAGAAGTTTGAAAAGAAGAAGAAAGTTCTAATGGCCACGTGGGATGATTCAGATGCTTCTGAATCTTCATCAGAGTTAGAAGATGAATGTGCTAATGTGGCACCGATGGCTGACGTAGAGGACCACGAAGAAACTGATGAATCTGGATCAAAATCAGATTCAGAAGAGGTATTTTTTGAACTTACTAGAGCTGGACTTACTGAAATTTTATCTGAAATTCTTGAAAGCTACAGTAAGATCAAACTCAAATACAAGAAGCTTCAGAGTTGTCTTGCATCTGAGACTGATCAGCTGAGATTAGAAGTTGCTGAGCTTAAAGCAAATAATCCTAAAATGAAAAATGATTTAGAAAAATCTCAAAAGTCTGACTCAGATCCTATGTCATGCTCTAAAAACATTTTAGAAGAGTATGATTATAGCTTCCAGAAGTTTCTGTCCAGAGGCCTAGATAGAAGCAAAATGGCTTCCATGATCTATGGCGTAAGCAGAAACAACAGAAGAGGAATTGGATATGAATCACCCTCTAGGAAGGATTTAAATCTAAAACCTGTTGATAAGCTGATCATTAAGTATTCTCCTCTGTATACTCACTTTAAATATGGTCACTTAAATGATATTAAGCACACACGTTCTGATCAGAACAACCCCGTGTTTAATAAACCAAAACTTCATCAAAACAAAGATGCTTTTAAGGGAAAGAAATTCAGTCAGAATTTCGAACCTACTAACCCTAGAGGACCCAAGAAAATATGGGTACCTGAGGACAAAATAATTTTTGTTGCAGATGTCCTTAGCAGCAAAGTTGAGACACCAATCATGGTACCTGGACTCTGCCTGCTCGCGACACATGACGGGAAGAAGGTCTATGTTCCAAAGCCTGGAACTTAGATCTGGAGGTGACGTGAAGTTTGGAGGGAACCAGAAGGGAAAAATCGTTGGCTCTGGAACTATTGGTAATGGTAACCTCCCTTCCATATCTAATGTTTTACTTGTTGAAGGATTAACACATAATCTATTGTCCATAAGTCAATTAAGTGACAATGGTTATGATATAATCTTCAATAAAAAATGTTGTAAAGTTGTGAGTCAAAAAGATGGTTCAATCCTCTTTAATGGGAAAAGGAAGAACAACATTTACAAAATTAATCTTTCAGAACTAAAAGTTCAAAATGTAAAATGCCTTCTGTCTGTCAACAATGAGCAATGGGTCTGGCATAGAAGATTGGGTCATATTAGTATGAGACGTATATCTCAGATTAATAAGCTCAATCTGGTCAGAGGACTTCCTCAGTTGAAGTTCAACTCAGATGCTCTTTGTGAAGCATGTCAGAAAGGAAAATTTTGAAAATCTTCTTTCAAAGCTAAAAATGTTGTTTCTACCTCTAAACCATTAGAGTTGCTTCATATTGATCTGTTTGGACCAGTGAAAACTGCATCCATCAGAGGAAAGAAGTATGGATTAGTCATAGTTGATGACTACAGTAGATGGACATGGGTAAAATTCCTGAAACACAAGGATGAGTCACATTCTGTGTTCTTTGACTTCTGCAAACAAGTCCAAAACGAAAAAGAATTTAAAATTGTTAAAGTCAGAAGTGATCATGGTGGAGAGTTTGAAAACAAATACTTTGAAAAATATTTTAAAGAAAATGGCATTGCACATGATTTTTCTTGTCCTAGAACTCCTCAACAGAATGGAGTTGTAGAAAGGAAAAATAGAACATTGCAAGAAATGGCCAGAACCATGATCAACGAGACTAACATGGCAAAACATTTTTGGGCAGAAGCAGTGAATACAACTTGTTATATTCAGAATAGAGTGTCTGTAAGACCTCTTCTGGAGAAGACTACCTATGAATTGTGGAGGAATAGAAAGCCCAACATTTCTTATTTCCATCCTTTTGGATGTGTTTGTTTTATTTTGAATACTAAGGAAAATATGAAAAAGTTTGATTTTAAAGCTCAGAAGTGTTTCATGCTTGGATATTCTGAACGCTCTAAAGGCTATAGAGTATACAATACTGAGACACAGATTGTAGAGGAATCAATTCATGTTAGATTTGATGATAAGCTTGGCAATCAAAAGCCAAAGCAACTTGAAATTTCTGCAGATAGAGAAGTCCTTCTCACAGACTCTGAAGAATCAGAGGCAGACAAAGCTCAAGCAAAAGCACCAGAAGTAACATCAAATGCTACTCCTTTGACTGCTCAGATGGACAGCTTGACAATTTCTGAAGAATCAACTGTTAAGGGATCATCCAGAATCAAAGCCTCTCATCTAGAGGAAATGATAATTGGAAAGAAGGATGACCCTATCAGAACAAGATCATTTCTCAGATCATCTGGAACGTCATTGTTTGGTTTGGTATCTATCATTGAACCTACCTCTGTGGATGAGGCTCTGCAAGATAATGATTGGATACTTGCTATGCAAGAAGAGCTTAACTAATTCACAAGGAATGATGTTTGGGATCTGGTTCCAAGACCAAATGGATTCAACATCATTGGAACAAAATGGGTCTTCAGAAATAAGCTGAACGAGCAAGAAGAAGTTATCAGAAACAAGGCTAGGCTAGTTGCTCAACGATATAGTCAGCAAGAAGGTATAGATTACACAGAGACATATGCTCCTGTGGCAAGGTTAGAATATATTCGCTTGCTTATTTCTTTTGCTGCACAGAATAACATCACTCTGTATCAGATGGATGTTAAAAGTGCTTTCTTAAATGGTTTCATAGAAGAGGAAGCTCATGTTCATCAACCCCCTAGTTTTGAAAATGAAAATTTTCCAGAACACGTTTTTAAACTGAAGAAATCACTCTATGGCTTAAAGCAAGCTCCCAGAGCTTGGTATGAGAGGCTAAGTAATTTCCTTCTGGAAAATAATTTTATCAGTGGAAAAGTTGATACTACTCTCTTCCATAAATCAATTAAGAAAGACATTTTAATCTGTCAGATTTATGTTGATGACATTATTTTTGGAACTACCAATATCATGCTTGGAAAGGAGTTTGCTCAATCTATGCAGGCAGAATTTGAAATGAGCATGATGGGAGAACTCAGATTCTTTTTGGGAATTCAAGTGAATCAAACTCCAGAAGGCACCTACATACATCAGACAAATTATGTAAAGGAACTTCTGAAGAAATTCAACATGACAGAAAGTAAGCTAGCAAAGACTCCAATGCATCCAACAAGCACTCTAGGTAAAGAAGAGGTAAGTAAAAAGGTAGATCAGAAGCTCTACAGAGGTATGATTGGTTCTCTTATGTACTTAACTGCTTCTAGACCTGATATCCTCTTTAGTGTTTGTCTATGTGCTAGATTCCAATAAGATCCTAGAGAATCTCACTTAACAGCTATTAAGAGGATTCTGAGGTATCTGAAAGATACTACTAACATAGGTTTATGTTACAGAAGATATGTTGAATACAGATTAGTTGGATTCTGTGATGCTGATTATGCTGGAGACAGAATAGAACGTAAAAGTACTTCTGGAAGCTGTCAGTTTCTGGGAAGTCATCTGATCTCATGGTTCAGCAAGAAGCAACCCACAATAGCGCTTTCAACAACAAAAGCAGAATATATTGCTGCTGGTGGTTGTAGCACACAGATGCTCTAGATGAAAAGTCAACTAGAAGATTATCAGATACATGAGAGTAACATTTCTATCTTCTGTGATAATACTTCTGCTATTTGCCTATCTAAAAACCCCATTTTACATTCTAAGGCAAAGCATATAGAAATTAAGCATCATTTCATCAGAGACTATGTTCATAAGGGAATTATAAGCTTAAATTTTGTTGATACAGACCATCAATGGGCTGATATCTTCATAAAACCCTTTGCTGAAGATAGGTTTAAATTTATTCTGAAGAATATTAGTATGGATTTTTGTCCAGAATAAAACTATTATTCAGAGTCAAATTTATTCAGATGAAATATGATTAATATTTATACTCTGAAGTAAATCATCTGATTATTTCTTTTGGTATGTTATTTATTTTTTGTGAAACTCTGATCTAACAAGTCTCAGAAGATCTGATCATTGATTAACGTTTCTTATTCTAAAGAGATTCAGAGGCACATCAACATCAAACACGTGTCACATGAAATCTGAAAAGGTGGAGTGTACAAAATGAGACACCGTTTAAAGGTACTGTTTGAATTCTCAATTTCTCGTTTTCCTCCCCACGCTTGTCAGTATCATTTAATGCTATTAAATCATTATTCTTTTTTATGTGACTCTTTGTTCTAAATTAATTGAATTAAATGATGAACGTGTGAATGTGTGCCCTAATTTTTGCCCCTATATATTCCACAACACAACACTTCTCACATTTTTTCACTCTCTCTCACACCTGTATGCATTTATGTTTGCTTCATTGCTTCTTCCTCTCCTCCAAACCTAAATCACAACAGTTTGAATCTACAATGGCTGCAGTTTCATCTTCTAATATGGGTCCTGCTCCGTTCAAAGAACCTATAAGAACTCTTCTCACACCTATTGATCAACTGGAAGTTTTATGTGAGTTCTTGGTATATTTTGAATGTATTGCTGTGAATGGTTATGATTTACATCCAACTGCGTCATCACAAGGATGGACAAAGTATTTTGATAGACTCATAGGACCAGTTTATCCTAGCTTGGTTAAAGAGTTTTGGATCCATGCAACCGTTTACCCCAAATTCATCGTTTCTTCAGTTCAGGGTAAAGAGATTATTATCGCTGAAGATCTGATTCGCAAGTTGATAGGATATCAAGAAACAGATGGTGTTACTCATCTGCCAGCAAGTCGTATTAATATGAATGAGGTGTACAGTGAAGTTTTCACTTCCGGGGAAGCTACAAGCAAGATAAATGATTTAAAGGTTCATTACAAGATCTAGGCTAAGATCTTCTTAGGCTGCATACATCACAGGAAATCTACAAGTTCTCCTGACTACATCAACATAGATCAGATGTATTTCATGTACTGTCTGGGTAAAGGCATCAAGGTGGATTTGCCTTACTTACTTTTTACTCATCTGTAGGGACATGTAAAAATGTCCAGAGAATCTGTCAAAACAAAGCATCAAAAGGTGAGAAACTGGATCCCTATGGGAAGATTGATCTCAGATATTCTGACTGAGAATGGATTAGTGGCTCATCTGACAGAGGCTGGTCAGATAGAAGAGTTAGCTTCAACTATTGGAAAGCCTCTGAATGGAAAGAGTCTACAAAGGATGAGGATAGTGGAAGAACTTACTTCTGCACCAGTTCAGTTCAACATTGATGAAGTAAGCTAGAGAAGGATTCCTTTAGATGATTTTCCTCTCTTCAGTGCTGAAGAACTAAAGGAAGTCATTCTGAATTACATCGCTGCTTGCTTAGCAGATGGAACCCCCTGCCAGCAAATTTGGTCCAAAGAGCAAACAAACCTGGACTAGATCTCTATGGGGAGAATCAGAGAAAGAGAAGAAATGTCTCAGAGGAAGGATCTACGAAGCCCAAGAGGAAAGCTTCTGGAGAAGCATCTTCTGCAAAGCCAAAACGCTTCAAGAAGCGAAAAGGTAACACGTTTGCAAGTTTATCTTCTATTTTAGAACAAGTAAGAGAAGTACTAACATATGAACCTCCTCCTCCTTATGACCCAATTCCCACACCTTCTCATCCTCACAACTCTGAACCCATTTCATCTGAACCACAAAAAGCTTAACCACTACATTCTGAACCTCAACAACATCAAACTTCTGAACCACAACAACCACAATCATCTGTACCATCCACACCTTCCTTCAACATACATCAGAAAACAACCCCTTATATAACCCCAACTTCTATTCCACAAACATCTGAACCAAACCCTTCTATAAACCAACCTTCTGAACATCCACCTTCTGAAAATCAAACATCTGAACCACAACAACCAGAAACCATACCATCTGATCCTGAACCTGTCATTCTTGATCTTCAACCTCTCACGACTGTCTATCTAATTCCATCTGAATCTTCTGATTCATCTGATTCCACTAATTCTGATAGATCAGATGTCATCTCACCTTTTCTCAAACCCTTTGTTTCTATCCCATCTGACCCTGAGGATGATACTTTTTCTTCTGAACCAACCCCATCTGAACCTAAGATTGCTAATACTTCATCTGTCCATATTCCATCTTCATCATATCCACCTGTTATCTTTATCCCTTCTTTTTCCATACCTTCAACTTCTGCTACCATTAAAACACCATCATTAGAAGCCTACCTGAAACCCAAACCTAGGCTAGATGTTGGTAATCTCTTTGCTGGTTTTGAAAAAGAGATAAAAATGTGGTTATCTTCTGTTAAGAATGAATGTCTTTCAAGTATGAATCCTGATGATTCTGAAGCTATCTGGAAGAGATTCAAAAATAGATTTAACTCTGTTGCTTCAAATCTTCAAGAGATCTGCTCTGAGGATGCAAAGGTCAGATTTGCTGAAGCTGTCAGACTCACTCTTCTGAGTGTTCGCAGAAATTCAACTTTGCTTCTGGAAAACACACCTGCCAAGGATGTGTGTCTTCCTTCTGAAGACTTTGTTGTATCTGAGACTGCTGAAATGGTTAGACCTGAAGAAGTCGTTCCAGAAGTTTCTGCTCCTGGTCCTGAAGAAACTCTTGACCCTGTTCAACCTTCTGACATGATTGTCCAGAATGCATCTGCTTCTTTGGTTATTCACAATGCCTCTGCCCCTGAGTCATCTGAAGTGAAGAAAGAAGATGAAGATCTGCATGCTAAGTTTGCTGAGCTCAAGGCTAGCAACACTGAGATAAGATCTTGGATGGTAAAGCAGGAAAAGACCACTGAAGAAATCAAGACGTGGATGGCGAAGCAGGAAGAGTCAACCTCTGAGATAACGAATCTTTTGAGGATTTTGGCTTCCCGTCCTTCTTAGTTTCTTTGTTGTTTGTGCACTTATGTGTTAACTGTTTGTCTGTTTCTGTTTTGGATTATTTTTATCAATGCATCTGAATGTTATGGTTTTCCATCTGAATCTATCATATGATTTATTGTTTTTCCTCTGTTATTTTTTATCTTAAACTTTTTCTTAAACAGATTCTTTTTGATATGACAAAAAGGGGGAGAAAATGGTAATTTTGATAATTCACATAAACAGATACCAAAAGGCAACTCATACGTGATATATCTTATTTAATCATATTTTTTGAGTGTTTCAGAGCTAATACTTCTCATCTGATAAAATTCTAAGAATTAACTCTGAACTAAAGTCTGAGAATCTACAAGTGTGCTCTAACGCTGAAAAGAATACAAGAGCTGAAAGGGAAGTATTTAATTTTTTTAGAAGTATTCATTTCAGGGGGAGATTAATATTCTCAGAGGGAGAGATATTTTTTTTCTATTTAAACAAAATTTCCCATAGTTTTTGTCATCATCAAAAGGGGGAGATTGTTAGAACACAGATTGGTGTTTCATATATCTCATAATTTTGATGATAACATTAATGAAATTTTGTATAAAACAAATATATACTCTAATTCTGTTCAAGTGTTTATTTGTTTCATATATCAAAATTAATATTATTCTTGAAGCAAGAACGTCTCTGAACACCACAGAACGATAAAGCTCTGAGCGTCAGAAGCAATACATCAGAAGACTCTGATCTGCTACAAATGACTCTGAGCGAAGCTGAGAAGAATTTGAGTAAAGAGCATACGTAAAGCTTCAGAAGACTCTGGAAGTACTTAACGTTGCAAGTACAGAGGCTCTGATAAAGCTAGTTTGTTCTGATAAAGAATTTCACGCTAAAGCACTTTGCTGCAAAATTCTGATCTGAAGAACTGGGAACATCATCAGAGGATCTGATGCAAGACGTTCCAAAGTTGTTGAAGAAGATGATGTTCAAATAAAGATCCGTTGGCATATTCCTTGTCCTTATCCAACGGTTATTTCCTCATTTGTACATGACACAGGAATTCAGAAAAAAAGGATTTGTCAGAACATTCCCCTTCTGAGAAAGGAAAAGTCAATAGAAGACAAAAGCAACAGAATGCACAGTGTTACACAATCTTTGAGAAATGGACTTCAAGTACTATAAAATCAAGTCTCAGCATCACTTCAAAGCTAATGATTTATTGACGAAATTATTGACAAATCACTTGACAAATTATTTAACAAGCAACTCATACAAACTTTCTTCAAAGCTGAATAGTTTTCTTTTCGTTCTTTAACTTGTGTAAAAATCACTGTTGTGATATAGATTTTTAGAAGCAAATCTTAAACACATTGTTAGTTTATCTTTTGTAAAAGATTCCTTAAGAGACCAAGTGTGGTCAGATTTCTTGAGAAGACTAAGATTGTTGTCTTAGTGGTTAACACTGTAATCAGTTTGATTTAGTGGATTAAGTCCTTGTTGAGAAAGGAAAATCACCTTGGTAGGATGGACTGGATTAGTTTGAGTTCAAACGAACCAGGATAAAAATACATTGTTATTTTTCTTCTATCATCTTAATTGTTTTTGAAACCCTTATTCAACCCCCCCCCCCCCTTCTAAGTGTTTTTCTTACCTTCAGAACATAATAGGCTGACGTTGCCACGGTTGATGAGCAGCCATTTTACGGTTATACCTGCTCAAGAGACTCCTCAGGCGTGTAGCTCTTTTATGATGGTCGAAGCTCGGAGCTTTGCACTGCGGAGGACTGACTTGTTGAACTGGTTGAGCAATAGGAGGAGGCACTAAATCGGGTTGAAGACCATAAGGAGGTACGTTCGCCATGGTAACAGCTGGTTGAGGACATACAACAGTATTGGTAAGCTCAGAGATAACAGTGGACTGAGTATCCACCTTCGCATTAAGAGCTTGCAGCATCTCCATAATATGCCCCACACTTCCTCGAAGATCTTCGAGTTTGTTGCTGACACGGTCAATCTCTTAAATTTATACTGCCATTCTTTTCCGAGCTTGGGCTCTAGTGTTGTACTGATGAAGAGGACTCAGGGTGACAAAACTGGAAGGCGGGAGAACCGAGAATGAGAAACCGGAAGACAAATGCAATGCAAAAGTATGATGGTGAAATGCAGAATGCAGATGCAAAGTTTCATGGAATTCAAGTATTTACGAATATTGTGGGATACCAAAGAAACTTTTATTTATTAATTTTGAAAATGGATTACATGTAAAAATTCTTAAAAGAAAGTTTCAACATAACGGCTAAATAAAAGCTAATAAAGTTCTAAGGAAGCATTGTCCACAACTTCAAAGAGTAGATTGAGAGTGGGAGGAAAATAAATCCTCGTAGACTTTTCCATTCTTGTAAGAAAGTGCCTCTTCATTCTTGGCCTGAAGTTGTTTTTGAAATTCGACATTCTCACTGACGATAAACTGATATTTATTCTTCCATGCTTCTGCTTCATGTTGTGCTTTTCTCAAAGTGATCTTCAACTCTTCAGCTTCGGACATGAATACTAGAACAGGTTCCCTTCTTGGAGGCAAAGGATCTTGACGAGGATAAGGCGTCTTCAGCTTGATTTCCCTTTCTCGGACCTAATGAAGATATGGCTCCAAGGACACACAATTAGGCTTTCCCAGACTTTCTCTACCTTTCTTGTGCAAATGACGCCAAGCGGACACAATTTTATCTTGAAGTTCTTTGTTGTCTTTGAAGAAAATTCTCGCCACATGAACACGCTTAGGTGGTTCTTTCAATGGATATCCTAACTGTCAGTGAGATAGGACAAGATTGTAGTTGATTCCTCCATTAAAACCAAGTAAGGGTACGTTGGCAAAGTCTCCACAACCATCAATGATTAATGTCCCATCATACACACGGTTATACCAATCGATATCCGAGTGGGTTAGAGCCATAATCCTTTGTGACCAGCGTCCTTTATCAAGATCCCAAAAAGGACCAGACTTGGGCAAGTGCGAAATAAACCACTTGTATAATAAAGGTACACAACAAGTAATCATCCCTCCACCATGGAAGTTTTGGAGATGTACGAAATGGTAAGTGTTAGCCAATAAAGTCGGTACTGGATTACTCTTCATGAAGATCTTGATGGCATTGAGATCAACGAAGCCTTCAAAACTTGGGAAAAGTAGCACTCCATAAATAAGCAAGGCGAGGATTTCCTCAAAGGTATCCATGCTCATATGATCAACGTAGTATTGAGCTTTCTTGATTAAGAAATCCGTAGGCAAACCGAAAGTCTCACCTTTGGTAATCATATTGTCCTTGATGTCGGATACCTTCAGATATATGGCTCTAGCAATGTCTTGTTCTTTAGGGTTCACCTTCAAGAAAGGGAAAGGAGACTCCTCCAGAATAGGTAAACCAACCAAATGAGAGTATTCTTCCAAGGTAGGCAATAGCTGATAATCTGGGAAGGTGAAGCAGTGATAATCCATATCATAGAACTGTAGCAAAACAGAAAGAAGTTTGTCATCCACTTGAAGCTCCAACAAAGATAACAACCTTCCATACTTGTTTTTGAATCCTTCTTGATCTTGAACTAAAGCTCCTAGGTTCCTTAGGTCATCCAACTTGAGACTCTTAAAAGAATATTTCAAAGTATTTTTCCTATTGTAATCTATGGTATCCTGCAATGTTCATAACTAAAGATGAATTTCATGAAATCTAATGCAATGTGATGCTTTATGGATGTAATTCACATACACACAAGCAAACGAAGTCCTAGGTTAGAGGAACAATGAATAGAGTTAATGTCTACCCATCCCAAAAGGTATGTACTACAGGTTAGTTGTACCTGCAGAACAAGGGTTCTAGAGAAGTGCCCAAAGTCATCAGTCCATCTTTCATATATTATCAATTTCCCGATTGACTTAGTGGTTAATAATATTCTCAAGAGAACCTCTTTTGAGTGTAGTATCGTGTAGCAACTATTTTGGGACTACTCCCTCATAGTCATCGCACTACGTCCTAATAAAAGCCAAAGTGGTGTTAAGGTACTACGGTCCCCAGTATCATGGACTCCTAGCCAAAAATAATAACGGTTTTCACGACTATACTCGTTCAACCAAACTAAATTTCAGAAGGGTCTCAACTGAGCGGTGATTCACAAGTCAGCTTGGTTGGGACTCACTCCCAATGAGCCTCGTCGAATATATCACCTTCTTATAATAATGTCACTCAAGTCCGGGTGTAGGACTTATCTTACAACAAGGATACCCCAAGCAGGGTACAAGATATATATATACAAGCAAGCAAATAATGAAGAAAATAGTAAGAATAATAACAAGGTAGGGGTAACCCT
Source organism: Lathyrus sativus (assembly GCA_963859935.3). NCBI lineage: Eukaryota > Viridiplantae > Streptophyta > Magnoliopsida > Fabales > Fabaceae > Lathyrus > Lathyrus sativus. Next base: position 273,523,171 of record OZ012738.1, on the reverse strand, counting down.
CAAAAGATAATTTTTCCTCTGTGAAGTCGCCATTTTCTGTTGCGGTGAGAATAGGATATCAAATTATTAATTAATTCAAATCACAATCTTTGATTCACAACCGGTCTTTGAATTATCCGAAGGAAAGGTTAAAGAAAGGAAAAACCTATTTTGCATCGTAAACAATGCGGGGAAAGATCTAGGTTCCAGGTTGGTTAAGCTTAGGGAAGGTATTAGCACCCTAAACTTCTATAGTACTCTACAGGAACCTCTTGTTTTAATGTTACTATTTTGCTTTAATTATTTGCTTGAGGGTATATTGCTAAGAGTTAGGAGGTGACAGAGAGACCTAAGGGTTAGTCCTAAGTTTACTCTCCAAGACTCGCATCTTGTGCCTACGTATCCGAGGTAGGGGATGGAATCAGAGTAATTGTAGTTCCCCTCGAAAGGGAGGAAGAGAAACTTCTTGACGGTGGTCAAAGTTTCAACGGGGAATAAGCGTTCTTAAGGAAGCGCTTACGTGGAGTGCGGCGACTCCTATTTCTAAGTTGAAATTGAATTGAAATTAAAAGGGTAAATAGGTATTCCGCGGCGGGAAACCTTAGACGGAGTGCGGCGACTCCTTATCCTAATGCTAGGGTAAAGGGAAATTTGGTCCACAGCGGGACGCCTAGGCAATTAGGGTTTAAATGGTGAAAAAGTCAAAGGTAAGGACTATTGACGCGGCGGTCAAATGGTTAGACCTATTCCTTCGGAGGGGAATTACGATAAATCATGCAAATGAAAAAAATAATTAAGCAACGAGATTGAAATAGGGGAAAATGCAAGAGTAAAAGCGACGATGTACTCGCATAAATTACAACTATGAAAAAATATAGAAAGAATATGAAATTAGTAACTGTACAAATGAGAAATATAAAAGTCAGATGACAATTAACGGGAATGTTAGGAATTTTAAGCCTTTTGAATTTTTATGTTAGAAATTAGAATGAAAGGGTTTGTAAGTAATTGAAAATAATTTTAAGTCTAATGTTTTAAAAATGTTAGTATTAATTTATTTATAAAAAAAAAAATTTAAATCTTGTTTTTTTTTAAAAGGTTAATTTTAAATTATAAAATTTTAAGTCTTTAAATTAAGTGTTAAAAATGGTTTCAAATTGAGTTTTTAAATTAAGTGTTAAATTGAATTTTGGAAAATGGTTTTTAATTAGAAAAAGTCAATATAATTGGATATTATTTAAACAGAATTTAATTAATTAGTAAATTAAACTAAAAAATAAGATTATAAAAAAAATAAAATAAAGATGAGAATATAAAGGGGAAAGGGTCAAAGTTAAGAGGTCTTGTTGTTGCTAGGGTTTAGAAACCCTTTCTTCTTCTTCTTTGCTGCACGGCGGTCGGACCCATTTGCCTCCATCCCGTCCGCTTTTCTTTCTCTTTCTCTGATGAAATTGATCGCTATTCTTCTTTGATTCTTCTTTTTTCCTCTTCGTATAACATCTAAAAAAACAAAATCACAATATGAGAAAATGGTTGATCACCCTTTAAGGATTTGAAGCGGCTTGGCCTTGATAGTTGCTTGCGGTGGCACGATGGTGGTGTTCTGGACGGTGATGAGAACAGATTTGAAGTTCTCTGAGTCGAGGTTGTCTGTTGACGGGTCTATGTTTTTTAAAGGTGTTCGTGGATTTTCCAGCCGCCGCGGTTGGGCTTTTCTTATGAGCGACGGTGGTAGTTAACGTAGGGTTTGCTGGCCAATGATAGATTCCTGAGGCTTGTCGAATTCGCTTGTCCGTCGATGGTGATTTGCGATGAAGTTGGCTCCTTTTGCGACCGTGGATCCTTGTGTTGATGATTTATGATGAAATCTTTGTGATGTGGTTGGCCACCCTTGATTCAACGATGATGATGACCTCTTTTAGGCTTTTTCCAATTTCGTCCCTTCTTGTTCCTTATTTCTTTTTTTTTTTCATCCCTTTGACGAACTGGCGATGTTCCTTTATATTGGTTCTTGATGGGCCTGGGCGTGATTATTATTATGATTTGGGGGATGAATTTGTTGTGTTTCTCTAGGATTTGTTGGGTTTTTCACAAGCTTTTGGTTTTGATGTTGTTGCAATTTTTCATGATTTTCTGATGGTTTGTTTTGATTCTAGCTTTGGAGCAGAAATGTTGGCGAATTTGTTTCTAATGTGGATATAGGTCCTATTTCTGGGAATTTATGGTATTATTTGATGAGTTTGTTTTGGACCAAGAGGAAATGTTGTTGCGTTTTTCATGGTGGCTGAGGAATTTGTGGCGTTTTCCTAAGATGCTTCGTTTCATGAAGTTAGTTGGATCTGTTTTGTTGCAAGAATTTTTGGGAAAGTTGTTTGTGACCTGTTTGGCAAAAGATCATTTTCAGAATAAGTGTTTTTGCCAAAATCACTTTTTTTAAAATCACTTTTTATCTCTCCTGGACTAAATTGGAACAGAAATCTGTCGGGGTCGGAAAAAATAAAAAGTCGGGAGTTGGCGTTGACTTTGTCGTTGTTTCCCTCCCGACATACCCGATGATGAAAATTAACTGAGGGTATCGGAATAATCAGTAAACAAACCATTTTTATTGATTCTAACCACTTAACCATTATTTCCATTTGTTGTCGGTATTTTTGCAGGTTCGGAAAAGTTGAAGCGATGATCGGACGCGGAAACAAATCTTAGAACAATTAGGAGTCCTTAGAATTTAGGAATTAAATTGTAATTGTAATTGCTTTTGTAATAAAAAAAATAGAATTTAAATAAATTCGATTCTTCCTTAATAAACTGAAATTATTTCTCCTATCAAACTTCTTCTGATAATTCATCTGAATAAACTCAACCAAATAAATTCATTTAATTAAGTTTATCCGACTAAATCCAACTGATTAAGTTCATTCAACTAAATTCATCTGCTTAAATTCACACACATAAATTCATTTGATTCAATCTACCAGACTAAATTCATATTATTAAACTGGTCTAAATAAATTCATCCGATTAAGTTCATTTTATTAAAACTCATCTGATTAAATTCAACCGACTAACTCCATTTGATTAAACTCATCCAAATAAATTTGTCCGATTAAATTCAATCCAATGAAAATTATCCGATTAAGCTTTGACGTTCCAAACTCAGAATTCGATAATTAATCCTCTTACACGATTTAAATCCTATGTAACTGCCGAGTCCAACAAATCCCTTTGCAAATTAATTCGTACCTAATAATAAAATCGATGAATATGGCCTTAAACGGATAAGTAGAGAAATCCGATTAAACAGCGAAACGAACTGTCCTCTGCATTGAAAATTCAAATCATATCTCAAATGATTTAACTCAATAACCTGAATCAGCTAGACTAATAATCATGATTGAACCCGCAGATATTCATTTTCGATTCGACGCAAACTGAAATTCCACTGTTTCTTTAAAATCGACTAATGACTAGCAGAAAGCAGGAAAATGTATGTCTGTCAGAATAAATTTCGCGAAGCAAATTCTCGCACCGATTTAACCCGAATCCACTGATATCTCGACACATTCAGCTCCCGGTGGTTTGGGAATCAAACAGCATTTTTGAAATCCCACTGAGGACTGACCCTCAACTCTTGACTAAAATGCGCTGTATCACGAGAAATCTGACGTCAAAAACTGCCGTAAAATTCAGCTCATCCTCAAATAAGTCACAGGACTCAGAGATGGAAACTCTAATCGCTCGAGGGATTCCTGAGGACGACTTCGCTTCCTGAACTATCAGCAGACCGCAAATTAATGACCCTTTTACCCTTCGCCAATTAAATCGCACACAGTGTGGTTTTTCCTGCAAAACCAACAGACTGAGCAAACTAGTTAGTGGTTAGTTCACAATGCAATGCAGAATAAGATGAAATGCGAAATGAACTGACTAATCTAAGGGTAAAATTTGGGGTATGAAAATAGCGATTGTATCTCTTCACGAACAACCATATATCCTCATTCGTTTCTTCATCATCGTCATCGCTTGAGTCGTAATCACTTAGCTCTTTTGCGGAGGACTTTGAACAAGAAGCTTTTAGAGCTATAGACTTCGTTTCCGTAGTTTAGGTATTTTCCTTGTTTTCCTTTTTATCAAATTTCTCGAGACTAAGAAGCACTTGCTCATGTTCTTGGAGCTTTCCAAAAAGAGTTGTAAGGTCCAAAGTCATAAGATCATTTGCTTCCTTTATGGTTGCGACCTTTGGTTGCCACTCCTAGGTAAGACATCTTAAAACTTTGTTAGTAGCAACATCATTGGAAATTGGTCTACCAAGTGAATTTAGTTTATTGATTAAGTGAGAAAATCTCTTTTGCATATCGACAATGGTTTCCCCTTGCTCCATGTGAAAGAGATTAAACTCTTGAGTCAAAGTGTTGATTCTAACTAATTTGAAATCATTAGTTCCCTCATGGGAAACTTGCAATGAGTCCCACATAGCTTTAACAGTCATATAATGTGAAACTCTATAATATTCATCAACTTCCAAGGAGAAGATCAGAATACTTCTAGCCTTACAATCATAATTGTACTTTTTCTCATCTCTTCATTCCATTATACTTCAGGCTTAGGCACAACAATGTTATTTTCATCGCTCATGGTGATTTCCATTGGACCGTTAAGTATAATATTCCATACCTTTCTGTCAATGGAATTTATATGCACACGCATAGAATCTTTCCAGTAACTATAGTTCTCACCGTTGAAAACAGGTGCTCTATTGTAAGCCCCTTTTGGTTCGTTTTCCATATTCTAAGAAATTATATGCGAAGCACTGAATGAACCAGGCTCTGATACCACTTGTTAGACAACGACAATGATCTAGATGGGGGTTCAATAGATCACTTATTTAAAATAGAGTTGGCACATAATATAATTTGATTTTTAAAAGTTTTAAGCAGAAGCGATCGAGGAACTATACTCGTCTAAACGAACTGTTACCAAAAAGGTCGGATATATGCTACGCCTATATGAAATACCGATAAAGACGAGAATTAGAATCAATAATTTGAACACAAATTAATAGGATTTTGTTTACTCAAAGTTGGACAATTTCCAATGCTTATGAAAAGTAAACCAAATTGAAAAACGGCTCTCAAGTGTTTGTATTCACGCAATTAGTCAAACACTTGATGTGTGAAGCACCCCAAGTAAAATTTAATAAGTGAATGAAGTGCTAAGATTTTTCGATTACAATCAAACGGATTGTAATGAGATTTCTAAAAATGTACACATTAGAATTTTAGTAAACTAATATGTTTGCACACAAACTCAAAATTCAGCAATGAAAATAGTAAAAAGAAAGAACACCAATTTGTTGAGGCAGTTCCCCCGTCGTCCTCGCTCGGGGTACGTCTACCCTCAAATCTAAAAATAGAATTGAGACCTGTATATATAACCAGTTGCAAATGTTTTTACAAGAGAAGCAATAGAATTCAAACACTTAACCCCAAATGTTGAAGCTGAGCTTATGCCTTCTCTTCCCTTGATTCAAGATGAATCAAGTCCTTCGAACATGATGAGTAAACCTCTGATTATGACACCACCTTTGAACAACCCTCTGGTCTTCAAGTCTTACCGCTGATTTCAAACAGCAACACTTATAACCCAAACCTTCCTTCCACAATCCTCTGGTTAACGCTACTAAATTGACAGAACCTCCCGTTCTTCAATTACCTTCGTTCGGCTAAATTTGTGAAGGAACGATTTGTGCAAAACCCCCCAAAATCCAAGATTCTTGGAGGACAAAACCCTAAAGGTTTTATTCAAGAAAAACCCACTGATTTCTCAACCCAAACCCAATACACTGATTCTAAGTTTGGACGTTATCACCTCGATGATGCAGAATGCACAACAAAAATGATTATGTGTAGTTGTTGAGAAAATGCAAGAAAGAGGGTGAAGATTATGAGAACCAAATCAGTGTATATTTTCACTTTTCATGTTATTTTGTGTAGAATGAGCTATCTTTATATATATATATATATATATATATATATATATATATATATATATATATATATATATATATATATATATATATATATATATATATATATATATATATATATATATATATATATATATATATATATATATATATATATATATATATATATATATATATATATATATATATATATATATATATATATATATATATATATATATATATATATATATATATATATATATATATATATATATATATATATATATATATATATATATATATATATATATATATATATATATATATATATATATATATATATATATATATATATATATATATATATATATATATATATATATATATATATATATATATATATATATATATATATATATATATATGCAAAGTTGTAACCAAGTAACAAACATAACAGTTACTTTGAATGGTAAACATAACATAAATTTTATGAGAAACGAGCAAGCGGACGACCTAAAAATCAGGGGGATCAACCTGAGCTCTCCCGAATTTAGGACTATGCAGAAAAACGCTCTTTGCATCGACTGGAACAGGTCCATGCGTCGATGCAAAGCACCCCAATTTCGACAAATACAAATGCATACAGTATGAGTAGACCGGAGGGTCGACGCGAGCTCTTCTGAGAGCAAAGCATGAAAATTGACTTCTATTTGAGTCGACCTAAGCAAGCTTTGAGTCGACTCAAAGACTCAGAACTTGCAAAAATGCAGATTTTGATATGTTTAGCTACATCAAAGTGTTTCTATTGCATCTCTAACTCAACCAACATGATCAAACTCATATAGACACATATAATGCTTTTTCTATATGAACCAAGACACATTTTGACAAATGTTTGCTACTAGAAAAATAACGTATGCATATGTGACGATGATACCGTCCAAAATATATGTTTCTAACTATATATGATTTGACATCATTAAAACAAGTATAACCAAGTATGAGACACTTTTCCCTCACAGTTTGATCAAAGTTTGATCAAGTCACCAACAATGGTGCTTCAATCCACCAGTTCTTGTTAGTACCTTATAAGACCTCCCGTCTCAATTTTTTTGCTCGGTTTTATTAAACTCAAGCATGCACTTGTTATACCTAAGATTCACGAACACGATCTACCATTTCACGCTACCCCTTACAAGTTAGCACCTACCTTGTCCCAAGGCTTTCACTCGATTGAATCATATTTGCATGATCTTGTCCAAAACCTGTAAATCCTAAATGATCTTGAAGGAAAACCTCAACTTGGTTTTCTTATTTTGAACACACAAAGAAACCAACCCAATATTCTCGGTTACACCAACCTAATTGGACATTGTCAATCCTAATCTAGATGGTCACCCAATTAAAAAATGATTATGTGTAGTTTGATTGTTTGTATGCATAGAAGAGAGGTTAAAGATGATGAGTTTACTTTATAATTATAGTTTCGTTCAGGTTTTATAGTAGTACCTTCCTAGAATGAGGTGCATGTATGAGTAAATATGTGTGTGTGTATGTGTGTGTGTGTGTGTGTGAGTGTGTGTGTGTGTGTGTGTGTGTGTGTGTGTGTGTGTGTGTGCGTGTGTGTGTGCGTGTGTGTGTGTGTGTGTGTGTGTGTGTGTGTGTGTGTGTGTGTGTGTGCGTGTGTGTGTGTCTGTGTGTGTGTGTCTGTGTGTGTGTGTGTGTGTGTGTGATATGAAGCAAAGGGCATGCATGAAAGAATGAAAGGAAAACAAGATTTTAAAATTTAAACATAATAGGTCAACCTATGAAGGCAGGTGTGTCTACCTGTAAAGGTGTTAGGTCGACCTATTTAGGCGACCTGTTGGACAGAAGTTGTAGCCTTCATTATTGAGGCATGAGTGTCGACCTGTACAAGCTCTGTGTTAACCTATATTGAAGCAAAAGCTTCTATAGGTCGACCTAAATACACATGTGTCGGCCTATGCAGTAGTTTCCACACAAAACTCAATTTTTTAAGCATGGTCATTTCCTAAGTCACTTCCAATCATTTCCAAACATGTTTGTCTACATCCTAATGTTAAGATGAAGATTTCACATCTAGAATTGAATTGACACCGTCCAATATACAAAAAAACGTTAAAGTTTATCCTAGTTTTGACATAATTCAAAACACAACTAAGCGAAAAAAGCACTCACAAAAAATTCAGTTGGACCGGTTGAAAATAGGCATGATTCAAAGATCACAATGCATGAAATCTCCATGTCACTCATCCATATCAATTTATGTATAATGTCTAAAGATAAATAACATTTTGATACGCGCTTAAAGAATTATGATATAACTGTTAAAAATATATTATCTTTTTGGGTCTAGGTTCGAAGTGTTCAGTGAAGATGGCTTGAACTTCTGAAGGATTATGATTTTGAATTGAGTTACCATCCTGGTAAGGCTAATGTTGTGGATGATGCGTTAAGTAGGAAGTCCTCACATATGTCGATGCTTATGGTTCGAGAGTTAGGACTGATTGAGAAATTCAGAGATATGAGTTTGGTTTGTGAAGAGACTCCTAACAGTGTGAAGTTGGGTATGCTGAAATTGACTAGTGGTATTCTCCAACAAATCAGAGAAGGTCAAAAATCTGATTTGAGACTGGTGGGTTGTCTCACGTTAATCAATCAAGTTAACGGGGGTGATTTTTGGATCGATGAGAATGGTGTGATGAGGTTTAGAGATGGAGTGTGTGTTCCTAATGTGCCAGAAATCAAGAAGAGCATTCTTGAGGAAGGTCACATAAGCAGACTAAGTATTCATCCTGGTGTCGCATCACTGCGAAGAGGGGTCGGTAAGGACAGAAGAGTCGCCACCGCTCGTTATTTATCCCAAAGAGAGGGAAAGGAAACGATCAGAGAAAACCTACGAAAAAGGGAAAAGACAGGTCATCACAAAAAAATCTTGGGTTCGGGAGTCAGTTACGCAATGGGAAGGTATGAGCACCCCTCACGTCCGTTGTACTCAATGGGATCCATGCTTGTCTATCTAAAAGGGTGTTAAACTATCTAAACTACAGGCTCATAGGGACAAGGGAAAAGAAAAGAGACTCGATAGAGCATTGCCGCTCTATGCCTACGTATCCCCTCGTGCAATGGGAAAGTCAGAGTCAACGTAGTTCGGAAAACTACGGGTGAAGGTGGGGAAGGTTGCTCGCCAAGACATCGCCGTCTTATGCCTACATATCCTCATCTGGTATGAGAAATCAGAGCAAACATAGTTCGGTCTGACATGACCACTGATTGGTTCAAGTTTTTTTTACATGAGTCAGGTTAAACCTTTGTTCTAGCAGTTAGGTATATTGCTGCTCGACCATTGGAGACTTAGGCGTTACCTGTTTGCGGTAGAACCAAGAGTTAACACACTCTTTCTGAAAATGGTTTTCAATTAATCCCGAAAGATAAAAAGGTTTGATGTTTTTATTTTTGTGTTTTTTAAACAAGAAGTAAATTGAGTTAAGTTTGTAACTCATGTTGCACTAAAGACTATGACTTGAGAGCGAATGCCTCGCATATCGCCCAAAGGGCATACGCTAAACACTCTAGACAGTTGAGAGGATGCCCCCTAACCATAATTCCTCAAGTACTTAAGGCTCATAGTGTACAACACATGTTATCCTTTATTAGATGTTTTGAAGTGTTTAGGATATGTGAAGAGAAAGACACAGACTAAGGGGAAACTGGATCTTAATGTTGTCATACACAATGCTCCTAAAGTTGGGATAAAGGGAAGAAACTATCCAAATGTTGTCATGCAAAGGTTGAACACCTAATGTCTCTCCTACTCCCATCTTAAACAGAGGGACTAGGCATCCTAAAGGGATCATGGCAAAAGGCCAAGTAAACAACAAATAACTCAATCACAGATGAAATGGAAAATGAAAAGAAATTGACTTAAATAAGTCAAAGGCAATGCAACCATGAGATGTGAGATGCAAAGAAGAAGTTCAAATACAAATGATGCAAAAAGACTCAACAACACAAGAGACTCAACACAAAAGAATGACTTAAACAAGTTAAGAAGGATGAGATGAAATGGGAGAAGTAAACTCCTACAACCATATACCATCAATCATCAAGAGAGAATGATGATATCCTAAGATGCACACACAAAGAAAAGAGGGAGGAAAAAGTGTGGGGCGGCCACCACCACAAGCACATCTCAACCATACAATTCTTAAGACTCAAATAAATTAAGGCAAACAAACAATGCAAAACCAACACCAATGTTCAAGGCAAACTCAAAGTGTAAACGTAAGCACCACATTATCATGAACAAGTGTCTAAACCACATGGGGAAGAAATAGAACAATAAGAAGAAAGCCTCAAACTCAAGGTTATAATAAGAAGGAAACACAAGCATGATCATGTACAAGTGGTGAACCAAAGTTCAAGGACAAACTCAACACTTAGAACAAGTGGAGACACATGATTCAAAGGTGACTTGTGATGCAAATTACACATTCAAATGACCTATGACAAGATGAAAAAGCACCTCACGTATGTTAAAATGAATCAACAAAGCTCAAAAGGTGCAAAGGGGATCACTTGAGATCATATCCCAAAGAACTAGGTCAAACTAGCATGTGCAAACACCTCTAAAAGACTCAACTTGCAAAAATTAACAAAAATAGGAGGAAGCTTAAATAAATCCAAAATAAAATCTCAAACCAAGATGAAACAAAGGGCAAACAGAAACCAAAGTCTCAAGTGAAGAGTTTGCTCAAGGCACCACCAAATAGTTCCATGAAGGTATGGTGTTCCACCTTATTGAGGGTTTGTTGAGGGACATGAAAAACCAACTCAAAATCAATTGAAAAATAACCAAACATGGTCCAAAACCACCCTCAAAGAAGCCTCAATCCCTCACCTAAGTGAGGGAGAAACCATGGTCATATAAAATTTAGGGTTCAAATGGACAAGACATCACAAGGTGCACATCATAAAACCCTTGACTTTGTAAAATGCAAATAAAATGATAAAATAAAGTGAAAAATAAAATAAAAGTATGGAAAAATAAGTAACATATCAAACTGTTAAGAAAATATTTTTGGGGATTTTTATAAGTTAAACAACTATTTTTAAAACAAATGAATGAAAACTAGAAAGAAAATAAAATAAAATAAAATAAAACCCAAAGGGGGTGTATTAGTAAAATGAAAGTGAACTGAATCCAAGTTTGGAGCGCAAACGGGCCAAATAAGTGGGGTGTGAAGAGTAAAAAAGCAAGGCCTAACGCCCATGTCTGATGCCACGTTGTCTCATTAATTGACGTGGAGGCTGAGCCATGAACAAAAGCGAATGGAAACAAGACAACGCATAAATTCAAATTCAAATGGAAGGCGCCAAAGCCAAGTCAGCTCGCCCCTGACCTTCAGACGCCGGAACCCTAGTTCTGGTCGTCTTCTCCAGCGAAGAGCCACCGGAGCAAGGTCCAACCTGCACAGAAATGGAGGAAAATGGTACCTCCCCCCTCAAATTTTCATGAGGATTCCAAATCCAAGCTCACATTTTAAAAATAATGTCATCTTCATGGTGTTTCGAAGGCAAATAGTTGAGGTGTCAAAAGCCAAAACTTCATGAAACTCACAAAAAACAATATGAAATCAATGCCTACATGAGTAGGACTTCAAATGTGCTCAGCATGTCCCTAGAATATGCCTAAAATGATGGGAAAATTTTTAAGAAAGTACCTAGTGGAGTATGTTTACTACTTCTTCTATGCGTGCTGAAACACCACCAAAAGCTACAGAACAACTCCTTGGCACTTGTAGAAACTTGAGCTAAGCTTGAATGGCCCTGAAAACTCCTTAAATCTTCAAAACAAATCTGAGCAGGTAAGGGTCAAGGTGCAAACAATTGGTTTCATTTTCTAACATATGGTAGAGGAGGTTATGGTGATGATGATTTGAGAAAGATCTTGATGAAAGGCTCAATATGGATTGTGTTTCGAAGGAAAAACCAGAGAGAATCAACAATGACAAATTCTAATTTTTGCTCAAATGATGGCTGCCCTCCTCTAGGGTTTGTTTCTTTAGTTTATATATGAAGTAAAAATGGATTTTGAAGATTTTACTGTGGTGAAAATTCAAGGGAGCAGATGTTATGATCACATGATTTTTTGAGCTCAATGGTGGATGATGAACCTCACGAATTTCCCTTTCAGTTGTGGTTGTTTGCTTGAGTGGAAAGACAAATTAGATGGACTGTATGATGGTCAGAGCAAGGGCTGCTTGTCCTTTCCTTCTTTGGGCAAGAAAATTCAAAATCAAACCATCATGGTACATGCTTGGTTGGTCTTGTTTTGGCAATGTTTGGAGTGCAAAGTTTGTCATTTTATGTGCATGGAATGAAAATGGGATAATGCTGCAAGGCTGCAATGAGAAACGTGCCAAAATCACATAAGGATCATGCCTTGAAATACTTTCCAAACCACCATCTTTGGATCATTGAACCTTGATGCACAAGGCTCCACTTGATTGGAACTTGGGCTCTAATGAAAGATTGCATGGCAAGGAACAACCTTGATGTTGATGGAAGTTTGATTTGGATCTTGGAAGATCATGGAAAATAAGGTTGAAATTCATGACATACAATCTGCCTTGGGAATTGGTCCAAAAATCTGTCTAAACTTGCTAAATGGAACGTCTTTGAAAACCCTAACTTTGAATCATCATAACTTGAGCATCAAGCATCACATGATGATGAATTGGTACTCAAAAGAAAGCTCAAAATATGAGGAACAAGTTTGATGCTGGACAAAAGTTCATTTGAAACCTTGACCGTGAAAAAAAATGGCTTGGAAAGTGGCAAGTTTACACATGAAACTTATTCATTATAATGGAAAGTTTCTAAAACCCTAATTTTCCAAAAGTGGCAAGTTTCACCTTTCTTGATTTTTCATGATTCCCTTGACATTTCTTGGTCAAATATCACCCATTGATCATATTTAACTTGAGGAACATGATCTTGACCTTAAAAAGTCAGGAGTTGACTTTTTTACTGCACAATTGACTTTTTCCCCAAATCTTCTGATTTGCAATTGAATGACCAATTGGAGCTCTTCTGGTTGAAATTGATGATCAATCTTCTACTTCTAGACACCTTGGGACATATGAAGGATCATGGAAACAAGTTTTGCTCCAAGAAACAAGTCTAGTCTGATTATATGTGAAACTCTTATTTCATGTCTTTTGTCTAGGCTCTTTGCAGATGAACTGAGTGACCATTCCAACTCCACAATAGCCTCTAAGGTACTAAATAGACCTCTATCCCATGCTTACATCAATGATAGTACCTTATGAACTCTTGACAAAACCCTCTGATGGTTCTCAGACAAGGAGTCATAACACACCTCTCCTCTCAAGGAGCTTTCACAACTTCATAATGATACCACACACTTAATAACCTCTACCAATGCCTTTGCTTGAACTTGAAGCCAATAAGACTCTCCTCTTGGATGGCAACAAACAATCTCTTGATCCCCTGTAAGAACAATGCTATGCAAATGCAAGATGCTAAAATGAAAATGAAACATAAGCCAAGTACAAGAAATGGTTGGTCAAATTTTGGGGTACAACACCTGGTGCCACAAAGATGTATCAAGATTTGAAGAAGTTGTTTTGGTGGCCAAGTTGAAGAAGGGAATTGTAGAGCTTGTGTATGCTTGTTTGACTTGTCAGAAGTCAAAGATTGAACATCAGAGACCGTCGGGTCTGATGCAACTGCTGAAAATTCTAGAATGGAAATAGGATAGCATTTCTATGGATTTTATAACTGGTCTACTGAAGACTTTGAAGGGATATGATTCGATCTGGGTGATTATTGATAGATTGACCAAATCGGCTCATTTTATACCGATGAGGATCAATTATTCGTTGAAGAAGCTTGTCGAATTATATATTGATCAGATTGTGAAACTGCATGGTATTCCTTCAAGTATTGTGTCTGATAGAGACCTGAGATTTACATCGAGGTTCTGGGAAAGTTTGCAGACAACTTTGGGTACTAAGTTGAGGTTGAGTTTTGCCTATCATCCGTAGACGGATGGATAGACAAAGAGAACTATCCAGTCTTTAGAGGATTTGCTGAGAGCTTGTGTGTTGGATCAACGTGGATTATGGGATAGTCATTTTCTGTTGATTAAGGTTACCTACAATAACAGTTATCATTCTAGTATCGAAATGGCATCGTATGAGGCTTTGTGTGGTAGCAGGTGTAGGACTCCTTTGTGTTGGTATGAGTCAGGCGAGAGTGTTGTACTCGGACTTGAGATTGTACAAGAGGCGACTAAAAAGATCAAGATGATCCAAGAAAAGATGAAATTGTCGCAGAGTCGTCAGAAAATTTACCATGATAAGAGGAGGAAAGCACTTGAATTCCAAGAGGGGGATCACGTGTTTTTGAGAGTTACGCAGGTAACTGGTGTTGGCCGAGCTTTGAAGTCCTGAAAACTCACTTCACATTTTTTCGGTTCGTATTAGATTTCACAAAGGGTGGGGGAAGTAGCATATCGGATTGCTTTACCACCGTCGCTTGAGAATTTACATGATGTGTTTCATGTGTCTCAGTTGAGGAAGTACATTCCAGATCCGTCACATGTGATTCAGATGGATGATGTACAAGTGAGAGATGACTTGACTGTTGAGGCGTTGCAAGTTCGGATTGATGAACAAGAAGTGAAGCAACTGTGAGGTAAAGAGATTGCCTTGGTAAAGGTAGTTTGGGGAGGACCATATAGAGAAAGTTGGACTTTGGAGTGGGAAGATCAGATGAGGGAGTCCTATCCGACTCTGTTTCCTTGAGGTAATTTTCGAGGGCAAAAATTCTTTTAAGTGGGGGAGAGTTGTAACACCCCGAATTTATTGGAATATTTATTTAATTTATTTAAATACGAATATTCGTATTTTTGGTATTTTTTGATGGTTGGTGTGAAATATGGAGAATTATGGGTTTTTAAGTTATTTATTTAAATAATAGTATATAATATGAATATATTGGTATTATTATTAATTTAAATAAATATAAGTTAGACTAAGGGAAAATTAAACAATTGAGGAGGAGTTAGTAAGGGTTATATTAGAAAGCCCAATTTTAAGGCCCAAGGTTAGGTTTAACAAAAAGGAATTTTGATGGGATTAGGATTCATTCTTGTTAGAGCTCTGAGGAAGAGGTTTGAGGCAAAATCTTCGAAAGGTTTTCTGAAACTCAAAGAGGAGGCTTAGAGTCGGAAAATAAGGTATGGGGAGTGTTGCCTTCATTGTTTTCAATGTATAATTTCAATGTATTTAAGGTCGATTTAAGGGTTTAAAGGGTTTGAGGCTGATTATGGGATAAAGGGAATTTGGCCTTAGTGGCCTAAATCTATTGTTGAGATTTTAACCGTAGGGATTTATTTGGGTTAAAGGAAATTTGGCCTTCGTGGCCAAAGCTCTGATTTGACATTTGTCTAACCATGAAGGGAAATTTGATAATGAGGAACTCTAATGATTGTGGTGTAGTTGTAAGGATTTATGGGATTTATAGCGTGAATATGATACGGGATTGGCCTAATAAGCCGTAGATTTTGTGCCTTTATCGCCGTAAGACCTTAGGGATGATTTAGGGAAGTTTTTGGGTTATTGGGGAAGTGAATCGTGGGACTTTTGGGTTGAATTTAGGTTCTGTTGCGTAACAGCGTTTTGCTATCATCACGTATTCGCACAGCGAACGAAGCTCACCACAGACTTGCACTGCGAAGAATCCTTCGCGCAGCAAAGAAACTCGCCCCAGACTCGCACAACAAACTTGCTAGCGAACGTAGCAGAGTTTTGCGAATTCTGACCTTGTGCAGCGATGCCTTAATGTTTTGATGTTGTGATTTCTTTGACGAATGAATATGAGTATGACTATGAATTCTATGTGATTTGTACATGATTATATGATGATTCATATGATGTAATGATTGATGAACTATGATGATATTTCTATGAGTTTTGATGATTCTATGATGACATGATTTTTGATGATGATGATTATGATCAATGATGATGCACCTATGATGTTATTATGAGGATGATTATTGACGTGTGCATCATGCATTCATGTGCATCCAGAATTCGGTTCAGGACCTTGATTTCTTTGGCTTCAATCCCATTGTGTGGATGTGAGGTATTTTGATGTGCTCTAGTTCTCGAGTAGAATCTATCCTATTGATGGGGATCTATGGAGGGTTGATGGCTCAGTGTCCATCGAGCTGTGATGATTGGTACCACATGCACTGAGTCTTGTTGCATTTGCATTTATGAGATGATCTTGAGTAAATTATGATGTTGTAGCCTTTGATGTTCCTTGATGAATATGCTGATGTTGAATATTAAAATGACGCCATTTTATATGTTGATTTCCTACATTGATTATTATGAATCGTTTTACTCACCCTGCCTGTTTGAATGTTGCCTCCATGTGGGTAACGTGCAAATGACCATGTTTAGCTGTGGACGTTGTCGAGGATATTTTCGGAGTTTTGAGTTGTTGGCCTTTTGGTTAACGTAGAGGGTCTTGCTCTGATAGTGTAACATCGGGTTGGGGTGTTTGAGTTAAACCATGATTTATTTGATTTGGCTATTTTGATTATGTTCCCATATAAGGAAAACTTTGGATTATGCCTTTTTGAGTTTCGCTGCAATTTTTAATATCTTTTGGGAAAATCCGTTGTTTACGGAGCTTTGACTTATATTTGATTTATTGGGAAATGTATGCCCTTTGAGGTAATTTTATTAAGTTTAATATTTTACTCTGATATATGTGAATATTTTGCCATTTAATTATGGGGTAGAAAAGGATGTTACATTAGTGGTATCAGAGCAGGTCGGTCCGTCCGACCAAGTTTTTATGTTGTTAGTCCCGTGTCAGTCAATAGTGTGAGAACACTATTGGATAAGTTGTTTTCTTCTAATCCTGTTGGTGGATGCAGATGGCTGGAAGAAATGATCATGCTATTACTGATGCGCTTGAATCACTTGCCCAAGTGATGGCCCAGAATTGTTTACTTCCAGATGAATTTCATGCTTTGGGAAAGTTCCAGAGGAACAATCCGCCAACTTTTGTGGGCAATCATGATCCTGATGGTGCACAGAAGTGGCTGAAGGTGATTGAGAAGATTTTTCGAGTTATGGTGTGCACTGATGCTCAGCAGGTGCAGTTTGGTACGCATATGCTAGCAGAGGAAGACGAGGACTGGTGGGATAACACCCGTCAGAGATTGGGAGGTGTTGGCATTACAATAACTTGGGTTGTGTTTAAGGAAGAATTTTTGAGGAAGTATTTTCCTGAAGATGTTCGGGGCAAGAAAGAGGTGGAATTCCTTGAGCTGAAATAAAGGAATATGACCGTGGCTGAGTATGCGGTAAAGTTTGAGTCTTTAGTGAAGTTTTGTATGCATTACAATCATGCTGACGCAGAGATGTTAAAGTGTCTCAAGTTTGAGAATGGTTTGAGACCATAGATTAAGCAGGGAATTGGGTACCAGCACATTCGTCAGTTTGTGGAACTGGTGGGCAAGAGCAGAATTTATAATGAGGATAGCCGAGCTCAATCTACTCACTACAAGCAGCTGAGTGAGAAGAAAGAGAAAGGGCAGTATAGAGGGAAACCGTATGTGACTTCTGGTGATAAAGGGAAGCATAAGGCTTCAGATGGGAATAAGTCAAGTAGGGGAGCGGCTACTGATCCAGGCAAGTGTTATAAGTGTGGCGAGCAAGGTCACCGTGCTGAGGTTTGTAGGGTGTTGAGATGTCATCGTTGTGGCAAGAGAGGTCATAGAGCTACTGACTGTAAAGACGAAGCTCCGACTTGCTTCAACTGTGGAGAAGGGTTATATCAGTATCCAGTGTCAGCAGCCAAAGAAGATTGCTACTGCTGCTCAGACAAATGGCAGAGTGTTTGCTTTGGGCGGTGCAGAAGAATCCAAGACAGATAACTTGATCAGAGGTATTTGCTTTATTAATGATGTTGAATTGATTGCTATGATTGATATTGGTGCTACTCATTCATTTATTTTGCTTGAATGTGCTAAGAGGTTGAATTTGAAATTATCTTCTATGATTGGGAGTATGGTTATCGATACCTCGGCTAATGGTTCTGTGACTACTGCGTTAGTCTGTTTGAGTTGCCCTTTGACCATTTATGATAAGAATTTTGTGATGGACTTGATCTGTATACCTTTGCATCACATCGATGTTATTCTCAGAATGAACTGGTTGGAGTATAACTATGTTCATATCGATTGCTACAGCAAGACCGTGAGGTTCCCAGAGTTTGGTGATGGGGGAGAGCTGATGTATGTATCTGCCAAGCAAGTAGAAGAACTCTTGGAAGATGAGGCTCAGATGTTTGCATTGTTTACATCACTTCAAGTTGATTATGGAGCAGTGAGCGTGGAGCTACCAGTTGTTCGGGAATTTCCAGAAGTGTTTCTAGAGGACGTGAGTGACTTACCTCCTGAGCATGAGGTGGAGTTTACTGTTGATGTGATATCGGGCACTAGTCCTGTGTCGATGGCTCCTTATCGGATGTCTGCATCTGAGTTAGGGGAATTGAAGAAACAGTTGGAAGAGCTTCTTGAGAAGAAGTTTATTTTGACCGAGTGTTTCTCCGTGGGGTGCTCCTGTGCTATTGGTAAAGAAGAAAGATGGTAGCATGAGATTGTGTGTGGATTATCGGCAGTTGAATAAAGTAACAATCTAGAATAAGTATCCACTTCCGAGGATTGACGATTTGATGGATCAGTTAGTAGGTGCTTGTGTGTTTAGCAAGATTGATTTGAGGTCTGGTTATCATCAAATTCGCGTTAAGCCTGATGATATTCCGAAGACAGCTTTCAGGACAAGGTATGGACACTATGAATATATTGTGATGCCGTTTGGTGTCTCTACCTGGTGTATTCATGGAGTATATGAATAGGATTTTTCATCCTTATTTGGATCAGTTTGTAGTAGTATTCATTGACGATATCTTGATATATTCTAAGTCCGAGGAAGAGCATGTGCAACATCTAAGAGTGGTATTGTAGGTTTTAAGAGACAAGAAGCTTTACACCAAGTTGTATAAGTGTGAGTTTTGGTTGAAGGAAGTGAGTTTCCTTGGCCATGTGATTTCTAGTGGAGGAATTGTTGTTGACCCGTCGAAAGTTAATGTTGTGTTGTAGTGGGAGACTCCAAAGTCTGCTACTGAGATTCGAAGTTCCCTTGGATTGGCTAGTTATTATCGCAGGTTTATAGAAGGATTTTAAAAGTTGGCACTGCCATTGACTCAGTTGACTCGAAAGGGTCAAGCTTATGTGTGGGATGTTGCTTATGAGAAGAGTATTGTAGAACTCAAGAAGTTGATGACTGCTCCAGTGTTAATTTTGCCAAATTCGAGTGTGTCTTTTGTAGTGTATTACGATGCATCGAAGATTGGTCTTAGAGGCGTATTGATGCAGAATGCTCAGGTTGTTGCTTATGCTTCCAGACAACTGAAGGTTCATGAGAGGAATTATCCTGCGTATGACTTAGAGTTGACCGCTGTGGTGTTTGTGTTGAAAGTTTGGAGAAATTATCTTTTAGGGTCTAGGTTCGAAGTGTTTAGTGATCACAAGAGCCTGAAGTATTTGTTCGATCAGAAAGAGTTGAACATGAGGCAGAGAAGATGGCTTGAACTTCTGAAGGATTATGATTTTGAATTGAGTTACCATCCTGGTAAGGGTAATGTTGTGGCTGATGCGTTAAGTAGGAAGTCCTTACATATGTCGATGCTTATGGTTCGAGAGTTAGGACTGATTGAGCAATTTAGAGATATGAGTTTGGTTTATAAAGAGACTCCTAACAGTGTGAAGTTGGGTATGCTGAAGTTGACTAGTGGTATTCTCCAACAAATCAGAGAAGGTCAAAAATCTGATTTGAGACTGGTGGATCGTCTCACGTTAATCAATCAAGATAACAGGGGTGATTTTCAGATCGATGAAAATGGTGTGATGAGGTTCAGAGATAGAGTGTGTGTTCCTGATGTGCCAGAAATCAAGAAGAGCATTCTTGAGGAAGGTCACATAAGCGGACTAAGTATTCATCCTGGTGCCAAAAAGATGTATCAAGATTTAAAGAAGTTGTTTTGGTGGCCAGGTATAAAGAAGGGAATTGCAGAGTTTGTGTATGCTTGTTTGACTTGTCAAAAGTCAAAGATTGAACATCAGAGACCGTCGGGTCTGATGCAACCGCTGAAAATTTCAGAATGGAAATGGGATAGCATTTCTATGGATTTTGTAACCGGTTTACCGAAGACTTTGAAGGGATATGATTCGATCTGGGTGATTGTTGATAGATTGACCAAATCGGCTCATTTTATACCGATGAGGATCAATTATTCGTTGCAGAAGCTATCTGAATTATATATTGATCAGATTGTGAAACTGCATGGTATTCCTTTAAGTATTGTGTCTGATAGAGACCAGAGATTTACATTGAGGTTCTGGGAAAGTTTGCAGACAACTTTGGGTACTAAGTTGAGGTTGAGTTCTGCCTATCATCCACAGACGGATGGACAGACAGAGAGAACTATCCAGTCTTTAGAGGATTTGCTGAGAGCTTGTGTGTTGAATCAAGGTGGATTATGGGATAGTCATTTTTCGTTGATTGAGGTTACCTACAATAATAGTTATCATTCTAATATCGGAATGACACCGTATGAGGCTTTGTTTGGTAGGAGGTGTAGGACTCCTTTGTGTTGGTATGACTCAGGCGAGAGTGTTGTACTTGGACCTGAGACTGTGCAAGAGACGACTAAAAAGATCAAGATGATCTAAGAAAAGATGAAAGCGTCGCAGAGTCGTCAGAAAAGTTACCCTGATAAGAGGAGGAAAGCACTTGAATTCTAAGAGGGGGATCACGTGTTTTTGAGAGTTACGTTGGTAACTGGTGTTGGCCGAGCTTTGAAGTCTCGAAAGCTCACATCGCATTTTGTCGGTCCGTATCAGATTTTGCAAAGGGTGGGGGAAGTAGCATATCAGATTGCTTTACCTCCGTCGCTTGCGAATTTACATAATGTGTTTCATGTGTCTCAGTTGAGGAAGTACATTCCAAATCCGTCGCATGTGATTCAGATGGATGATGTACAAGTGAGAGATGAATTAACTGTTGAGGCGTTGCCAGTTCAAATTGATGAATGAGAAGTGAAGAAACTGCGAGGTAAAGAGATTGCCTTGGTAAAGGTAGTTTGGGGAGGACCAGCTGGAGAAAGTTGGACTTGGGAGCGGGAATATCAGATAAGGGAGTCTTATCTGACTCTGTTTCCTTGAGGTAATTTTCGAGGGTGAAAATTCTTTTAAGTGGGGGAGAGTTGTAACACCCCAAATTTATTAGAATGATTATTTAATTTATTTAAATACGAATATTCGTATTTTTGGTATTTTTAGGTGGTTGGTGTGAAATATGGAGAATTATAGGTTTTTAAGTTATTTATTTAAATAATAGTATATAATATGAATATATTGGTATTATTATTAATTTAAATAAATATAAGTTAGACTAAGGGCAAATTGGACAATTGAGGAGGGGTTAGTAAGGGTAATATTGGAAAGCCCAATTTTAAGGCCCAAGGTTAGGTTTAACAAAAAGGAATTTTGATGGGATTAGGAGTCATTCTCGTTAGAGCTCTGAGGAAGAGGTTTGAGGCAAAAGCTTCGAAAGGTTTTCTGAAACTCAAAGAGGAGGCTTAGAGTCGGCAAATAAGGTATGGGGAGTATTGCCTTCATTGTTTTCAATGTGTAATTTTAATGTATTTAAGGTCGATTTAAGGGTTTAAAGGGTTTGAGGTTGATTATGGGATAAAGGGAATTTGGCCTTCGTGGCCTAAATCTATTATTGAGATTTTAACTGTAGGGATTTATTTGGGTTAAAGGAAATTAGGCCTTTGTGGCCAAAGCTTTGATTTGACATTTGTCTAACCATGTAGGGAAATTTGATAATGAGGAACTCTAATGATTGTGGTGTAGTTGTAAGCATTTATGGGATTTAGAGCGTGAATATGATACGGGATTGACCTAATAAGCCGTATATTTTGTACATTTATCGCCGTAAGACCTTAGGGATGATTTAGGGATGTTTTTGGGTTATTGGGGAAGTGAATCGTGGGACTTTTGGGTTGATTTTAGGTTCTGGTGCGTAACAGCGTTTTGTTGTCATCGCGTGTTCGCACAGTGAATGAAGCTCGTCCCAGACTCGCACTGCGAAGAATCCTTCGCGCAGCAAAGAAACTCGCCCCAGACTCGCACAGTGAACTTGCTAGCAAACGTAGTAGAGTTTCGCGAATTCTGACCTTGTGCGGCGATGCCTTAATGTTTTGATGTTGTGATTTCTTTGACGAATGAATATGAGTATGACTGTGAATTCTATGTGATTTGTACATGATTATATGATAATTCATATGATGTAATGATTGATGAACTATGATGATATTTCCATGAGTTTTGATGATTCTATGATAACATGATTTTTGATGATGATGATTATGATGAATGATGATGCACCTATGATGTTATTATGAGGATGATTAATGACGTGTGCATCATGCATTCATGTGCATCCGGACTTCGGTTCAGGACCTTGATTTCTTTGGCTTCAATCCCATTATGTGTATGTAAGGTATTTTGATGTGCTCCGATTCTCGAGTAGAATCGATCCTATTGATGGGGATCTATGGAGGGTTGATGACCCAGTGTCCATTGAGCTGTGATGATTAGCACCACATGCATTGAGTCTTATTGCATTTGTATTTATGAGATGATCTTGAGTAAATTATGATGTTGTGGCCTTTGATGTTCCTTGATGAATATGATGATGTTGAATATGAAAATGACGCCATTTTATATATATTAATTTCCTACATTGATTATTATCCATCGTTTTACTCACCCTGCATGTTTGAATGTTTCCTCCACGTGGGTAACGTGCAGATGACCAAGTTTAGCCATGGATGCCGTCGAGGATATTTTCGAAATTTTGAGTTGTTGACCTTTTGGTTAACGTAGAGGGTCTTGCTCTGATAGTGTAACATCGGGTTGGGGTCTTTGAGTTAAACCATAATTTATTTGATTTGGTTATTTTGATTATGTTCCCGTATAAGGAAAACTTTGGATTATGCCTTTTTGAGTTCCACTACAATTTTTTATATCTTTTGGAAAAACTCGTTGTTTACGGAGCTTTGACTTATATTTGATTTATTGGGAAATGTACGCCCTTTGAGGTGATTTTATTGAGTTTAATATTTTACTCTGATATATGTGAATATTTTGTCATTTAATTGTTGGGTAGAAAATGGTGTTACAAGAAATTGTTGGAATATTTTAGAATTTAAATATTATTTAATTATTATATTCCAATAATTATTATGTGGGCATATATATTTTAGTTATATTAGTTATTTATCAAAATTAAGAGTCTAATTGATTAAGTGGTCAAATAAATTTAAAAGGCTAATTAGATTTCTATTTAGTAATTAATTAAATGGTATAATTAGATATTAACTCAAATATGAGTGGATGTCGGGATGACCCATTTGGGAATAATGAGAATCCTAATTGGCTATCACACTATATATAGGCTATGGTCCCTGTTGTGAATCTTGTTGTGAATTACGACAAGATTCAATATCAATGTGTGAGGCAAAGAACAATAGCAACCAAAATAAATAGTATTCAACAATAATAATCCGTACACACATAATATAACAGAATAAGGCAAGAAAAATTGAAGGTTTGCTTATCCAGTTCGATCGAACGACCTAATCTGGGGGAGAGAGAAGCTCTCCAATTCACTATAATCAGAAATTTGTTACTAAGAGATTATAGATGAGTTACGAGAAAATAGCCTTCGCCTTCAGGTTCCCAAGAATAACCGTGAAGGCGCCCAAGAACAACCCTATTTTCTACCCAAGTGTTTCCCTATCTCTCCAACTCTCAATATATGAATCACTCAAACCGAAGGTGTAATCCAAGGTTTTCTTTGTGCATATCTGAAAACCTATGTTATGCCTTTAAACCCTTACTCTCCCTTGTTGTTGAAAACTCTAAGATTGTCACACACCAAGCATATAAGAGATATATTTTTATAATAGCACATACCCAACAAACAAAGCCCAAAATCACATGGATCCATGGACCAAATTAAAAAAAGCCTGAAAACTCGAAAATACTATTTACCGTACGGAGAACACTATTCACCGTACGAACGCCACTATTCACCGATCGAATTTTTTTTCGTCCGATTTTCGCAGTAAATGCAGTCTCCAAAATATGTTTTCTATCTCTTCATCAACAAAGATTTTAAGACACATTTACAACAATCTCCTATACACCGTACACAAGCAAATTGTCTCTTCTTCTCATCTAAAGAGAATTCAAGGCATTAGGAATACCGATTGAGGAAGAACCACAAGTCAACTGATGTTCGTCATTCGTCTCTCTTGACTTTGTGTTTTCCGGAAAGTATAAAGTTGTCGTATCAATGATTCGATTATCCAGGTATTCCTAATTTCAATCTTTGATAAATTAACATGTTGTAGATCCTAATATATATATATATATATATATATATATATATATATATATATATATATATATATATATATATATATATATATATATATATATATATATATATATATATATATATATATATATATATATATATATATATATATATATATATATATATATATATATGTATGTATGGTTTCCGCACTAAAGTTAGACTAAAGTTTTCATCTTTGTTATTAAGCATGTTTATATAATTATTATTAAATTAATTCCAATATATTTTTGTTGTTGTTATTGAGATTGAAAGTTTTATGTTGTTGTTGATATTGAAGGTTCAATGTTGCAGTGAGATTGAAGGTTTTAATTTTTTTGTTGTTGTGTTAACTTATCAAAGTCTTGACATCTTAAAAGTGTGGAGAAATTTAAGTTGAATTTTTTATATTAAAATGTGCAGTTTATAAATGCAACTTAGCAACATGTGTCTAATTTTTTTTGTGTCAAGTAACCCAGTGGTTGGAATTCAGCTTTTAGAGATCAATATGTGGGGTGTCACGGGTTCAAACTCCCACCCCTATACTTGATGTCCCTGCACAGCTACCGACATAGTTGGGTAAATTTATTTGTGACATTTGTTTATATACAATAACATGTGTTTTGTGTGTATTATTACTCAATATATAAAATTTATTTGTAAACGATGATACATCCAAGAAGATACGAGTATGGATATTATGTGATGAAACACATGTTGAACATTGTCTTTGACTGCATTGCCGATTCATTGGATCAAGTAATATATATTTACAATTAGATATTAATTATTTGTATCGCATAATAGTTTGCTATTATTTCTAAGTGTTTTTATATTTCGTTTAATTTATACGTGTTGCCGATTCATTGGATCAAGTAATATATATTTACAATTAGATATTAATTATTTGTATCGCATAATAGTTTGCTATTATTTCTAAGTGTTTTTATATTTCGTTTAATTTATACGTGTTTAATGACTAGACAACATTCACAGAAGAAAACATAAAAGACGTCAGTTGGACATCTTGCTTACTTGAGGTTTATGAGTCAGGTGAACACTGATTTTGTATGTTGATTGTTTCCTTATTTATAAACCATTTGATATAATATGTGTACCATTTTGATTTTGATGTAAATAATATATAGTTTTAGTACATAATGTATGTAATTTTGGTATTATGTAAATAATGTATAATCCCCAAGAAATAAAATGAGGAGAATTTAAATTCAAGACTTACACGGTTTATACAATGGAGGCGTGCATGTTGAACGGTAAATATTAAGATGTATTTGATTTTGCATGGTAATAGAATTTATGTGTGACATATTTCTGGCACAAACAAAAGAAATGAGATACAACAAAGAATCAGAAGGTAAAATAAAAGGAAAAAAACATATGACACTTTTATGAATATTAAAACAAATTAGGATAAAGTTATATGGTTTATCAACCCCATAAGAAGGAATGTGAACATGAGACACTGTCAAATAAATTATTTACAGTTAAAATTTTAAATACAAGTAAACCAAAGAAAGAGAATCAAATATTTACTATTTTGGTAAGTGTAATGATTATATTTAGGTTTAATTAGTGGAAAAGTCCTTTAACTCAATTTTATATTTCACTTTAATCCATTATGTTATATTATGTTATAAAAGTGACATTTTAATCTCTTAAAAATGGTTATGTTAACCAACTTAGTCCTTTCTGTTAAATTGTTAGAAAAAAATGTTTACCGTTGGTGATGTGGTATGACAACAAGATATGTATATTAAAAAATTGATATTTTGTTTAAACTAAAGGGGTTTGAAGGTTAAAAAACCCCACAAAACATAACAACTCTTCTCCTATAAACTTCTCTTAAAAATGGCCATTTAAACATGACAAGATCCAAACCAACCCACTTTGAAATTTTCCATAAGTAAAATTATTATTTCAAATGTATCAATCATATCATGCAATAACAATCACAAATCTTCCTACCTGCAGATTTTATCTGTCACTATGATTACATGGATGCCTTACGTCAAATAAATAAGAAAAAAAGTTATAATATTAAAGCACCAGTTTAATCCAGGTCTTCATAGCAGGAATGTCTTTATCTTCTTTTGGGAGTTCAAACGCAATAGCTTCATGTCTGATGGCTAAATGTATATTACGCATCATACTTATTCTTGAGCTACCGAATCTGGATCATTGATGGGACTATAGCAAATTAATAAAGTTAGGCTAAAATGGCATATACAAATAATGTAAAGGAGGAAACTTGCACATAGGATCTATGGTGCCAAAGATGTTATATACGACAAAGTAAGACATAGTAACTCTGCAATACCTGGCGAGTAATGCGTCATAAATAGCCTTTTTATTTTGCATTCTTCCCATTCCATAGCCTAGTATTATAGTATTTGTGAAACACATGATGTGAGTTAATTATGTAATTAGATCAAATAAATAACATATATTGAAATGAGAAATTATAGTTTTTTTTTAAGAAGATTCTCATAAGGATAGCATTCTCTATCAGAATTAATAAAAATCAAAATTTTCAATAATATGGTATAACATCTTACTGCCTAAATCAAACTTAACAAACAAGCATTGGAGTAAACAAAAGATACTAACAGAACACAAATACACTAAAATTAAGCCATTTAATGAATATTCATTGGTATCAATTCAAAATATACCTCATATGTAGCCTGATGATTTTGGTGCCATTTTCATCTGTCTTCAGCTGGATTTTTGTGAAAAAACACATCTCAAGCTCAGTATAAGGGTTTAATAAATCAATATTGTTTTGAAGAACATGTACAAACCATAAAAAAATTTAACAAATGCAACTAGAAATCAAATTTCAGAATCCTAATCCTATTTCAAAACCTAAACCTAAACCCAAACCCGAATCCACTCTACCAATTGCTTCATTTTCAAATAATAGTAATAAAAAAAGCTCGTAAACTTGATGATGGATTTGATCTATTTGATTATTTACTCACTTCATCTCAGAGATCTCGAAATGGATATTCCGTAAATGTATATGAATGTCCATTTGAAAACGGTCGTTTAGATCTGAAAATGAGATTTCTGAACATGTTGAAAGTTGTTTGAGTAATCCAGTTAGAACTTAAGGATAAGAATGGAGATACATGGTTGTAGATGGAGGTTCTTACTGAGGAGAAAAGAGAATAAATATAAAGGAATAAAAGAGAGGAAGAAGAGAGAAAGAGTGGTGACATTATGACATACAAGGTTTTGGTGAAGAGAGGAGAAGAGAAAAAGAGACCCGATTCTTAATAAAGTAAATAATAAAATACTAATAAAACAAATCCACGTCAATTATACTTGAACGAGCAGGAGTGATATACATCAACCAAAATTAATGGATTTTGATAAAAGTTAATGAAAAAGAACAAATGTGACTAACAGAACGTAATTTGAAAAAATGTTTATTAAATAAGGAACAAAAGTGAAACATGAAATTAATTTAAAGAATAAAAAAATTCATTAAGTCTTATATTTATAATTGTATGGAATTTAACTTAAAGTTTAATTGTTGGACTTACTATTTTTACCTTACAGTTACCCATGGGATAAACACAAAAGTCCTACCTTTAATGTAACGCAACTAACATGCATTTTATATACCTGTCCACGATTATTTCTAGTCATTTTTATATTAATAATCTAATAAAATAAACTAAAACACATGGTTCACACATGAGAAAAAAAAAGGTACACATACTCCTTTAATAAATAATAATAATAATAATAATAATAATAATAATAATAATAATAATAATAATAATATTCACTACTACAAAATATATATTTCGTAACTTCTTACTTCGCTCATTTATTCCACCGAAATAATAACTCATCTATTGGCGCCTTTATTTTTTTTAGTTATTAAAACAATTTTCACCACAATCCAACCTAACAACCGTGGCAATAGATTGTGGAGTGACACACTTTGAATCCTAACACCAACAATTTTTCATTTTTTCCGTTACAAAAAGGGTGTGGCCCCTTAATTTTATATTTATATTAAAATTAAACCACTTTTCATCACAGTCATTTTTTTGAACCGCAGTGAAATGTAGCATTCATTTTTACATTGTCATATACGCTTTTGTGTGCAATACCTAGAATCCCAACACAAGCAATTTAATTTTTACAATCTCAGTGACACTTTGTGTGCAATATCTTTCATTTTTACCATCTTGAAAACTTAAGCCTTAAATATATATGTTAAGGTTCAAACATATCGTTTACTTGAAAAAATGAAACTTAACATTAATCTTCAAACAAATTTTTTTCAATATAATGTATGAGAATCTTCAAAGCCTAAACCCAATAACTTTTGAAGAATAGAATATGAAGTTGAAGGCGGAATGAGTTAGGTTGATAAGAAGGTGAATGACACGCGTGTTCCTCTTATATAGACAAATCATTATAAGTTTTCACCATAGTTGGAAAGAATGGTCGTGGTAACACGTATAAGATATAACTATGGTTGTTATTATCAGCCGCGGTGAAATTTTTTTCTCATAAATTAAAACATAATAAGTTGTAGTTTATTTCCTTCATGACATAACAAAGCTCTAGGGAAAACTCTTTAGAACAGAATAATGTGAAAACAAAGATCAGTCCCCATAAACACGCGAATTAAACTCCATCATATCAAGTTTGAGTCAAGGAGTGGAAAGACAAAATTTTCAAGAAGGGTACACTAAACTCATTTCTTTGACTCTTCTTGTTCTTCTTCACAATTATGGTAAGTGAAATATTTCATCATTATTCATGTCAGAAGGTGTGTTGAGTTTTAATATACCATGTTGTTACTTTGATTGCAATTGAATGTTATATTTTGTTGAGATATAATAGGTTTTTATTGTTGTTTAATGTTATATATTATTGTGACTGAGTAAAATTGAGATTGTTTTTATATTGTTAAGTATGTTATATATTGGTGTTGTAGTTGTTGCATTGTTATTGTGTTGTTATATCGAGATTGTTATTGTGTTGTTCACAATGTTGTTGTATTATTATATTATTGTTATATATTGCATTTCTATATTGGTGTTGTAGTTGTTGCATTGTTATTGTGTTGTTATATCGAGATTGTTATTGTGTTGTTCACAATGTTGTTGTATTATTATATTATTGTTATATATTGCATTTCTATATTGTTGAAATGTAACTTATAGTAAGTTGTTATATTGAGATTGTTATTGTGTTGTTGAGAATGTTGTTGTTGAATGTTGTATTAATATTGTTATATAATGTTTTTCCATATTGTTGAAAAGTGACTTAGTAAGTTGTTGTATTGAGATTGTTATTGTGTTGTTGAGAATGTTGTTGTTGAATGTTGTATTAATATTATTATATAACGTTTCTCCATATTGTTGAAAAGTGACTTAGTAAGTTGTGGTATTGAGATTGTTATTGTGTTATTGAGAATGTTTTTGTTGTGTTGTTGTACTATTTTAGTGTTAAATGATTTTACAAGCATTTGATATAAATTTACAAATGTATTATAGATCATAGTTGAATGAAAGTTGTTAGATTAGGTATGTTCTTGAGTTTGCAGAAAAAGATCTTGCTGACAATATTGGAATCTTTTATTGTCCTTTTATATGCGGGAATATAAAAAGTTTGAAAAAGAAAGTAATATTCCACCATCTATGTCGTGATGGAATTTGTCAAAATTATACAATATGGATGTGGTATGGTGAAGTAGATAAAACCTAAATTGAGACGTCACAAAGACATGAAGTTGATGTAGATATGGATGATTACCTAGAAGATATGATATATGATATTAGAGAAGATTATTTTAGGAAAGATCATATTTATGATACTTTATGTATTGACAAGGATGTATCGTTATATAACGGGTGCACAAATTTTACATTTGTATATATTGAGTAATGTTGATGAAGTTCAACCTTATTTTCTCACAAAAGACGTACTAAAGAAAAATACCCCTGAATGAGTGAAAAGTGGTTATTGAAAAAACATAACAAGAATTTTATAAATTGGTTTAATGAAATAATTTCTAATGATGTAGTGCATCCGAGACAACTAAAAGGATGTCATACATGACTAACTTTAATGTAGAAACTTGGACTACATACAACATTAGTAAATTTCCTTTTATAAAAAATCAAAAGATGATCGTAGTAAAATGCAAAATAGTGAGGTTATGACTGAGGCTGAATCCATAAACTTCTCTAGTTCCAAAGATAAGAATCCTATAATGACATTTAAACCGTTATCGTAACCCAAAATTTGACTTCCCTTTTGCTTTTGCATAAACATGTGCATTTGCATCGCTGATATACACATTCACACTTTTTTCTGTGATTTTTTGTTGTAGGAACATTCAAGTTCTCCGAGCCCAATTAGTCACATCCTCTCAAATATATCACATCATCAACACAAGCACAAAATAAGGGTTTTAATGCTATTCATCAGAGCAAAAGGTCGAAAATCATAGCCATGACCACATCATCATTTTCAGGCAAATTGGGCAAGTTTTAGCCTGGTTAATCGATTAACCATTTGCTAGTGCAAATGGGTTAATCGATTAACCCTTGTAAAAAAATGCAGAATCTGCTGCATTTTCAGGACAACAACTTGCACTATACATTTTTGGGGTTTACTTGGTTCTAGCATTGTATGGAATATTCTAGACAACTCTAGATACTTCAAGACCTTTCTAAACACTTCAAGACATTTGCTCCAATAAATCAATTTGGATAAAGACCACCATGTTGCTTCATTTTCAAGCATGTGAGCCCTTAGATTCAAGTTTGTATTGGGATGATTACCGAGTGAACTGCCTAACTAACCGAGTTAACCTCCAACTCAGTGAGTTGAGGCTAACTAACTTCAAGGCTAGTTCCAAAGCTACATCCAAAGCTCACTTCGAACCTAGCAACTCCGAAGCAAAACTCTATATAAGCAAATCACCACCATTTCACAAAGGATCCTCAATCATTCTCCCAAATTCTTCATTGATCACTCCTAATTCTCTCATTTTCTCTCTGAAGCTTCTACAACTTCCACTCATAATCATCTTCTCTTTCTTCCCCAAACCACACTAAAGCTCAAATTCTCCATTAAAGAGTAGCAACGTTTTTATTGGAAATGCTTTCTCTTGAGCTTAACCATCATTATCTTGCTAATTCTTCTAGCTTTTCAGGAGTTATATTGGATTTGGACTCATCTCAAGTGATTACTTCAAGCTTATTCGTTGTAAATTCACTTTCGGATTTTTCGTCGTAATTTGGCCGGTTTCGCTATGGTTCGATTGCAAATTCTGTTTTCTCTGAATTTCTTTGAGTAGCTCATCACAATCTGTTTGCAAAAATATCCAAGGAAAATATTAGCCTTGTAGGTTGGTTAATTCTCACTCCTTTCACTGTTTTGATCGTTGTCGTATCGTTTGCGATGTAATTTCGATGCTTTTTCTTGTTTGTGAATTGATTATGCCATGGTTTGATTTTCAATCTTGATGTGTTAATTGATTCCATAAGTGATTATTTGTTGTTTTTGGACTTGACTTTCGTTCATATTTGTTTGCCCTAACATGTGAAGGATTGCACAAATTGTAAGTGGCCAAAAGTGCCTTTAAGAAGTCAAATTTCAACCTCTGCTCCAGGGTTAATCGATTAACACTATTATTTTCAGAAAAAACTGCCTTTGTAAAAGGGTTAATCGATTAACAATTTTGCACTGGCAAAGTTTTAATCGATTAACGCTGCTCCAAATTGCCAATTTTGTGCATTTTCATGTATGTTTGGCTTTCTTTCTCCTTTCAACTCCCATGGATTGATATGAATGATTTTTATGGATGTTTTAACATCTGTTTGAAGCATGTTTGTGCATTTTACGATGCTCAATTTTATCGATTACGCATTTGTTCACATTCTTGGCATTGTATGAACATGTTCATGTTGGCATTTTCTTTGGTCAAATGTACTTGGTTTGTGATGCATGCTAAATGGTTTTGGTACTGTTTTTGCACTTCCATTTCATGTTTGCATTAAGATTGTGCCTTTTAGGAGTGGGCTTAATCTTGTATAATCAATAATTCACCCTTTTGGTTTTAATGATTTTTTATCCCTTTGGAAAATTATTAGCATATCTCTCTCTTTGATTAATTAATCGAAACTTCGTTTCGATTAGTTGATCTTCCATCTTTCTCCTCATTTGGATCTTCTAGAGTTTCGTCCCCTCTTCCCCCTCGCGCAGCTGAAGATTTGCAATGCATTGGAGCACTGTACAAATGTTGTGTTGTTGTGTTGTCCGTTTTGTTTCTTGCACCGCACTTTGGTGTTAGAGAAAGAATTAGAGTGGAGAATTCCTACACTTATTCTGACTATTTTGGGTAGGGACGAATGACCCTGTGCCTGGAATAGTCGCCTCTATTTACTTACTATGGTATCCCCGTTTCACCAGTCGAGTCGATCCTTGATCACTTGCACCCTAGTCTCCTCTTTGGGTGTTAACTTCCTCCTTCTAATTCAACACTCTTTTCTTTTATGGCCAATCCATCCTTGGTTTCCCTTGAGATTCGTAATCAATCCCTTTGCTTGGATGATAAATTGCCCTTCAGTTAAAGCCAATTCTCTTCTTCCTCAGCGAAGTCAATCCTTTTCCTTCCGTTAACACATTCTTCCTGTTAAAAACCTAATCCCCATCAGAGTTTGCAACCTTCTCTTGATTCTCTCTCCTTCATGCTTGGTTAATCAGTGTCTGTTAGTTAACATAAGTCATCTTTTCCTCAGTTAATCACAACCTATCTATTGATGTTGAGCTTTCTTTGGGTTAATCTCCTTATTCCGGCTAATCACCCGTTCTTTGGTTGATCATGATCTGTTTGTTAAAACCAGCTTTTCTTTGGGGTTAATTACCTTCTCTTGGTTAAACACCCATCTTTTGGTTAATCACGGTCCACCTGTTTGAACCAATTATCCTTTTCCTCAGTTAACCATAATCCATTTGTTAATACACTGAGTTTCTTTTGAGTTAATCACCTTCTCTTGGTTAATCACTCATTCTTTTCGGTGGATCACAGCCCGTCTGTTAAACACTGAATCCCCTGCAGTTAGCAACCTTTCTTTGGTTCAAATACTACCATCTTTGGGTTAGTAACCTTTGTTTGGTTCAAATACCCCTTCCTTCGGTCGAGTACTATTTGTTCAGTCAGCGTACCGTTCTTTGGGTTATGACATTTGCTTGGTTCTAAAAACCCGTCTTTTGGTTGATCACCGTCTATCGGTTAAAACCAACTCCTTTCTCCTTTCAGCTAACCAATATTTATCAGTTAATATACCAGATTCCCTTCAGAGTCAAACACCTACCTTTGGTTCAGTACTCTCTTTCTTTGGTTCTTCACAGTCCTTCTGCCGACACCAGCCCTTTTTGCTCTCCCTGCAGAGTCTTACTCTTATCTTTCTTCGAGTAATCAATGCCTGTTAGTTAATGCACCAAACTCCTTGTAGATTTTACCTTTCACTTTGATTCTTGTCCTTTTTTCTCCGACCATGTTGCCATTCTTTTCTTTTCTCCCCGGTGGAGTCATCTCAGTTCTTCAGTGTTCCCCAGTGGAGCTATCACTTCTCTTTTGAGTTCCTCACCGGAGTTACCTTTTGTCCTTCTTGGTTTGACACCACTTCTCTTACATCTCCTAATAGGGTCTTGCTTCCTATTTTCTCTCTTGGTTTGATACCATCCCTTTTCGTTTTTCAGCGTTGGTTCCCCGAACTACGTAGACTCTGATTTGCTTATTGCACCATGAGGGTACGTAGGCACAAGATTGTGAAATCTTGGTGAGCTACCTTCCTTTGTCTTCTTCCACTCTTCTATCTCTCGGGTCCGCCCATATCCTTTTTTTCCTGGTTCCTTGAACTACAGAGCTCTGATTTCCTCATTGCACCATGAGGGTACGTAGCCACGAGGGCCCCAATCCTTCGTGAGCACGTTCTTTCCTTTCTTTTCTTCTTTCCTTTCTTCTTTTATCTAGAAGCCTTTAGATAGATAACACATCCAAGCCTAGAAGCAAGCAAAATGGTTACCGTCTGGTACGACGAATGCTTAAGGAGCTAGTACCTTCCTTTCGCATAACCGACCCCCTTTCCCGTTTCTCTTCCCTTGGGTTTTATCAATATTTCCCCTGTCCTTTGGGACTAAATAAAGTTTGGTGGAGACTCTATTGTATCTTTAAGTGTGCGATTCAAACAGGTACAATCCCGCTAGCTTCAGTTGGCGACTCTGCTTAGGAGTCCTTGCGCTTGCAAGTTAGGGTCTCGCCTAGTTTTGTTTTGCTTTTCTTGCTTATTTGGGTGTTTATCTTTATGCTTTACTTGCTTTATGTTTATGTTATTTACTGCATTTCTTTACTGCTTTAAACATTCATATGCTGCATATTCTGGATATCTGCTATATTCTGTTGTTTTTGGGATGGGTAGATATTATTGGAGAGATAAGTCCTGACATCGGGCTTGAGCATATACATAGGATAGAACATGGATAGTCGCGACGCCTGCGTTTTGTGCATTGGGTTGTCACGAGAGCCACATCCTAGATTGTGATTCGCTTGAGAATACTTTCGTCCTGTGAGAATTTGCTACGGTGGGGTTTTTGACTTGAGTCCTATGGTTTGGGAGACCTTTTTAGGGATCACCTTGTTGTGTCTAGATCACACCTGTGAGAGGGATATGGGTTTTTGCACCGACATAGAATTATATGCAGATATTCAAATTGTGCAGATTTAATTGTTCAGATTGTGCTTGGCTTCATAATTCTTGTGTTGCATGCAATTTCATCATAACCATTAAAATTTTTGCATGTGCATTTTCCAGGTTATTCAAGAGCTTATTCTTTGTTGGCATAGTCATAGAAGATGAGTACTGGTTGCAGGGGTATCTCTAGTTACAAGTTTGTGGAGCCTAAGCTAAAGACTTTGAGGGGTTTGGCATCTTGTCTGGTTGAAGATAACAGGGGTGTCTTTAGAGATGATTATGGAAATCTTTTGGCCATTCTCAACATTGAAGTCAACATTACTACCATTCATACACTTGTGCAGTTCTATGACCCGCCACTGAGGTGTTTCACATTTCAGAATTATCAGCTAGCACCTACACTTGAGGAGTACTCTCATATCTTAGGGGTTGAGATCAAGAGTCAGGTTCCTTTCATTTATACCAGCAGTTGTCTGAAGTTTCCTCTTATTGCTGAAGCTATTGGCCTTAGTAAAAAGGATGTGGAAGACAATCTTAAGACCAAAGAAAAGGGTATTCGAGGGTTTGCTTCGAAGTTTCTAGTAGACATGGTCGTTTCTTTTGTCGAAGCTGGAAACTGGAAGGCTTTCAATGTTGTGTTTACTTTACTGATATATAGGATCGTCTTGTTTCCGAACATGGAGGATTTTGGTGATCAAGCTGCCTTCAGTATCTTCTTGCCCAAGAATCCTATTCCTATACTTCTTGTTGATACCTATTGTAATACCCCAAATTTTCCCCTGAGATTATTAGGTTCATTTCGCATTTCATTTCATTCTGCATTGCGTTTTAACTAACTATTAACCGTTTTGTTCAGTCTGTTGCTGTTGCAGGAAAATAACACTGGGAGCGCTTTAATCTATGGAGGGCAGAAGGGTCGTTATCATAAACCATATGGATTTGAGGGCGTTGAAATGTAATTGAATTTGGGTTAAGTCGGTGTGAGAATAGCTGCAAGGAATTTATTCTGGCCAGAGCAGAATTTCCCAGTTTTTCTGCTAGTTACCAGCTGATTCAGGTTGCCGAGTTAAATCATTCGAGAGACGGTTTGAATTTTCGATATAGAAGACAATTCGATTTGTCGTTTAATTGAATTTCTCTACTTATCTGTTCGAGACCATATTCATTGACTTTATTATCAGGATGATTAATTGTCAAATTCAGAGTTTGGAACGCTGAAGAATAAACGGATAATTTTCATTGGATGGATTTAATCAGTTGAATTTATGGAGATTGGACGAATTTAATCGGACAAATTCATTCAGACGAATTTATTTGGAAGAGCTTAACCGATTAAATTTAATTAAATGAATTTAGTTGTTTGGGTTTATTTGGAGGAATTTAGTCGGATAAATTTAATTAAATGAATTTATTCGTGTAAGTTTAATCGAATGCATTTGTTCAATTGAGCTAATCGGATGAATCATTTGAATTATTTGGAGATTTTAATTGGAGGTTTTAATTGAAGAAATTTGATCGAAAAAATTGAATTTATTTATTTGAATTCTATTTTTTATTACAAAGATAATTATAAGATACAAGGATAATTACAATTACAAAGTTAATTTCTAATTGACTCCTAAAGGCCTAATTTTTCTAAAATGTCTTCGCGACCGATTCTTCGACCTTTATTTTTTCGAACCTGCAAAGAAAAATCAACAACAGAGGAAATAGTGTTAAAGTTAGAATTAATCGGAATTGGTTATTTTGCGGATCCGATACCCTCAGTTCGATTTCATCATCGGGTACGTCGGGAGGGCAACAACAAAGTCGAAGCCAACTCCCGACTTATTTTCCGACCTCGGCACGAGACCGACAAATTTCTGTTCAAGGCAGCCAAGAGAGAGAAAAAGTGATTTTAAAAAGTGATTCCAAGAAATTGGATTGTTGAAAAAGTGCTTTTGGAAAAAAGCACTTATTTCTTGAAAAAATGGGTTTTTCCAAACAAGCCACTAACAAGATTTCCCAAGAATTTCTTAAGCCAACGGATCAAACAACATAGTCAAACCAACGAAGCCAATAATCCCAACAATCACGCAACCAATTTCCGGAAAAATGCCAAAATAACAACAACAAATCTTGGGAAAAATCATCTTCAAAATTGCAACAAAACAACCGTGCAAAATGCACAATCACAATAATCCACCAAGAAATCGCAAGTTTCCAGCCCATAATAAAACGCAACAAAGTTCTGGATTCGAAACCGTCAAAACAAATTTCCCTAAAAAAGTTGCAAAATTATCAGCAACAAATTCAGTAGAAAAATCAAGGTCGCCCAGGCCCATGTAATCAAATATAAGAACGCATGCGTGTTCATCAGAAAGGGGGGGGGGATTTTCTGGAAAACCCAGTAGAACATGAACAAAGAAATTCATCAGAAAACACCAAAAAAACCAGTAAACAGTTACGCAAGCCATCATAATCGCAGGACACTCCAAATCGCGGCCCGAATCCCCAACTCAATGGATAAAACCGTCACTACAGGCTCAGAGAGACGAATCGTGCCGTCTCATCATCATTGCCACCGCACAACCGCCGTTGGCCACTACGCCACCGGCAACGGAATCGTAAGGCCATCCGAGGGTAACTATTTCAAATTTTGTGTGGTTTTTTTGGTTGTTTTTTTCCGCAAATTCATAGGTAAGAAGAATTCACGGTCATGCAAGCAAGAGAAATGGAAAGAAAAAGCTTTAAAGAAGACACATGGAGGCCACGCCGCAGCGAAGAAGAGGAAAGGGACAACAGACCCTAATTTTTCCAGCAACAAACATTTGCACATATTCTCTCTTTTATTTATCTTTTTGTTTTTTCTTTATTTTTTATTTTTTCTCTTTCAGATTTTATTAATTTAATACTTAGCTTCTTAATTAAAACTTATTATTTTTCAAACCAAGTTAAAACTCTTAAAAAAATCATAATTAAAACCTAATTGTTTTACTAACTCAAGATTAAAACCCACAAATTATATTTGGATTTGTAGTTAAAATTTAATTTCTAAACTTAACGTAAAACTTTTCTTAAAACTTTTTTTTAAAACTTATTAAAACTACTTAATGAAAACATTTTTTCTAAAAGTTTAGAATTAAAGCTTAAAAGAAATTTAACATTAACCATTTAAAAAAAAAACTTAATTTAAAACCATTTTTAAATCTCAATTCAAAACATTAATTTGGAATAGTTTTTATAATTTAAGATAACATTTTTTTAAAAATAAATTCTAACCTTAAAAAAATAAATTACTACTAACATTTTAAAACATTAGGCTTAAAATCATTTTCAATTACTTACAAACTCTTTCTTTCTAATTTCTACCATTCGGAAACAAAATTCTTAATATCTTCGATTAAATTTCTGTTTAATTGTCCCGTTTATTTTCGTCTAATTTTCTGCCGTTCCCTTTCTTTCTTCTCAGTTGTACGATTATTATTACTCTATTGTTTCGTATTGCATTTTTGGGTTGTAATTTACGCGAGGCTATCTCTGCTTGTATTCTGTTTTATTCTTGCATTTTTGGGTTGTAATTTACGTGAGGATATTGTCGCAGTGCATTCCTCTTACTGTTTTCACATTTTTCCATATTTTCATACTGCCACTTTAATTATTTTGCATGACATTATTTACCGTTAAACCCTTCTGAAGGATTAGGTATAGTTGTTTGACCTCCGCGTGAATAGTCTTAGGCCTCACCTTTGACCATTTCAAAACCCTAATTGCCTAGGCGTCCCGCCGTGGACAGTTTTACCCTTTATCCTAACATTAGGTTAAGGAGTCGCCGTACTCCGTTTTAGGTTTCCCACCGTGGAATACCTATTTTACCGTTTCAATTCAATTCAATTTCAACGTAGAAATAGGAGTCACCGAACTCCACGTAAGCGCTTCCTTATGAACGCCTATTCCTCATTGAAACCTTGACCGCAGTCAAGAAGTTTCTAACATCCCTTTCGAGGGGAACTACAATTACTCTGATTCCATCCCCTACCTCGGATACGTAGGCACAAGATGTGAATCTTGGCGAGTAAACTTAGGACTAACCCTTAGGTATTTTTTCTTTACCTTTAACCCTCAAGCAAATAATTAAAGCAAAATAGTAAC
Source organism: Lathyrus sativus (assembly GCA_963859935.3). Taxonomy (NCBI): domain Eukaryota; kingdom Viridiplantae; phylum Streptophyta; class Magnoliopsida; order Fabales; family Fabaceae; genus Lathyrus; species Lathyrus sativus. Next base: position 273,483,710 of record OZ012738.1, on the reverse strand, counting down.
ATTAAAATAAGAGGTTCCTGTAGAGTACTACATAAGTTTAGGGTGCTAATACCTTCCCTAAGCTTAACCAACCCCTTACCTAGATCTCTCCCCGCATTGTGTTTACGATGCAAAATTATGTTTTTCCTTCTTTAACCTTTCCTTCGGATAAATCAAAGACCGGTTGTGAATCAAAGATTGTGATTCAAATTAATTAAAAATTTGATATCCTATTCTCACCGCAATAGAAAATGGTGACTTCACTAGGGAGAAAATAACTTTTAAGGGTTACCCCTGCTTTGTTTTATTTTTACTATTTGCTTCATTATTTGCTTGCTTGTATATAATATATCTCTTGTACCTTGCTCGGGGTGTCTTTGTTGCGAGATAAGTCCTACACCCGAACTTGAGTGACATTATTATAGGAAGGTGATATATTCGACGAGGCTTATAGGGAGGCGAATCCCGACCAAGCTGACTTGAGAATCACCGCTCAGTTGAGGCCCTTTCGAAAATGGTTCTGTTGAACGAGTATTCGTGAAAACACTTACTATTTTCGATTAGAGCCTGTGATACTGGGGACCGTAGTTACCTTTAACCCTACTTTGGACTTGTCTAGGGCGTAGTGTGAGGACTATGAGGGAGTATCCCCAAAATAGTTGCTACGCGATACTGCACTCAAAAGAGGTTCTCTTGAGAATATTATTAAGCACCGAGTCAGTCGGGAAATTGATAATATCTGAAAGATGGACTGATGACTTTGGGCACTTCTTTAGAACCCTTGTTCTGCAGGTACAACTAACCTATAATACATATCTTTTTGGGAAGGGTAGACCTTGACTCAACTCATTATTCCTCTAACCTAGGACTTTTGTGTGTATGTGTGCATTGCATCCATAAAGCATCATATTACTCCTAGTTTCAAGGAATTCAACAGTCCTTCACAAATTCAAAAAGCCTTACATTTTAAAGTCTAAAAAACTTTTCCAGCTTCCCTAAAAATGTTTGCAATCGACCGTTGAAGTTCTTGAAACCATTGCATGGCATTAGCATCATATTTTAGCATTGCATTTTTCCCCTGGTTTCTCATTCTCGGTCCAGTAACTCGTGTCCAGTTGTATTTATCTTCCAGTGTCTCTTTGAGTCGTCAAGATGATTCCTCGACACAGATATCAAACTAGAGATAACTATAGACTCCAGATGTCAGAACAAGAGGAACATAATGCAGAAATCCGAATGGAGGTCGATGAGTTGAAAACAGGCATGACCAGGCTTACCGAGATGCTTCAAGTACTGATTGCCAGAGTAGAGCCACCTCAGAGGACCGTCATTCAGGAAGTTTCAAGTGCTGATCCACCTCCTGTTCAATTGCCACCATCTACTTGGCCAGAGTTTGGTTTACCTCCTAACTACTCTCCACCTCTTGCATCTGCTGTTATGATTGGTCAGACTATCAGACCAGTTTTTCAAGCTCCCGTCCTTGCCGAGCCCAAACCTGTGGTCCATACTGTTAACCAGACTGTCTAAGCTCCCTTTGAGAATCCTCCCTATGAGTACAATGCTTTTGGTGCTTAAGGGGAAGACCAGGAAGATTTTGTTGAGCCTGAGATTACCCGTGAACAGTTTCAGATAATAAACAAGAGACTCTAAGCTGTCGAGGGTACTGATTTCTTCAACGTTGATGCCGACAATATGTGCCTAGTTTCTGGTCTTGTTTTGCCTGCCAAGTTCAAGACTCTTTTGTTTGTGAAGTATCAAGGTCACTCATGTCCAAGAGCCCTGTTAGTTCCATCATTGTCCATGGTTTTAGGATTGGCTAAATTTTGGTAAAACATGATTCTGCACTAATGTCATGCTGAACATCATAACATCTACATCTACTGTTAAGACAGAACTGCTGTCAAAGAACTGCTGTCATGGATGTCATTACCTAGGTCATGACATCACTGTCTGATAACAGCAGAAGCAGGAGCTAGCAGGAGCTGATGACAGAACTGCTGTCATAGAACTGCTGTCATGGATGTCATTACTAATGTCATGACATCAATGTATGATAACAGTAGGAGCAAGAGCTAGCAAAAACTGATGACAAAACTGTTGTCATGGATGTCATTACCAGTGTCATGACATCACTGTCTGGTACAGCAGGAGCTGCTGCTTTGTATCACTTGACATAAGTGCTTTGGATATACCTCATCAGTATGTGTAGGCCAAAGAGAGTTATTAGAAACAAAGTGCAGATTTAATTGGTATTCATAAAAAGGATCGTTGAGACTTTTTAGAAAACTATAAAACATTTGTTTCTACTGTCATAAAGAAGATTCTGCAGAAGTGTTCAGCAGGGCAAGTCGGAATAGCTAAGAGTAAGTTAAGGTGGATGTCATACTGGATGTTATGACATTGAGCGTATGAAATCAGGCGTGCAGGGTTTGTTTTTCTGTTATGATACCTGATATATCTTAGGCTATACTTCAGGAAACCTGTTATGACTTCTTAGTTATCTCAGGCGAGATTCTAGTCAGGGCTGGGCATAACATGAAGTAGCTGTGACCTAATTTGACAGCACCTTGAATTATGGAAATTAGTTTTACTTTATTAAACCTAATGTTTGTTACTTTTAACCAGCCCAAGCCCAGTCTGCACTACTATTTAAGGAGGAGCAGAAGCAGAGGAAATTAAGCACTCACATCAAGAACAACTTGAATGTAAAATAGAGGTCTAGGGTTTGAGAGTCCCTTGTGTGTGTCACCCTTTGTATCTTTGGATGCATTGTGGTAGACTTAGTTGTGAGTGAAGAGTTTGACTCTTCACGTGTGTCTAGGAATCCTTGTGTGTCAAGCAATTGTATGCTGTATAATTGTTTTGGTTATTGTGTATGAACTTTTGTGTTCATTGTGTCACTCAAAGCTGTTAAGAAAGAGTGTGTGTACCTTGATCAAAGTTGTGAAGCAAGATCAAGGTGTGTATGAAGTGTGTCTTCATATTTATTTTGTAATTGTGTATTGATATCACTAAGGTGATTGAGGGGGAGTGAGTGGGAATACTTAGGTCCAGAGTGTCTCTAGGTTGAAGTGTCATTGGGTAGGTCCTAAGTGAGGAGTGAAAGCTGGGTGTTTGACTCTGAATTAATTCTACTAATAGTGAATTTCCTCCCTGGCTTGGTAGCCCCCAGATGTAGGTGTTGTGGACACTGAACTGGGTGAACAATTATCTGTGTTATTTATCTTTCTACATTTACAATTCTGCACTTTAAATGGTTAGATAAATAGTTCTGTCAGTCTGCAGATGTTACAACAGAGGTCATGACATTGGTCATGAAATTGATACAATTTAAAGAAATTTAAATTGGTCATGGTCTGTCCTCGTTCTGTTTCAGCATAGACAAATGTTCTTGGGACATATGAGATTTGCATACCAGAATTTCAATTGGTATCAGAGCAGGCATCCTGTCTGTTCTAGATGAGATCTTGGGAGATACTTTCTGGTGTTTTAAACAAGGAGAAGTTGTAGCTGGTTTGTTGATCTTACTGAATGTTTAAGCTACTGCTTATGGAGCTACGGAGAAGCTTGTATCTGCTGATGTGCCCTCTGATATAGGAGCTCCAATGTTTTGACAACTGGTTTGGGGCATGTTGAAGATGTTCTTTTGGTAGTTCCGCTGCATATGTTTCTGAGGAAAGAACTCTGGTTGCATGGGAGAAGATTGGCCTATATTCAGTTTGATGTATGGTTGTGGCAAGTGTGGTGTTTGCTGCTGCTCTGTTTGGCCTAACAAGCTGGTGATCCTGCTTGATACTGCTTGGTTCATGCTGCTCTAATTCTTGTCCTACAGACTGCTGAAAGCTGTTGCTATGTTGTTTGAGTGCCTGAGTTGTAGCTTGTGTGCTTGGGCTGCTCTGTTGTGGTTTACAGATTGTTGAAGGCTGTTTTAGGGAAGATAGTGGGAGGTGATTTATTTTCACCACTCATGACTTGCGTAGGTTCTTTCAGTAGAGGAAGTCATAGGCAGGTTGAGTCAAGGGTGTCAGCCTTGATGTTTCAACATCAAAGATCCTTCAACTAAAGAATACTCTTGGTATGGCTAAAGTGTAAACATCTGTCAGATGGCTTTCTCGACAGGTTATATGGATTTAAGATCAACCTCTATTTGAGGAATGCACAAGTAGTTAATTAATTATCCATAATATTTAACACTGTCAAAGTTCTGTTGGATCATTAGGTGGATGATCCAAGTTTGTCTTCTGGAAGAAGGATCCCTTTTAATTGCTCAAAGCATCTGGCCCCTGATTTATTTAGTCTACTTCAAGGATCTGATGTTCAACCAGATGTTGAGATATTCCATCAGCAGAGATTATGCAGAAGTCTGTCAGGATTTGTCTTTATTCTAGTAAGTTTAGAAGATGGTGCTGGTAGCTCTGCTTGCGTCAGTTTATTTCTGATCTAAGTGCACGGGAGCATGAGATCTTGCTCAGCTTGGAGGTCAAGGATAAGTGGCAGTTATCTCTGATTTTCTAAAGAAGTCTCTACTTAAGGAAAGTGAGATTCCTTGTGTAAAGAGCTTTTTCCTCCTCTCTGAAGAATCAAGCTTTGGCATGATTGGTTTCTCTAAAGAAGAGTTCCTGAAGCAAATGCAGTTCAAGGTATTTGTTAAAGCAGAATAAAGGGTGTCTAGTCTCTGTGAACATGGAACTCTTATTCTGATGGAGTGATAAGGCTATTCTAAGTGGCAGAATGAAAGCATGAACTAATCAGCAAGATGACTTATCGGATGTTGTGACACCAAGCAGTAACTTCAGGGCCTCAATGGATGTTATGGTACATCATTTGAAGATAATCTTCTCAGGTATGAATGGAATTGATACTGTCTCATGCAAGAGCTGTGTGAAGGAGTAGGTGTTACAGGTCCAAGTCTTGGTGTATCTAAGTTGCCTTGGAGCATGTAGGATATGAAGATCAAGCTTGCTAGAGCTCTGAAAGATGCTGAGTAACCAAATAGAGGCATTTGGTTATTTAAGCAGTGTGCCTTTAGAAAACTACTCTTGTGCAGAAGGGTAGTTATTTGAAGACCACAAAAGGTTCTGGGTCTGTTCATGCTTGGAACTAATTACTCTTGTGCAGAAGGGTAGTTGGCTGAAGACCAAAGGAGGATCTGGTTCTGGTCATGTATGATGGTTAGTTGCTCTCTATGGGTGTCTGAAGACCTTATTGATCAAGCTGGTGGAGCTGTATTCTTCAGTTAGATTACTAGGTAGTAGTAAACCATTAGATGATGTAAACATCATCTGGAGAAGGACTTGAAGATCTGTTGTGATTCATATTTTGGCTAAGAAGTACTCTATCTTGTCATACGGGAGAATGATGAGGTAAATGGACTGACTTGGAGTATGATGTGAAGGTATTGTACAAGACTGGAGTGGATCATTTGTTGATTGCATTCTGATGTGATAAAGTCCCTAGTTGAATCAGAAGTGTTCTAACTTGTCATATGGGAGAATAATGAGGAAAGAATGTCTTGGATTATGGGGTGTCTATCTTGTACTCAGCCTTAGGTCAGAATAGTTGTGGAGAAGTGGTTTCTTCTGCTACAAGTAACTCTAGGAAGAGGTGGATCAGCTTGGTGCCTTCTTACTGCTTGAGCATGGAGTTGGACTTGAGATATAATGTGGTGATCTTGGAGCAGATCTTATCAAATATAGAGGGAGAGCTTCTGGTTGATGGGTGTACTATTTGCTTATGATGCAAGCAGTTAGTGAATGCGTTCAGCAGGTGTGTTGAACAGAGAGTGAGCTTTTGAAGACATGAAGATGAGTCTTATGTTTTCCATTCACGTGCTTCTAAATGAGCACTGGTTATCCTTGATATGGGGAGTTATACTTCTATCAAGAATGTGTTGCTGCAAGAGTGCAGTTATGTATCAAGATTGTTTGTGGTTTCAAACAGTTTGGGATTTTATGAAGATAGAATGTCAGACCAGATGTTGTGACATTGTGTTACTGCTCTAAGCTCATGGTGAACATCGTGTATCCCTTTTGGGTCTGTCATTAGGTGCCAATGGATCAAATTAAATTTGCACAAGCTTTATTAGGAGTAATATCAAGATGAAGATCAAGACATCATCAGCTCTGATTTTGTGCATATAGAAGTCAAGGAAACAAGGCATTTACTCTGACATTTTGGAGATATTCCTAGCTGAACCTGAGTGACCTTGCAGATAGTTTTGCCTACATCTTCTATTATAGTATGGTCTGTAAAACAAGGATTGTAAAGCTGCAGTATGTGATGAAGTGATTCTTCATGTGTTTGGGTTCTCTCTTTTAGGGGGACTGCTGATTATGTATGACAGGGGTGGCTGTGTACCTGTCTGATGAGTAGCTACATTACTTGTGTTGATAGTGTGCTAATATGAAGATGTGTACAAAGATTGCTGAAGCTCAGGCAAGCTTGTGTCCTTGGACCTCTGATGAGAATGTTTGTGTGTCTCAAATTGGGGATTTAAAATCAATTGTTACTTGTAGCAAGTATTTAATTGATTATCGTTTAATTAGGTGATGTCAAATGTGTCATTCCTGAAGGTGCAGCTTCAGACAAGACAAGAACTCAAGATTTAATGACTATGCTCATAGGGTAAATCTGTGTGGAGTTTTTGCAGAGGAGGCTGTTTCTCATCATGATGGACCATGGTGTAAAGTAGTCAGTATGCTGTTCATATGCATAAGTTGGCTAAATAAAGCTTAGTGCTCTGATTTATGTTCAGTAGAGGGGTTTAAATCCTAGCCAATGGATTGGTGCTGAAGTGGTGCAATCTTTATTAGAGGTCAAGCAACTTGTGAGATTGTGAGATGACTGTACTTGTGAACACCATGTACAATTTGTGTTATGAGCATATGTATGTACATTTACTCCAATTTTTGTCAAGTTTTGACTAAACCAAGGGGGAGTAAAATGTTGTTGCTATGCTATTGCTTGTTGGATGCAACTATTAAGGGGGAGCATGATAGTTTGTGTAAACTACTGATGCTTCCCTGATAATTTGTTTGGTTGTTTTAGCCAAAATTTTCCAAAGGGGGAGATTGTTAGTGTTGCACCCCAAAATTTGCCCAACCATTTCTTTACCTAGCTTGTGTTTCATTGCATTCATATTAGCATTATCATCTGCATTTCATTGACATGTGTGCAGGAGATCAAGAGGTATGATTACCAACAAAGGGCCACATAAGGCTATAAAGCTAGCTAAGAGGGTTATTCAAGTGTTGAAGGGTTGATATCCTCACCAGAGAAGCCAAAGATCCTCAGAAAGAGTGGTTGAAACCAAGTGTGTAGGTCTCCTAACTTGAGATTTGTGGGAAGTCATCTGATGATGTTAAAGCCATGAAGTTGGACCTAGAGCCTTGAGAGGACTCATGAGAAGTGTTGAAGTTCATTTTGAAGCCTAGACAGGTCATTGTGTAGAGGATATGAAGATATACCCAAGATTGGTGCAACTAGGGTTTCATCTGGACAACCCTAAGATAACTGATGATTTGAAGAAGGTTGAGACCTATTCCAAGAGCCATGTGATAATGGATTGATGTGTTGAGATGTCCAAGGGATTATTCCAAGGTCAACTTATCATGAATCAAGAGTTTGAGAAGTTGCTAGGCTAGGGTTGCTATGTTTGACAGTGTAAAATCCCCTGGTTTAGTGCCTAACTTCAAGACCACATAACTCAAGATGGGATTTTCATCTCACTTTGACCCAAACATGATTGTTGTAGGGCATGATCTTAGATTTAATTTGGGTACTAGAAGTCCTTGATAGGGTTTATAGAACTCAAGTTATGAGCCAGACAAGTTACAGGTCATCTAAGGCATGTGAATTTGGAGCTTGAAAGCCAACCAAATTGCATGACATTTTTTCCCTAGAAGGATGATTCCTATGAAATTTTGGTCAACATGAATGTTGTTCCATATCCTCTTAGCTTTCTAGAAAGTACTAGAAGTTCATGATTGGATTCGTAGAACTCAAGTTATAAGCTTTGCAAGATAAGGGTATTTTGGGAATTTGGGATTACATGTCATTTTTGGTTATAAGTCAATTTCATCAACTTAGGCACCTCAAATGAAGATTTGTTTAACTTGAAAGTTATTCAAAATGGTGTTTTTAGTCCAACCATGACCCAAGCATCCATTGACATGGATTGAATATGGAAGAGTATGAAGAAATTTGGAAAAAAAGATCATTAAAAGGCATTAATGAAGGAAAAATTCAAAATAAATCACAATGGTTCAAAAAGTCCCATGTTTGTGCATATTTTGATTGGAAATGACATTTTAAGGACAATGGTAATGTTACATTTCTGGTTTGAGGCTTAATTCATGGACATTGTGTGGATTACTTAGAATGGAAGTAACATAATCAATCTTGACCATAAGATCAATTCAAGCACTTAAACTGATCCATTCACATTCAAGGGATGTTAAGAAATGCATTTGAGTGGAAATCAAGCTGAAACAGAGCCAATACACGCGAGTTCCATAGTTGAACTTTGGAGAAAATTGAAATTTTGGATTAAGCAATTTGGGCCAGGGCCATGCTAGGATCCAAATACATTCTATTTAAGTTCATAATCGTGTTCAGATTATTTTTTTGGAAGGAATTGGTGAAGAATTCAGTTGTGACAGTTAGAGATTGAAGCTTCAAACTCAAAATCAATTTCTGCAATTCAGAGAGTTTCAAGAGGAATTGAGGATTCAGTTAGCATCAGGATCATCCAGTGAAAGTTTCTGCAGCATTTGAAGTCAAGAATCACACTGCAACTACCTCAATTGCAAGCTTTTTTCCATGTTTTTATCTTTCACCATTCTCCTTGATTTAGGCTCGTTTAGCATGAATTTGGCATGTGGTTAGGTTGTAGTGATGACATAGATCGTTTTAGGATTGGAATTGTGAAGTTTAGTGATGATTCATGATGAGATGCGAATTCTGTTGAGACTTGTACATGGCTGATGCTTGAGAATTAAGGTGAATTAGATGGTGATTTTTGATCCTTGAGAGGTGAGGAAGATTTCTATGTAATCAATTTGAAGTTTTGTGACACTTTTGGAATTGAGGAATTTTCTATTGAGCATCGTGTTTCAAGAGTCTTGAGGAATTAATAAAAATGGAGTAGATCTTGATGATCAATGAGAAGAGACGAGTGGATCCATGTAATTTTCTTTGAGTTTTGTGGAGTTTGATTGCTGAGCTTGGTGGCTCTCGCCGGAGAAGACGGTGGAGCTCTTCTCCGACCACCGTGGCTGAGTTCCCTCCTTGTACCAGTTTCAAATGAGGAAGATGAACAGGGATTGTTGGATTTGATGAATTTGTTGACTTAGTCTCGGCATCTGATGGCCAAGGTTTAGTTGGGTTAGGGTTTGGTGAGCTGACATGATCTGAAGCGTAGGATCTGATTACTTTTTCCATGAATGGATGTGATTAGAACGTACCATGGACTGTAGTCAACTAAACCACACTTTGTCACATAGCAAAACACACTGTTTTACTAAATGAGCTGGCACGCGCTTGGCCCTCTGATGAGTGGACTGGTCAATAGATCCAACAACTGTGACATTTTCTGATTTCTTTTAATTCTTTAATTGTTTTTCTATTTTCTTTTAATTGATTTTTCTTGTTTAATTCATTTTAATTAGTTTTAATGATCAGAAAAATATGAAAAAAATATGTGGTTGATCCTTGTTTTATTTTTGATTTTTCCATGCCTTTGGATTTTATTTTGGTGTTGTTTTCCATTTAATGTCCATTTTTCTATTTTTGATGATTGAATAAAAATGCATAAAATGACTTGTTGTTTGCTGATTTTATTACCAATTCATGCTTTTGATTTTGATGTTGATTTTTGGCTGGCTGGTTATAGACATGTTGATGATGTTATAGGATTTTTGTGGTGATTTTTAGGTGATCTTAAGATTAGTTTTGAACTAGGTTTTTAGAGCCTTCCCCCCTTGAACCTTCATTTGACAACTTTTGGTTTAGAATTTCTTTAGGGCCCTTAAACATTGATTTAAGATCTGTATTTTTTACCATAGGTTTCCAATACATTTAGGATCCCTTAGGAAAATTTATAGATTTTTAGTAATTGATTTACTACTTTAGATGGATTTTACATCTAGGTTGTGTTTAGGCTGCTTCTAGCATAGTACTTCCCATAGATGAACTTCAAAAGTGACCTTTAGTTCATGATAAGTTTCCAAACCTTTCCTGATGGTTTAGTAGGCATGTTGATGCCTTTGTAGATTGAATCTCAAGGTTTGATTTAGTGTTTTAGTTCCCTTTAGAGAGTTGCTTTTAAAGCTTGTAGAATTAGGGTTTTTAGAGCCTTTAGGAGTGCCCTCCTTTTTCATAAGTGTGGTTTGCTTTGATTTGCATTCCATTTCCTATCCAATGATGCAAGGTTCCTTGTGGGAGCCTAGTTCCTCCTTTGGAAGGAATAAAGGCCTACCACAAAAGGTAAAACCTTTGAGGATACCAATCTCAGATGAGTGGTTGAGTGCCATGGGGGATTCCATTGGTTTCCCTCATGCTTCCCCTCATCATGCAATGATCTTTGTGTTGATTCACATCATCTCTTGGTGGAGCAAGTTGAAGCTTGAAGATGAAGTCCTCATTCCCTTTTCTCCTGATGGATGACTTGGACTAGAAGACTGACTGTTGGGCTGCTTTGCTGCTGAAGTATTGTTGTGCTGCTCTGCTGTGTTTGCTTTTGAATGTATTTGTATGACTGTTTCTCTGGTGTGTTGCATTAGAATAGGCTTTCATGTAGTTGATACTAGGCCTAAGTGCATTGAAAGGTTGAGCTTGCCTCCCTTTGCTTGTTTGCATAAGAGGTTGAGTCTGTCTCCCTCTGCTTGTCTGTTACTGTTTGGCTTTGCTTGTTGGCTGAAGGTTGAGTTTGCCTCCCTTGCCTGTGTATTATGTGCTGTTTTTGCTTGATTGCTCTAGAGGTTGAGTGAGTCTCCCTCTGCTTGTATTGCTGCATGGCATGTGCATCTTTACTGTTTATCTGTTTACTGATGTTTAGCTGATGCTTTATCTGTTGTCTGTTTCCCATCGACATGATCCCCTAGGAATCTCACTTCCTTTGATAAGGAAGTGATGATTAGACTTTAGGTTGAAACCTATGCATGATAACGTTTAGGAGTTCCCTGTTTCAAACCTCAACCATAGGATGAATCCTTGGCATGGAAACTGTTAGGACTTGATAATTTCCCCTTAGTTGTGTCTGTTCTCTTCTCTCTTCAAACAGATCAAAATACAGTAATAAAGGTTAACTGATATCGTACGTTACGAGCCTTAAGCTACTTAGGAAATGATTGTTGGGGGGTTTCCTTCCAATAATCAAGATGTTTAGTATGGTACCCTTTGGGTGACATGCGACACATTCACTCCTAGGTCATAGTCTCTAGTGCGATATTAGTTGCAAATATCCATAAAAGATACTTCTTCCGTAAAAAACAGAAAACAAACGTCAAATCCTTTTTGCCCCGTGGGCCCATAACTCAAGGAAAACTTTTCTGAAGAAAAGAGTGTCGTTAACTCCCAGTTCTACCGCAAACGATAACGCCCGAGTCTCTGACGAGCGAGCTGCATACATCAAACTGCTGGAACTGTTTGTTAACCCTACTCGGAAAAATAGATGAGTCTGAATCCCCGTAATCCGTATTATCTCGAACTACGTAAGCTCTGATCTCTCATATCTGTTGAGAGTACGTAGGCACAATACTGACGTATTGGCGAGCCACCTTCCCCCATCCGTAACCTGTAGTAAGCCGAACTACGTTGACTCTGATTTCTCGTTCTCTGATGAGAATATGTAGGCATAAAGCACGATGCTTTGCCGAGTCATTTTCTTTTCTTTTCAGACCAGCCTTGATAGGTAGATAGTAAAACCAACCCGTCAGATAAACACAACAAGCATGGATCCCATCGAGTACGATGGACGTAAGGGGTGCTAATACCTTCCCCTTGCGTAACCGACTCCCGAACCCAGACATGGTTGCGATGACCTTGTCTTATACCTTTTCGTCAGGTTTTTCCGATCATTTCCTTTCCCTTTCTGTGGGATAAATAACGAAAGGTGGCGACTCTTCTATTTTGCCGGCACCTTATTTTCGCGGTAGCGACAGTTAGTTCCATGATTGTCCATGGTTCTAGGATTGGCTAAATTTTGGGAAAACATGATTTTGCACTAATGTCATGTTGAACGTCATAACATCTACGTCTACTGTTAAGACAGAACTGCTGTCATGGATGTCATTACCAATGTCATTTCATCACTGTCTGATAACAGCAGGAGCAAGAGCTGATGACAGAACTGCTCTCATAGAACTGTTGTCATGGATGTCATTACCAATGTCATGACATCAATGTCTGATAACAGCAGAAGCAGGAGCTAGCAGAAAGATGACAGAACTACTGTCATGGATGTCATTACCAGTGTCATGACATCACTGTCTGGTACAATAGGAGTTGTTGTTTTGTATCACTTGACAGAAGTGCTTTGGATATACCTCATCAGTATGTGTAGGCCAAAGAGAGTTATTAGAAACAAAGTGCAGATTTAATTGGTATTCATACAAAGGATCGTTGATACTTTTTAGGAAACTATAAAACATTTGTTTCTACTGTCATAAAGAAGATTATGCAGAAGTGTTCAGCAGGGCAAGTTGGAATAGCTAAGAGTAAGTTAGGGTGGATGTCATGCTGGATGTTATGACATTGAGCGTATGAAATCAGGCGTGCAGGGTTTGTTTTTCTGTTATGATACCTGATATATCTTAGGCTATACTTCAGGAAACCTGTTATGACTTCTTAGTTATCTCAGGCGAGATTCTAGTCAAGGTTGGGCATAACATGAAGCAGCTGTGACCTAATTTGACAACACCTTGAATTGTGGAAATTAGTTTTACTTTGTTAAACCTAATGTTTATTACTTTTAACCAGCCCAAGCCCAGTCTGCACTACTATTTAAGGAGGAGTAGAAGCAGAGGAAATTAAGCACTCACATCAAGAACAACTTGAGTGTAAAATAGAGGTCTAGGGTTTGAGAGTCCCTTGTGTGTGTCACCCTTTGTATCCTTGGATGCATTGTGGTACACTTAGTTGTGAGTGAAGATTTTGACTTTTCACGTGTGTCTAGGAATCTTAGGATTCCTTGTGTGCCAAGCAATTGTATGTTGTATAATTGCTTTGGTTATTGTGTATGAACTGTTGTGTTCATTGTGTCACTCAAAGCTATTAAGCAAGAGTGTGTGTACCTTGATCAAAGTTGTGAAGCAAGATCAAGGTGTGTATGAAGTGTGTCTTCATATTTATTTTGTAATTGTGTATTGATATCACTAAGGTGATTGCAGGGGAGTGAGTGGGAATACTCAGGTCTAGAGTGTCTCTAGGTTGAAGTGCCATTGGGTAGGTCTTAAGTGAGGAGTGCAAGCTGGGTGTTTGACTCTGAATTAATTCTACTAATAGTGAATTTCCTCCCTGGCTTGGTAGCCCCCAGATGTAGGTGTTGTGGACACTGAACTAGGTGAACAATTACCTGTGTTATTTATCTTTCTGCATTTACAATTATGAACTTTAAATGGTTAGATAAATAGTACTGTCAGTCTGCAGATGTTACAACAGAGGTCATGACATTGGTCATGACATTGATACAATTTAAAGAAATTTAAATTGGTCATGGTCTGTCCTTGTTCTGTTTCAGCAGAGGTCAATGTTCTTGGGACATATGAGATCTGCATACTAGAATTTCAAGCCCATCTAGTTATGTACTTCCGAAAGATGGCAGCTTACACCAACAATCATAAGTTGTTTATCCATTGCTTCTAGGACAGTTTGAGTGGTGCTTCTCTCAAGTGGTATATGAACTTGGAGCATAACAGCGTCCACTGCTTCTAGGATCTTGCCAACGCTTTTATGAAGCAATACAAATACAATTTAGACATGGCTCCCGATTGTCGTCAACTTCAAAGTATGTCTCAAAAGGAAAGAGAGTCGTTCAAGGAATACGCTCAGTGTTGGAGAGAGTTAGCTTCCTAAGTTGAACTCCCTATAGCAGAGAAAGAACTAACAGGAATGTTCATGGATACTTTGTCTCCTTTCTATTGGGAAAAGATGATTGGAAGTGTCTCTTCAAGCTTTACAGATCTGGTGACTATTGGCCAAAGGTTAGAAGAAGGTTTGAAAAATGGGAAGGTATCCAAAGCTGCCGAATCTTCTAGTGGGGCAAAGAAATCCTATAGGAATTTCCAAAAGAGGAAAGAGGATCAGACCAATGCTGTCATGACTGAATCAAGAAGGCCTCGCCATGGACCTCAACCTGTTGAGCATCATGTTGTTAGTACTCCACAACCAGCTCAGACTCCTCAACGTCCCGTTGTTAGACAAGACCAGTATCGAAATAAGAATCAATTTGATCCTATTCCCATGACTTACACAGAACTTTATCCTTACCTGGTTCAACGAGGGCTGATCACTACAAGGGATTTACCACCTCCTCCTAATCCTCCTCTAGCTAGATTTAGGGCTGATTTCCAGTGCGCGTTTCATGAGGGTGCCCTAGGCCACGACTTAGAGCATTATTTTGCACTGAAAGCTAGAGTGCACGAGTTGGTCAGAGATGGAATACTTGATTTTGAGGATAATCCTACGAACGTCCAGAAAAATCCTTTTCCAATGCATCAAAAGTAAAGCTTCGGCCTGACCCAGTGGATTTATTTTCCTAAACGCCAGTGTTTTAGACAAGACGACTCATCTTTGTACTGATTTAGTCACTAGGCCTTTTGTTTCTCGTTGTTTGTACTTTCCTTATTTTTATATTAGTTGTTTGCTTTCAAATTATGTTTGTACTTTTACATTAATGAACTGAGCATTGCAACTTTTGATTTAATTCATTTCGTCTATTATTTGCATCTTTATGCTTTATCTTTCAAATATTTACTCCTTGTCCAAATTTTTGATTATGCAAATATTTGAGGGAGGATGATGAAAACGTTATACCCATAACTGTTGTCAGTATGCTTTCAATCAAACTTTGTTGACGATGTAAGGCATTGTTTCAACTCCCAAATACTGAAGAAATAAGGAAGTTATCCCTTGTCACCCCCTTCGAGCCTAGAAGTTGGAGTTCATTTCTTTACAAAAAAAAAACTGCAATCTTAACTTGGGGCATAGGTAGTTCTCAGTTAAGTTGGTTGTGCTTTCCTGCAATACACCTTTTATATAAAGGTTGCATTCACAAATTTTCCTTCACACACAGCAAGTAAGTGTCGAAGATGTTTCCAAGTCAAAAGCCAATGATGGTTCACCGTAATCATTTAATCCAGGTAGTCACATTCTTCCAAAAAAAATCAAAGAAAAAGCCCGCTAAGTTAAAACCTATGAAGGAGACTTAGGAAAAACTGGGGCATCCCGCTGACTGTGTGCTTTAAAAGAAACAGTTCAGGCAAAAGTTAGGGATAATAAAAAGAGGAGATCTTTAAATCCTTACCCTGAAAATCCTCAATGTCAAAATAACCAAATGTTATAGGGAAGTAGCGGCTGCCTTTTCATAGGTCCTCGACTTCTGAACCATCATTGCTACCATCAGTGCAATTCCTAACCTATGGGAACCTGAATGCATAATATGAGTTAAATGGGCGTAGGACTTAAGATCATCACGTAGATTGGGTGGGTACAAATAAATTTTGAGCCTTTATCCTTTGTGTCATAAACCGTGAACCAGGCTACGTTAAAACCCTCAAAAGACCTAATTGAAACAAGGTTATTTTGAATGCATACTACAGCAAGGTTGCATAAGCTGACTCCGAAAGATCTTTGTGAATCATTTATTTTGGCAGTACACTTTGTTTTAAACTTTGAGCGTCTTGAACCACTGTGTTTTGACCAACGACTCATTTATTTTTCATCTTTCAAAAATAATTTTGGTTTCACAAGTTGCATTGAACTTTGCATTACCATGTTTGTATGAATATTTTTGTTTGCAAACTAGCTTTCCTCTAAGGAATTTTCAAACAACTGAGAAACTTGGTCAAGTGATCCTATCAGGGGCAAGTTCCTTTTATATCCTGTTGAAACTCAGTTCAAAATTTGTTCAAAGCAAGTCATTCTTAAATTTGGCTTGTCCAAAAGATTTTCCAAGACTCATATTAGGGCAGACCTTCCGAGGGCACAGTAAAATAGTCATTTTCACGAATCAGACAAACTGAAGCATTATCAACTCATCTATAACAGACGGTTTAATCTGGGGCAGTTTACTAGAAGGATCCCCAAGCAACTCTTCATTCTTCCTACAAGGATCATCAACTTGACACAGTTTACCATTGTGGTAGAGATGTGTTCGGAAGTAACATCTTGGGTCCCTAAGCAGGAGGGTAGGGTGTATGTGTTGAGGAATCAGTCTTCCAGCCTTGTCATCTCACCAAAAGAGTCGAGCCTTGTCGTTGGCATTTGCATTTGCATTTGATCATATATCATAACATTATTCATATACATATGCATAGCATGAGTGTTTCATCCTCATTTTCATTTCTCTCAAGGTCGTGTTTATCCATGTCTCACCTTGTAGTCAAAGGCCACTTTACTTTGCACCTACCAATTAGAGTTGTCGTGTTTATCTTACATTCTTCCAGATATGGCGTTTTTTTCTTATCCGATTTTTTTCTGGATATGTTTGTCCTTATCTTACATCCCATACTACTCTCAGATATCATGATTATACCTTTCATTCAAAGCGATTATTGGATGTCTGGTATCTTTTTATCTAATGCCATTCTTGGATGTCACCTTTTATTTCTCTTTCTGATGGTTTTCCAATTCGAGTCTTTGTTCTGATGTTCTTCCAAAACTTATCTGATGGTTTTCCAGATATTCCTTTTGATTCTGATGTTTTTCCAGAATCTATCCGATGTTTTTCCGGATTTATTTCTCTTTCTGATGGTTTTCCAGATTGATTCTTTGTTATGATGTTCTTCCAGAACTTATCTGACGGTTTTCCAGATATTTCCTTTGATTATGATGTTTTTCCAGAATCTATCTAATGTTTTTCTGGATTTATTTCTCTATCTGATGGTTTTCTAGATTGAGCCTTTGTTCTGATGTTCTTCCAGAACTTATCTGACAGTTTTCTAGATATTTCCTTTGATTCTGATGTTTTTCCAGAATCTATCCGATGTTTTTCCGGATGTGCTCTCTTTCTGATGGTTTTCCAGATTGAGTCTTTGTTCTGATATTCTTCCAGAACTTATCTGATGGTTTCCCAGATATTTTCTTTCGATTCTGATAGTTTTCCAGAATCTACCTGATGTTTCTCCGGACTTGTTTCTCCATCTGATGTTTTTCCAGATTGAGTTTTGGTTTTGATGTTCTTCCAGAACTCCTTTGTTGCTTATCTGATGTTCTTCCAAATATGTCTTCAAACTCTTCCCGTACATTTAATGCTTTCCTAAATGTTTTGAATGTACCTTCAGAGATCTTGTCGTCATCTCATGCTCTTATATATGTTCTCATTTTGTTTCTTTGTGCCAGAGTTTATTTGATGTTTTTCCGAGTATCTCTGGTGTGTTTCAGAGTCCATTCGATGTTCTTCCGGATGTCCTTGAAATTTGTTTCTTTGTCCCAGAGTTTATTCGATGTTTTTCTGAGCGTCTCTGGTGGGTTTCAGAGTTCATTCGATGTTCTTCCGGATGTTTCTGATGTTTGTTTTTCCCTGTGTATTTTCCGACGAGTCTTGAAGATCCCGCTTGATCTCTTCGTTTAAAGGAATATCCCGAGAACTCCAGCACTTGTCGTTTACCTGATCCTACCTCCGTGTGGATCCTGTGTTACCATTTCATCCTAAAGTGAGAACTGGTCGTGCTTGCACCGGTTGATCCATCACTTTAGAATTCCCCGGTGTCGTGATGTTTCACCAGTGCGTTGTGGTCCCTAGTGTGTGGTTTGGTCGTCGTGTCTGTCCCTCGAGTTGTCGTGTCGTCTATATCCTTGCATTTATCATTTCCAACATATGCATCATACTAGATTCACAACATTGTTAGCATTACAGCTCATTCCGTTTTGTCCATAGCATCGCATAACAATGCGTCTAAGGGCAAAATTTTTGGTTATCTATATTTAAATCCCTTTCACCGTGTTTTGTCGAGTCTACGTCGCTCAAATCATCCGGTGAAGCTATTTAAATAGGGGCAATTGTAATACCCTAAATTTTTCCCTGAGATTATTAAGTTCATTTTGCATTTCATTTCATTCTGCATTGCATTTTAACTAACTATTAATCATTTTGTTCAGTTTGTTGCTGTTTCAGGAAAATAACACTGGATGCACTTTATTCTATGGAGGGCAGAAGGGTCGTTATCATAAACCATATGGATTTGAGGGCGCTGAAATGTAATTGAATTTGGGTTAAGTCGGTGCGAGAATTAGCTGCAAGGAATTTATTATGGCCAAAGCATAATTTCCCGGTTTTTCTGCTAGTTACCAGTCCATTTTAAAGGAACAGTGGATTTTAGTTCGCGTTGAATTTATAATGAACTTCTGTGGGTTTGATAATGATTATTAGTTAGAGCTGATTCAGGTTACCGAGTTAAATCATTCGAGAGGCGGTTTGATTTTTCGATATAGAAGACAGTTCGATTTTCCGTTTAACTGAATTTATCTGCTTATCTGTTCGAGACCATATTCATTGACTTTATTTTCGGGATGATTAATTGTCAAATTCAGAGTTTGGAACACCGAAGCATAACCTGATAATTTTCATTGGATGGATTTAATCAGTTGAATTTATGGAGATTGGACAAATTTAATTGGACGAATTCATTCAGACGAATTTATTTGGAAGAGCTTAACCGATTAAATTTAATTAAATGAATTTAGTTTTTTTGGGTTTATTTGGAGGAATTTAGTCGGATAAATTTAATTAAATGAATTTATTCGTGTAAGTTTAATCGAATGCATTTGTTTAGTTGAGTTAATCGAATGAATCATTTGAATTATTTGGAGATTTTAATTGGAGGTTTTAATTGAAGAAATTTGATCGAAAAAATTGAATTTATTTATTTGAATTCTATTTTTTTATTACAAAGATAATTACAAGATACAAGGATAATTACAATTACAAAGTTAATTTCTAATTGACTCCTAAAGGCCTAATTTTTCTAAAATGTCTTCGCGACCGATTCTTCGACCTTTATTTTTTTTGAACCTGCAAAGAAAAATCAATAACAGAGAAAATAGTGTTAAAGTTAGAATTAATCGGAATTGGTTTTTTTGCGGATCCGATACCCTTAGTTCGATTTCATCATCGGGTACGTCGGGAGGGCAACGACAAAGTCGAAGCCAGCTCCCGACTTATTTTCCGACCTCGGCACGAGACCGGCAGATTTCTGTTCAAGGCATTCAGGAGAGAGAAAAAGTGATTTTAAAAAGTGTTTCCAAGAAAAGTGATTGTTGAAAAAGTGCTTTTGGAAAAAAGCACTTATTTCTTGGGAAAATAGGTTTTGTCAAACAAGCCACTAACAAGATTTCCCAAGAATTTATGAAGCCAACGGATCAAACAACATAGTCAAACCAACGAAGCCAATAATCCCAACAATCACGCAACCAATTTTCGGAAAAATGCCAAAATAACAGCAACAAATCCTGGGAAAAATCGTCGTCAAAATTGCAACAAAACAGCCATGCAGAACGCACAATCACAATAATCCATCAAGAAATCGCAAGTTTCCAGCCCACAACAAAACGCAACAAAGTTCTGGATCCGAAACTGTCAGAATAAATTTCCCTGAAAAATTACAAAATTATCAGCAAGAAATTCAGCAGAAAAATCAAAGTCTCCCAGGCCCATCTAATCAAATATAAGAACGCATGCGTGTTCATCAGGAAGGGGGGGGGGGGGATTTAATAGAAAACCCAGCAGAACAGGAACAAAGAAGTTCATCAGAAAACACCAGAAAAACCAGTAAACAGACACGCAAGCCATCATCATTGCAGGACACTCCAAATCGCAGCCCGAATCCCCAACTCAACGGATAAAACCGTCACTACAGGCTCAGAGAGACGAATCGTGTCGTCTCATCATCATTGCCACCGCACAACCGCCGTTAGCCACCACGTCACCGGCAACAGAATCGTAAGGCCATCAGAGGGTAACAATTTCAAACTTTGTGTGGTTTTTTTTGGTTGTTTTTTTCCGCAGATTCACAGGTAAGAAGAATTCATGGCCATGCAAGCAAGAGAAATGGAAAGAAAAAGCTTCAAAGAACACACATGGAGGCGCCGCAGCATCGAAGAAGAGGTTAGGGGACAACAAACCCTAATTTTTTCAGCAACACACATTTGCACATATTCCCCCTTTATACGTTATATTTATCTTTTTGTTTTTTCTTTATTTTTTCTCTTTCAGATTTTATTAATTTAATACTTAGCTTCTTAATTAAAACTTATTATTTTTCAAAACAAGTTAAAACTCTTTAAAAAAAATCATAATTAAAACTTAATTGTTTTACTAACTCAAGATTAAAACCCACAAATTATATTTGGATTTGTAGTTAAAATTTAATTTCTAAACTTAACGTAAAACTTTTCTTAAAACTTTTTTTTAAAACTTATTATTAAAACTTAATGAAAACATTTTTTCTAAAAGTTTAGAATTAAAGCTTAAAAGAAATTTAACATTAACCCTTTTTTTTAAAAGCTTAATTTAAAACCATTTTTAAATCTCAATTTAAAACATTAATTTGGAATAGTTTTTATAATTTAAGATAACTTTTTTTAAAAATAAATTCTAACCTTTAAAAAATAAATTACTACTGACATTTTAAAACATTAGGCTTAAAATCATTTTCAGTTACTTACAAACTCTTTCTTTCTAATTTCTACCATTCGGAAACAAAATTCTTAATATCTCCGATTAAATTTCCGTTTAATTTCCCCGTTTATTTTCGTCTAATTTTCTGCCGTTCCCTTTCGTTCTTCTCAGTTTTACGGTTATTATTACTCTATTGTTGCGTATTGCATTTTTGGGTTGTAATTTACACGAGGCCATCGTCGCTTGTATTCTGTTTTATTCTTGCATTTTTGGATTGTAATTTACGCGAGTATATCATCGTAGTGCATTCCTCTTACTGTTTTCGCACTTTTCCATATTTTCATACTGCCACTTTAATTATTTTGCATGACATTATTTACCGTTAAACCCTTCCGAAAGATTAGGTATAGTTGTTTGACCGCCTCGTCAATAGTCTTAGGCCTCACCTTTGACCATTTCAAAACCCTAATTTCCTAGGCTTTCCGTCGTGGACAGTTTTACCCTTTACCCTAGCATTAAGTTAAGGAGTCTTCGTTCTCCGTTTTAGGTTTCCCACCGTGGAATACCTATTTTACCCTTTCAATTCAATTCAATTTCAACGTAGAAATAGGAGTCGCTGAACTCCACGTAAGCGCTTCCTTATGAAAACTTATTCCCCATTGAAACCTTGACCACAATCAAGAAGTTTCTAACATCCTTTTCAAGGGGAACTACAATTACTCTGATTCTATCCCCTACCTCGGATACGTAGGCACAAGATGCAAATCTTGGCGAGTAAACTTAGGACTAACCCTTAGGTACTTTTTTCTTTACCTTTAACCCTCAAGCAAATAATTAAGCAAAATAGTAAAGTTAAACAAAAGGTTCCTGTAGAGTACTACAGAAGTTTAGGGTGCTAATACCTTCCCTAAGCTTAACCAACCCCTTACCTAGATCTCTCCCCGCATTGTGTTTACTATACAAAATTAGGTTTTTCCTTCTTTAACCTTTCCTTCGGATAAATCAAAGACCGGTTGTGAATCAAATATTGTGATTCAAATTAATTAATAATTTGATATCCTATTCTCACCGCAACACCTATTATTCTATTCATTTGAGGAATGAAAAGAAGAAGGGGACAATTGTATGTTGTGCTCCTATTCTGTATCAATGGTTCATGTCTCATCTTCCGTAGAAGGGTCCTTTCATTGAGAATAGAGGAAATCTCAAGTGGTCTCAAAGGATCATGTCTCTTACTACTGATGACATATCTTGGTATTCTCAAGCCTACGATGGTACCAAGGTCATTCTTCATTGTGTGAAATTCTCCAATGTACCTCTCTTAGGTACAAAGGGCAGAATTAACTACAACCCGAGGCTTGTCTTCCGTCAGTTGGGATATCCGATGCTTGATAAACCAGATCCTGAGGTAGTGGAAGAGTTCATCTTTCATGAAGGGGTTGATGACATGGATTTGCTGAAGAGATCCAGTGTTGTATGGGTACACATTCACCGCGAAGGTAGAGATGAGTTGGGTAAGAAGAATTATATTACAAAATAAGCCTACATACAATGGGTCAAGGAACGAGTTCAACTGACCTTGCTGCCATTTCCTTTTGAACCTTCCATGCATGTCAAGATTCCTAAAATTGCCATTGTTCCTCCTTCAGAAGTCGATCAACTCAAGCAGGTTATTGAGAAGTTGAAGAAAGAGAATGTTGATCTTCCTCTCAACCTTGGCAAAGTCACATCAAAGAAAGAGAGCTTACAGATGGATCTTTTCCAGAAGAGAGAGCTCATGTTGAAAAAAGTGGAGTTTGAGCAGAACAAGCGCATGAAAGTAGGCGATGCTTTAGTACTTTAGATGGACTTGCCTTAAAGAAGAGACAACTTGTCGATACTCAGTATCAAGCCCATAAGGATGAGTTGAGCTACAAGAAGCAGCTTGCGGATCTTCGAGCAAAGTTATCAGAGTACAAGACAAAGCTGCAGAGTGAGCAGGATCGCGCTGACCAGTTGATGAAAGATCTTTCTCATCATCAAGACAAGCTAGACAAAGTCTCCAATGATGTTCAGAAGTTGCAATATCAGATACATCAGGGCCGAGAAGAGATCAGTCAGTCTCACTTGGAGACTACCCATTCGAAGCATCAGAGTCGTCATCTGCGTCTTTTTAGATCAGATAGAGGCATTTTTACAGGATCTTCTTTAGATACCTAATCATTCTTTATTGCACAACTTCATGAAGGATGATAAGTATTAGAGTGAGAGGCACGGTCGTCTATCCAGATTTGCTGAGCACGCACTAGAGGATCTACCAGGGTTATTGAGGGATGCATATGCTGATGTGCTGTCGCACCAGACTCATTGGGTTATTTTTCACTTCTTGTCTGTTTGTAGGGTTGTCTTTGATAAGATTCATGTTGATCTTGTTGTAGCCCAAAAGGCAGATATTTGAGTTGTATTTGAGCTTATACTTCTTTATATCATTGACTAAATAAAGATTTTTCCTTGCTAGTTTATCTGTCTGCCTTTACTTATATGCCCTATGATTATTGCTACCAAAGATAATGTTCACAAGTTCCTGGAATTTAAAAATTTATTTTTGCATACATTGCATTTAATCATATTCATATGCATGTCCTTCATCCGGAAATCCAGTGCTTACACTGTATGTCTCTATCGTGTACCAAAACGACGACTCGACATCACTATTTAACTCGCTCGAACAAATCCAAGATCGTGGCTGATATTGAACAAGAGAATGCTACCTAGAAGGAGACTTTGGCTCAGTTTCAGGGTCGGATGGATCAGTTCTAGACTAACATGGGCATTATTATGGATTTCCTTCGTGCTCAAAAGGACGTCGCAACTACTACTTCTATTGTTGCAACTGTTACTAATGCTACTATCATCACTCATGTGGTGATTCCTCCTCCTGTCATTACGTCTTATCTTGTTGTGGTCAAAGCGCCAGCTGAGACTGTTGTTCAACCTTTTGTCAATCTGCCCTCTGTTCAGACTGGTTTGAATAGAATGCCTACCGCTTTCTCGTGGGGAATGCCTCCGATTTTCACTCTACAGATTTCCAGTGGTAGTGCTTTCATTCCGTATCAACCTTTTGTTACACCCATGCCCAGTGGTAATTCTGCTGCTTATCCTTGGGGAATGCCCACTTCTCTTCCACCTCCTATGGTGAGTCATGATGATCATGAGATTCCTCAGATGCAGATTCACCAGACTCCTGTGCTGACTGATGTTGAAACTCTTGATGAAGACGAGCATGTGTATAGGGGTCCTCCTATTCATGTTTCGGTTGTGTCTCAGCCTGCTCAGACTATGGTTCAGAATGCTCATTCTGGAATTCCTTATCCTGGGGCATCCTCTGCTGCTGTGGTAGTTCCTGTTAGTTATCCGTATGGTTTTCAGATGGGTCAGAATGTTGGTCAGATGGTGAATTCTGAGCTGATGTATCCGTCTCATTTTGCTTTTCCTTATATACTTGCTCTAGCTGCATCACAGCTTCCTAATCCACAGACTCTTGTCAGACCTGCTGATCATAATAGACCTATTGAGTATAAGTTGTTGGATGAGAGGATCCGAGCGATTGAAGGTTATTCTGCTTTTGGCATGGAAGCCAAAGACTTGTGTTTGGTTCCCAATGTCGTGCTACCATAAAAATTCAAGATTCCAGAACTGCCTAAGTACAATTGGTTGAGTTGTCCTCGCAGTCATGTAACCATGTACTATAGGAAGATGGCATCCTACGTCGACAATGATGAATTACTGGTTCATTGCTTCTAGGATAGCTTGTCTAGAGCTTCTTTGGATTGGTATATAGGTTTAGAACATAGCAAGATTCACTCGTGGAGAGACCTATCAGAAGCATTCTTGAAGAAATACAAATATAATCTCAATTTGGCTCCTACCATATTGCAATTACAGAATCAGTCTCAACGTGCGACTGGAACTTTCAAAGAGTATGCGCAAAGGTGGTGCGAGATGACCTCTCATGTGCGACCTGGTCTTTCTGACAATGATTTGGTTGACATTTTCATGGGCACTTTGCAAGGGTTGTACTATGAGAAAATGGTAGGTAGTTCTTCATCAAACTTTGCTGATATCGTGACTATTGGTGAAAGAGTTAAGAATGGGCTGAAAATTGGTAGGATTGTTGGTTCCGCTATTTAAAAACCAACCAAGAAACCTCAGAGAAGTCATTCAAAGAAGAAAGAAGGTGAAGTGAATGATGTGATGACAAAAGCCTCTCCTCAGTATCAGGTTCCCATGGCTCTCATGCCATATTATCCTTATCCTTATATTGATGTTGCTCAGTACACACAACCTCCGTATCAGTATCATCCTCAAGTTCGAAATTCTCATAATCAATAATAACCTCAACATCAACAATCTCAACAAAATAATAAAGATCAGTATCCGAACAAACATAATTACAACAATCAGAACAACCATAAGCAGATGAATTTTAACAGAATTCTGGTGCCTTATAAAGAGTTATTTCCTTATCTAATTCATCAAGGGGAAATTATCCCCCAAAGAGATTGGACCTGCAATTCCTCCTTCTGGTCTTAAGCATAATCCAAATGCATCATGTGCTTATCATTCTGGGTACATAGTACACGCTACCGAAGACTGCACATTGTTCTCAAGGCCAAAGTTCAAGAGCTTATAGACCAGAAAATCCTGACATTTTTTGAAGAGCATCCTAATATACAAACTAATCCCTTGCCTACCCATGGTTAATATGATTGAGGACGACCGAGGGGCTGAGTTGGTCAGAGATGTCGACAAAGTGAAAACTCCGATGACTGTAGTGATCAAGAAGCTGAAAGAGCAAGGGTTACTGAAGGGTCTTTATGGGAAATGCCAGATTTATGATGATAATCCCAATCAGTGCCAAAGGTTGAAAGGCTGCGTTCAGATCCTGATGAACAGAGGTGTAGTTCAGTTTTCCAGATCCATGTTTATGGAAGAGGTAGCTGCTATTGAGTCGTTCACGATCGTATATAGGAAGGTTCTTGTGGAAGCTCTTAAGAAGAAGATACAACCTATCACTGTTTGTGTTCCTAAGCCGTTCCAGTATCAGAATTCAAAAGAGGTTCCATGGAAGTATGGTTCAACTGTGTTTTCTGGGGGTCGAGAAATTCATTTCACAGAATCTGAAATTGTGAGTGTAACTGCCACTAGAGGGATGACTCGTAGTGGGCAAGTGTTTGCTCTAAAGGTCGTACCTAAGTCAGTGCAAGTTCCAAGTGTTGTTCCTTCTAAAGAGAAATCTTCTTCAATAACCCCTGTTGTATAACAAGGGGCATCAAGCGCTGCATCAGTTCCAGTCACACTGTCTATGGATGTTACCAAGAGCAAAGAAGTAATGGATGATCAAGAGTTTCTCAAACTGATCAAGAAGAGCAATTTTAAGATTATGGATCAGTTAAGGAAAACTCCTTCGAGGATTTCAATCTTGTCTTTACTCATGAGCTCGTCAGTTCATATATCAGCTTTGTTGCAAGTTTTGAACACTGCTCATGTAATGCACGACATTCCTGTAGAGAAATTTGACGATGTCATTGCAGACATGATTTCAAGTTAGTATTTAGGTTTCAACGAGTCAGAGTTGCCTCCTGAAGGTACTGCCCATAATAAAGCACTGCACATATTAGTAACTTCTATGGACTCTTTTCTATCTCGTGTTCTTGTGGATACCGGTTCTTCTCTCAATGTGATGTATAAGGGCATATTGAGCCAACTATTGGTAGAAGGAAGCGAGATGAGGCCAAGTGCTTTAGTTGTTAGAGCTTTCGATGGTTCTCGAAGACAAGTCATTGGCAAAGTGGATCTACCCATTAAGATAGGGCCATATTTGTTTACCATTACTTTCTAATGGATGGATATCAATCCTGCACACAATTTCTTATTGGGCCGACCCTATATTCATGTTGCAAAGGCAGTTACATCCATATTACATCAGAAACTGAAATTCATGTTTGATGATTAAATGGTCATCGTCTGTGGTGAAGAGGATTTTCTAGTAAGCGAGTTATCATCCTTCCGATATGTCGAGACTGATGCAGGCATAACTGAGGTGGCGTTGCAATGTCTTGAATTCGAAGATGTCAGCTCCGCTTCTGTCAATTCTAGTGGATTACAAAAAATGGCCATGTCATCTGTCAAGAGTGCTAAAGAGTCCATTGAGAAAGGGGCCTTACCTGGCTGGGGGAAAATCTTGAATGTGGTTGAAAAACATGATCGCTTTGGACTGGGTTATCATCCTGATCAGCACGCTAGTTCACGACGTCATCAGAAAAAAAACTTGATCAAGTTCACAAGTGTTGGATTCCATGAGGGGATATTGTGTCAGCTATCGATGATGATGGTCCGAACAACCAAAGTGCAAGCTTTATACACAAATGTCTGTCGGGTTTCAAGCTCAACAATTGAACATCTACTGTGATTCCCATAGTTTTTCCCACAAACATGTAATGCATTTTGTTTTCCTGTTCCCTCGTCCTCCCCAGAGACAAGTGGATAGCTTGTAAGGGCCTCGCGCTTTTGAAAGATTATGTAATTAATAAATAAAAGTTTTTTTTTTGCATTCAAATCATGCTCTTACTTCTTTCCTTATTTTATTTTTCAGAAATAAATAAATGGCAAAGTTTCTTTTATTTGTCACCTTTCAAATAGCTCATCTTAAACATGTTCATAAACATGCAAAAGAAGATGGTGAGGAAGATTGTGAATTACTGGCAGAACTAGCAAGGCTCTTTGAGCACGATCAGAAAGAGATTCAGCCACATGAAGAGCTAGTGGAAGTTATCAATCTTGGTACTGATGATGACAGAAGAGAAGTCAAGATTGGGGCATCCCTCACTAAGCATGTACACTTCAAGTTGGTCAAGTTATTGAAAGAGTGTGTTGATATTTTCGTCTGGTCTTATCAAGATATGCAGGGGTTAGATACCAACATCATTGAATATCATTTTCCATTCAAGCCTAAATGTCCTCTTGTCAAGCAGAAACTCAGAAGGACCAGACCCGACATGGTGCTCAAAATCAGAGAAGAGGTAAAGAAATAGTTTGACGTTGGGTTCTTAGCCACTTTCGAGTATCCCAAATGGATTGCCAACATTGTCCCAGTTCCGAAGAAAGATGGGAAAGTAAGAATCTATATGGACTATCGATATCTCAATAAGGCAAGCCCAAAAGATTATTTTCCTCTGCCTCATATTGGTGTTTTGGTAGACAACACAACACAGTTCTCTGTCTTTTCTTTTATGGACGGTTTCTCAGGATATAATCAGATTAAGATATCCCTAGCTGATATCGAAAAGACTAATTTCATCACGTCGTGGGGTACATATTGCTACAAAGTCATGCCCTTTGGTCTGAAGAATGCAGGGGCAACATACCAACGTGCCATGACAACCCTCTTTCACGATATGGTCCATAAGGAGATTGAGGTTTACATGGATGATATGATTGCTTAATCCAGAACTGAAGATGATCATCTAGACCATCTGAAGAAGCTATTTGAAAGACTCTGAAAGTACAGACTACGATTGATCCTACAAAGTGTTCCTTTGGAGTTTGATCTGGTAAACTGTTGGGCCTTATTGTGAGTCAGAAGGGCATTGAAGTTGATCCTGACAAGGTTCGGGAAATTCAGAACATGTCGCCTCCCAAAATAGAAAAAGAAATTTGTGGCTTTCTGAGCCGACTTAATTACATTTCCAGATTCATTTCTCATATGACGGCTACCTGCAAACCAATATTCAAATTACTAAGAAAAATCAATCGGTTGAATGGAACAATGATTGTCAAGAAGATTTTGAAAAAATAAAAAATTATTTGCAAGAACCATCGATCTTAGTACCTCTGATTCCCGGTAGGCCTTTAATCATGTATCTCATTATTCTTGATTAATCAATGGGATGTGTATTAGGTCAACACAATGACACTGGCAAAAAAGAACATGCAATTTACTATTTGAGCAAGAAGTTCAATAATTATGAGACCAGATACTCACTATTGGAGAAAACTTATTATGCTCTGACTTGGGTTGCTCGACGCCTAAGACAATACACGATTTTCCATACTACTTTATTGATATCCAAGATGGATTCGATAAAGTACATTTTGAAAAGTTTGTTGTCTCTAGATGAATTGCTTGGTGGCAAATGCTGTTGACTGAGTATGACATCCAACACGTTACCTAGAAAATAATAAAAGGGAGCGTCTTTTCTGACTACCTTGCTCATCAATCTATGGAAGGTTATCAATAGATGAAGTTTGATTGATGAGGATGTTCTGTTCATCAGAGATTATGAGACTCCAGGCCCTGATATAGTACCTGAACCAGGGGTGCGATGGATGCTCGTGTTCGACGGTACTGTTAATGCTAAAGGTTGTGGAATTGGTGCTATCCTCATCTCTTCGACAGGTTTTCATCTTCCCTTCATCGCCAGATTATGTTTTGAGTGCGCCAATAATATGGCTGAGTACGAAGCATATATCTACGATATTGAAGCGACAATTGACATGAGAATCAAGTTTCTTGAGGTCTACGGAGATTGTGCTTTGGTGATTGGTCAAGTTATAGGAAACTTTATGACTCAGGATGCCAAGCTGGTTTCATACCAAAAACACATCACGAAATTGATTTCATATTTTGATGAGATCTCTTTTCATCATATTCCCAGGGAAGAAAATCAACTAGCTGATGCTCTTGCCACTTTGGCATCCATGTTCAAAGTCAAGTGGAGAACGAAGCTCCTTCTATTTCCATTGATCATTTGAACAAGCCAGCACATTATTTAGCAATCGAGGACGAGTCTGGCGACAAGCCTTGGTTCTACGACATCAAAAGATATTTGGAAAAATAAGATATCACGAGGGTATCACTATCACTGACAAGAAAGCTCTCAGACGGCTTTGTGCCAAGTTTTTCTTGAGTGGTGGTATACTATACAAGAGGAATTATGATTCTTTGTTTCTTAGATGCATGGATAGACACAAAGCAGCCACAATCATAAGGTCCATACATGAAGGATGTGAGGGTGTACATGCCAAAGGTCTTGCTATAGCTAAGAAGATCCTTCGAGCTGGGTATTATTGGACGATGATGGAGGTAGATTGTTACAAAATTTCCAAAAGATGTCACAAGTGCCAGATCTACGGTGACAAGATCCATGTGCCACCAAATCCATTGAATGTTCTGACTTCTCCTTGGCCCTTCTCTATGTGGGGTATTGATATGATTGGAATGATCGAGCCGAAGGCTTCCAATGGTCATCGCTTCATTCTATTTGCTATCAACTATTTCACTAAATGGGTTGAAGCTACTTCTTATGAAAATGTTACACGCCAAGTGGTTGTCAAATTCATCAAGAAAGAGATAACATGCCGCTATGGAATTCCTAGCAACATTATCACTAACAACGCAAGCAACTTGAACAACAAGATGATGAAGAAGATGTGTCAAGAATTTAAGATCGAGCACCACAACTCTTCACCATATCGGCCCAAGATGAATGGTGTCATTGAAGCAGCAAACAAAACCATCAAGAGGATTGTCCAGAAGATGGTCAAGACTTACAAGGATTGGCATGAAATTCTTCCCGTCATACCCCAAAATTTGGCCTCTAGATTCCATTGCTATTGAAGGAGAATCAAGCATTATTTCCTAACCTTAACCTTGTTTCAAGTTTATTGTTATTGAGGCCCATCTGAATTAGGGTTTTGCATCTTTAGAATCAAAGGAATTATTGCTTGATCAGTCAATATTTTGGATTGCTCATCATCAAATCAAGGTTCCGTACATTTAAGAAGGTTATATTAAACAAGAATTAAGTGCTAAGTGACCTCATTTCAAGATCATTGAAGCCCAATTTCATCTGGCCCCCAAATTAGGGTTTTATTAGGAAAAGTCAACTATGCCTTCGAATTTTGATCCAAGCATGATAACAAGCCTTGGGATACGATTCAACATGTTCATATACACCCTTGGAGCCTATATATGATATTTGAGAAATCCAAAGATGCAAATTCATTGAAGATCACACAGTTGAATTCATTTGATACAAATTTCATCTGACAAAGTCAACTCTTTGACTTTTAGGGTTTTTGGTCCAAATTGAAGCATCCACACCAAATTTCATCAAGGTATGTTTAATCAATAAGTTTGATCATGAAGAAATCAAGATTGGAGAGGTTTCTTACAAAAGAAGAAAACTTGGATAACTTGAATTTTTTCTAAGTATGGGAAAAAAAACCTAATTTTGGTACCAACTTTGAGAAATCATAAATTTCAATCCACACATCCATTTTTTAAGTTCCAAATATCAAATTGTAAATCTCATCATGTACTAAAAAGTGTCCTAGTGAAATAAGAGCAAAAGATGCTTATATTTTGAGTTATGAAGCTTCAAAGTTTGAAAGAATTTCAAAAGACTTTGAATATTTTCTAGACAGCTTTGTTACTTCATTTTTCAACCAACTTCAAGACCAATTTTCATCATAATAACTTTAGATTCAAGATTTTTATCAAACATTAAAGTTTTAGGGAATGTTTAGGGATTTCTAAAAAGTACAATAATTCCTTCATAGCATATATGAGCTAGGAGTTTCGAAGGAACGAATTTGAGGTCCAAGAACTTGAAATACAAGTTTCAAACTTGTTGTGACATGTTACAAAACCAATATTTTGATACAAACCTTGCTGTTTTAAGATGTTTGATGGCAAGATACCTCTTTATCAAAATAGTACACAAAAATACAAGTCATTTCCTATATCTCTTGCTAGAGTCTATTCTTGCGCATCTTTGAGCATTTGCATCATACCATAGCATGTGCATTTAGCATATCTTATGGTTTATGTTATTTGGCTGTAGCTTTCGATTCTAGGTTCGGTTGTAACTGGAAATTGTCGTTACATCCTTTGTGATTGTTGTTTGTTCCTACTTCTAGTGGTCACTGGCACCCTTTTTTATGTTTTTTGGTCGTCACCTTTTCCCTAATCCTAATCCAGATGTTACTGGAATCTTTTACCCCTTTGGTTGTTACCAATTCCCCTAAAGTCTAGTTGTAACTAGCAATGTCTAGTGGATAATCCAATAGTCATTGGAACTTACACAATTTCAACCTTCGTAGACACTATTTGTCTGGTAGTTACCAGTATTCCCCTACGAAGCTATTCGTTACTAATTCCTCAACTCATTTGTTATCTGGTGGTTACCAGCTTTTCCCCAGGAAGTCCAGTAGTTACTGGCATTACTTAAATCCAATTGTTATTGGTATTTCTGATTTGGTCGTCACCATATCTGCTTGAAAGTCCAGTAGTTACTGGAATTGCTTACATCAAACTATTATTGGTATTGTCGATTTGGTCGTCACCATATTCGCTTGAAAGTTCAGTAGTTACTGGCATTTCTTAAATCCAATTGTTATTGGTATTGCCGATTTGGTCGTCACCATATCTGCTTGAAAGTCCAGTAGTTATTGGTATTGCTTAAATCTAATTATTATTGGTATTGTCAATTTGGTCGTCAACATATCTGTTTGAAAGTCTAGTAGTTATTGGCATTGCTTAAATCCAATTATTATTGGTATTGCCGATTTGGTCGTCACCATATCTGCTTGGAAGTCCAGTAGTTACTGGCATTGCTTAAATCCAATTGTTACTGGTATTGCCAATTTAGTCCTCACCATATCTGCTTGAAAGTCCAGTAGTTACTGACATTGCTTAAATCCAATTGTTATTGGTATTTCTGATTTGGTCATCACCATATCTACTTGAAAGTCCAGTAGTTTCTGGAATTGCTTAAATCCAATTGTTATTGGTATTGCCGATTTGGTCGTCACCATATATTCTTGAAAGTCCAGTAGTTACTGGCATTTCTTAAATCCAATTGTTATTGGTATGGCCGATTTGGTCGTCACCATATTTGTTTGAAAGTCCAGTAGTTACTGGCATTGCTTAAATCCAATTGTTATTGGTATTGCTGATTTGGTCATCACCATATCTTCTTGAAAGTCTGTAGTTACTAGCATTACTTAAATCCAATTGTTATTGGTATCACTATTTTGGTTGTCACCAAGAAAGTCCAATAGTTACTGCCATTGTTTAAAGTCCAATAGTTATTGGAAATGTTCACATAACCCAGTGTTTTTTAGGATGATTGGTTATTACCAATATCCCCAGGATTTTTTTAGGATGTTTGGTTGTCACCTATATCCCAAGTAAATCCAATTGGTTTATTTTTTTCTCCGATCGTTTCCTAAAGATCCTGTTTGAAATATTCACTGTAAGGAAATTTCTCGTTCGATATTTGTCCCCTGTGGAGTCTTGTTTTGTCCTGTTGGTTCCTCTTATCAGAGGTCAACTCCATGTTTTAACTTGGTCCCTAGTGCAGATTCTATTTCTTTCTAGATTTCCTCAGCAGAGTTGTTCTTCCATTTCTACCTCCATTGGTAAGTTTTTTCCTCTAGAGTATCATACTGGTCACGTTTGAACCATGTGCCTGATCACTCTAGATTTCCTGGTGTTTGTCTTTCCCAGTGAGTAGTTACTCGTTGTGTTGGCATTATTCTCGTTTGTTGTGGTCATCTGGATTTTGCATCCTTGCATCATAGAGCATCATTATAGAGTTCATAGCATGTCAGCACTTGCATAGTTGTGTCGTCCTTAGCATATCATTGTATCTAAGGGAAAAATTTTCGGTTTGCTATATTTAAATACCTTTCACCATGATTTTATGGAAATTGTCATCTCTCATGCCATCTGGTAAAGCTATTTAAATAGGGGCAACTGTCATACCAAAAATTTTGACCCCTAGATTCCATTGCCATTATAGGAGAATCAAGCATTATTTCCTAACCTTAACCTTGTTTCAAGTATATCATCTGAATTAGGGTTTTGCATCTTTGGAATCAAAGGGATTATTGCTTGATCAGTCAATGTTTTGGATTGTTCATCATCAAATCAAGGTTCCATAAATTCAAGAAGCTTATATTTAACAAGAATCAAGTTCTAATTGACCTCATTGTAAGATCATTGAAGCCCAATTTCATCTGGCCCCCAAATTAGGGTTTTATCAAGAAAAGTCAATTGTGCCTTTGACTTTTGATTCAAGCATGATCCCAAGTCTTGGTACATGATTTAAAATGTTCATATACACCCTTGGAGCTTATCTATGATGTTTTAGAAGTCCAAAGATGCAAATTCATTGAAGATCACACAGTTGAATTCATCTGGTACAAATTTCATCTAACAAAGTCAACTCTATGACTTTTAGGGTTTTTGGTCCAAATTGAAGCATCCACACCAAATTTCATCAAGATATGTTTAATCAATAATTTTTATCATGAAGAAATCAAGATTGGAGAGGTTTCTTGCAAAAGAAGAAAACTTGGATAACTTAAATTTTTTCTAAGTATGGGAAAAAACCTAATTTTGATACCAACTTTGAGAGATTATAAATTTCAAACCACACATCCATTTTTTGAGTTCCAAAGATCAATTTGTAGATCTCATCATGTAATACAAAAGTTTCCTGGTGACCTATGAGCAAAAGATGCTTAGATTTTGAGTTATGAGGTTTCAAAGTTTGGAAGAATTTCAAAACACTTAGAATATTTTCAAGACAACTTTGTTCCTTCATTTTTCATCCAACTTCAAGGCCATGTTACATCATGATCCCTTTATATTTAATATTTCTATCAAACATGAAAACTGTAAGGCATGTTTATGGCTTTCTAAAAAGTACAAGAACTCCTTCATAGCATATGTGAGCGAGGAGTTTCGAAGGAAAGTATTTCAGATCCAAGAACTTGAAATACAAGGTTCAAACTTGTTGTGACATGTTGCAAGACTAATATTTTGATACAAACCGTGTTGTTTTAAGATGTTTGATGGCAAGATACCCCTTTATCAGAATAGTACACAAAAATACAAGTCATTTCCCAAGATTTTGAGGCATGAACCAAGTGATGGTACAAATGGCCGTCTTCATTCATAGTACAAAACATGTACTTTCCCTTATTTCAGCATGGAGCCACTCCCGAAGTTTCTCAAGTACAGATTCGTCTGTAGAAGCCTGCCCAAAGTCAACCACTTTATACTTGATGCCTTGAATTATACAAAAAACCATCATCACATTTAGTTCGAAATTGAAAATAGATGGTTGGCAAAAGGTTGGATTCTGACCACACCACAAACATCCCATTTCCTTATAAATACCAAGTCAACTTTCATTGCTAAGGACACAAGAAAAAAACCTCAGAAACTTCACAAAACACTCTTTCATTCTTGTGGTTCAGTATTCTTACAAAACACCCTAGTTTTTGCAAAACCTCTGGTCAGAATCATTCCACTCATGCCAAACTCAAATAAGCATCATAAAACTCCTCTGCACTCTCATTAGAACTTATTCCAACCATTGAATAAATCATGTAACACACCAAACACCCTGCACCATCTTCAACCTCCATTATTACAAGAAGAATCATGTTCTGTGTTCCAGCCTATTTCCAACTAAATCAGCCATCCAAATAAGTTCTAAAGCACTTAAGGAATCTAAGAAGGTTGTTATCTTCTATCTGCAGTAGCTGAAAAAAAGCCTTGGACTTTCTCCAAGAGGTAAGGCATTCTGACTTTCGAACTCTCATATTCATGCATTGTCTTGTTGATATTTGAATAGAAAAATGTAGTATGTTTGGTGCTTTGTGATTTTGAATGGATGTTTTCCTTGTTTGGTTTGAATATTACATGTTGTAACATGTTGAACTTTCATGGTGTTACACTGTTTTTGAGTGATTTGTGAATTGCTCTGTTATTTTTAGGACGAGATATTGTTATATTCTTGATGCTTGTGAAAAATTCTATGACTTTGATCTTTACCTCATTGAAAATGGTTGAGAGATGAAGGAGTTATGGAGAGTAGAATTTCTAGCCATGAGAGCTTGTCCTAGGGCACAAAGAAGAAAGGGCAAAGGGAAGAGATAAAGTTGAGTGTAACACCCATTTAGCATGACATGATGCTGATTGGGTGCTGATTTGCTCGTTTCATGATGTTTTAAAATAAAAACAACTGAAGGCGTATTATGTTTGGATGTAATAGCCACCCCAGTGGTAGAAACTTAGCCATGCCTTTCCCTTTAACCTGTCGTCCCTGGGTTCGATCCTGCTGATCAACCCTTTTGTTTTTTTCTCAATATTTAATGTGTTTTGATATTTTATTAACTGTTATCATCTCATGTTCACCATGTGCGTGTGGCCCAGTTGGTATTAGTTTTGAAAGGTAATCTCAAGGGCGTGGGTTCAATCCCCCTAGGGTGCATTTCCATTATTTTTATCACTTGTTTTATTTATTTTTATTGTTTTCTAATGCAATTTCAAACTTTGATAACTTCTTTGTCTTTTATCCTTTTGATCCCATCATTTTTTACAAGTTCTCATGAAGATGCCTATTTTCTGTTTGTAAAAAGAAAGTTCCAAAAATGTTTATTTTTCTTACACTTATAAGTGTTTAAAGTATTTGACTTTTTTTGGGTTTCTTAGGGTTCCTCTTGATTCTTTTGATTAATCCCTTAGTTTTCTTTGTGCATATTGACTTATATGGACTTTGTGCATCTTGTATAGACTTTGTATGATGTTATGAAATTTGTTTTAACTTGACTTTTATACCCTTAAAGGATATGTTTACACAAAAATGCATGATTGAAACTTTGTTCATATCATGAGTGGTTGTTTGGCCATTTTGTCCTTAACATGTGATTTTCTTCCATGTTTACATGAACCTTGATATGTATATATGCCCTTGTGTTGACCATGCCATGCTTATGTGTTCTTAAACATTTGAGATTTGTCTTGGAAGTTACTTTATGTATATACTTGTATGCTTAGACCCTTGTGGTATTTCTTACTTTTTTAATGCCATGATTAAACTCATAACATGTGAGTTTGGTTGTTACCTTTACTTGTCTTAAATTGTATTCATGATTAAGTGTTATTATAACTTATTCATACTTATTTTGTATTCATGATTGAGTGTTGTCATAACTTATTCACGCTTGTTTGGTATTCATGATTAAGTGGTGTTAGTAAAACCTAATATATGCTTGCTTTGATTGAGAACTTTAATTTGTATTTATGATGTTCTAATCTTGTTAGAAATATGTTTCATGAGTGTTTAGATGTTGTCACATCTTTGCTTATACTTGGTTGTTACCTTGCCCCTTATTTGGATTTTTTAAGTCTTTGCATGGATCTTGTTACATTTATTCTCATAGCTTGCTTGTTTCCCTTACATTCTTTGATCTATATGCATGCTTTAAATATTGTCATGATTTATGCATGTTGATCTTGAGTTTTGGAGTTTGCCATGATAAGTAATGTTTTGATTTATACATGAATGCTTGTACTTAAAATTTCCATCTATGATGTCTAGTCTTATGAGAACCTTATTGTAACATCCATGTTTGAAATTACCTTTGGTTGTAACCATTTGATTTTATTCTAAGCCCATTTGGATGGATGCTTGGTTGTAACCTTGTCATCTATTTACTTTATCAAAGATTTACTTGATGTTGTCACATGCTTGCCCTCTTCTTCTTGGTTGTTACCATGATTTTTTGTCTTCATCATGTTTGAATGAATATATATGTGTGCTTGAAGCTTGTTAAGTCTCCCCAAGTGATGTAGCTTGTTAGCTCTCATCCTAAAGAATTGCCTTGTTCTCCTTAGTCCAAAGGAAAGTCTCTCAATTGACTTAATGTCATAGACAAATCATCTTTTAGCCTTCCCTTGACCTTGTTAGATTCATTAAGTCCCTCAACTTAGCCTTAAGTTAGAACCTATATCCGTTTGGATTTTTTAAGTCAAGATCTTTGCATACATTGTTAGGAGTCCTATAACTTAGAACTTATGTCTAGAGTTTGCTAACTCTATGTGTGTACTATTGTTATAGGTACTCACCTTTTATATTTTTTGTCAAAAGTCAATCCCCAATTAGGTCTTTCAACTTAGACTTAGAGAGTTTGTTAACTCTATATAAGTACTAGTGTTATGAATACTTATTCCCCCTTGGAACCTTGGCCATAGTCAAGAGTTCCTTCACCCTAGTTAGGAGAACTACGGTTTCTCTGATTCCGTCCTTGTAAGGATACCTAGGCACAAGATGCAACGTCTTGGCGAGCATACTTAGTGTATTTACCCATAGATTTTTACCTTTAGCACCTTTACCTTAGCACATAACCATTAGCATACAAACATTAGCATGACATAACTACTTAACAAGAGGCTCCTATAGAGTACTACAGATACTTAGGGTGCTAATACCTTCCCTTTGTATAACCAACCCCCAAACCCCCCGATTTCTTAGTTTCGTTGTTACATAGCGCACTTAGAATTTTCTTCGATATTTAGCCTTTCATTTGGATAAATCAAAGCTCGGTGGTGAACTTTATGATTTATGATTCAAGTTAATTAAATAGCTTGATATCCGATTCTCACCATAACAGAAATGGCGACTTCACTGGGGAGAGTAAAATAGGGTTAATCCCACCTTGTTTACAGTTGTGTTTTGTTCATATTTGTTTGCTTTATACGTGTATATTTGTGAACATCTGTATATTATACCTGTTATGTTGCATATATGCATTGGGTTGAGACCTTGAGAGGTGAGATAAGCCCTAACTCATACTTGAGTGTATACCTATGATAGGATTGTGGTATGATCAATAGTTGATTATTGGGACTAGTCCTAACATGTTTGACATATGATGTAACCACGCTCAGTTGAGACCCCTTTGGGACTACTAATGATGTATGATTATTCGTACGTTCATTGCTTTTTCTAACCAGGGACTCTGTGAAACTGAGGACCTTTTAGTTACCCACTTACCTCACTTGACCTTTTTAGGACGTAGTGTGATGACTATGAGGGATTAGTCTCGAATAGTTGATACGCGATGCTACACTCATACGAGTTTATCTTGAGAATATTTTTGACTCACATGAGTAGTCGTGTGAGTTAATAATATCTGAAAGGCTTATTGATGACTCTGGGAACTTTGTAGAACCCGTTGTGCAGGTACAAACAACCCATAGTACATGTCTGTTGAGAAGGGTATACCTTGGCTCCATGCTTGTAACCCAAACCTAGGGTCTTTGTTTGTACGCATTTACATTGTAAACATGTGAGTATGTGAATACATGTATATGTGTTGCTTGTGCATCATCTCATCATAAGCATTCATGCAGTTGGTTTTGAGAAACTCAGTCGTTTTCTTTATTGCAAAAACCATAGGTCATGAATTTTAGAAAAAGAAACACTAGAAAGTACAACTTCAAGAAACCATATTTGACAGAGTTGAAGAAATTGGTGGCCTTAGTGTCTTGTCCTGCAGACTTCTGAAAGAGTTATGGAAGATTGTTGGGACTTGTCAAGATCAAGATGCAAGAAGGAGTTCTCGACACGCTCATGCAGTTCTATGATCCTCTTTATCGATGTTTCACCTTTCCTGATTACCAACTCATCCCAACCTTGGAAGAGTACTCATATCATATTGGTCTACCAGTGTTGGACAAAAAGCTGTTTAGTGGCTTAGAGAAGCTCCCTTCACTAAAAGACATTACAGATACCATTCACCTAGAAGCTTCAGAAGTCAAAGCAAATCTCACCATCAAGCATGGACTCAGAGGTCTATCTTCTGAATTTTTGATAAGGAAAGTTGCATTTCTTGCCAAGGAGAACAATTTACATGCTTTTGAAGTAGTTCTGGCATTGCTTATCTATGGCTTGGTTTTATTCCCCGAAGAAGAAGGTTTCATTGACATCAATGACATCCAGATCTTTATGAATGGTAACCTCGTTCCTACTCTGCTTAGAGACGCCTACCATTCTATTCACTACAGAACTCTAAAAGGAGATGCGACTATCATATGTTGTGTTCCCCTATTGTATAGGTGGTTTATTGCACATTTGCCGAGGACAAATCTTTTCAGAGAAAATCCAAAAGGATTAAGGTGGTCCCAAAGACTCATGGCTCTGACCCAAACCGATATACATTGGTACAATCCTACTTATAACAAGGGAGTGATGATTGATAGTTGTGGTACATTTCCCAACGTACCTCTTCTCAGTATACAAGGGGGAATCAACTACAACCCAGTTCTTGCGAGACGTCAGTTTAGATTTTCCATGAAGGAAAATCCTAGAAACATCCTGTTATCAGGTTTCTTCTATCTCAATGTATAAGCCAATATGAGGTTTAGAGGCAGTGTTGTAGATGCTTGGAAGACCATCCACAAAAAGACCAAGGCTGATCTAGGAAAGAGGAACTGTATAGCATTTGAGCCCTTCACGCAATGGGTCCATTCTCGAGCCTGTGCCCTCAAAATGCCTTATCTCCCAAAGAAACCTTTGCAGACTATTGTTATTTCTTCCTCTATCATCCCTATTGAGCATATAGAGCAATACCGAGAGACATTCTCTAGGATAAAACTTGAACGAGATGCTTGGGAAGGCAAGTACCACGTCATTCATTCTGAGAAATTGGAGATGAAGAGACAACTGAAGGAGAAGGATGATTTGATTGAGTTGCTTGAAAGGAGGGTTATTGACAAATATGTGGCACAAGAGAATTTATTTTTCTCTAGTGTTCAGCTGGTGCTTAGTACTCATGAGTACTCTGACATCCCACCTACACCCGGTGCTTGGAAGGGAATCATTGACAAGTTAGTATTGGAGAATCAGAGCTAAAGAGACAAAAAGGGACGCGTGGGTAGGACTTGTCTATCTAGAATCTTTTGAGACCCTAGGGTCTAGTTTGTTCCTCTTGTATTTTAAATTTCTTGTATTGTACTTTGAAGTTGTAACTTTTTCCACTATTAATGAAGTAAGGTTTCTATACCAAAAGTGTTCCTTTTGCAAATCTATCTTCTGAGTTTCTTAAAAACCAATTGCATTGCATCTCATTGTTTTTTGCTAATATTCAAGGAGCCCAATCTCTTGTTTTGCAGACATTGTAATGAACTCAAAAAAGAGAACAACTCCAAGATGCACATTCAAAAGCCTGAAGTTGGAGAATCTGAGAATACTAGGAGGCCTAATGGAAGATCCTTTGTCATTTAGCAACCAGTATAGAAACCTTATGCCACTATTGGAGCTCAAAGTAGATAAGGAAATGTTGATGGTGCTCGTACAGTTTTATGATGCCAACATTGGAAGACTATTCTGCTTTGATGGGGTTATATGTCACTTCTCTACCATTCTCTGGAAAGGAAAGAAGACCAAATAGGAGAGTTTTGGATGAAGCCATACACCTAGAGCCATCTGATCTTCAGATGCATTTGGATGTTAAGGATGGATTATCTAGTTTGCAAGCAAAACCTTTGATGGAAAGAGTTGAAGCTCACGCTGATAAGAAAGACACATAAATATTTGAATCCATCTTGGCCTTACTGATTTATGGACTCCTTTTGTTCCCAAGTGCCTACGAGTTCGTTGACTTGAACGCCATTAACCTGTTTCTGATCAGGAACCCTGTTCCCACTCTACTATCTGATGCATACTTCTCTATTCATCTGAAGAACTCCCATGGAGAAGGCTAGATTACTTACTGTACCGCTCTCCTTCACAAGTGGTTTATTTTGCACTTACCAAAGACAACCCCTCTATAGAATCTAAAGGACAGCCTTGCTTAGACAAAAAAGCTTCTATCACTCAAACAATATGACATATGTTGGTACAATCCCATGTATGGGGGTTACCATGTGTTGTACCCCAAAATTTGCCTAACCTTTTCTTTACTTGGTTTATGTTTCATTTCATTGTTCTAGCATATTGCATTGCATAGCATTTTGCATTTTTACAGGGGATCAAGAGATGTGTGTGCAACAAGAGGAATGTGCCAAGGGTTCAAAGCCTAATCAAGAGGTTGTATTCAAGTCAACAAGGGGGTTATTGTCGCTACTGCGAAAATCGGCGCCGGCTGAACAGAAGAGTCGCCACCGTGCGTTATTTATCCCACGGGAGGGAAAGGAAACGCTCAGAGTAAACCTCGCACAACACGGGAAAGGTATGGTCATCGCAACCAAAACCTGGGTTCGGGAGTCGGTTACGCAAGGGGAAGGTATTAGCACCCCTCACGTCCGTCGTACTCGACGGGATCCACGCTTGTTTTCGGGTATGGATTGTTATTCTATCTACGCTAAAGGTCTGGGGTTAAAAAGAACATAAAATGAAAATAAAATGACTCGGCAAAGTATCGCACTTTATGCCTACGTATTCCCGTCTGGAACGAGAAATCAGAGTCAACGTAGTTCGCCTACCTACGGGAAAGGAGGGGAAGGTTGCTCGCTAGGATATCGCATCCTATGCCTACGTACTTCCACACAGCATGGAAGATCAGAGCAAACGTAGTTCGGGCCACGTACGACAC
Source organism: Lathyrus sativus (assembly GCA_963859935.3). NCBI lineage: Eukaryota > Viridiplantae > Streptophyta > Magnoliopsida > Fabales > Fabaceae > Lathyrus > Lathyrus sativus. Next base: position 273,441,457 of record OZ012738.1, on the reverse strand, counting down.
AAGCTTGTCTTGGTTGATTTTATTCCTTCTGAAAAAGGTTTTCTTGATTAACAGTCCCGGCGGACAAAAATGACGTCTTGATGAGTTTACATTCTTTTACGAAAGAAGTGTCTTTTATTGTGTTTGAAATCTTTATGTGTTTTTCTGTTTGTTTTGAGAAAGAAAGAGACAGAACTCTAACCTACGGTTGCGAAGGGAAACAAACTAACCTAATGTTATCATGCATGGGTTAAGACCTAGTGTCTATCATGCTCCTCTCTTGCACAGAGAGAAACAGAGATCCTACGGGATAGGCTGAAACAGAAACAATAACAGATATATACAGTAAAACAGTAAAATGCATGGATGCAACAGCACAAGCGAGGCAAGGGAGTCCCACTCAACCTCGAACCTAGAAAACAATAGGCGAAAGTGAACAGGCTTCACCTTCAACCCAACAGGGTAAACAGCAAACAATACAGTCCAGAAAACCAATCAATACATCAGCAAATGAAATACAACAGCTAAAGAAACAGCATCAGCAGCTCTGAATCACCATCTGGCTTCAAGTAATCTCCAATCAGCTACAGGCTTCAACAAGCATCAATCTCCATCTTCATGGCCTTCAGGCAAGGGCTTTGATCATCATTCTTCCATCTGCAATGGCTTTTCTTCAAGCTCAAACCTCCAGGATGAGGGATCAGTCACAAGAGTGAAGTGAATGAATGTTATACAGTTAATTACCTACCAAGGGTGGTTCATCAACTGTTAACATTAAACAGAAAGTTTCCTCTCAAAAGTTCTATCTTTCAAATACATTCACTGATCCTTCCAAAGGAAGGAGGTGGATATTTGAAAGAGACTTTGAATCATAGAGAAAGGATGGATGCAGCCAAGGCAATCCATGTTTAAGAAACAAGCTTTCTAATCTAGAGCTCTGCCTAGCTCCTAGACCCTAGTCTCCTCAGCATCTGCTAGCAAGAAACTCCTCCTCAACTCTGGCAGTTGATCTTCAATCTTTGGATCTCCAATGGTCTTCATCTCCTCAAGTCTTCAGCTCTCCCAAGGTCCCCAGACAAACCCAATACCCAAGCAAGCAAGCAATAATCCCCAGAGGGCACACCACACCAGACAATCAGATATACAGACAGTATTAATAGCAGTAGGGGAATCCTGACTTTTTCTAAGGGATCTAATAACTACCCATAGCCCCTATAGTCCCATAACTAATCTATTCAAACCCTAAGTCCTAAGGGAACTGAATTGAACTTCCTAAGTCATCACCTAAAAACCCTAACTTGTTCATGTTGTTCAAGCATTCATTAATCACCTAAAATTAATTTCTAAAAATGGGAACTAAATTGAATCTACAAGTTCAATATCTAATCTAAACAATATAAAAAGAATGAACAAAAAATATGAAAGCATGTAAGAGAACAAAAATTATTAAAATGATGCATGAAATGAATCTATGTAAAATGACATTTATTTAGAAAATATGGAAAAAATATGAAATAAAAATAAAAATGCAATTTTATTTTCCCATAATATTCTAGACATCCTAAAGAAAATAGCATAAAAAGAATGAAGTGAAAATGATTTTTTATGGATTTATTATGAATTTTCAAAGTTGATGAAAAATTAAAATGGAATTAAAAAAATGAATTGAATTAAAATGAGGGAGGGGGTATGAATAGAATATGCGCCCAGTTATAATCAGAATGGGCCACACAGCCAGGGGTGCGCGTAGCAACTTGAGTTAAGCCCAGCATCATTCAGAAACAAAGAAAATCAGAAACAGCGCAGGGGGGTGAAAATAGCATCAGATTTATGTTCAAAATTGATTTGGGCTTGGTATAGGGGGTGGGAATAACACTCATGCACTCAGGCCCGCCCGTTTCAATTAATGAAACGGTGCGTTTGGCACCCAGGTCAATTCCCTCCAAAACTCAGCTTAAACCTCAGCCATACGATCACTCTCCCAGTCAAATGTCCAAGGCAAAACGAATGGACACGATTGTATCTTCTCCAATGGTTCTGAAACTTAGGGTTTGGACTCCATGAATGCCATGCACGAGCAACATTCAAGCTCTCAGTTCTCCCTCTCCAGGCCATGAATCAACGCGCTATAAACATGAAAGATGCTCAGAATTCTTCCCTCTACAATCCTATGGTCTTAGCTTACTCTGAAATTCATCACAACTCTCAACCCGATCGAGGCAAAATCTGGTCACCATGGAAATCCTCTGAGATGCACCAACACAATTCTCCATCAAACTTGCACTAATCTAACCTATAACTAATGGTGATTAACCTGATCTATCAAGCTAAGATTATGATGCCTTAACCTAAGAGTTTCAAGCCCTAACAGTTTCTACCACCTGCTAACAAACATCACCAAACCACTCCAAATTCATCCTAATTGCTCTACTAACCTTCTACATTATATCTAAACTAACAAAGCTATGCCTAACTAACTGAATCAAGCAATTCGAATGAAAACATACCTGGTGCAAAAGCTTGAAAACAGCTATGGAAACTTGTGGATCTGAGGCTTTTGAGGCTTGGATCTTGATCTACACACTCAATACTCAATTCTGTATGCAACACTTGAGTGAGACTTGGCTTGAATTGTGCTATCCACTTGCAACTTCAATTTTGATGTTGATGATGGAAGTGCTCGAAAATGGATGATTCACACTTGATTCTTGATTGAATTATGATCTATGATGATGAAGCAGTATAATGAAGTTGATTTTGATGATGATTTGGTGAAGAATTTGAGGAATTGGAATGAAACTTCAATGAAAAAGAATGAGAAAGTTTGTGAAATTCTTGGTGAAAATGAAGCCAACCCTTGATCAATCCTCATTTCATGAATATATAGACCTCATATGAACATTCTAGATCCATCTTGCACATTCCCTTGCCTTCCAACTTTGATCCATTTTTTGAAGTGTTTCTTAAAATGCAAGTAACCATGAATATCTTTATTTTTTCCTCCTAAACTCAAAAAAGTGTTTGAACCATTGTCTTTAGAATTGCTTTTCCATTCAAAATCATATATTGCAAGTCTCCATTTGGACTCATAAATCTCCCAAACCATTTTTCACTTTGAATTTCTTTGAATTATAAACCATTTTAGTTCAACTTTTGACCAATTATGCAACTTCATGTTATGAGCTTTTACAACAATTTGTGACCTTCTTTCTAGACTTAAAATCCCATTTGGAGCAAGTTTTATGTTGTAAGTTTTTCCATTTGAGGCCTCCTTGTATGAGTTTTGGACATAGGTTAAAATGACCTGTAATTCACAAATGCCCAAAATACCCTTTGCTTGCCAAGACCATAAGTTGAGTTCCACACATCATATGAAGGCATACTATACCATTCTAGAAAGCTAAGACAATGAGGAACAATTCTTATGTTGACCAAGAATTCATTTGAAATCTCCTTGAGGGGTAAAACTAGCTTGGAAGTCAAGTCACTTTCACAGACAAAAATTCAGATACCTCAGATGACCTGTAACTTGCAAGGACCATAACTTGAGTTCTATAAATCTCCTTAATGTCTTCCACCACTAAAATTAAAGGTCTTGAGATCCTCTACAAGTTTCATGTTGGCCAAGAAGCCATTTGAAGCTAGCATTTTGACTTATCTTGCTTGGAAATTTGACCTAAATTAGGGGATTTTACACAGAAACCCTAATTTAGAAACTCCTCTTCTCCTTGATTTCTCTTGAATCCTCCTTGGCATATCTCCATATCCTTCTTTATATATCCAATGATGAACCCCACATCTCTCCAGTAGACTTGAATGCCTCTTTAAATCAGTCAATTGACCTAGAGTTGACCTAGGGTTGACCCAGATGAAACCCTAGTTGACTGTCTTCAACTGTAGCTCTTGTGCTCTCATCAATGACTTGTCTCCTTCTCCAAATGACTTTCTAAATCTCTCATAAGGTCTAGATACTCTCCATGCCTTCAACTTACAGCTCACAACCCTCTTGTTGATCCTCAGATACCCTCAGCTAGGAGATGGACTCAAGGCTTGATCTGTTGAACTCTTTGCTTTCAAATTCTTTCCTGATGACTTGAATGAGATTGACTTGGGATAATAACCTCTTGATAGGCTTCTAGAGATGAGAATAATGATTGGTCCCCTGTTGTATGACTTGCTATGCTTATGCTATGCAGATGGTTAGTCTATGTACATGACTCTATATGCAAATGCTAATGACATTGAAACATAAACCCAAGGAGTAAGGTTGGGCAAATTTTAGGGTGCAACAGCTGCCCCTATTCAAGCGACTTGGACCCGATTGGGTGAAGAGCCCGGAGCCTTCAGACATTCGCGGTACGAGACGGTTGAATACTAGTGAAACCAGAAATTTGCCAACCGCAAAACTAAATTGCGCTCCTGCTTGAGGAATGACATTCATCAGCTGAATCTGACTGTTACAGTAACCCACTGATCTCGTGCGACTGTGCTAGGGATTGTCTTCATCGTTCTGAAGAGGATTCTGTCATAACAGATTGCTTGCTTGTCCACGTTAGGACTCTGTCTGTCATCAATACAAAGAAATCTCAACTAAAACCTGTCCACGTTAGGACTCCACTTGCTGTTAACCCAGGAAAATCTCGGCAACTCCGCTGGGGATAATTCGTCTGCATTTCCATAAACTGTCCACGTCAGGACTAACCCTTTCATCTTTCCACGTCAGGACTCCAATCTTTCCACGTCAGGAATTCAACTTTGGTTCTGAACCTGTCCCCGTCAGGACTCAACTTTCCACGTAAGGAGTACATCATTCTTCCACGTTAGGAATATCTTCTATCCGCGTCAGGAATAAACTCTTCCACGTTAGGAATAATCTCTTTCTTTCCACGTAAGGAATAAGCTCGTCTTTCCACGTCAGGAAACCAATTTTCTTCCACGTAAGGAATGCTCTTGATATGTCCGCGTAAGGACTCTGATCTTTCCACGTCAGGAATACAACTTCTTTCCGATTTGTCCGCGTCAGGACTACATTTTCCACGTAAGGAATGCCATCTTAATCTGTCCACGTAAGGACTCCACTCTTTCCACGTTAGGAATCACCTCTTTTGATATGTCCGCGTAAGGACTACATTGTCCACGTTAGGACCCCCTTCTCCACGTTAGGAATAATAATCTCTTTGATTCGTCCACGTCAGGACACTGATCTCGTCTTGATCTGTCCACGTTAGGACTCAGGCCTCTTCTACCCGCTGAGGAAATAAGACTTGTCCACGTAAGGACTCACACACTGGTCTGATCTGTCTGCGTCAGGACACCAACACAAAGAGTAATCACTTTTGTCAACGTCATGACCTCCCATTCCACTAATTTCGAGAAACCAAATCTTGCCCACGTTAGGACTAACACACCTCATCAATCCGGGGAAACAAACCTGTCCACGTTAGGACGCCCACTTCTGAAGAAATCCCGTCAATCTAGGAGTAAATTGTCCACGTCAGGACTTAGCTCTCCACTGATCCTCACCCACAAACTTCTTAGCACTGACGTGACAGCGACTTTGAGACGGACTCTACTGGGGATATCTGGAAACCAAACTACTGAACGCCTGTTCTGATAACCGGCGGTGGCCTCTGAAATTCTGATTCATGGAAACCCTTTGAATGTTAACGTAACAACAACTTTGAAGGAAACAATCCGCTGATCGGACTAGAGAAACTTCAACAAAACTCTGGCGGGGACATAAGTAACTCTGCTTGGGGACAAAGAGAAACTTATCCTGCAGACTTTGTGGGGAATACTGCCGAAACTGCCATTATCATTGAGTATCTCATGCCGAGATCTTGAGTGTTTGATTGTTCATTTGAGCAAGAGCTCTCTCTACCTGCAAGAGAAACAATACTTGAAACTAACGGTTGGCCCACCTAGTTCATGTTTCAAAATGCATATGTTTGACACTGACGCAATGCTCCATTCGACATGGAAATGCTACACGTTTTTATTTGGTGGATGCAAGTATGACACGACATGCTGATGCAAATATGACACTATATGCCAATGCTACTGCAAATTCGAACTGCTGGGATACAGGAACTGCTCCAGCAAAATAAATGCTGAAGACAATGCTGACTCCGCTGGGGATAGCCAGATGCTACAGAATCATTCCAGCAAAATAAATGCTGGAAGGGTGAAGTCGACTCAGCTGGGAAATTAGGAACTCAAACCCAAACCCCCTGGCGAGGTATCCCCCTGCTGGGGAATAGCAGCTGTGCACAGTACGATCAGACTTTCTGCTGGAACGTGAACTGATATCACCAGTATCTCTGACATAATAAATGACAGGAACCACCATCAACTCTGCTCGGGAGAGTCTTGATCTTCGAGTTCCACTGGAAGGAATGAAAACATTTGCAAAGAGAATTCCGCTGGGGATGGGATGATTCTCTTGGGGACAATTGACTGACTCCGCTGGGGGAGAGTGCATGGCCCTACGGGGAAAGATGAATCTGTCTGAATACAGCCTTACAATCTCAGAATCGCCAAACTCTGCTGAGGACGAATAACTTTTCTGGAGCACGTCCTTTGGATAAGCTACGGCTAGCTGGGGAATTCTATCCTTCTTCAGGAATAACACGCATGACCTGCGTGGGGATCAAGTCTTTCGTTATCGCAATCTTTTAATCATCCTCCTCGCATGGTTATGAAACCTGCAACAACACAAACAAGACACGACAAGCCTGTGCAATCAAATCAATTCAGGTTAGTGACGTTACACTCAGTCAATTCAAAGCTTTAATGATTGTTGGCAAGGGCCAGCGACGTTATACTCATGCTAGTTTCATCAAACTTAGGCGTTAATCATGCACAAAACAGTAAAGAACAGTATCAAATGCTGAATAACATATTTTCATTGATTGGGCCCCTGAATGGGCGGAGTTTTTGTACACGGGATGTAACTCCTGAAAAGAGGAAGCTACGCAAAGCAAATATACAAGTATGCAAGTATGCACAAGAAGCATGAATATTTTGACAAATTAAATTTTGTACACATGTCGGCAACGGGATGCAGATGAACACCACGAACTGATCCTCCCATGACTCGTCCGACTCTAATGCTTTCCCGGTATTCCCACTTCTGAAGAGGTTGTATCCGATAACTGACTCCTCAAATGTATTCTCCCGCATTGATGCTCATTGCAATATCAAATTCGGACCGCAGTCATTTGCTTTTCACATCCCTAACTTTTGCGTGAACCGCCCTTTACGGGTTTTCAGTTCACCGGGATACCCTTTTTTGCCGAAGCCGCCCAGTGTAGGTTTTCAACTTCGCGGGTGTACATTTTTCAAATTTTATCCCTGATTTTTGCCCGAACCTTTCATTCTGTTTTTGGTTCGCCAGGATGCCCTATTTTTGCCTGGACTCTCTTTTTTTGTCCAGCGGGTCTATTTTAAGCAAAGTATTTTTTAACTGCGTCCGAATTCACAGGTGACGCAAAGTCCTCTCCGTCCATGGTGGACAATAACAACGCTCCTCCTGAAAAGACCTTACTGACAACGTATGGCCCTTCGTAGTTGGGGGTCCACTTGCCCCTGTGATCTGCTTGCGGCGGGAGAATCCTTTTCAGCACAAGGTCGCCCGTCTGAAAGCTTCGCGGAAGTATCTTCTTGTCGTACGCTTTCTTCATTCGTCTTTGGTACAAACGACCGTATGCCAGAGAAGCTAGCCTCTTCTCATCCATCAAACTCAGTTGGTTCAATCTATTCGTTACCCATTCTGCCTCGTCCAGCTGAACGTCTCGCAATACCCTCAGAGAAGGGATCTCAACTTCCAATGGTAGTACCGCTTCCATTCCGTATACCAACGAGAACGGAGTTGCCCCGGTTGATGCGCGTACCGTCGTACGATAACCGTGCAAAGCGAAAGGTAGCATTTCATGCCAATCCTTATAGGTCACCACCATCTTCTGAACGATTTTCTTGATATTTTTATTGGCCGCCTCAACAGCGCCATTCATCTTGGGTCGGTAAGGGGAGGAGTTGTGATGTTCGATCTTGAAATTCTGACAGAGCTCCTTCATCATTTTGTTGTTCAGATTAGAACCGTTGTCCGTGATTATCCGCTCAGGGATCCCATATCGGCAAATGATATCTCTCTTGATGAATCTAGCCACCACTTGCTTCGTTACATTTGCGTAAGACGCCGCTTCCACCCACTTAGTGAAATAATCGATTGCTACTAGGATGAACCGATGCCCGTTAGAAGCCGTCGGTTCAATCTTCCCAATCATATCGATTCCCCACATCGAGAATGGCCATGGAGATGACATCACATTTAGAGGACTCGGAGGCACGTGTATCTTGTCAGCATAGATTTGGCACTTGTGGCACTTCCTCGCGAACTTGAAACAATCAGTTTCCATTGTCAGCCAAAAGTAACCTGCCCTCAGCAGCTTTCTCGTCATAGCATGCCCACCAGCATGCGTACCAAAGGCACCTTCGTGAATTTACTCCATGAGAAGCTTTGCCTCTTTCTCGTCTACACAACGCAACAACATCAAATCATGGTTTCTTCTGTATAAGACGCCATCCGGGTTCAAATAGAAATTACCCGCTAATCTCCTGAGAGTCTTCTGATCTTGACTGGATGCCCCAGCCGGATACTCTTTATTCTTCAGGAAATTAAGGATATCAAAATACCACGGTTTGTCATCAGATGCTTCATCAATAGCAAATACATAAGCTGGCCTGTCCAACCGAGAGATGGTGATTTGGGGGGCTTCGTTCCAGAAATTGACCTTGTACATGGAAGACAAAGTGGCCAGGGCGTCAGCCATTTGATTTTCTGCCCGCGGCACGTGATGCAATTCAACCTTGTCGAAGAAAGGCAACAGTCTCCTTGCATAATTCATGTAATGTATCAACTTAGGCTGCCGTGTCTCCCATTCCCCTTTGATCTGATTCACCACCAGAGTTGAGTCTCCGTATACGTCTAGATGTTTGATTCGCAAATCAATGGCTTCTTCAAGCCCCATTATACAAGCTTCGTATTCGGCCTCATTGTTGGTAACGGCAAAGGTCAATCGGGCAGTAAACGGGATGTGCGACCCGTGTGGCGTAGTGATAATTGCCCCTATTCCGCTACCGTAAGCATTCACAGCTCCGTCAAAAATCATCTTCCATTTGGACCCCAACTCTAGTCCCTCGTCTGGCAACGGTTCTTCGCAATCCTTCATCTTTAAGTACATGATATCCTCGTCAGGAAAATCAAACCTCATCGATTGGTACTCTTCAATAGGCTGCTCCGCCAGATACTCAGCCAGCACACTCCCCTTTATAGCCTTTTGCGAGACGTATTGGATATCATATTCAGTCAAGACCATCTGCCAACGGGCAATTCTACCTGACAACGCCTGCTTTTCGAATACATATTTGATTGGATCCATCTTTGAGATGAGCATGGTTGTATGATTCAGCATGTACTGCCTCAAACGCTTGGCGGCCCAGGCTAGCGCGCAACACGTTTTCTCCAGCATTGTGTATCGAGATTCACAGTCTGTAAATTTCTTACTCAAGTAATAGATCGCATGCTCTTTTCTCCCTGTCTCGTCGTGCTGACCGAGAACACAACCCATGCTTCCCTCAAGAACCGTCAAATACATTATCAAGGGTCTCCCTGCCACCGGGGGTATCAAAATAGGAGGTTCCTGCAGATACTTCTTTATTTTATCGAACGCCTTTTGACAATTTTCGTTCCACGTTACAGCTTGATCTTTCTTCAACAGCTTGAATAATGGTTCACACGTGGCAGTTAGGTGAGATATGAACCGGGCGATGTAGTTCAACCTCCCTAAAAACCCGCGCACCTCTTTCTCTGTTTTAGGCGTCGGCATTTCTTGAATCGCTTTTATTTTAGCAGGATCGACCTCTATTCCTCTTTCGCTTACGATAAACCCCAGCAGTTTACCCGATCTCACCCCGAAGGTGCATTTATTAGGGTTCAGCCTCAGCCTGAACTTCCTAAGTCTCTTAAACAACTTCAGCAGATTCACCAGATGCTCTTCCTCCGTCTGGGATTTGGCAATCATATCGTCAACATAAACTTCGATCTCTTTATGCATCATGTCATGGAAAAGAGTCGTCATCGCACGCTGATATGTTGCCCCAGCATTTTTCAAACCAAAGGGCATCGCTTTGTAGCAAAATGTTCCCCACGGCGTTATGAAAGTAGTCTTCTCCATATCCTCTGGCGCCATTTTAATTTGGTTATAGCCTGAAAAGCCATCCATGAAGGAGAATACAGAGTATTGAGCAGTATTATCAACTAACACGTCAATGTGAGGAAGTGGAAAATCGTCTTTTGGGCTTGCTTTATTCAGATCTCTATAATCCACGCACATTCGAACCTTGCCATCCTTCTTTGGCACTGGTACGATGTTAGCAACCCATGAGGGATACTTCGTTACAGCCAGGAAACCAGCGTCCCACTGTTTCTGAACCTCCTCTTTGATCTTCATTGCCATATCTGGTCGAGTTCTGCGAAGTTTTTGTTTGACTGGCGGGCAGTCTTCTTTCAGTGGCAGGCGATGCACAACCATATCTGTATCGAGCCCCGGCATATCTTCATATGACCAAGCGAATACATCATTATACTCTCGGAGCATTTCAACCAGTCTTCGCTTGATATCACCCTGCAGTGCGGCTCCGATACGAATATTCTTCTCAACCCCTTCCGACCCCAAATTGATAATTTCGATGACCTCGTCGTGAGGCAGAATGGCTCTTTCCTCTTGCTTCACTAACCAAGACAGTTCTTCAGGAACGTCGCTATCTTCGACAACCTCTTCTTCGGCCTGGAATACCGGGTGCTTGAAGTCGGGACGAGTCATAGGTGGCTCAAGGATGTCATCTGAAAATGTTATCCTGCAAAAGGAATGGTTAAGTGCTTCAAAATGCGTATAAAGCGAATAACCACGTTGCCATTTTATTGAAAATACAAAACAAGAAAGACAGGGATTACGGTATTTGCACATGAAAAAAAACGCCATTTATTTAATGATTAACACGCAATGTTTATAACAACACGGCCCTAAGCAAATCCTGATGCCCCGGGCAAGACATCAGATTATTCAACAATTAATAAAGCAAAGCATTACTGTTTAAAAGTCACAGGAACGAGCTCCTGAATAGACCAGTTGCACAGTCCTTGTCCTGGCGTGCTTGGCTGAATCCAGGCATCCATATCACAGTCGCTGTCTCCTTCATCAGACTCTGAAGCAGCATTGACAGTTTCATGACATACTCCACTGGCAGAGATGGTGATTGACTTTCTGAAACGGGGGGCCCCCACGGAAGGAGTTGATGACGACGGTCGGTACCCCAGCCCGAACCGGTCCATTTTCACAGGAATGTCCAATACTTTGCCCCAGCCCTTGGCTTCTCCTGCTTCCACTAGCGCTTGAGCTTCTTTATACGATGAGACAGCTATCTCTGGCACTTTGCTCGGCCCGGGACTCTTGTCCTTTATGCGCAAACCTTCGAATGCCTGGCATGGCGTCTCGTGGATCTCTCCGTCGACTTCCACATATTTAAACGAAGATAGATGGCTGACCAGGATGTCTTCTTCTCCGCACACGGTGACTACGCTGTCTCCGACCATATATTTTAACTTCTGATGCAGGGTAGATGTGACAGCCCCTGCCCCATGAATCCAGGGTCTCCCCAGCAAGCAGCTGTACGCAGGCTGTATATCCATGATATAAAACTCAGTTGCAAACACTTCCGGCCCCACTTGCAGAGGCAAGGTAATCGATCCGAAGACTGTTCTTCGCGTGCCGTCAAACGCTCTGACTACCAAATCACTGGGTGTACACAAGATCCCTCGAACATCCAGCTTCATCATCGCCTTCTTGGGCAGCACATTCAAAGATGATCCGGTGTCAACCAATACGTGCGACATTGCTGATCCTCTACACTCAACAGATACGTGTAATGCCATATTATGGTCCCTCCCTTTCGGAGTCAAGTCGAAATCGGTAAAACCCAGACTGTGGCCTGCATTCACATGTGCCAATACTCCTTCTAGCTGATTCACGGAGACGTCCTGGGGTACAAAAGAAGTGTCCAGGACTTTCAGCAAAGCGTTCCTGTGAGCTTCCGAACATAACAGCAATGACAGGATAGATATTTTGGACGGTGTCTGCTGCAGATGCTCCACAATTTTATAATCACTTTTCCGAATTAAGCGCATGAATTCTTCCACATCCTTCGATGCTGCTTCTTTTTCACTTGCTTGTACCGGAACATTTTCAACCGCTTTCCCTTTTCCTTTCGCTAGCCTTTCAGCCTCCACTTCAGGAGATATAAAGATCCTGCCGCTCCTCGTCATGCCTCCTGAGCCAACAACATTATCCACAATCTCCGCTGACTGCTTGTTAACATCGATCTTAATCCCATCACAATACACCTCCAGCCCATATGACCATGGGACTGCTTTCGTATTCTCATACGGGATTGGCCCGGCCTTAGTTATGGTAATCGGTGGTCGCTGAGCTGGTGCTGCAATAGTGATCGTCTTCCGAGGAATCGTCACTGTGGACACATCACTCCGATTATCCACTGCTGCCCCTGCAGGCTCATCAGTTGCCGCTCGATCAAACTGCAATATGCCCTCGTCAATTAAAGCCTGAATGCCTTTCTTCAAATCCTCACACCCCCCAGCCAGGATCCAACAATCTAAGCAATACTCATTACATCCTGGGTAAACACCTCCTTGCAACAGTCGGCTCTTTATCTCGCTCAGCGGCGTCTTTAAATCTTCAACATTCATAATAAGATTCAGACCTTCCTCCGTCAGCACGGCGTTCGCCCCATGATTAGGCATGGGTTTCTGGACTATATTCGGACCTGCCGTTCCGAAGTTGATAGTCTTGTTGTCCAAAAGATCCTGCACAACATGCTTAAAAGCATGGCAACCTTCTATATCGTGGCCCGGGGCCCCAGAATGAAACTCACAGTGCCTGCTTGCATCATAGCCGAACGGGGGAGCTCCCGTTATTGGTGCCAGAGTTCTTTTCTCTACCAGATTCAATCCCAACAATGTCTGCAACAAATCAGCATAGGTTGAGTGAGGCTTCTCAAACACTCTTCTCGGCTTATTACCCTGGAATCTTCGCTGAGCTTGCTGTGCCCCCTGCTGAGGCTGCTGCTGAACCGGTTGTTGTTGCTGGATTGGTTGTTGTTGATAGGGGATAGTAACACTCGACACCTGCTGCGGCTGACGATATTGACCTCTTCCCCTGCCTCGGCCTCGGCCTCGGCCTCCAAATACGGCGCTAGCTTCGCCCTGACGGCGCCCACCATAAGCTTTCCTATTACTGCCAGATGCAGTTGATTCCTCGACTTGGAACTTTCCTTGCTTAATATTACGCTCAATCTTTTCCCCCATTAGAATCAGGTCTGAAAAACTGGCCAGAGACGTATGAAACAGCATATCATGAAACAGCCCTGTGAATGTGCCGACAAACATGTCATTCATTTCTTTATCTTCTACAGGAGGACGGACCCTGGCAGCCATATCACGCCACCTTTGCGCGTACTCTTTAAAACTCTCCCCCTTCTTTTGCGAAAGCCCGGCCAACTGGACCCGATTGGGCGCCAGGTCGCTGTTATACTTGTAATGGGCTACAAACGCCTCCGCCAATTGCTTCCATGTCTTGATATCAGTTGGCTCCAACCCCATGTACCACTCTAGGGAAGGGCCCGATAGACTATCCTGAAAGAAATGCATTAGCATTCTTTCATCAGTGGAGTATGCAGACATCTTTCTGTAATAAGCTCGTACATGCACCTTCGGACATGTGTCTCCTTTGTACTTATCGAACGCAGGAGCTTTGAATTTAATTGGCACCCTCAAGCCAGGTACCAAGCCCATAGTTGCCATGTCCAGACCCACAGCGCTTTGGTTTAGGACTCCCTTCATTTGCTCTTCCAGCATTCTAATCTTTTGGGAATCATCCATCGGCCCTTCAAAACCTCCTCCAGAGAAGGCGTCTTCCTGCTGATCCTCTTGCCACATACCGTTTCCAGCCCCGTACCCATCATACGCATTATTACGTCCAGCTCTGATCTGATTCATCCCCGGACCTTGGCCTCTGTTGCCGTACCCTTGAACACCTCCAGCAGGACCAAAACCCATAAATCCAGTACCGTTTCCGTTTCCAAAGCCTCCGTAACCCTGATTGACCATACCATAACCATCTTGCCCAAAGCCTTGAGCATTAAAGCCATACTTGCCAGTGTTATCGAATCCCTGATCGTTGAATCCGAACCCAGTATTGACAAAGCCATTGCCTCCGAGATTATCTCCCAAATTGACATCACCCAGCCCAACATTATGGACAGCGGTCTCATTCCCCCCTCCAACGTTACCATTCACAGCAGCGGTAGCGTTGTTGACATTAGCAGCCGGCATATTGACTACGGGCGGAGCCACTGGCGTGGGAGTGCCGTCTCCATGAGCAGTATCAACCCGGACAGACTGATGATCTTCGTTACCATGACCAGCGTTGCGAGCCAACAGAGGCTGGACCATGGCCTGCAAATTCTCTTGCCCTTTTGCTATAGCTTCCATGGTCTGCATGAAGAGGGCGAGCTTCTCGCGCACATCTTGCATCTCGTTCTGGATTTGGTCCATGATTTTCCGACAGTTGGAGCGTGTAGAATAGCGGTGCGGATGTTGATCTGGAATCCTGTTAAGTACCTGGTACAGAGCAGGAGATAAGACACCATTCAAAGATTACCTGTAATGCAATATGAATATGAATGCAATGCAATGTGTCTGTGCATTAGGGAAGTTCGTTCCCCCAGTTCTAGTGCGAAGGTGCCGGTGCAGTGACAGTGCTGACAACGGGAATATCGGAGCTGAATCATAGAAAGCCTCATATATTGCAGAGAGAATCAATAAGCCCAGGGTACAATATCACTGAGAGTACAAAGAAGGCATGACCTCAACCAACAATCCTGGTGATGGTCAGCACTATGCAAATAAAGCATACAAGTTACTACATGAAATGATCAAATCCTCCCAAAAGTCTGGTACTCCTCTATCAACTTCTTGGTCTCCGGATGGCTTGGTCGATCAAGCAGCCTTTCAACAAGCTGGTTTCTCCTCTTAAGGACACGGCGTACATCTTCAGCAGTTTCTTCCCATGTTGCTTCTCCGAAGCAATCCTCTAGCTTTCGCTTCTGAGACACCGCTTCATCTCTGGATTTGATTGCCTTGTTCAGTGCATGCTGGACACTATACCGGGTCATCACTTCCTCCTCACACTTCTTGATGCTAGACTTCAACTTCTCTTCGAGGTCGGAAATTTGCTGCTTCAGCTTATCTTCCCTCTTCTTGTTATTAGTGAGTGTAGCATTCCAAGTCTTATTGCAAGAAGATATCTCTCGGTGTGCTGCGTCGAGCGCTTTCTTTTTGGCTTCCAGCATGTCATGGGAACTTCTGAAATCTTGCCCCAGACGTCCGCGCTTCTTCTTTTCCTCGGTCAACTCAGCCCCTAGTCTGTTTACCAGCTCGATCTGTTGCTGGAAAGCATATACGGCCTTGTTTTTCTCACTGCGTGCCTGAGCTAGCTCTTGCTCTAACCCTTCGTTAATCTTCATCAAGGCTTCTTTTTCTCTCACAACTTGCTCGTAGGCTTCCCGAGAAACAGTGGTTGGCTCTGCTACCGGAATAGGAACAGGGATTGGTACATCTGGGAATGGCATCCGCAACTGACTAGCCCTCTCCTGAATCCAAACTCTATAAGGTGCATAGGCCTGACAATCGTTCTTACCTAACAACGGCTTCCCTCTTCGGTTAATACGCGTCCAGGCATGCTGCAGCTTGGCTAATAACTCCCCCTTTACGTCTCCGGTGAAGTACAGAGATTCCTGTACTTCTTCCTCCTGAGGTGGGTTCTTCAGCGCATACCCGAACTGACGAATGAATAGAGAGGGGTTGTAATTGATACACCCTTTTCTTCCTATCAGCGGCACATTAGGGTACCCAGAACAACTAAAGATGAGCTCAGATCCCAACAGGTCTCGATCAAACCATACAACGTCTTCGGAAGATAGCCTCATCAGGCGTTCTGACCAACTGGCTGAGGTTGCACTGTCTACAAATGGTCCCTTTGTGGGAAGGTGACTTTTGAACCACATATTCAACAGAGGAGTACAGCAGTAGACAACTTTTCCTCTTCGGTTTTCATTCTTATAGTGCAATGAATGGTAGAAGTCTCCGATCAAAGTTGGCACTGGGTTGCCTGCAGCAAACAGATAGAAAGCATCCAAATCCACAAAGTTGGGCAAGTTAGGAAACAGCACGATTCCATAAATGCATAAAGCCAGAATAGCATTGAAAACCACCCAACAACCGTTCTTGGCGTACTCTCGAGCTTTGGCGACTAAGAAATCCAGAGAGAAACCTGACACCCCAAGCCAAGAAGTCAACAACAGATCTGCAACGTTCATATGCAAGGCTTTGGCTAAGTCCTCCAACTTGGGCTCAGCTGCAGAGTGAATAAAGGGAACCTTGTTCTGCACAGGAAGCTCCGTAAACTCCACATACTCCTCAATGGTAGGTCCTAGGATGAAGTCAGCAAAAGTAAAGCATCTCAATGCGGGGTCATAGAACTGCATCAAGGTGTATAGCCCGTTCATCTCATTAGCAGTGGGCTTACAGACTAATCTCAGTAATCTCCCGTGGCTCATTCTGAAGCTTCTCCTAACCTCTTCATCAGCAAGAGATATCAGACCAAGCAAAGAAGTAATATCAGGTGCAGGCAGCTTATACGCAACTGTTTTCCTCAAACCAGCCATAATCAATACTCAGAAATCCGGGCACTAGAACTAGGGAAATGCAAACGCACCTGCAGCACAGACACACGTTAGTGAAATGCAAATGATAATGTATATGCAGGCAATGCAATGCAAGTAACATGCAACAGGGACCAAAGCTGCAGCTGAATAGCCTGAACCCAATCAAGAAAGGTCTCAGATAGACCATCCAGAAGTCATCAAACCCTGGTCTCAGATAGACCTAAAATAAAATTCCAATACTGGTCTCTGACAGACCTCAAACCATAACTCCAACTGGTCTCTGGTAGACCTCAAATCACATCTCTAATTGGTCTCTGACAGACCTCAGAACTCTCCTACTGGTCTCTGACAGACCTCAGAACACATCTCCAAATGGTCTCTGACAGACCTCATAACTCTCCATAAATAACCAGGATCTCTGATCAAGAAATAACCGGTATCTGAAGGTCTGGTTACCTGCATAACCCCAAATCCCCTCACAGGTGGGTGGCCCTATAACTGGCACAAGGTACGGCATCCTATGCGGTCGTCAGCGTCACAGTCTTTCAGGGTTGATGATACGATTCCCAGAAGGAGTGGCATCATCAAATCCTGAAGAGGCCTCACTCAGCCAACTTCCAAATGATCGGTTCCCGGAGTCGACAATTCAGCTGACCAACAACCCCTTCGACCCAAAGGGTAGAAAAAGAAGCCAACCAGAAGAACCTCGTCCGAGTGTAGATTTCATGAGACACTAATGCAAGCAAAGCCGGCACGCGCCCACTACTTTCTACGCTAATTCTAGGTGCACTCAAGCCCAGGTCCGACTTATCTCTCAATATCAGAACACCCGTCACACCCCAAATACAGCAATAATAATCAATATACAAAGCTGAAGATACAAGGTTAGCAATATACAATAACTCCATACAAAATCCTCGACGGGAAAACAAGCGTTAGGATTGACTCTCTTAAGGGACGTTGGATCCCAAATGCATAAGAACTATCGCAGTCCTTAGCAGCCAGGGGACGTTGGATCCCCAGCAGAGTCGCCAGCTGTCGCTACTGCGAAAATCGGCGCCGGCTGAACAGAAGAGTCGCCACCGTGCGTTATTTATCCCACGGGAGGGAAAGGAAACGCTCAGAGTAAACCTCGCACAACACGGGAAAGGTATGGTCATCGCAACCAAAACCTGGGTTCGGGAGTCGGCTACGCAAGGGGAAGGTATTAGCACCCCTCACGTCCGTCGTACTCGACGGGATCCACGCTTGTTTTCGGGTATGGATTGTTATTCTATCTACGCTAAAGGTCTGGGGTTAAAAAGAACATAAAATGAAAATAAAATGACTCGGCAAAGTATCGCACTTTATGCCTACGTATTCCCGTCTGGAACGAGAAATCAGAGTCAACGTAGTTCGCCTACCTACGGGAAAGGAGGGGAAGGTTGCTCGCTAGGATATCGCATCCTATGCCTACGTACTTCCACACAGCATGGAAGATCAGAGCAAACGTAGTTCGGGCCACGTACGACACAAGCTTGTCTTGGTTGATTTTATTCCTTCTGAAAAAGGTTTTCTTGATTAACAGTCCCGGCGGACAAAAATGACGTCTTGATGAGTTTACATTCTTTTACGAAAGAAGTGTCTTTTATTGTGTTTGAAATCTTTATGTGTTTTTCTGTTTGTTTTGAGAAAGAAAGAGACAGAACTCTAACCTACGGTTGCGAAGGGAAACAAACTAACCTAATGTTATCATGCATGGGTTAAGACCTAGTGTCTATCATGCTCCTCTCTTGCACAGAGAGAAACAGAGATCCTACGGGATAGGCTGAAACAGAAACAATAACAGATATATACAGTAAAACAGTAAAATGCATGGATGCAACAGCACAAGCGAGGCAAGGGAGTCCCACTCAACCTCGAACCTAGAAAACAATAGGCGAAAGTGAACAGGCTTCACCTTCAACCCAACAGGGTAAACAGCAAACAATACAGTCCAGAAAACCAATCAATACATCAGCAAATGAAATACAACAGCTAAAGAAACAGCATCAGCAGCTCTGAATCACCATCTGGCTTCAAGTAATCTCCAATCAGCTACAGGCTTCAACAAGCATCAATCTCCATCTTCATGGCCTTCAGGCAAGGGCTTTGATCATCATTCTTCCATCTGCAATGGCTTTTCTTCAAGCTCAAACCTCCAGGATGAGGGATCAGTCACAAGAGTGAAGTGAATGAACGTTATACAGTTAATTACCTACCAAGGGTGGTTCATCAACTGTTAACATTAAACAGAAAGTTTCCTCTCAAAAGTTCTATCTTTCAAATACATTCACTGATCCTTCCAAAGGAAGGAGGTGGATATTTGAAAGAGACTTTGAATCATAGAGAAAGGATGGATGCAGCCAAGGCAATCCATGTTTAAGAAACAAGCTTTCTAATCTAGAGCTCTGCCTAGCTCCTAGACCCTAGTCTCCTCAGCATCTGCTAGCAAGAAACTCCTCCTCAACTCTGGCAGTTGATCTTCAATCTTTGGATCTCCAATGGTCTTCATCTCCTCAAGTCTTCAGCTCTCCCAAGGTCCCCAGACAAACCCAATACCCAAGCAAGCAAGCAATAATCCCCAGAGGGCACACCACACCAGACAATCAGATATACAGACAGTATTAATAGCAGTAGGGGAATCCTGACTTTTTCTAAGGGATCTAATAACTACCCATAGCCCCTATAGTCCCATAACTAATCTATTCAAACCCTAAGTCCTAAGGGAACTGAATTGAACTTCCTAAGTCATCACCTAAAAACCCTAACTTGTTCATGTTGTTCAAGCATTCATTAATCACCTAAAATTAATTTCTAAAAATGGGAACTAAATTGAATCTACAAGTTCAATATCTAATCTAAACAATATAAAAAGAATGAACAAAAAATATGAAAGCATGTAAGAGAACAAAAATTATTAAAATGATGCATGAAATGAATCTATGTAAAATGACATTTATTTAGAAAATATGGAAAAAATATGAAATAAAAATAAAAATGCAATTTTATTTTCCCATAATATTCTAGACATCCTAAAGAAAATAGCGTAAAAAGAATGAAGTGAAAATGATTTTTTATGGATTTATTATGAATTTTCAAAGTTGATGAAAAATTAAAATGGAATTAAAAAAATGAATTGAATTAAAATGAGGGAGGGGGTATGAATAGAATATGCGCCCAGTTATAATCAGAATGGGCCACACAGCCAGGGGTGCGCGTAGCAACTTGAGTTAAGCCCAGCATCATTCAGAAACAAAGAAAATCAGAAACAGCGCAGGGGGGTGAAAATAGCATCAGATTTATGTTCAAAATTGATTTGGGCTTGGTATAGGGGGTGGGAATAACACTCATGCACTCAGGCCCGCCCGTTTCAATTAATGAAACGGTGCGTTTGGCACCCAGGTCAATTCCCTCCAAAACTCAGCTTAAACCTCAGCCATACGATCACTCTCCCAGTCAAATGTCCAAGGCAAAACGAATGGACACGATTGTATCTTCTCCAATGGTTCTGAAACTTAGGGTTTGGACTCCATGAATGCCATGCACGAGCAACATTCAAGCTCTCAGTTCTCCCTCTCCAGGCCATGAATCAACGCGCTATAAACATGAAAGATGCTCAGAATTCTTCCCTCTACAATCCTATGGTCTTAGCTTACTCTGAAATTCATCACAACTCTCAACCCGATCGAGGCAAAATCTGGTCACCATGGAAATCCTCTGAGATGCACCAACACAATTCTCCATCAAACTTGCACTAATCTAACCTATAACTAATGGTGATTAACCTGATCTATCAAGCTAAGATTATGATGCCTTAACCTAAGAGTTTCAAGCCCTAACAGTTTCTACCACCTGCTAACAAACATCACCAAACCACTCCAAATTCATCCTAATTGCTCTACTAACCTTCTACATTATATCTAAACTAACAAAGCTATGCCTAACTAACTGAATCAAGCAATTCGAATGAAAACATACCTGGTGCAAAAGCTTGAAAACAGCTATGGAAACTTGTGGATCTGAGGCTTTTGAGGCTTGGATCTTGATCTACACACTCAATACTCAATTCTGTATGCAACACTTGAGTGAGACTTGGCTTGAATTGTGCTATCCACTTGCAACTTCAATTTTGATGTTGATGATGGAAGTGCTCGAAAATGGATGATTCACACTTGATTCTTGATTGAATTATGATCTATGATGATGAAGCAGTATAATGAAGTTGATTTTGATGATGATTTGGTGAAGAATTTGAGGAATTGGAATGAAACTTCAATGAAAAAGAATGAGAAAGTTTGTGAAATTCTTGGTGAAAATGAAGCCAACCCTTGATCAATCCTCATTTCATGAATATATAGACCTCATATGAACATTCTAGATCCATCTTGCACATTCCCTTGCCTTCCAACTTTGATCCATTTTTTGAAGTGTTTCTTAAAATGCAAGTAACCATGAATATCTTTATTTTTTCCTCCTAAACTCAAAAAAGTGTTTGAACCATTGTCTTTAGAATTGCTTTTCCATTCAAAATCATATATTGGAAGTCTCCATTTGGACTCATAAATCTCCCAAACCATTTTTCACTTTGAATTTCTTTGAATTATAAACCATTTTAGTTCAACTTTTGACCAATTATGCAACTTCATGTTATGAGCTTTTCCAACAATTTGTGACCTTCTGTCTAGACTTAAAATCCCATTTGGAGCAAGTTTGATGTTGTAAGTTTTTCCATTTGAGGCCTCCTTGTATGAGTTTTGGACATAGGTTAAAATGACCTGTAATTCACAAATGCCCAAAATACCCTTTGCTTGCCAAGACCATAAGTTGAGTTCCACACATCATATGAAGGCATACTATACCATTCTAGAAAGCTAAGACAATGAGGAACAATTATTATGTTGACCAAGAATTCATTTGAAATCTCCTTGAGGGGTAAAACTAGCTTGGAAGTCAAGTCACTTTCACAGACAAAAATTCAGATACCTCAGATGACCTGTAACTTGCAAGGACCATAACTTGAGTTCTATAAATCTCCTTAATGTCTTCCACCACTCAAATTAAAGGTCTTGAGATCCTCTACAAGTTTCATGTTGGCCAAGAAGCCATTTGAAGCTAGCATTTTGACTTATCTTGCTTGGAAAATTGACCTAAATTAGGGGATTTTACACAGAAACCCTAATTTAGAAACTCCTCTTCTCCTTGATTTCTCTTGAATCCTCCTTGGCATATCTCCATATCCTTATTTATATATCCAATGATGAACCCCACATCTCTCCAGTAGACTTGAATGCCTCTTTAAATCAGTCAATTGACCTAGAGTTGACCTAGGGTTGACCCAGATGAAACCCTAGTTGACTGTCTTCAACTGTAGCTCTTGTGCTCTCATCAATGACTTGTCTCCTTCTCCAAATGACTTTCTAAATCTCTCATAAGGTCTAGATACTCTCCATGCCTTCAACTTACAGCTCACAACCCTCTTGTTGATCCTCAGATACCCTCAGCTAGGAGATGGACTCAAGGCTTGATCTGCTGAACTCTTTGCTTTCAAATTCTTTCCTGATGACTTGAATGAGATTGACTTGGGATAATAACCTCTTGATAGGCTTCTAGAGATGAGAATAATGATTGGTCCCCTGTTGTATGACTTGCTATGCTTATGCTATGCAGATGGTTAGTCTATGTACATGACTCTATATGCAAATGCTAATGACATTGAAACATAAACCCAAGGAGTAAGGTTGGGCAAATTTTAGGGTGCAACAGTTATCATCATCAAAGACAAGTCAAAGCCCTTTGGATAGGCAGATGAGTGTATGTGGTTCATCTTCTGTCTTGGAGGCCATTTGAAGACCATCTGAGGATCAAAAGCCCATGGTTATGAAGAGAGATGGCCATTTAAACTCATTGGAGGCCTTAAGGGTCAATGTGGAGTTCATTCAAGTTTTTATACCAAGTGTGAAGAGTTACAGTTGAAGATGGTGCAATTAGGGTTTTCATCTAGTCAACCTTGAGTCAACTGTGAAATTGAAGGAGATTAAGACTCAATTCCAAGTATTTAAGGTCTTGGAGTGTTGTGTTAAGATACATGGGATATCATTTCAAGATCAATTCATCAAGAATCAAGAGTGTGAGGAGTGACTGAATTAGGGTTCTCAGTGTAAAATCCCATGTTCAGTGCCTAACTTCAAGACCACCTATCTCAAGCTACAAGTCTCATCTTAACTTTTGACCAACATGAAACTTTTAGAGAGTGTTCTTAGCTGTCGTTTAAGTACTAGAAGTCCTTGATTGGATTTATAGAACTCAAGTTATGATGCAGACAAGTTACAGGTCCTCAGATGAATGTGATTTTGGTCAACAAAAGTCAACCAACTTCCAAGCCATTTTTGACCTAGAAGGATGTTTCTCCTCAATTTTTGATGAACATGAAAGTTTTTCCTCATGATCTTAGCTTTCCAAATACTACTATAAGTCCTTCATCGGATTTGTATAACTCAAGTTATGAGGCTTGTAAGGCAGGGGTATTTTGGGAAAGCAGGATTACAAGTCATTTTCATTATAGGTCATTTTCACCACTTTGCACACTTCCAATGGAAATCTTTCCAACATCAAACTTGCTCCAAATGGGGTCATTTTATCAACCAAACATCAAGGCATCAAAGATTTGGCTTGGATGGAAGAATCCCTAATTGAATTTCCATGAAAAAGGCTTAAAAAGGGAAAAATCAAAATTAATTCATTTGAAAACATTTTGTACCAACCTTATGCATATTTTGAGTGCAAATGACACTTGAAACACAACTCCATCTTTGGATTTGGAATTTAAATGCATTTTGGTGGCCATTTTCATGGTTTCTTCAAGATTATGTTACACATCAAAGACAAGCCATAAGACCAAACCAAGGGATCATTTTCAGCCCTTTGATTCACCAACTTCAGATGCAAGCCAAAGAAGCCATTTTTACAGCTAATCAAGGTGAGATTCGTGCACTATTCAAATGACCGTAAGTGAAAAAGTGAAAATGCAATTGGGCTTAAAGGAGACAGAATTGGGCCTATTCCTCATCTGAATCCAACATACATAAACTCAGGATCACTCCCATACCTTCAGAGGTGGATTTGGTGAGAGTAAGAGCAAGAACAGATTGGAAAAAAGGAGAGAAAAAGTGAAAATCATTTTTTGAGTTTCATTGGGTTTCAATCAAAACTAAACATTGCAAAACATTTCTTGAACTTCATTGAACGATTCTGGGCATTTTATTTCAAGCTTTGGTAGCAAACTGAGCTCTGTGGAAGCTTATTTTCTAGGTTTCTTTTCTTTCAAATATCTCTCTGTTCAAACACTTTTAACATGCCATTTTCATATATTTGCAAACCTCTTGATGCATAGATGGATTCTGGGTTGGTTTCGTGATTGTTTATGAACCTTTTTGTTTGAGCTTTTCTTTTATTTTCTTTTGTTTTGTGTTAATAAGGCCTGATCAATGAAAATGGCTAGTGGATTCATGATCCACGTAACCTGGAGATCACTTTAGGCTTTTGTTTTACTCATTTTGATGAAGATTGGAGGTTTTTGGGTTTTTGGCCGTGGGGAGGTGATGAAGGCTCGCCGGAGAAGACGACCGGAACAGTGGTTCCGGCGTCTGGTTCTCCCTCCCATTTTTAAAACCCAGCCAGTCTTACGTGTCTCATTGCTAGCCTTTTGATTTGATTACTTTTTGCTTTAACGTCCCAGATTAAGACGCATCATACACACGCTTTGACTTACCACACTAAACCAAGCTGGGATTTTCATTAAATGATTTGGCATCATGTGAGCCACTTGATCTGATTACCAATTGATCAGTCGCGCCTGGTTGAATTCCACCATATGCCTTGGTTGACCGTGTACCACTGAATCTCCACGTTTTATTTCATTTTTGTTTTTTTCTGATGGGTTGGGATACTATTAGCACCCCCCCCCCCCTCTTTGTGAAGCCCAGTGATTTGCAGCGCTTCTGGGATGCTATTGGCAC
Organism: Lathyrus sativus; assembly: GCA_963859935.3. NCBI lineage: Eukaryota > Viridiplantae > Streptophyta > Magnoliopsida > Fabales > Fabaceae > Lathyrus > Lathyrus sativus. The sequence continues at coordinate 273,416,582 of OZ012738.1, read as the reverse complement.
CCCCAACCCCTTTGTTATTTTATTTTATTTTCCTTTTGTTTTATTTTCATTTCTGTTCAAATTTTAATTATTTTAAAATACTTCCAAAGGTCATAAAATCCCCAAAAAAAATATGTTTTAGAATCAATGAGATGTCCTCTTATTTTTAGAAATTTTTATTTTATTTTATGATTTATTTTTCAATTAAAAATAGGATTTAACTTTGGAAGTGTTTTATGTAACTTAAATCTTGACATGTTATGTTCTTGATTTTATTTCTCTCATCTCATTTTGATGAAATGAATGAAATTCAATCCTCATGTCAATAATGAGTTGAAGAATTTTTTAGGACCATTTTTCCCCTTATTGGTTGACTTTTGAGTTGACTTTGGATGCCTTTCATTTGACCCTATACAATCCTCCTTCACAATGGAGCACCCTTGTGAATCAATTTCTATGGTGATGTTGTGATTGCAATCTTTTGGCTTCTGGTTGCCAACACATTTATGAGCTTCTTGCATTTTATTTGATAATTTTTGAATCATTTTCCTATTTTTAGAGTAATTTGCAAGTCAAGTTACCCTAAAGGAAGGTTCCTACATACATCTTGACCTAGTTGGACTTGGATATGACATTTTTGGATCCTTTGAGCTCTCAATGCCTATTGATTCATGTTGTTAACATGTTAAGGATGATGCTTGCTCATTTTTAGGTCATTATATTGTTTATTGCTTGTTCATTTGATTGATTGCTTTTGAGTTGCCAATTAGGGTTTCATTGTGAAACAAGCTTGCTTTCCTTTGGGGATTTGCTTGCATTTCCTTGTAATTTACTTTCTTTTTCTTTTGAGAACTTTTGCTTCATTCCCCTTGCTGTCCAAGGACTTTGGAACACCATTTAGGCTTATCTAAGTTCCCTCCTTTGGAGGTATTTGAAACATGAATTGAATGGTGAACCATGAGGACACTTTTGTTGCATCTTTTGCACAAATCATGATGATGCCTTGGTTGAATGATGTTTGGGATTGCCTTGCTGTTTTCTTCTCTTGTTCTAACCCCTCTTTGAGTTAGGGTTCTTTTCCTTTCTCTTTTCATGTTGTTTGCTTTGTGGCATTGTGGTTGATGTTGTTTGGTTTAGGCCATTTCATCCCACCTTTGATGCTCTTGTGTGTTTCTATTGATGCATTTCTTGTTCCCTTTATCTCTTGCATTTATCATATTTTTGTTTAAGGTTGAGATGAGCTTGTGGTGGTCTTTACCCCACACAATTTCCTCCCTCATTTGCATTCCATGTTTGTATCCTTGCATGTTTATGTTTTGTTGACTCCTGTTATTTCTTTGTCTCCTTTCCCTTAGGACCTCTAATCTCTCAAGGGAGATTATGTTAGACATTAGGATCTTAACCATGTATGATAACATTAGGTAGCTTTTCCTTTATCTCAATCTTAGGATCATCATTGCATGACAACTTTAGGCTTGGATTTAGTCCCCCTTTTGGTGTCCTTTCTCTTTTCATCTCAAAACAATCATAAAACACTTAATAAAGATAATGGATGTTGTGCCATGAGCCTTATACTTGGGAAATGGTGATTGAGGGGCCACCTCTCAATTACCTAGAGTGTTTAGTATATGTCCTTAGGGCGATATGCGACGCATTCGATCCTAGGTTCTAGACTTTGGTACAACATACATTATACACATACCAAGTTCAAAACTTCTCTAAAAAACACAAAAATACTTCAAACCTTTTTCATCCTTCGGAATCTTAATCAGAAAAACCTTTTCAGATAAAAAGAGTGTCGTTAACTTTTAGTTCTACCGCAAACGGTAACGCCTAATTCTCCAATGGTCGAGCTGCATACACCAACTGCTAGAACTACTTGTTAACCCTACTCGGGCCTAAAAAACAGTTGAACAAACCTGTGTTCTCTCGTTAGCCCGAACTACGTTTGCTCTGATCTTTCATACCAGGTGAAAGTACGTAGGCACAAGACGGCGATGTCTTGGTGAGAAACCTTCCCCCCTTTCACCCGTAGTTAGCCCGAACTACGTTTGCTCTGATCTTTCATACCAGGTGAAAGTACGTAGGCACAAGACGACGATGTCTTGGCGAGCAACCTTCCCCCTTTTCACCCGTAGTTAGCCGAACTACGTTGACTCTGACTTCTCATTCCAGATGAGATACGTAGGCACAAAGCGTTGTTGCTTTGCCGAGTCACTTTTTTTTTTCTTTTGTCCTCAAGCCTGTAGTTAGATAGTTTCAATCACCTTTTTAGATAGACAACAAGCGTGGATCCCGTCGAGTACGACGGACGTGAGGGGTGCTAATACCTTCCCCTTGCGTAATCGACTCCTGAACCCGAGATTTGGTTGCGACGACCGATCTTATCCCTCTTTTAGTTAGGTTTTCTCTGAGCATTTCCTTTCCCTCTCTTGGGATAAATAATGCGCGGTGGCGACTCTTCTATCATTGCCGGCATCGATTTTCGCAGTAGCGACAGCTGGCGACTCTGCTGAGGACCGTAATATCCTCTATGCGAGTCAATCCTAGCGCTTGTTTGTTTATTTTGGCGGTGTGTACATATGTGCTTTATCCTTATTTGCTTTCCGCATTTTATTTTCCGCATCATATATCATTATTGCTGTGCTGTGGGAGGGAAGTTCCAATGAGTGATAAGCCAGACCCAGGCTTGAGTATGAACCTAGCTTTAGTAGTGGAGATTAGTGGGGGGCCTGTTTGCTTAGCAGATACAGTTCCCCATGAAATTCACACTCCGGCGAGATTCTCTTTGATGATTTTCCTTTAGATCCTTAGGATCGGTTGGAATTTTGGATTTGAGAATTGTCGACTCTGGGAATCGATCATTTGTGAGTCAGCTAAGTGAGGCCTCTTCAGGAGATGATGATGCCAAACCAGAAATGGTGAACGTATCATCATTTCTAGAAAGTCTGTGACGCTGATGAGCGCATAGGATGCCAAACCTTGTCAGTGGATAGGTCCATACCTGTGAGAGGGGTTGGGTTGTGCAGGAAACCTTGGCTTCCAGAATACCCGGTTTGTAAGTGTGAATCTGTGTTCCTGATATCAGTAGGTCCTACTGTCGACACTTTGTTCTTGTTAAGGTGAAGCTCTGGTTTTTCTCGACCAACAGCACAACAATCTTGATCCCTTGTTTGCATTTGCATTTGCATTTTCATATGCATTTCATTAACATGTATCTGGAATGCAGGTGCATATTTCCTTCCCGATTCTAGTGACCTTACTATGGAGCCCTTGAAGAGCACAGTGGCCTACAAGTTTCCAGCTCCGGACGTTAGTACTTTGTTGAGTTTGATTGCCTTGGGTGAAAAAGCAATGATGGAAGATTTCAAGAAGTCTTATGGGAGGTTATTGAGATATGTCCGTAAGCCCTCTGCATATGAGATCAGTGGAGTCTATGCTCTCCTACAGTTCTATGATGCCCAGTTGAGATGCTTCGTCTTTCCTGACTATGTCCTGGCTCCTACCCTAGAGGAATATTCTGTGTTGTTAGGGGTGCCCATTCGGAATCAGATGTCGTTTGTCCATGTTGATACTGAGCCTGATCTGGCCGAGCTCGCCACTATTTTGCATCTTGAGGATTCGGAGTTAGATGGGAAGATGATCCAGAGACTTGGGGTATATGGTTTTCCTTTGCCTTGCTTGATTGAGAAAGCTCAGCAGTGCACTAAGGATGGTTGTTGGATTGTGTTTGGTGCCATCCTGGCTCTTTGTATATATGGCATTGTCTTGTTTCCTAACCTTCTGGACTTTGTGGATGTAGATGTATTCTATATCCTGGCTTCCGAAAATCCAGTGCCTACTCTTCTTGGTGATGTTTACCATTCTGTTCACTACAAGAATGAGAAACGAAGAGGAAAGAATGTAGCTTGTTGTGTTCCTCTGTTGTATGCTTGGTTTGTCAGTCATATGCCCAAGACGGGTCCGTTTGTTGTCACTGCTGGTACTTCAGAGTGGTCGGAGAGGTTGATGGGTCTATCTGTAGAGAACATTATTTGGTTTGACCGAGACATGCTTGGTACAAATATTATTTATAGTTGCGGTGGATTTCCTAACGTCCCTTTGGTCGGAAGGAAAGGCTGCATCAACTATAACCCTTCTTTATTGGTCAGACAGTTTGGGTACACGCTGAGGGAGCCTCCTAGGGAAGAAGAGATACAGGAATCTCTGTATCTCACTGGTTTATGGGAGGGTAAGACTTTAGGAAGACTTGAACATGCATGGAATAACATCCACAGGGAGGGGAAGTCTTTATTGGGGAAGAGTAACAACCGAGCTTACGACCCGTACCTTACTTGGATTCATGATAGAGCTGCAAAGTGTTTGATGCCATTTCCTTCAGTTGCACCTCTGTATCCGCTCATGATAGAAGAACCCACTACCGTGGACATTCAGAAATACAATCAGGTGTTGTTGGAGAAATAAGAGTTGAAGAAATCAAATGAAGAATTGGAGAAAGAAATCATTCAACTTCGAAGCAAGAAGATTGATGCTGTCAATTCTTTCAAGAGACAGACTGAGCTTATCAACAAACTAGGTACGGATTTAACAAAGGAGACTAGCGACAGAGAACGCACAAGCCGAGATCTGAACGCTATCCATAGTGTGCTTGTTACCAAAAAGAAGGATCTAGACAAGGCTTACTTAGAGATCTCTAAGTTTGAATCAATATGGAATGCCACGCTCACTAACAACAAGGAGCGAGAGGATAAGCTGAAACAACAGATCACCAAGTTGAAGAGTCAACTCAGAGCAAAAGACGAGAAGATCTCAGCGGAAGAATCACTCAGATATCACAGCGAGCATAGATTGAGCCAAGCTATCACAAACCTGAAGGATTGTAGGTTGAGGGCAGACACCAAGAGAAGCAGACTCGAAGCGTGCTTTGGAGAAGGAGCCTGGGACGACCATGTTGATAGTCTACAGCGAACCATTAGCCGGCGAGAGCAACTCATACAGGGTCTACTCGCCAGACCAGATCATCCTAAGACGCGGAAGATGCTAGAGGATTTCCGGTCTCGGCACCCAGCTTGATTATGTTTCTTTATATCTTGTTGTTTTTCTTATATATCGACCATCATCAGGCTTGTTGATTGAGGTCATCTCTATTTTGTACTCAGCTGATGTATGCACACTGTTCGTTGGCTTGTTATTATACGAGGAGTTGTTATTCTGTTCACTTGTCTGTGGGGTTTTTCATGGGCGCTTCTTCTTCTGGGAACTAGAATCGAGGGGGAAATTTCCCTGAAACATATTTACATGTCTGCATTCTGCATTTTTTGCATCGTTTATCATTTTGCATAGCAGGTGTTCTTGGGACCGTTAATCTTATCTCTATGTGGTTTTCTGAAGCAGTTTACAGGATAGCAGACCCGACATTCCACAGGTACTCTACGAGAGGGAATCAACAAAGAGTTATGGAGCAAGTTCAGCTCGAGCTTCAGGAATTTCGCGAGAGGATGGCGCAGTTTATGGATATGATGCAGGGCATAGCCAACGACCAAGAACAGTTGAGGACACTAGTACAACCTCTAGTGTCAAGAGTTGATGGAAGTGGGGTTCTACATGGTGGAACCGCTGCTGTACCTCCTCCAGAAAACAGTACGCCATAGGCAGATACTATCCCAACGGTTATCCCTCCGGGCGGAGGAAACCAGACTGGAATTCCAATCCCGGTTCCAATGGGCCCTATACAAGGTAACAACGGTCCCTAGTGGGAACAAGATGATCAAGAGGACATCTTCTCCCTGGGAGATATTGGGGCAGGATTGCAACCCGATGCCGATAGAAGGTTCAAGGCAATAGAGGAAAAGATGAAAAGCCTTGAAAACCAAAATGCTATGGGTCTGGATATGTCGAACCTAGGATTGATTCTGGGACTTAGGATTCCTCCAAAGTTCAAAGTGCCAGATTTCGATAAATACAAAGGAACAACATGTCCAAGGGTGCATCTTTGCTCCTATTTCCGAAAGATGTCTGCGTACTCCGATGATGAGAAGTTGCTAATGCACTTCTTTCAAGATAGTCTGTCGGGACCATCCCTCGAATGGTATATGGGTTTAGAGCCAGTAAATGTCAAAAGCTGGAGGGATTTGGCGGAAGCTTTCGTTAAGCACTACCAATACAACAGTGACTTGGCACCAAACCGAGTGCAGCTTCAGAATTTATCACAGAGGAGTAATGAATGCTTTAAGGAATATGCACAAAGATGGCGAGAGCTTGCTGCTAGAGTTCAACCTCCCATGGTGGAGAGAGAACTGATTGATCTGTTTGTGGCCACATTACCAGGAATTTACTATGAGAAGTTAGTGGGTAGCATGTCTGGGAGTTTTTCAGATTTGATTATTACCGGTGAGAGGGTCGAAAACGGTATTAAGATGAGAAAGATACAAGCGGGAGAAGGGACCCCATCAGGAGGTGGAAGAAAGATTTTTGGTGCGAAGAAGAGAGATAACGAGACAAATGCAGTATCCAGCTTTAACAATCGGAATAGAAACCCGAATCAACGTCAACAACGACCGTATTATCAGCAACCACCACAAGTAGCTAGTATTGCCATCCCAGCGGAACAGCCTCAGCAAAAACAACCACGTCAGCAACAGCAAAAACGACCTCAACAACAGAATTATGCACCGAGGCAGTTCCAAGATCAGAGAAGGATGATGGATAGGCACTTTGACACACCACCGATGCCCTACGCTCAGCTATTACAACACTTAATTCAACTACAGTTGGTCCAGAAAAGAACAATGGCACCTCTAACTGGCCCACCACCTCCTGGGTATGACGCCAACGCTAGGTGTGAATTCCACTCTGGCGCCCCCGGCCACCACATCGATAACTACAAAGCCTTCAAACACAAGGTACAAGACCTTGTTGATAGTAAGGCTATCAACTTCAATCAGGATGCGCCAAACGTGGATCAAAATCCCATGCCTAACCATGGTAGGGGTGGTGGTGTGAATGCTATTGTCAGTGAGGAAGGCCTGAACCTGGTGTCCAATGTGGAGGATCTGAAGACGCTGTTAGGCTTCGTGAAGAGCAAGTTGCTAGAAGGTGGGGTGTTCCCGGGCTGTGGGAAGGATTGTGAATCCTGTATGATTTGTCCCGAAGGATGTCAGAATCTGAAAGACCATGTACAACGCATGATGGATGACGGTTTATTGCAATTTGATAGAATTTGTGAGAAGAGTGCTGAAAAGGTAGTCATTAAAGATAAGGACGAGGTGGCCATCATCTCCATCCCGTACAAAACGATTACAATTTCTGCGCCTCCGACGAGACCCACTATTATATTCACAAAAGCAGGACCTGTACCCTATGAGAGCTCTAAGGAGATCCCTTGGAACTATGGGGCCGAGGTCTATTGCAACGGGAAGAAACAGGAATTAAAGAATTCGCCCTTGGACTCAATTGACAATTTGGTAGGAACTGGAGGAATGACTCGAAGTGGGAGAGTGTTTGCACCTCCCGAAGTAAGTGCAGAAAGGACCGACAAAGGTAAAGGGAAAGTAGTGGTTGAAGAGAGTTCTCAGACTATAGAAAAGGAAGCTTTGCTGAAGGACGCAGAGGAATTTATGCATTTGATAAGAAAGAGTGACTACAAAATTGTGGATCACTTACAACAGACTCCTTCAAAGATTTCCATCTTGTCGCTGCTGTTATGTTCTGAAACTCACAGGAATGCTTTGCTCAGGGTTTTGAATAATGCTTACGTACCTCAAGAGATATCCGTGAATCAGTTGGAAGGGGTGGTGGCCCACGTCAATGCAGGTAACAGGTTGGGATTCACTGATCGTGATTTGACACCGAAAGGAAGAAATCATAATCTGGCTTTGTATATCTCGATGGAATGTAGAGGTGTTGTTCTGTCACATGTACTAGTAGATATTGGGTCGTCACTAAATGTTCTACCCAAGAAGGCCCTCATGAAGCTAGACACGCGAGGGATAACATGCACTCCGAGCGACTTGGTGGTCAGAGCATTTGATGGGACGAGGAGGTCCGTTTTCGGAGAGTTGACTTTACCGATTCAGGTTGGTCCCGAGATTTCCGATTCGGTGTTATATATAATGGATATCCAGCCGGCATATAGCTGCCTTTTGGGTTGGCCTTGGATACACTCAGCAGGAGCTGCGACGTCAACCTTGCACCAAAAACTGAAGTACATGGTGGATGGAAATATTGTTACAGTTTGTGGAGAGGAAGCCATCATGGTGAGCCATCTGTCTTCATTCAAGTATGTGGAGGTCGATGGTGAAATTCATGAAACATTGTGTCATGCCTTTGAGACTGTCCAAATCAAGGAAAAGGCGCCGGTCGAGATCAAAGCTCTAGAAATTGCCATGTCTTCATACAAGGAAGCCCAAGCCGTAGTGGAATCCGGATCAGCACAAGGATAGGGGTAAGTGGTAAGCGTCCCCAACAAATAAGATAAGTTTGGATTGGGATACAGCCCATATGCGTCTTCTTCACAAAAATGCTCCACGTTACAAAGGACCTGTTCAGATCACCAGTGGTGGGGTGATATTCGAAAGAATCAATGCCGTATCTGACGAGGAAGGAGACAACGACTGCGACATGGATGCGCGGATCAAGCCATGTATCCCTGGCCAGGGTTTGAAGAATTGGACCGCGGAAGAAGTTATCTCTGTGACCATTGAAGAGTAATTGCTTTGTTTTGATTAATGTATTGTCCTATGCTCTGCCCGAGGCATAGTGGTCTTTATTTGTAGGGCCCTATCTGTTATGTGTGCGAACAATCTTTTATCATTATCAATCAAAAAGGCGTCTTTTCATTCAAAATTTTGTGATCCTTGTTTTTCTTGTTTTTGTTTTCTAACAATAAAATGGCAATGTGGTTTGTGTTTGTTTGTTTGCATATCATTTAAGCATAAAATCATCATCATTACAGGTTACACATTTCAGATACCACCGACTCAGACTCGTCTATGACTCGGTATGACTTTGGCAATCTGATCTTTCAAGCGGAAGAAGAGATTGAAGAAGACGAAGACATGCCTGAAGAGCTTTCCAGATTGTTAAGACAAGAGGAGAAGGTCATCCTGCCTCATCAGGAGGAAGTTGAAGTTGTCAACATGGGAACTGAGGAAGATAAGAAGGAAGTCAGAATAGGGGTCGTGCTGCAAAGTGATGTCAAGTGAAGACTGGTTGAGTTACTCCAAGAGTACAAGGATGTTTTTGCTTGGTTATATGAAGATATGCCTGGACTCGACACAGATATTGTAGTTCATCGCCTGCCTCTTCGAGAAGAGTGTTCTCCTATTAAACAGAAATTGAGAAGAACCAGGCCTGATATGGCAGTGAAGATTAAAGAAGTCCAGAAGCAGTTAGACGATGGATTTCTTGCTGTGACCAATTACCCTTCATGGGTTGCAAACATCATGCCCGTGCCTAAGAAGGATGGCAAAGTCCGGATGTGTGTTAAATATAGGGACCTGAATAGAGCGAGCCCAAAGGATAATTTTCCACTCCCTCATATTGACGTGCTTGTTGATAATACCGCACAATTCTCAGTGTTTTCCTTCATGGACGGTTTTTCGGGTTACAATCAGATTAAGATGGCACCGGAGGATATGGAGAAGACAACTTTCATCACGCCATGGGGGACGTTCTGCTATAAAGTAATGCCTTTTGGTTTGAAGAACGCAGGGGAAACTTATCAACGAGTTATGGTGACTCTCTTTCATGATATGATTCATCATGAGATTGAAGTATATGTCGATGACATGATTGCGAAGTCCCAAACAGAGGAGAGGCATCTGATGAATCTTCTAAAGCTGTTTGAGAGATTGAGGAAGTTCAAACTTCGGCTGAATCCAAACAAGTGTACTTTCGGCGTGCGGTCAGGAAAGTTGTTGGGGTTCATTGTCAGCGAGAAAAGTATAGAGGTTGATCCTGCAAAGATCAAAGCAATTCAAAAAATGCCAGCACCAAAGACCGAGAAACAAGTTCGTGGTTTCTTAGGTAGATTGAACTACATCGCTCGGTTCATATCTCACCTCACAGCCACTTGTGAGCCATTATTTAAGTTATTAAAGAAAGATCAGGCGGTCGTTTGGAATGAGAATTGTCAGAAAGCATTTGAGAAAATAAGAGATTATCTGCAGGAACCTCCAATACTGATGCCCCCGGTGGCTGGAAGACCGTTGATAATGTACTTAACAGTTCTTGAGAATTCCATGGGTTGTGTTCTCGGTCAGCATGATGAGACTGGAAGAAAAGAGCATGCAATTTATTACTTGAGTAAAAATTTCACAGACTGTGAGTCTAGATACTCAATGTTGGAGAAAACTTTTTGCGCACTGGCTTGGGCCGCCAAACGCCTACGGCAGTATATGCTAAATCATACAACCATGTTAATTTCAAAGATGGATCTGATTAAGTACGTATTTGAAAAGCAAGCACTGTCAGGAAGGATTGCTAGATGGCAGATTGTTCTGACAGAATACAACATTCAGTATATGTCTCAGAAAGCTATTAAAGGGAGTGTTCTGTCAGAGTATCTCGCAGAGCAACCAATTGACGACTATCAGCCAATGAAGTTTAATTTTCCCGATGAAGACATTATGTACTTTAAGATGAAAGATTGTGACGAGTCGTTGCCGGACGAAGGTCCTGAGTTGGTTCCCATTGGAAATTGATCTTTGACGGTGCTGTTAACTCCTACGGCAGTGGAATTGGGGCAATCATTACAACCCCTCATGGGACGCATATACCCTTCACCGCCAGGTTGACATTTCCCTATACAAACAACGAGGCCGAATATGAAGCGTGTATCATGGGTATCAAGGAAGCAATCAATTTGAGAATCAAGAACCTTGATGTCTATGGTGATTCAGCTTTAGTGGTCAACCATATCAAAGGAGAGTGGGAGACTCGCCAGCCGAATTTGGTTCCTTATATGAACTACGCAAGAAGATTGCTACCTTTCTTCGATCGTGTAGAGTTTTACCATGTGCCGAGAGCAGAAAATTAGATGGCAGATGCCTTGGCCACTTTATCTTTAATGTACAAAGTGAACTTCTGGAACGATGCACCAAGAATCGTTATCTCACGCCTCGATAGACCGACATTCATTTTCACAATAGAATAAGCTTCTGATGGCAAGCCATGGTATTACAACATCCATAACTTTCTCAAGAATCAAGAGTATCCGCATGGGGCATCGTCCCGGGATAAGAAGACCTTGAGAAGGTTATCTGGTAACTTCTATCTGAATTCAGACGGTGTACTCTATCGAAGGAACTTTGACTTAGTGCTGCTAAGATGTGTGGACGAAAAAGAAGCGAATCTGCTTATGGAAGAGGTCCACGTAGGAGCCTTTGGAACACATGCAGGTGGACATGCCATGTCTCGAAAGCTGTTGAGAGCAGGGTATTATTGGTTAACTATGGAGTCTAATTGCTTCAAGTACGCCAAGAAATGCCACAAATGTCAGATTTATGCCGACAAGATTCATGTGCCGCCGTGTTCTTTGAACGTCATGTCATCCCCGTGGCCTTTCTCCATGTGAGAAATTGATATGATTGGAAAGATTGAGCCAACTGCATCCAATGACCATCGTTTCATCTTAGTAGCTATTGACTATTTCACCAAATGGGTCGAAGCAGCCTCTTATGCTAATGTCACCAAGCAAGTTGTAGCCCGGTTCTTCAAAAGGGACATCATTTGCCGATATGGAATACCTAAAAGGATCATTACTGATAATGGGTCCAATCTGAATAACAAGATGATGAAGGATTTGTGCCAGAACTTTAAGATTGAGCATCACAATTCGTCTCCCTATCGTCCGAAGATGAATGGCATTGTGGAAGCGGCCAACAAAAACATTAAGAAGATAGTGCAGAAGATGGTGGTGACTTACAAGGATTGGCACGAGATGTTGCCCTTTGCTTTACATGGATACCGCACCTCGGTGCGTACTTCAACCGGGGCAACTCCTTTCTCGTTGGTATATGGCATGGAAACTGTCCTGCCATTGGTATCTGGCTGACGTCAAACTAGATGAGGCAGAATGGGTGAAGAATAGGTTGAATCAACTCAGTTTGATGGATGAGAAGAGACTGTCATCTATTGCATATGGACTTTTGTATCAGAGCAGGATGAAGAAAGCCTATGATAAGAAGATGCATCCTCGAAGCTTTCAGGCAGGTGATTTGGTGTTGAAGCGGATTCTCCCACCATAGAGCGATCACAGGGGCAAATGGACTCCCAATTATGAAGGTCCGTATGTTGTGAGCAAAGTCTTCTCCGGAGGAGCCTTGCTACTGTCAACCATGGATGGTGAAGAATTTACGTCCCCCGTGAATGCGGACGCAGTCAAAAGATACTTTGCTTAAAATAGACCCGCTGGAAAGAAAAATAAAATTCAGGCAAGAATGGGGCATCCCGGCAAACCATAAAAGGATAGGTTCAAGCAAAAATTAGGGATAAAAAGAAAAATGTAAACCCGCAAAGTTAAAAACCTGAAAGGGCGACTTTGGCAAAAATGGGTATCCCGATGAATCAAAACCCCGCAAGGGCGATTCAGGCAAAAGTTAGGGATTTGAAAAGCAAACGACTGCGGTCCGCGCATAGATCTTCAAAGCATAGTGGATTATGGGAGAACTCGAGAGTCATTCGTCCAAATCAATCTCTTCACAAGACGAAGCATTGGAAAAGCGTCAAAGTCACGCAAGTCATAGTTGAGTCGTTCTATGGTGGTTGTCTGTGCCACATTGCCGACATTTTTGTATATTTTTGTGCATTTCTGTATTTTGCTAACGCAGCTTTCTCATTTCAGGAGTTGTGTCCCTTGTAAATTTGCCTATTTACAGGCTATTTATCAATAAAACATACTATTCAGAAAAATTTTGTTTTTGATTAAGCTTTTACCGTTTTGTTTGCAAAAGATGCCTGATTGTTTTTGATAAAACCTTGCATACATAACTTTGTGAGCTCTGCCAACCATAATCGAAACAATATTTTTACTTGAATAATGTCATAGGTGATAAGTAAGGTGACGTTTGCGGCACAAAACATATTTGCTTGTTACTTGCAGGACACCCATCCTCGAACTTTTACAGAAGTCCCTCACATAAAGGAAATGCGCAAGCTAAGCATGCTTACATCCCCAGCAGCTTGAAACTTCATACAGTTAAGGTTATCCTCAGCAGGTCGAGATTGATGTCTCCAGCAGAGTAGGATCATTTCCAACAGGTAGATGTGGGTTTATCCCCAGCAATGGAATGAATGCGGAATTTTGTTTCCCCACAGAGTCTGAACAATTAGCTCCTTTCCCCTCAAGAGTCCGGGACATTCTGCTCATTTTCCCCAAGCAGAGGTCGATGTTGATTCCCTCCTTACCTAATCCCCAGCCAAGTCAGTGGAGTGGCTTTCTTTCCTGAGATTGTTTGGGATGATTCCCCAGTAGATCTTATTCATAATCCCTAACAGATAGTGGATTAAACCTTCAGCAGTCTACTTTGATTCCCAGCAGAGTTGTCTGTTCCCTGGAATGTTATTTTCTGGCAAGCCATTCAGGGCTGATTTCCCCGGTAGAATGGAGTCGTTTTCTCTAGCCGAGTTATTTGTTTCCCAGAAGAGTTATATTCTGGTAGGCCATCCAGGGCGCTTTCCTCAGCAGAGTTTGATTTTGATTCCCAGCGGAGTGGTTTTGTGCTTAGTAGAGAAGCTTTACCCGGAAGTTATCTCGGAGGCCATCCAAGGCTTGTATTCCCCAGCATGAGTCCGTTTGCACTAGGCATGCCTAGTCTTCCCCCAGCGGAGTTGTTGTCCTCTCTTCAGCACTTATTTTGTTGGAGTGGTTCCTTTGCATTTGCATTGTGCATAGCATCCTCCCAAACGCGTAGCATTTCCATTTCGTATGGAGCATTACGCCATATTCAAACATGTGCATGTGAAACATAAGCCAGGTCGTTACCTCTTTATTTTCAGGTGTATCTCCAGCAATTATCAGCATATCTTCTCAAGCCTATGTGGTATCCAGGCCTCTGGCAAGATCATCGACAAATGTGTTCATCTTATCATTCTCTGCAACAGAGTCTGTTTATTCAAGTTCATATTTCCCCAATGGATTTCTTCACCTTGACGGCAAGGTCAAATGTTTTTATCGACTTGATGTCGAGGCCTGGCGGCGACGTCAGATGCTTTTACGGATTACTTGTGTGAAATGACGGCGAAGTCAGACGATGTTGAGAGTTGACGGCGAAGTCAGATTTTGTTGAGAATCGACGGCGAAGTCAGATTATTATTTTGAGTTGACGGCGAAGTCAGACGATGTTGAGAAATGACGGCCAAGTCAGATGATTTTGTGAAATGATGGCGAAGTCAGACGATGTTGAGAGTTGACGGCGAAGTCAGATTGTGTTGAGAATCGACGGCGAAGTCAGATTATTATTTTGAGTTGACAGCAAAGTCATACGATGTTGAGAAATGACGGCGAAGTCAGATGATTTTGTGAAATGACGGCGAAGTCAGACGATGTTGAGAAATGACGGAGAAGTCAGATGATTTTGTGAAATAACGGCGAAGTCAGACGATGTTGAGAGTTGACGGCGAAGTCAGATTGTGTTAAGAATCGACGACGAAGTCAGATTATTATTTTGAATTGACGGAAAAGTCAGACGATGTTGAGAAATGATGGTGAAGTCAGATGATTTTGTGAAATGACGGCGAAGTCAAACGATGTTGAGAAATGACACCGAAGTCAGATGATTTTGTGAAATGACGGCGAAGTCAGACGATGTTGAGAGTTGACGGCGAAGTCAAATTGTGTTGAGAATTGACAGCGGAGTTAGATGATTTTGAGGACTGACGGCGATGTCAGATGTTTTACCAATTTTATGTGGAGTTCTGATGGCGAGGTCAGATTATTTTGATGACGGACGACCAGGTCAAGTGTTTTATAGATTTAATATGGAGTTCTGACGGTGAAGTCAGATTATTTTGATGAATGACGGCGAGGTCAGGTATTAATTATTTTGATGAATGACGGCGAGGTCAGATGTTTTCTATTTTAAGGAATGACGGCGAAGTCAGATGATTGATGAATGACGGCGAGGTCAGATGTTTACTTGGTTGATGACTGACGGCGAAGTCGGATACTCTACTTGATATAGGCGCCTGACGGCGATGTCAGAGGTTTCATTCTGCGGTTGACAAATATCTGGGTTCTTTGGTATTCAACCGTCTTTTACCTTGAATGTATGAAAGTCATTCGCTTTTCATCCCTTCAGGTCCAAGTCTCTTGAATAGGGGCAGCTGTTGTACCCCAAAATTTTCCTAACCTTTTCTTTACTTGGTTTATGTTTCATTTCATTGTTCTAGCATATTGCATTGCATAGCATTTTGCATTTTTACAGGGGATCAAGAGATGTGTGTGCAACAAGAGGAATGTGCCAAGGGTTCAAAGCCTAATCAAGAGGTTGTATTCAAGTCAACAAGGGGGTTATCATCATCAAAGACAAGTCAAAGCCCTTTGGATAGACAGATGAGTGTATGTGGTTCACCTCCTGTCTTAGAGGCCATTTGAAGACCATCTGAGGATCACAAGCCCATGGTTATGAAGAGAGATGGTCATTTAAGCTCATTGGAGGCCTTAAGGGTCAATGTGGAGTTCATTCAAGTGTTTATACCAAGTGTGAAGAGTTACAGTTGAAGATGGTGCAATTAGGGTTTTCATCTGGTCAACCTTGAGTCAACTGTGAAATTAAAGGATATTAAGACGCAATTCCAAGTCTTTAAGGTCTTGGAATTTTGTGTTAAGATACATGGGATATCATTTCAAGATCAATTTATCAAGAATCAAGAGTGTGAGGAGTGACTGAATTAGGGTTCTCAGTGTAAAATCCCCTGTTTAGTGCCTAACTTCAAGACCACCTATCTCAAGATAAAAGTCTCATCTCAACTTTTGACCAACATGAAACTTGTAGAGCATGTTCTTAGCTTTCTTTTGAGTACTATAACTCCTTGATTGGATTTATAGAACTCAAGTTATGCTGCAGACAAGTTACAGGTCTTCAGATGAATGTGATTTTGGTCAACAAAAGTCAACTAACTTCCAAGCCATTTTTGACATAGAAGGATGTTTCTAATCAACTTTTTATGAACATGAAAGTTTTTCCTCATGATCTTAGCTTTCCAAAGAGTACTAGAAGTCCTTCATCTGATTTGTAGAACTCAAGTTATGAGGCTTGTAAGGCAGGGGTATTTTGGGAAAGCAGGATTACAAGTCATTTTCATTATAGGTCATTTTCACCACTTTGCACACTTCAAATGGAAATCTTTCCAACATCAAACTTGCTCTAAATGGGTCCATTTGCTCAACCAAACATCAAGGCATAAAATATTTGGCTTGGATGGAAGAATCCCTAATTGAATTTCCATGAAAAAGGCTTAAAAAGGGAAAAATCAAAATTAATTCATTTGAAAACATTTTGTACCAACCTATTGTGGTGAGAATCGTGATACCAAGCTATTGATTAACTTGAATCTTTAATCCTTAAATTCATAACCGGACTTTAATTTATCCAAAGGAAAGGTCTAAAGAAGGAAAGAACCTTTTGCGCAATGTAACAACAACGCTAAGAGATTCGGGGATCGGGGTTGGTTATGCCTAGGGTAGGTATTTCACATCCTAAACATCTGTAGTACTCTACAGGAACCTTTTGTTTGTTTGTATGCTAAGTTTGCTAAATGTTTGCTATGGATTGGGATTGGGTAAAAGGTTAAGGTTAAGACCTTAAGATAGTTTCTAAGTTTGCTCGCAAAGACATCGCGTCCTCTGCCTACGTATCCTTACTAGGATAGAATCAGAGCAATCGTAGTTCGCCTCACTAGGGTTGAAGAACAATTGATTATGATCAAGGTTCAAGGGGAACAAATATTACAATGCTTATGTAGAGTGTAAGAGAACTCTCTAAGTCTACATTGAACACTCGAGAACGGGGAATAAGAAATCATTTCTATGATCCTTACATAGAGTTAACAAACTCTATCCTAAGTTCTAATTGAAAGAGCACTCTTAACAAAGGGTGAGTTTCTTAGACTTAAGCAAAGTATAAAGGATAGGTTCTAACTTAACTAAGTGTATGGGTGATTCAACAAAGTCAAGGGAGAGTAAGGAGCTATCTATGACCTAAGGGTCAATAGAGAGACTTTCCTTTGGAAGGATAGAAGGGGAGGCAACTTGGATGAGAACTAACAAGTTCTATCACTTGGGGAATAACTAAACTTAACAAAGCATAATCGTTCAAAAATGATGAAAATAAGGGATATGGTTACAACCAATAATAATGTAAGCATCAAGATATCACTATATTGTAAAGAGAACTCTTATAAGACTTAAGCACAAAAGGTTAAAGTCAAAAATGACATATCTTAATGAAGATGATGGTAACAACCCAAAAGAGATATATTAACAAATATGAAGGTAACAACCATACAAATAAGTCAAAACTTGAGGTAAACATGTTATAGGTCAAAGTATAGCAAATGTAACAATCTCATACTAACAAAATATACCTTGATGACAATCAAATACAAGCAAGAAGAGTTACAACAGTTCAAGCTCAAGGTTTTATGAAGAAAGCATACAAGTTCATAGTTACGACCAAAAGAAAGTAGACCCTAACATTTTATGATTCTAAGAATAAACAAGTTAACAAACATATGTAGATCAAGCATAAACAATCTCACAAGATAGCTCAAACATTAATTGATAAAAGTTTCAATAAGAAACAAGATAACAACTTTAAAAGGAAACAACTTTCAAGTGGGTAAAAGTATTTCTAGAATAAATATCTTTGAATTATTTTCTCATTATGTGAAACTAGACAAAATTAAGAACATTTAGCAAAAATAATGGATTAAAAATGTTAAAACATGAGAAAGTTATGAGGTGTTGAGTTTTTGTGAAGAAAACAAAAAAACAAGTGGTAAAATAATAGAATGCTCATGGAAGGTGTTGAACCCACAACCCTTAGTTTACAAACTTAAAACAATACCAAATCCACCACTGTGCGCGCGTGTTCATTAATGGAAAAGAAAGAGAAAATATTAAAACAAGATAAAAGAAATAAAAAACAAAAGAGTTGATCCACCAGGGATCGAACTCAGGACATGTAGGAAAGCAAGGTACTTGGCGCATAGGTTACAACCACTGGGGTGGCGATACATCCAGTATGTAAAGCCACCCCATTAAAACATATACTTAACAAAGTACGTTTTCTGGGCAAGGTTATAAGGCAATTTCAAAGCAAGCATGATGAAAACGATTTCAATCTAATTTTCTCAAATCCTAACCAAATCTAACAGAATTAAAATCTAAATCACTTGGAATCTCATGAGGATTAAGATGGTAACAACCGTTTCTTAAAATGATGCACAAACAACAAAATTCGAATGAACATGCAAATATGAGCTTTGAGATGCACTTTGGTATTTCATGACTAAAACAGATGCAGATGGATAAGTAAGGGCCTGAACATATTTAAATCATGATATGAACCTAGTTCCAACAGGAAAATCAATTATAATACAGCAGAATAGAGAAATGGTATGTGACTTGCTTCAATGAACATAGTTAAAACAAAATGATCAAAATATCAAACCAAACAAAAAACAACCTGTCAAGGGTCACACACACAAAGTTGAATCCAAATTTTAATAAACTTCTTGATCTACTGTTAATTTGAAGATTTGAAAGCTTTTAGAGTGCTATTAAGTCAAAGCCAAGATCCAGGACATAATCACCACATGGTAATCTAGTGACATGCTGTAGAAATAGATCCATACATCCAAACCAAATTGAGGCAAAGAAACCAATTTACGAATCAGTTGCAATGATGTAAGAAACTCATACACAAGCTGCATAAGTTTACAAAATCAGAAAAGGCAACAAGGAGTAATCCAAACCTAAACCAATGGATTGACATCATAACAATGCATCAAACCTGAACATAATTTGATGGCTACAGTTAAACATCAAACTCAAAGCACATGATGGCTACAACCTTGACAGTATGCATAAACAACATTTGATCATGAGGAATAGGTGTTAACAAACACACATTTAAAATAACAGTTGAACTTCAAAGACCAAATGTATATGGCACATATGAATTTGTGACAACAAATGCAAGCATATCCAAATTTGTAGTCAACAGTTTAATGATGCATATTGTACATGAAATAAAACAAAAGTTAGAGGTCACCAACCTCTTGTAGACTTCCAAATACCAGCTAGCTGCCCAGACAGAAAACCAGAGATCCCTTTAGAGAAACTTAGTGAAGCTTGCTTCCTTTTGAAGAAATAACCAAGTATTGATGACAGTTTGAATAAACTCACTTCCAGCTATGATTTAGTATGATGAATAGCTATAATATCATGGATACGGTGTGTTTTGAGTGTTAAATTGGTAAGAGTGGATGGAAGTAGTGGTTTGGTGTGAAAAGTGCTCAAAAGTCAAACTATGGTGGTGTGAAGTTTGAATTTTTTACTTATGGAGTTTTTGGTGAATGTGATGATTGAAACAGCTCTAGATAGTTATTTTGAGGTTGTGTATATGGTTTTAGTGAGGTTTGAATGGTCGGAAATGGAGCTGGTGTGGAATTTGCACAAAGGCAATTTTGGTGTTTTTAGAAGGTTTCTTTACTTTCAAGCAAAGAGAGGAAGGAGATGAGAGCTGTGTTTCTCTAGTGCTTAGAGTGCTCTGGTGTGGTTTGGAGAGTGGAAGGATCCCTCCTTTTATAGGCCAAGAAGGCTGGGGCAGAATTGTCATTTTTTGAATTGCAAGCTTGCATTGGTGGGAAACCTCAATACTTCAAAACTGTGTCTGCTGGTTTAAGGTTAATTCCATCAGTTAATGTCCTTCCTAACAGTTGTCCTCAAGCTGGTTGTGTTTAAGATAGCTATGCTGCAGCAAAACCAAGGTTTCTTACACAATTTGCTTTTGCTTTTCAACATAGTAATCAAAGGGATTATGGTGAGATTCTTGGTTTTCCCCCACATCAGGTTCCAACCTAATTCTAAAACCACACCAGATATGTCTCTATGGTTGAAAATGAACCATATGGTTGAAAATCAATTTATGTTGAATTTTGAAAAGTTAACAAACTAATGCTCTGGCCCAACTTGCACACTTCATAACTCTCAGCTCACAAGGGCTATGAATGAGTTCTATAACTTTCTGGAAAGCCCTCATGGAGCTCTACAACTTTCATGTTTTTGGGATTTTCAAATTCCCACTGGAACTAGGTCAAAAGACCTCTCAAAGTTGCTGAAAAACATGCCTAAAAGGCAAATAACTTAGAATTTTTTTAAGTTATTTTCCTTCTTGAAATGAATTTTGGTCATAACTCCAAATCCATGCATTTTTTGCTCATGGAATACTTTGGGACTTTTTTAGGACTTGTCAAGAGCTTTTCAATGAGCTTTGAACCAACTCAATTGGATGTGTGGTTAAGGAATTATGGTCTTGCCCTTTTCAAAACCCTAATTTCCTATTTTTGCGATTACTCCCCAACCCTTGATCCAATGGTCATGAAACTTCATGGGTAGGTGTAATATGTCATTAGGAACATTTTTGATCCCCACCTTGAGGTCAAATTCCTTATGGTTGAAGAGTTGACTTTTAGGTCAACCGAACGATCGATCAATGGCTACCGAGTCGACTGCTGATGTTTCGGGTCTTTCGAGGCCTTGAAACTTCTTGAGTAGACTTTACTAAGCCATATGAACTTCATGGACCATGATCCCACCATTGGAGCATCATTTAAATCAAAAGTCAAACTACAGTTGACTTTTCCTGATCGAAAACCCTAATCGGGTATCCTGAACTGCAATGTCCTTGCTCCTTGGGTGACAACCTCAAATTGGATTCATACTTGATCCATTGGAGTATATTTGATGATGTGGAGACTTATTTCCTGGAGAACCAATCCAATACATTAACCGATTAAACTCTTGAAATCTCAATTCTCGGTTGTATGGAACCCTAATTCCTGTATCTTGACAAAGACCAACTTGAAACATGTTGAGGTTAGATAATCAAATGCGTATGACCCTAAAATGATGATGAAGATCTAAGGGGTCAAAATTTGGGGTGCAACAGTTGCCCCTATTTAAATATTTTCACTAGATGGCAATGAGAGATGATAATCCTCAAAGAATTGTAATGAAAGGTATTTAAATATAACAAACCAAAAATTGTGTCCCTTAGATCCGATGGTATGCAAAAGGAAAAATGAGAATATGTCATGAATCTAAATGATGCTTTATGATGCTTTATGCAAGACAGATGCAGACACACGAGCAAAGATAAAAGGACGACAATACAACGAGTAACTACTCACGGGGAACCCAACACACTGTGGAAAGATCCAAGGCAAAACAAAGCAAGATAGTTCAAACATGACTAAAGATGCTGCTCAGGGGAATCTTTCACACAGGGGATGCAAACTCTACCAGGGAAGACAAATCTTCATTGGGGAAAAGGAGACACACTCCACTAGGGAAGAAGGCAATTCTCCACCGGGGGGCGAAAGATCAGAGACGCAAACCTCACTGGTGATAACCAAATGAGGAATTTCCTATAACAAAGAGTTCGAACAGGATCTTCAGGAAAAGACTAGAAACTAGACCAGACGCACTGGGGATGCTAGTACCCACTATACCTCCGAGATTCGAATGGGAAAGCAACGGCTTTACTGAGAACACTAGTGACGACCAGAACAACAAATAGTTTCAAGCGTGCTAGCTTCTACTAGACTTATAGAGGATAATGGTGACGACTAAACCAAAGTTATGAACAATTGGGAATTCCCAATAGCATTTATAAAATACAGGACTTCGGCTAGGGAAGTTGGTAACAATCAACTTTTGGTATTAATAACGATTAGTTTTCAAGCAATACCAGTAACCACTGGACTTAGAGGGGACTGGTGATGACCAAATCGGGGTATACCAATAACAATTGGGTCAGGATAATACTAGCAGTTACTAGACTTAACTGGGAAAATTGGTAATGACTGAGTCAAAGGAGACCAATAACCATTGGATTTAAGCTATGCCAATAACTACTGAACTTAGACAGACTGGTGACGACCAAATCATAGGTATACCAATAACAATTGGTTCTGATAATGCTAGTAACCACTAGATTTTTCAAATGATGCTAGTGACTACTAGACTTAGGAAAATTGGTAATAACCGAATCAAAAGGTACCAATAACAACTGGATTTAAAGATACCACTAGTGACTACTAGATCCAGAAAGATTGGTAATAACTGAATCAAAAAGGTTCCAATAACGACTGGTTCCAAGCAATGCCAATAATTATTGGGATTTTAGGAAATTTGGTAACAACCATAACAATGACCGTCGGCTTTAAAAGGCGATATTGGTAACCACTAGATTTGACAAAGATCAGTAATAACCGAATCGAAAGAGCTCCAATGATGATTGGTTTCTTTATAACAGAATCAGTGGCAACTGGGTTTAAAAAATTGTTGGTGACGACCAAATCGAGACACCAAACACAATTGGTTCTACATAATGCTAGTGACTACTAGACTTTCAAAGATTATTGGTGACAACCAAATCAGAGATAAACATTAGTAACAATAGTCCATCTATGTAAATCGGATACTGCTAGTCACCACCAACTTCCCAGAGAAGAGATAGTAATCCCAGGATTACTAGTGACATTGGGGCATCAACCTCAAAGCAAAATCTACGGCAAAGGATCAAAGATAGGGGTAACGACCAAAGGATCTCAAAGGCAACAGCCAAACAAACAGAGACCAAAACCACATGCAAACAAATGCGTATGCTGATATGATGCTGTATGTAAAATGCAAACCGACCCGCAAGAAAAAAGGAAAAGCAAAACAAGGAAAACACAGAGGGAGCTCGTCACGCTGAGTCTCAATTACTTTAAGTTAGGTGGCGTTTTCTTCTGGCATAGATAAATGTCGCTACTGCGAAAATCGGCGCCGGCTATGACAGAAGAGTCGCCACCGTGCATTATTTATCCCAAAGGAGGGAAAGGAAACGCTCGAAGTAAACCTAACGCAAAGACGGGAAAGGAATGGTCATCGCAACCAAGTTCTGGATTCGGGAGTCGATTACGCAAGGGGAAGGTATTTGCACCCCTCACGTCCGCCGTACTCGACGGGATCCACGCTTGTTTTCTGGTACGGATTGTTATTCTATCTACTCTACAGGTCTGGGTTAAAAAGAAAAGAAATGACTCGGCAAAGTATCACACTTTATGCCTACGTATTCCCGTCTAGAACGAGAAATCAGAGTCAACGTAGTTCGCCTACCTACGGGAAAGGTGGGAAGGTTGCTCGCTAGGATACGGCATCCTATGCCTACGTACTTCATACAACACGAAAGATCAGAGCAAACGTAGTTCGGGCTACGGAAAACACAAGCTTGTCTGACTGTTTTTTAGATCCTTCTGAAAAGGTTTTCTCCTGATTACAGGTCCAAGTGGACAAAAATGATACTTTGATGTTTGTTTTCAGTCTTTTACGCAAGAACTGTTTTTTATGATGTTTGCAATCTCTGACGCACTAGAGACTATGATTTGAGAGTGACTACGTCGTATGTCACCCTAAGGGTAACACACTAAGCAATCAGATTACTGAAGAGTGGCCCTCCAGCAACCCTCTCTCAAATAGCTTAAGGCTCGTAGCGTACGACATCGATTTTCCTTATTACTGTGTTTTGAATTGTTTTGAGATAGAAGAGAAAGAAAATCTAAAAACCTAGGGTTTGAAAGGGGAATCAAACTACCCTAAAGTTGTCATGCATGGATTACAACCTAATGTCTGTCATAATTCCCTCCTGCACAGAGGAAATCAGAGATCCTAGGGGATAAACAGAAAAGAAACAGCAGATATACAGTAAACAGTAAAATGCATGAGATGCAACAGTACAAGCGAGGCAAGGGAGTTCCACTCAACCTCGAACTTGGGAAAACAATAGGCAAAGTGAAACAGCTTCACTTCAAACCTAAGGGGCAAGCTGAACAAGCCAACAGACAATACAGAAAAAGAAATAAAACCCAACACAAGCTCTGGCAGCAACACCAACTCCTACAACAACAGCTCAAACAGCAACAACTCTGACAGCTACAATTGATTAACAGTAAAAAAGGTCGACAGTAACAACTTCAAGCAAGATCCCATCTTCACTCTTCAATGATCCCCAAGCTTTAGATAAGCTCCTATCTCCAAAAATCTCCAGCTTTAGCAAGCACTGAACCCCAACAAATAGACAGCTTCAATCAGCAGCAAAACCCTAGTCTTTAACAGATACCCAACTTTGACAGGCACAGGCTTTATCTTCACCAACTCCAATGAACTTCTTATCTTCAAGGGGTTTACTTCTTCAATGCCACCACCCCAGGAGAAAATCAACTAATGATAGATGAAGTTGAGATGTTAAGAGGCTTAGTGATAACCCAAGGAAATCCCTAAGATCTTAACATAGCAAGTGAAAGGTATCCTCAAGGTTCTACCTAACCAAAGCATGCTCTACATCCCTCCTAAGGAGAGATGGAACTTCTTTGGGGGACCTTGTGTCATGGGATAGAATAGAGGCACAAGAAGCTCTCTATGTTTGAAAGAAGAAATTAGTCTAATCTAAAGCTCTCCCTATATCTCCTATCTCCTAAGTCTTCAAAAGCAACCTTCAAGGATAGGAAACTTCATGCTCCAAGCTCCATCCTTTGTCTCAAATCATCTCCAATGTCTTCATGAGCTCCAACAAGCAAAACTCAAGCCCCAAGCCCAATTAGAATAGCCCAAACCAAGCAAACAAGCCAAATGCCCAAGGGGGAAACGCACAAACATCAACCAATTTGCAAAAATCAAAGAAAACAGTAATACTCATCATAAAATCCTAGATTAATTTCTAAGGGAACCTAACTATATACCCTATACCCCACATAAACCCCAAGGCCTAAATCTAACCCTAAGCCTCCAAACTATGCCCTAAACTACACCTAAGTATTGTAAAACCCTAATCCTAGCACCCTAAAGTTCATTATTCAAAACTAACCTAAATTTTATTCACAAAAATGTGATAAAATTTCTAAGGGTATATGCTTCCCTAACCTAATCAACCTCACAAGAATCAATCAAAAATCATGCACCAATCTTTCATACTAAATTCAGAAAAATAAGGTATCAAACAAATGCAAAATAAAATCAATAAAATTGTAAAATATACCAAAAAATATAAAATGCATGAATTAATGTTTTTATTGTTTCATTAAATTCTAGAAGCCCTAAGGAAAACAAGGGAAAAATCCTCACCCTAAAATGATCTTTTTTCAATTTATTAAGAATTTTTTATTAACTATGTCAAAACCATAAAAATGATGAGAAAATAAAATGAAAATGGGAAATGGGCGTGACAAATAGCAATTGGAATCAGTTCAATATCAGAGATGGGCCCAGGGGGGTGCGTATAGGAAGCGCGCACTAGGCCCAACACCAGTTCAGAAATCAATTGAAAAAACAAAGAAAAATGGAAAATTCTTGGTGTAAATAGCAACTAAATCCTGTGTGTTTTCAAATGGGCCTCCAAGCTGGGGTGCGGTTAGTAACAAAATCCTGAAGCCCATCCAAGTACATTAAATGAAACAGAGTGTTTAGCTCCTCTCAGAATCCTTCACAACGTGGCATGCGATCTGGGCCGTTGGATGATTAGCTCGGTCAAAAGTCTTGCTGGATCCTATGGTCCTCATATCATCTTCTACCTTTGAATTTTGGAGGGAGAAAGAAGCCATGGCTGAACAGAGCTCCACCATCTTCTTCTCCAAGCCTCAGCTCCACTAATCCTCACCAAAATTCAACCCTAATAACCTTATCTGGCTCGTTTTTCCACAAGGAAATCACTCATGCTATCCATTGACATTGAATCACTCTCCTTCTCAAAACACGATGACCACACCAGCAAATGCTCATGATCCAAACTCCACCAATCCTAAAATTGATAAGCCTAGACTCATCACCATGCCACACTGAGTCAATTCCACTATCTAACTAATTTTAAACCTCTAAGAACTGCAAGATACGATCCTCACAAGAACTCTGGTCCATCCTAATTTGGTCTCTAAATCTTGAAATTAGTTACCAGAATCCACCTAGCCATGATCTACAATGAATATCAGCATCTAAAACCTAAGGAATCTTCATGAATCGAGCCATAGAATGAAGTTTACATACCTGTAAATCTTGGATGAACAGAGGAAGCAAATCTTCAAATCAAGCTCCAAGATCTTCCAGACACGTTCTATGATCAATTACCAAGCTTCTGTATACAACAAATTGGATTGAAACCTCTTGAATCCTTGAATCCGATTTTGACTTGTAGGCTATGAACTCAAAGTGCTCTCTCATGATTTTGCAATGATCTTGCCTTGAATTGTATCTGGAATCACTCACCAACACCAAAGGAAGTTGTTGAAATCAAGAATTTGGATTGAAGTGGATCAAATGGCTGTAACCGATTCTGTTTTGCAAACTGAAAATTCAGAAATCAATCTCTCCAATATCTCTCAATTTCCACCAACCAATGCCTTGAACCTCTTCTAATATTTATATAGAAGGTGGATGAATGATCTAGAAACTTCTGGATTGATCCAATGAGAAGTTCCATATCTCTTGCATTTGAAAATGTCATGAGAAGTTCATACATGGCAACTGAGTTCTAAGCTTGTATTTGCACCTCATTCTGATCCAATTTCTCCTTAGATGACATATTGAAGGGATTAGCAAGGGTTAAGGCCTTGGTCATGCTATAAAGAGTGGTTTTGCATATGTGACTTATAATGTAAGTAACCACTTTACAAAGGAATTCATGGAATTATCCCTCAAATCAAAAATGTGGCAATGTCATTGTTTTCAAATGTGTTTTCCAATCAATTTGGTATGTCATATGGCTTGGTTTGGACCTATAGCTCAAAAACCTCAATTTTCCTCTTTGGTTCATTTAAAATTCACCCTTAATTTAGGCCATTTTTGCAATTTTGTGATACAAGCCCTTCCAAGCTCTCATGACTCCTTTCCTAGCCCAAAAACATCATTTTAAGAACATCTCATGTTGAACATTTTTCCATTTGAGGAGTGGAAGATAGAGATTTTGACCTATGTTGAAAAATGACCTATAATCATCAATACCCAAAATACCCCTGGATTGCCAAGACCATAACTTGAGCTCCACAAATCTTCTTGAGGACTTCTAGTACTCAAATTAAATCTAAGATCAAGACCTACAATTCTTATGTTGGCCAAGAATCCATTTGAAAACTCCTTGATGGGCAAAAGTTGCTTGGAAGTCAAGTGACTTTCACAGATAAATTTCAATGTCCTTTGGGGACCCATAACTTGCAAGAACCATAACTTGAGTTCTACAAATCTTCTTGAAGACTTCTAGTACTCAAATTAAAGCTATTGAGAATCTCTACACGTTTCATGTTGGCCAAGAATCCATTTGAAACTTTCATTTTGACTTATCTGGCTTGGAAGTTAGGCCTAAATTAGGGGATTTTATACTGAAACCCTAATTTGGCAACTCCTCCTACTCTTGATTCTCTTGAGCTTGATCTTGACTCATCCATACACATACTTCAACATATCAATTCATGAATCCCACAACCTCCAATTAAGCCTTGATGCTCTTCAATCACTCAGTTGACCTAGGATTGACCCAGATGAAACCCTAGTTGACTACACTTCAACTGTGGTTCTTGTACTTGAATCAATGACTTGTCACATCTTCAATATGACCCTCTAGGCATTTCATAAGCTTTGTACACATTCCATACCCTCAATTCATAGCTCATACCCCCATTGATGACCCTCAATACACCTCAGATTAGGAGAGAAGTCCACTAGTTGACCCTCAAACTTCTCAAAGCTTCAAACCTTTCTTGATGACTTGGATGGTCTTAATCTTGAATAAAAACCCTTGATGTGCTTCTTTAGATAAGAATGGCACTTGATCGCTTGTTGGATGTCTTGCTATGCTATGCTATGCAAATGATTAGATTATGCACATGATGTATCTATGCAAATGATAATGCAATTAAAACATAAATCAGGTGAAATAGGTTGAGCAAATTTTAGGGTGCAACAGCTGCCCCTATTCAAACGGCTTGGACCCGACTGGCTGAAGAGAGAACGACCTTCAAACAATCGAGGTACGAGACGGTTGAATACCAAGAACCCGAAAATTTGCCAACCGCAGAAATAAACTGCACAAACTACTTGGGGACAATAACCACTAACTGAATCTGATTGTTACGGCAACAAACTGATCAATTAGACGATATTGGAAATCTGATTTCAACGTCAACCACCTGTGTGACGCCACAGGCCTTGAACTCCCTCTTGCCAAATTACCCTGTTCTATGTCTATGTTAGCACTCCGCTGTCTGTTAATACGGAGAAAACAAATTAGTGACCATGCTGGGGATCATTTTCATCGACCCAAAAAAAGATTCTATCATCGCGGGGATAGAGCTTTGTCCACGTTAGTGTTGCACCCCAAAATTTGACCAACCGGTTCCCACATCTGGTTTATGTTTCGACGCATTTTGCATTCGCATTCGCATACCGCATATGTTGAATTTTCTCATTCATATTGATTTTATAGGGATCACAGCCTCCCCTGGCGCTTCAGGAATTTCAGGCCAATACGAGGATTTATTTTGAGAATTGGTGCTCGTTCCCTGTGTTTTCAGGCCATTTCGGTGTCCGATTTTTACCGCTTATTTCACTATAATTTCGTAGTTGTTCTCTAATCGATTTAATTGGCTTCCTGGCATTTTAGATTTTTTCCTTTTATTTTCTAGATTGTTAAATAGATTTTAATAGATTTTTTATAGATTTATTTGAGTTTTTTTTCTAGATATTAAATAGTTTTTTAATATTTTCTTATAGATCTAATAATTTTCTTAGAATTTTAAATAGAAATGTCTTTTAAATAGTTATATAGATCTTTGTTTTGATATTAAATAGTATATTTTTAATTGGTTTAATAGGATAACTCTCTTTTTTCTATTTTTTTAATAGGGTTAATTAGGGTTTATTTTCTTTGTAGAATTAATAGAGATTTAATCATTTCTTTTTAATTAGAGTTTAATTTCTTTTTTAGGATTAATAGAGATTAATATTAGATTTTAATCACTTTTTTAATTAGAATTAATTAGGATATTAGCATTTAATTTTCAGTTAATTAGTGTTAATTAGGTTCAGGGTTTAAGAGTCTTAATTAGGGTTAATGATCATTAGAATCTTGAGTGTGTTAGTAATTGAGTCTTAGTGTATTAATCAGATTTTTAAATCAGAATTAATAATTTTCGTATGGGCCATTTATCCATTTCAAAGGCCCAGTTTACAAGTCCAGTTCTCACCACATGTCCAATTATAAGTACTGCCACGCGTTTCTGCACTCACCAGCCACCTCATTTTTGCATTCACTCAGAGTTGGCCATTTGTCCCTCCACTCTCTGCAGAGCGTGACACTTCACCATCCACTCACCCTCTCTCCACGCCACTTGTCACACTCTCTCTCTACATGCCCACTCACGCTGACCCTTGTTGCGCGGATGCCATGTATCATCCCGCTGCCACATCCCACGGGAGTACATGCAAACACATCAGAGCACTCATCGTTGAAATCATTACGGCAGTTCTCACGGCCAAACCTCGCCGGAAACTACATGCTATCACCGAAAAACTCATCTGATCATCAATAGATTTTCCAGATTTGCCAGAATCATCCAAGAACTTCATCATTCATCATCAATAATCTTCAGGATCTGTTCATATCTTCATCTGAAATTCATCATATCCATAACCGTTCTTCAGATCTGGATCAAGTGTTCTTCAAGATTTTCCAGATCTCATCAACAATATTTGTGAACCTTCATCAAGATCTTCATGAGATTTCCAGAATCGTCATCAGTTCTTCATCAGGTTCATAGATCTTCAAGAACCTTCAACATCGTTCATCAACTAATCATCAAACACCTTCATACTTTCCTGATTCTTCAAAGATTCGTCATATCGCTCATCATCAAGAATAACTTCATCATCAGTTCATTCATATTTTCCATATCTTGGTATGATTCAACACAATGTTCATCATCAGCACAGGAATCTCCAGAAACTCAAAGGTATTCATCGATCTTCATAGGAACACACATTCAATTTCAAGCTCTTCTACGAACTCAGATCCAACTGCATCAACCTCCAACGAATTTTCTAGATTCCTCCGATCCAAACTTAAACCAACTCAAACTCCAACATCACTTCAAGATTCATCACTAGAATCGTCATCTAGATCTCCGATCCTCATCATGAACAACTTCATCCAACATGCAATTTCATCACACCTTCAGGATCTTCAACAAACTATCCAACACAATTTCTTCGCGAGCTTCCTCCGCAACTTTCGAACCAAAACAAAGAGGAGTTTGAGATGATTGAAAAAGGAGCAATGGAGAGAGTGAGATTGAGAAGGAAAGTTTGAGACGAAGAGGAGACTGAGGGAGGTAGATGAGCGGCGCCGTTAGGGTTTTCGAAAGAGAAAGATGAACAGTGTTTTTTGGAGACTAACATTGAGAGAGGACTTAGGGATTTTCTGATAGTGAGAGAGAGAGGAATTGATACGTGGCTGTTTGTTTGGGCTGTTGGCCCACAGTTGTTTTTGTTTTTACCACTGCACACTCCCCGTTTTCGCTCATTCACCCCCTCCCTTTTTTTTTGGTGTGTATGCTTTTTTGTTGGGCTCGGTCCAATTTCATTTTTGCTAGTTGTACCCCTGTAACAACTAAACCCCCTCCCTGCATTTTATTTTTAATACTTTGTATTGTTTTTAATTGTAAATTTTTTAGGGATAGTTTTATATTTTAGAATATTATATTTCTAGAATAAATTTAGTTTTAGATACTAATTTCTTTAGTTTAAAATTTGTTAGGATTTAATATTTTTAGAATATAGTTTAGGTGTTAATTCTTGGTTAAGGAGATTTATAGATTTAATTCTTTTTAGGATATAGTTCCCTTAGGACTTTAATTGCCGTATTTTAGGAGTAGAATTTTATTTCCATTTGTTAGTGGATTTGTCTCCTATTTTCTCTCCTATCTTATTTTCTATCCGATTTTATTCCCGATTTTATTTTTGGCTGGCCGTGTGACACGATTCAATTGGAGAATGATTTTCGATATCATTTCTCTATCTTGTCTTTGACACGGACATCAATACGCTACCTCTGAGAGTTCGATTTCTCGTATAAGTCGAACCATGACGGTCTAAGCGTTACATTGGTTCTGATTCGAGCGTCATCATCAATGATCCAGATAGGAGAAGATTGGAATGGAGCTTGCGCGCACGTCAGGAGCCCAGGAGCTGCTTCGTCCAACATCATCATCGTCGTATTCAAGTCTTCAGGCAACCGTCGAGTGTTGTGAGCCGCATCGTTAGATACGAAGGAAATGACAGTTGAGGAGTTACTTCTTAATCGTCTAGGATGTCTAGTATGGTACCCTTAGGATGTCATGCGACGCATTCGCTCCTACGTCTTAGGTTCTTGTGTGTGTGTCCCGAGTTCCTTCCCGTTTAGGCGTAGGCCTGCTTCCTCTTTGTTCTCGCCCCGTGCGAGCGAAACCCCTTTTCTCTCGCGTTCAGGCGATCGAGACCCCTTCTCTTGCCCCCGTGCAATCGAGACTCGTTTTCCCGTCGAACTACGTTAGCTCTGATCTCTCGTGCCGGACGAGAGTACGTAGGCATAGGATGCGATATCCTAGCGAGCTCCGTTTTCCCTTTTTCCCCGTTTTAGCTGTAGTACGTCGAACTACAGCTGCTCTGATTTCTCGTACCGAATGAGAATATGTAGGCATAGGATGCGATATACTAGCGAGCACACTAACAACTAACCTTTCTGTTCTCTCGCTGCTGTGCGATCGAGACTTTCCCGCTGACGACTAGTGTTTCCTTTTCTCTTGTCATTGCGCATTTAAGACCAGACCGTAGTTCTAGTTCCCGTAGGTTCCCGTACCTTTCAAGCCAACTTAATCTCTTACCCCTGTGTGATGGAGAGCACCCTGTCTAACCGTAGTTAGCCTGAACTACGTAAGCTCTGATCTTCCACGCTGTGTGGAAGTACGTAGGCACAAGACGCGAAGTCTTGGCGAGCCAATTCCCTGTAGTTTCTCGAACTACGATGACTCCGACTTTCTCGCTTGAGAATACGTAGGCATAGAGTGAGATGCTCTATCGAGTCAGTTTCTTTCCGTTTAGACTTAGCAGCTGTAGAGAGATTGTTTTACATCCTTTAGACAAACCAAGCAAGCGTGGATCCCGTCGAGTACGACGGACATGAGGGGTGCTAATACCTTCCCCTTACGTAACCGACTCCCGAATCCAGGATTTGGTTGCGATGACCATTCCTTTCCCGTTTTTGCGGTAGGTTTACTTCGAGCGTTTCCTTTCCCTTTGTTGGGATAAATAACGCACGGTGGCGACTCTTCTGTTCAGCCGGCACCGATTTTCGCAGTAGCGATAGCTAGGACGCTATATTCTGTCAACGCAAAAAAAAAATCCCGACAACTTCACTGGGGGAACATTTCTGTCTATTCACAGGGAACTTATCCGCCTATCTCTACAGTAGACAACTCCGTTGGTCCAAACCCACAACTGGGGACAGTAACACGAGGAAATCACGACGACTTCCTTGGGGAAAATACTTTTGTCAAATATCGGAACACAACTCACATACTTTGTCTATCACGGGAGAATCATCTATTTGGATACTGGAAAGGTTCATCCGCCTGCTTCATGCGGGAAAAGTCCATGTGCCTGATTCATACAGGAATGGATTCATAACACATCTGCCTGGTTCATACAGGAAAGTTCATCCGCCTGCTTCATACGGGAAAAGATAACACATCTGCCTGGTTCATACAGGAAAGTTCTTCCGCCTGATTCTTACGGGAAAAGATAACACATCTGCCTGGTTCATACAGGAAAGTTCTTCCGCCTGATTCTTACGGGAAAAGATAACACATCTGCCTGGTTCATACAGGAAGGTTCTTCCGCCTGATTCTTACGGGAAAAGATAACACATCTGCCTGGTTCATACAGGAAGGTTCTTCCGCCTGATTCTTACGGGAAAAGATAACACATCTGCCTGGTTCATACAGGAAAGTTCTTCCGCCTGATTCTTACGGGAAAAGATAACACATCTGCCTGGTTCATACAGGAAAGTTCTTCCGCCTGATTCTTACGGGAAAAGATAACACATTTGCCTGGTTCATACAGGAAAGTTCTTCCGCCTGATTCGTACGGGAAAAGATAACACATTTGCCTGGTTCATACAGGAAAGTTCTTCTGCCTAATTCTTACGGGAAAAGATAACACATCTGCATGGTTCATACAGGAAAGTTCTTCCGCCTGATTCTTACTGGAAAAGATAACACATCTGCCTGGTTCATACAGGAAAGTTCTTCCGCCTGATTCTTACGGGAAAAGATAACACATCTGCCTGGTTCATACAGGAAAGTTCTTCCGCCTGATTCTTACGGGAAAAGATAACACATCTTGGATATAGCTTCCTTGACCATTCTTGGCAGTAGCTAACTCCACTGGGGATATTCTGACAATAACTGCCCGACACCCATTTTGACAACAAGTGACCACTTCTGAAATTTTGATTCATGAAACCCTGAAATGCTGCCGCGACAGCAAACCTGAAGAAAAACACTCCACTGGTCGGACAAGAGAAACTTCAGACAGTAACTCTGTGGGGAATGATAACAAGAACTGTGTCATCATATGTCTCACGGCGAGACCTCGATCATCTGGTAATAGATCTGAACTATAACTTCATACTCCTGCTGAGAAACACACCTGAAAGCAAAAGGTTAGCCAACCTGATTTATGTTTCAAAATGCGTATGTTTGGCAATGGCGTAATGCTCCATACGACATGGAAATGCTACGCGTTTTTTGGGTAGATGCAAACATGATAATGTATGCAAATGCGAATGCAGGTTCAGGCTATCGGGGAAGCTCTGACAAGCGTGCTTCAACACAGCTATTGAGGACAAATACCACCCTGCTAGGGATGAACGGGTATCACGAAGTATTCCGGCAAAATAAATGCCAGAGATACAACCAACTCTTTCGAGGAGAGATTACACATCGATTCCCACTGGAGGAAAGAACAACACCTGCTGGGAAGATTAACTCAGCTGGGGGGACAACTGTCTGGGTACAGTTTACGAACTCGGAACTACCACTCTGCTGGGGATAATCATCTTGACGAAGGCATGACGACCCGCGGGGAGAAAGAAAACCATCCTCGGTGGGGCTAATCCTTCTGAACTTACTACCTTGGTTATGCGCCGCGGAAATCCTCCCAGCTGGGGATTGAACGCGCACATCTTCAACTCTATGGGGAGTATAACCTCTGCATGGGATACTGATCTCGACTTGCTGAGGATATCTTGTGGACAACTTCCATGAGGATACTTTTCTGGGGAAAATAATCCTTCCTTCGGTAAGGGATAATCATCGTCTCAACCTCTGGGGATGAGGTGCGACCTGCTGGGGAATCACACAAAGTCAAGTCTTTCACCACGAGCCTCCGGCTGGGGCCACAATTTTCTGATCGTTCGCTTCAAAGGTGACAACCCTGCAAAACACAAATGAGACAACACAAATCTATACAACCAAATCTATCCAGGTTAGTATCCGCGACATTACTTCAGTCAATTCGAAGTTTTAGCAATTATTGGCAAGGGCCAGCAAAGTTATGCAAATGCAAGTTCATCGGAACATTGGCGTTTTCCATATACAAAACAGTAAAGCACAAACATCACATACTGAATAACATGTTTTATTAATAACAGGCCTCTGAACAGGCAAAGTTTTGTACACCGGATGCAACTCCTGAAAAGAGGAAGTTACGCACACACACATACATATATGCAGAAAAATCATAAAAATACAAAATACAAAACGATATTTGTATACATGTCGGCAACGTGGTGCAGACAAACAGCGTGCTTTTAATCTCACCCAACGGTGTCTTCAGCTCATTGACATCCATCACTAGATTCAGATTCTCCTCTGTCAGGATGGCGTTTGCCCCATGATTGGGCATAGGCTGTTGTACTATATTTGGACCCACCTGTCCAAAGTTAATAGCTTTGCTATCCAGTAAATCCTGAACTTTATGTTTAAATGCCTGACAAGTTTCCACATCATGCCCGGGTGCCCCGGAATGGAATTCGCAATGCTTGTTGGCATCGTATCCGTAAGGAAGTACTGCCCCTATAGGCGGTGCCAAAGTCCTCTTTTCAACCACGTTCAACCCTAGCAGGGTCCGGAGGAGTTCTGCGTACGTGGAAGGAGGTGCATCGAACACTCTTTTCGCTCTCACATTCTGTACCCTTCTCTGGCCAGGATTATGTCCTTGCTGTTGCTGTGGTTGTTGTTGTTGTAGCTGTCTTTGTTGAGGAAGCGGGATAGTGACACTGGCTATTTGCTGCGGCTGAACATACTGATTTCTTCCTCTGCCCCTGCCCCTGCCACCAAACACGGCACTAGTATCACCGTACCGTCTACCACCAAATGCTTTTCTGGCACCTCCTGTTGAAGTAGACTCACCTGCTTGGAACCTTCCAACTTTAATCCCGTTCTCAATCATCTCCCCCATAAGAATCAAGTCTGAGAAACTGCTCAATGACACACTAAACAATTTTTCATAGAACACCCCCGTAAATGTTCCAATGAACATATCATTCATCTCCCTTTCAATTAAAGGAGGATGCACCCTCGCTGCCATATCGCGCCACCTTTGCGCATACTCTTTAAAACTTTCACCATTTTTCTGTGACAAACCCTGCAATTGGACCCGGTTTGGTGCCAGATTGCTGTTATATTTGTAATGTGTCACAAAAGCATCAGCCAACTGCTTCCAGGTTTTAATCTGCGTGGGATCCAGCCCCATATACCATTCAAGTGAAGGTCCTGACAAACTATCCTGAAAGAAATGCATGAGCATCCTTTCATCATCTGAATACGCGGACATCCTCCTGTAGTAAGAGCAGACATGGACCTTAGGGCAGGTATCCCCCTTGTACTTGTCAAACGTGGGAGCCTTGAATTTCAATGGCACCCTCAGCCCTGGTACCAAGCCCATTGTAGTCATATCCAAACTGTTGGAGTTCTGATTCACTACCCCCTTCATCTGTTCTTCAAGCATTCTGATCCTCTGCACAGGATCGACAGGTCCTTCAAATCCCATGCCTCTTCCAGAAAAGGCGTCCTTCTGGCAGTCTTCGCCCCAATTCACATTTCCATTTCCATACCCGTCGTAACCAGTGTTGCGACCAAACCCTTGCTGATTGATCATGGGACCTCGTCCCCCGTTACCGAAACCCTGGTTGACCCTAACAGGTCCAAATCCAGTGTTGACAGGAATCACCCCAGCACCATTCATATTACCAAATCCACCATACCCCTGGTTAGTGTTACCAAAACCGTCATAACCGAAACCCTGAGTGTTGAAGCCGAGTTTCTCGTCCTGATTGACGTAATCAAATCCCTGATCATTGTAGCCGAAACCATTGTTGCCAAAACCAATACCGCCATTATTGTTACCACCGCCTTGGTTGGCGTCCCCAAATCCCACATTGTTAACAACAGTCTCATTTCCATTCCCTGTGTTACCATTGCCAGCGCCAGCGCCATCGTTTACAACCACAACAGGTGGGGTCACTACAGGTGGAACCACAGGCGTAGGGGGCCCATCCTCCGAAATAGTTTCAACGTGTGCAGAATTGTGTTCATTGTTGCCATTCCCATTAGCCTGCGTCAGCAGCGGCTGTACCAAAGTCTGGAGGCTCTCTTGGCCCTTAGCGATGTTCTCCATTGCTTGCATGAATAGATTCAGCTTCTCGCGGATTTCCTGCATCTCCACTTGGAATTGATCCATGATTCTCTTGCAGTTGTTTCGGGTTGAGTAGAGGTGGACTCTTTGTTCGTCAATCCTGAAAAACCTGGAGATGCAGGAAATAAGACACAGATTCAAGAATACCGGTCATGTAATATGAATGCAGATGCAAATGTGTAAATATGCTACATGTTATATTCCCCCCGATTCTAGTTTTGGAGAGAAGGCCATCACGACAATGGAGTCCCCATCAAGCAAGCAAGGAACCAGAAAACCCTCATATATAAGCAAATGCCAAGAGGCTGAGTACAAGAGCACAACTGAATACAACTGAAGAGACCTCGGCCAACAAGCCTGGCGATGGTCAAAATACAAATACAAATGACAAAGGTAAGGCAAAGATAAATCAGGCCAAATGGCGTGCTCTGACATCTTCCAATATCCTCAACGTCTCCGAATGTCCTAGTCGGGAGATCAGTTCCTGTATCAGTAAGGCATGCCGCTCGGCAGTGGATCTCAGCTTTTTGGCGTCGTCCTGGCAGGTTCCTTCGCCAGAACTCTCGTCAAGTCTGTACCTCTTGGAACCGGCCTTCACTTCATAACCTCTCGGCTTCTCGTCAAGGTTACTTACTCTAAGCTCAACAGCGCTCCTAAGTGATGTCTCTTCGGAAATCTTTGCGTCTTGAGCTTTAACCTGCGCCTCTAGCGTGGCAATCTGCAGCTTCAGTTCATCTTCACGCTCCTTCCGCTTGGTAAGCGTGGCATTCCACAAAGCTTCCCACTTGCTGAGGCGGGCATATGCTTTGCTTAAAAGCTCCTTCTTGGAAGTAAGCACCTTGCTGACACCACTCAAGGTTATTCCCACTTTTTCCTTCTTGTTGGTCTCTTCCGTCAGCTCTGAACCCAACCTATTAATCAATTCAGTTTGTTCCCTCACAGTGAAGGTAGCTTCATTCTTCTCATGACGCAACTGGAAGATCTCTTTCTCTAACTCATCATTGGCTTTCTTTAATTCTTCGTTTTTGGCCAACAATTTGTTATACTTCTCACTTTCTGCCGAAGTAGGTACCTCAATCATTGGAAGATACAGGGGTTTCGCAGCAGGATAAGGCATCAAGGACATACTAGCTCTCTCGCGGATCCAAGCCAAATAAGGATCATAAGCTCTACTGTTGCTCTTACTGAGCAAAGCTTTCCCCCTCCTATGGATGTTAGCCCATGCATGTCTCAATCTGATCAAAACAACCGCGTCTAATAAGCTCGTGAGATACAGAGATTCCTGTATCTCCTTCTCAATAGGAGTGTCCCTCAAAGCATAACTGAACTGTCTTACCAGCAGTGAAGGGTTATAGTTAATACAACCTTTCCGTCCAATCAAGGAGACGTTCGGAAAGCCACTGCAACTATATATAATATCAGTGCCAAGCATACTCCGATCAAACCAAATGATGTTCTCAGTAGACAGCCCCATCAACCGGGAAGACCAATCCAAAGTATCAACAGCATCAACAAAAGGCCCTGTCTTCGGAAGATGCCCCTGGAACCACTTGTACAAAAGAGGAAGACAGCAGGAAACATTCTTGCCACGATGTTTCTCATTCTTGTAGTGAATAGAATGATAAACATCGCCCAAGAGAGTAGGAACTGGATTCTTCGAGGCAAGAATCAAGAAGGCATCTGAGTCGACAAAATCTGGCACGTTAGGAAACAAGACAATCCCGTAGATGCAGACAGCTAGAATGGCATTGAAGGCAACCCAACATCCACTCTTCGCACACTGTGTAGCCTTCTCAACCAGGACAGACAGGTGAAAACCATAAGCTCCGTTCAGCTTGACCAAACCTCCGGGGAACTCAGAAGCGTCTAAACCGACAATCCCAGCAAGCGTAGCCAACTCAGGCTCAACATCAATATGTACAAAGGGCATCTGGTCTAACACAGGAACTCCCAACATAGCAGAATACTCCTCCAAAGTGGGTGCCAGAATATAGTCGGGAAATAAGAAACATCTCAGCTGCGGCTCATAAAACTGCATCAAAGTATACACCCCAGTCATCTCAAATGCTGAAGGTCTGTATAACAAACTAAGCAATCTCCCATAGGATACTCTGAACTCAGCCCTCACTCTCTCATCTGCTAGAGCAACCAATCCCAGCAAAGAACTGATATTTGGTGAATGCAACCGGTAAGCAACTGTCCTCTTCAGGGACTCCATGTCTGGCTAGAAGATTTACTAGAATCAGAGGGGAATAATCACCTGCAACATAAATACATGTTAATGAAATGCAGTCATGAAAATCCACATGCATATGCAAACAAGGGATCAAGTGCAATGCTGCTTTGTACTGAATCCTGAGGACCATCAAATCTTCCAACCACTCAAATGAACCCTGTAACCACGTCTCACTGACAGAGATAAACCAGGTATTCTGAGGTCAAAGGTTTCCTGCAAACAACCCTACCTACCCCTCACAAGTATGTACTTAACTCACAGATGAGGTACGACATCCTATGCGGGTTCAACGTCACAGACTTTCAAGAGCGATGATACGATACCCAGAAGGTGTGGCATCATCATCCCTTGAAGCGGCCTCACTTAGTTGAATCCCAATTGGTAGGTCCCCAGAGTCGACAATCCTCGGGTCAGACAACTTGTCGAGCCCTAAGGGCCAGGCAAGAAGCATCAAAGAGGATCTCGTCCGAGCGTAAATTTCGCGGCTAGCTGGTGCGAGCTAAGCAAGCAGGCTAACCACTACTCTCTACTTCTAAGTCTATGTGTAACCTCAAGCCCAGGTCCGACTTATCTCTCAATAGATCACCCCCTCCCCATAACAACAATAATGATATAAAGTCGGTAATAAAATGCGGAAAGTAAAGACAGAAATGTAAATCTATACAACACCCACGACGGGAAAACAAGCGCTAGGATTGACTCGCATAAGGGATATTCCTGTCCCCAGCAGAGTCGCCAGCTGTCGCTACTACGAAAATCGGCGCCGATTATGAAAGAAGAGTCGCCACCATGCGTTATTTATCCCAAAGGAGGGAAAGGAAACGCTCGAAGTAAACCTAACGCAAAGACGGGAAAGGAATGGTCATCGCAACCAAGTCCTGGATTCGGGAGTCGATTACACAAGGGAAATGTATTAGCACCCCTCACGTCCGCCGTACTCGACGGGATCCATGCTTGTTTTTTGGTACGGATTGTTATTCTATCTACTCTACAGGTCTGGGTTAAAAAGAAAAGAAATGACTCGGCAAAGTATCGCACTTTATGCCTACGTATTCCCGTCTGGAACGAGAAATCAGAGTCAACGTAGTTCGCCTACCTACGGGAAAGGTGGGAAGTTTTCTCGCTAGGATACGGCATCCTATACCTACGTACTTTCATACAGCACGAAAGATCAGAGCAAACGTAGTTCGGGCTACAGAAAACACAAGCTTGTCTGACTGTTTTTTAGATCCTTCTGAAAAGGTTTTCTCCTGATTACGGGTCCAAGCGGACAAAAATGACACTTTGATGTTTATTTTCAGTCTTTTACGCAAGAACTGTTTTTTATGATGTTTGCAATCTCTGACGCACTAGAGACTATGATTTGAGAGTGACTACGTCGTATGTCACCCTAAGGGTAACACACTAAGCAATCAGATTACTGAAGAGTGGCCCTCCAGCAACCCTCTCTCAAATAGCTTAAGGCTCGTAGCGTACGACATCGATTATCCTTATTACTGTGTTTTGAATTGTTTTGAGATAGAAGAGAAAGAAAATCTAAAAACCTAGGGTTTGAAAGGGGAATCAAACTACCCTAAAGTTGTCATGCATGGATTACAACCTAATGTCTGTCATAATTCCCTCCTGCACAGAGGAAATTAGAGATCCTAGGGGATAAACGGAAAAGAAACAGCAGATATACAGTAAACAGTAAAATGCATGAGATGCAACAGTACAAGCGAGGCAAGGGAGTTCCACTCAACCTCGAACCTGGGAAAACAATAGGCAAAGTGAAACAGCTTCACTTCAAACCTAAGGGGCAAGCT
This sequence comes from Lathyrus sativus, assembly GCA_963859935.3. NCBI lineage: Eukaryota > Viridiplantae > Streptophyta > Magnoliopsida > Fabales > Fabaceae > Lathyrus > Lathyrus sativus. The sequence goes on along the minus strand of OZ012738.1, from coordinate 273,375,517 downwards.
GAACAAGCCAACAGACAATACAGAAAAAGAAATAAAACCCAACACCAGCTCTGACAGCAACACCAGCTCCTACAGCAACAGCTCAAACATCAACAGCTCTGACAGCTACAGTTGATTAACAGTAAAAAAGGTCGACAGTAACAACTTCAAGCAAGATCTCATCTTCACTCTTCAATGATCCCCAAGCTTTAGATAAGCTCATATCTCCAAAAATCTCCAGCTTTAGCAAGCACTGAACCCCAACAAATAGACAGCTTCAATCAGCAGCAAAACCCTAGTCTTTAACAGATACCCAGCTTTGACAGGCACAGGCTTTATCTTCACCAACTCCAATGAACTTCTTATCTTCAAGGGGTTTACTTCTTCAATGCCACCACCCCAGGAGAAAATCAACTAATGATAGATGAAGTTGAGATGTTAAGAGGCTTAGTGATAACCCAAGGAAATCCCTAAGATCTTAACATATCAAGTGAAAGGTATCCTCAAGGTTCTACCTAACCAAAGCATGCTCTACATCCCTCCTAAGGAGAGATGGAAATTATTTGGGGGACCTTGTGTCATGGGATAGAATAGAGGCACAAGAAGCTCTCTATGTTTGAAAGAAGAAATCAGTCTAATCTAAAGCTCTCCCTATATCTCCTATCTCCTAAGTCTTCAAAAGCAACTGTTGCACCCTAAAATTTGACCAACCGGTTCTCCTATCTGGTTCGTGGTTTAAATTCGTATTCGCATATCAGATGCATGACATTTGTGCACAGACAGAGGATGTCAGGGTTACAGCTTGGTTTTCATCTACCAGATATTTCAGATTCAGTCTAGATAATCAGGGTTTTATTTTCGGGAAATTGTGCGCTTCTCGGTGTTTTCAGCTTACATGGTGGTTTTTGGGATATTCTGATGCCCGGGGTTTACTGTTTGCTTCGATCTGGTCTCGCGCTCTCTTTTATGTTGGTTATTTGCCTTTGTTTGCATTTTTTAGGATTTAATAGCCTTTTGTGGATTTTAAATAGGTTTTATAGATTTTCTAGAATTTAAATAGATTTTTTTTAATATTTTTAATAGTTTTAAGTCTTTTTTAGAATTTATAAATTGTTTTTAAATGGATTTAGAATAAACCTTCTTTTTTAAATATTAAGTCATTTTGTAGATAATAGTTTAATAGAACATTTTCTTTAGGTTTTTAAATAGAAATTATTGGAGTTTTTCTTCTATTTTTTTAATAGATATTAATAGTTAAATATATTTTTTAGAATAAATCATTGTATTTTTTAGATATTAAATAGAACTTTAATAGATTGTTTAGTTTTATTAGGAATTAATAGAGGGTAATAGTTTTTTAGATTTAATTAGAATTTGATAGAGATTAATTAGATCTTAATCATTTAGTAGATTTTAATTAGAGTTTATCAGGATTAATTAGATTAGATTTGTTTTCATTTAGATTTAATTACTGTTTTTAATTTTCGTTTAAGTCTTAATTTCAGTTTTAAGTCTTAGTTAGTTTTAATTCAGTATTAGTTAGGTTTAGTTAACTAGTTAATTAGGTGATATTTGGTCCTAATTGTCCATTAATCCAATCTTTTTTTCAGATTTTTAATCCAATTTCGTGGCCCCAGGGTTTTTTTGAGGCCCATTCTTTCAGTCCATTGTTTTTTGTCCACCGTTTTGTCCAGCCACGTGGCCGCCTATAAAGGGCCCCACGCGTCTCATTCTGAAGCTCCCCCGTTCTGACACCTCATCAGCCCCATTCACTCTCTCTCCAGCACACGTGTGCTGCATGCAAGTTCTCTCCATGCCACCTGTCTTCTCCTCATCCTCGCCGGAACACCCTACCGCCGGGCATGCAAACGCCTTCCTCCACCGCAACGGTCACCGGAAGCCGGTAATCTCGCCGGAATCTGCAAATTTCCCAGCAATCCCAGTTTCATCCAATCTTCATCTTCTACCTCCATCAACTTCCTCACCGGAGCCACCGTCAAACTCGCTGGAAGCTTCATCAAGATCTTCGTTTCTTCCAGATCGTCGCAAATCACCAGAACTCATCTCGTTACACTGATCTCCTCCGATCGTCATCATTAATCTTCTCAGATCCAAGCTCCGATCGCCAATAACCATGAAGATCCTCCAAATCTTCCTCGAGTTCATCCGTGATTTCCAGATCTTCATCCATTAGGTCATCTTCATCATCTCCATAGTTCAGAATCTCCAGATCTTTGACGTTTCCTTCATTTGTTGAGGATCTCGTTTCGTTTTCTTCCAAGAACATCAACCAAGCCACAAGAACTTCAGTTTGTTTGAAACGCTCAAGAACATCCTTGCATGTCTCGCTTCGGTGAGCTGTTCTTCCAAGTTTCTTCAAGACGTTCATCTCCGTTTGTATACCTCCATTGAGCTTCAACAATAACCTCTTCAAAGAGCTTCAAATCCTGATTCGTCTTTCCAGGTTCCATTTTCTTCTCCTTCCGCTCTTTGCATGTGTGTCTTAGATGTATGATTAGTCTTTTAGGAGAAATGTTTTGGTTATGGTGTTTAGCTGAGTTTTGAGGTTTGAGTGGTGATGACGGTGTTCTCGAAGGTTTGTTGTTGATGGTATTGAACTGAGAACGAAGGTGATTGAGTTTGGTTTGAGAGGTTTCAGGGAATTGTTTGAGAGAGTTTTTGAGAGAGAAAGAGCTCGTGAGGCAAGAACGGCGCTAGGGTTTGGCTTCATGAACAGTGAACGAGATTTTGGGGGAGAAGAGTGGTTTTGTTAATTGGTATTTGGGTTAGGGTTTAGATTGGGTTAGGCCCAAGTCTGAATTGCTGCGAATCACCCCCTCATTACTCGTGCCCCCCCCCCTGATTGTGAGAATGCTGGAATGTGGATTGGGCTTAGGCCCCAATTGTTGTGCGCACCCTCCATGTTTAGCCCATGTTGAGAAACAACTGAGGCGTCTTGCTATTCGCCCCCCTGGTTTTATTTTCTTTTTAATTTCTTTGTTTTTATCCATGTTAGAAAATATGTCATAAAAAATAGTAGGATGATCCAATTAATTCCCTTCTTTTTTCTGTAGATTCATAATTCAATTTAGAATTTTATGGTGCAAAAATATTGATTTGATCATGCATTTTCATTTTTATTGCATTTTTTGCATTTTAATTGGTTTGGAATATTGATTTGTGATGTGTCTGCCTTGCTGATTTTAGTTCTCTCATTTGGTAATGAATTTTGCTTTAGTTTTTTAGTATGTTGCACTAGACTGATGCATGATCCCCATAGATTTTTTATAGATTTTTTAGAAATTGATTGATGTTGTTTTAGGGTTAGAAAGTAGAGACCTCATAACTTACTGGTTAACCCTTGACCATTCATATGTTAGGGATTGTTTAGTATCCTTAGAAGTTGACTTAGGCTTTGAGATTTGATCTTGGGATCATAGAGCCATGTAGGTTTCCCCTAGATTTTTGGTAGATTTTTATAGAGTTGTTTTGCTATTTTTGCTTGAGCTTGAGAATAGGAGAAGTCTTGAGGGCTTCTGACTTTGAAGTTCAACTGTGGTTGAACTTTAGAGATAGTTTCTTTTGGTTTGAGGGCCTGTGGTTTCTTCTTGAAGTTGGAGGCTGGTTGAAGTCTAGGAGCTTGCTCTCTTTCTGTGAGGTTTGAGATCCTGAAGTTTGAGGGAAATTTATGGTACTTTCCTTAGGAAGGCACTATAGATGTCTTTCATTCTTTCTTCTCTCCTCTTTCTTAAGTATCCAATGATGTTGGAGCCTTCATGTGAGTTTAGTTTCTCCTGAGGAGGAATGTAAACTGATCACAGTTGTTGAGCCACATGGGATATGATTCCTAAGTGGAAGCCCCCTAGTATTTTCCAGAGGAAGGCATTATGGGTCTGTTCACTTAGTTCCCTTAGTTCATGTAGGATTTCTTAAGTATCCAATGATGTTGGAGCCTTCATGTGAGTTTAGTTTCTCCTGAGGAGGAATGTAAACCATTCACAGTTGTTGAGCCGCATGGGATATGATTCCTAAGTAGGAGCCTCCTAGTACTTTCCTGAGGAAGGCATTATGAGTCTGCCTACTTAGCTCCCTTTCTTTGGTAGGCTTGTCTTGAAGCTTGAAGACTGGGATTGATTTCTCTTATATAGGAGTTTGCTTTAGGGGTTTGATTAAGAGTTTTGATTAGGGGCTTGATTAGGGGCTTTTGCTCAGGGGTTTGATTAGGGGCTTTGTTCATAGGTTTGTTTTAGGGTTGTTCAGGGTCCTGCTCAGGGGTAGTTTCTTGCTTTTGGATTTGAGTTTGCCAGGCTGGTTAGCCTTCTCTTTGTGTTGATTGACTTGTGTGGTGCTGTGCTGCATTAGGCTTAGGGGTTCATCTAGATATTTCTGAGATAGGTGCATCTTAGAAATAAGCCTGCTTGTGTGCATGAGAAGTTGAGGTGGTCCTCCTTCTACTTGATTGTTATTGAGTGGCTTTGCTTGTTGGTATTTGGTAGAGCTGAGCTCCCTTACCTCTGTGGTGTGTGGCCTTTGTGCCTTGATTGTTTGGTTGTTGCATTCATGCATATTTCCAGTATGTCTTTACTTTGCAGTATTTCCTGTTTGCTGTTTAGTTCTGTTGCCATGATCCCTTAGGAGCTCTAACTTCTCTGCTGTGGAGGGGTTATGATAGACATTAGGTTGGTTAACCAGGCATGATAACATTAGGTAGATTCCCCTTTTCAACCATAGTTTTAGGGTGTCTCTTTCCTTTCTCAAAACAACAGAAAAACACTTAATAAAGGATAAAACAAAAGTGAATTCATTTCTTCCGTCAAAAGATTTGAACAAACATCAAAACCTTTTTGTCCTCCTGGACTGTGAAAACCCTTGGTTAAGGTGCATTTTCCCATAAAAAACACTTGAACAGCTTGTGTCGTGCGTAGTCCGAACTACGTTTGCTCTGATCTTCCATGCCGTGTGGAAGTACGTAGGCACAGGACGCGATGTCCTGGCGAGCAACCTTTCCCCCCGTCTAGACGTAGGTAGTCGAACTACGTTGACTCTGACTTTCCCATTGCACGAGGGAATATGTAGGCCCAGAACAGCGTATGTTCTGTCGAGTCCTGTCCTTTTCTTTTCTTTTCAGACTGACCACTAGCGTAGATAGATAAACACACCTTTTCCTTATAAACACTAAGCGTGGATCCCGTCGAGTACGACGGACGTGAGGGGTGCTAATACCTTCCCCTTGCGTAACCGACTCCCGAATCCAGGTTTTGGTTGCAATGACCATACCTTTCCCGTTTTTGCGAGGTTTACTTCGAGCGTTTCCTTTCCCTCTGTTGGGATAAATAACGCACGGTGGCGACTCTTCTGTCATGCCGGCGCCGATTTTCGCAGTAGCGACAGCTGGCGACTCTGCTGGGGACATGTAGCATCTAGGGACTTTTCTCATCCCTTATGCTGGGACCGTTTCCCATCCCCTACGCGAGTCAATCCTAGCGCTTGGGTGTTAATCTGTTGGGTGTTGTGCATATGTGTTTTACCTTTCTGCACTTTACTTTTCCGTGCCTTTACCTTTCCGCATTTACTTTCAGCACTATATTATTGTGATTATTGCTGTGGGAGAGGGAGGTTACTATGAGTGAGAAGCCGGACCTGGGCTTGAGTATGCACCTAGACATAGTTGTGGAGAGTAGTAGACGAACCTGTTTGCTGAGCAGGCACCGTTCCCTACGAAATCTGCGCTCAGACGAGGTTCTCTCCGAGGTGCTCCTTTTCGATTCTGAGGATCTGAGGGGAGTCTAGACGTGAGGATTGTCGACTCTGGGGACCGATCAATTGGAAGTCAGCTAAGTGAGGCCTCTTCTTGACTTGATGATGCCACTCCTTCTGGGAATCGTATCGTCACTCATGAAAGTCTGTGACGCTGATGACCGCATATGATGCCGTACCTTTGTCTGTGGATTAGGTCCATACCTGTGAGAGGGATTGGGTTATTGCAGGAAAACTGGCCTTCAGAAACCATGATTCAGTATTTATCAGATGGTTTTCTTAGCTCGTTAACAGGTGTGTTGAGTGGATCATATGGATTTCTTGTCTGAGGTTGATACTATTATCAGATGGTTTTCTCGTCAGAGACAGAGGTTCAGATGGATTTCTTAACAGGTTATTGGTATTTTGGGTGTCAGATGATAGTCAGTGTCATGAAGTTCTGGTGACTGTGGTGGTTTTCTGTTCTTGACAGCACAGAGATGTTACTCTTCAGGCTACAGCATGGCCTCTGTGTTCACTGATTGCATCATTTATCATATTGCATTATTGTATTACCATGTGCATCCAACTAACGTGTGTGTATTGCAGGTACATATTTTCCCTCCCAGTTCCGGTGGTTGTTTCCTAGCGGACATGGAAGCCATGAAGAGAGTATTACCCTACAGATTCCCGTCTCCAGATATCAGTCTGTTGTCAGAGTTAATTACTATTGCTAGGAAGAAGGTGATGGGAGATTTCAGGAAGACATATGGGAGGATCCTGACTTATGTTTACCAGCCCTCGGCTTATGAGATCAGCGGCATTTACACCCTGTTGCAGTTTTATGATGCTGAGCTCAGGTGCTTCGTATTTCCTGACTTTGTCTTGGCTCCTACCCTGGAGGAGTATTCTGCACTCTTGGATATACCGATTCGCGAGCAGATGCCTTTCTATCACACGGACGCTAAGCCTAATCTAGCTAAGCTTTCTGCTATTCTGTACTTAGGAGAGTTTGAGCTGACAGGGAAGATGATCAGGAAAGATGATGCGTGGGGATTTCCGTTGGTTGTTTTGGTGGAGAAGGCTCGGGAGTATGCCAAGAAGGGTGGCTGGGTTGTTTTTGATGCCATCCTTGCTGTGTGTGTTTATGGCATTGTATTGTTCCCAAACCATCCTGATTTTGTTGATGCAGATGCTTTCTATATTTTGGCTGCAAAGAACCCAGTTCCTACCTTGCTGGGAGATATCCACCATTCCACTCACTACAAAAATGAAAAACGGCGAGGAAGGAATGTCTCTTGCTGTGTACATCTACTGTGCAGGTGGTTTACTAGTCATATGCCGAAGTCAGGGCCTTTCGTCACTTCTATTGATTCTTTAGGATGGCCTGAGCGCTTGATGGGGTTGACTTCTGAGAATGTGGTGTGGGTTAATGAGGAGGTGTTAGGAGTTGAGGTCATATACAGTTGCGAAGGATTCCCTAATGTTCCTTTGATAGGAAGGAGGGGGTGTGTCAATTACAACCCTTCCTTATTAATCAGGCAGTTTGGGTATGCACCTCAGGAAGCGCCGAAGCCCGAGGAGATACAGGAATCTCTGTATCTTACTGGGGCAATAGAGGAAGAGATGTTGATCAAGCTTGAGAAAGCATGGAAGAACCTGCATAAGAGAGGAAAGTCTTCATGTAGCAAAGGGGGTACTCGAGTTCTTGGTCCGTATGTGGAATGGATTTGTGAACGAGCTACGAAATTCCTTATGCCTTATCCTGCAGTTCAGCCATTATATCCTTCTCCGATGGAGGAGCCCACCACTATAGACATACAGGTATACAAGCAGCTGATGGCGGAGAAAGAAGAGTTAGCAAAGGTTAAAGAAGCTTTAGAGAAAGAGAACGCCCAGCTTCGTCATGAAAAGATTGAAACAGGATATTTTTCCAAGCAACAGGCCGAAACTTTGAAACATCTGAAGACTACTTTATTGGAGTTGACTGAAACCAAGAAGCGTCTGGAGTTAGATGTAGACTCAGTTAGCAGTGTATTGGCTACTAAGAAAAAAGAGCTGGAAAGGGCCTACACGAAGTTAGATAAGTTCAGAGAGCATTGGGACCTTACTATGGCCAAACGCAAAGAACGGGAAGAAGAGCTAAAGATACAGGTTGCTCAGTTGGGAGAACAGGTTAGAGTGAAGACTGAAGAGCTTGAAGAAGAAGCATGCCGTCGATACGAGGCCGAACGCAAACTGATTGATGCCATGAAGAATCTGGAAGATTGTCAGCGCAGAGCAGACACCAAGAGGCCCAAAGCTGAGGATGGTGCCCAGGATAAGGCTTGGGAAGATTTTGTCAGAGATATCCATGGAACGGTCAGGAAAAGGGATCAGTTGATAGAAGGCTTGATTTATCGACCGGATCACGCAGAGACGAAGAAGCTGTTCGAGGATTTCTGCGACCGTACCCGCCCTTGATTTCTCTCTTGTATTCTATGTGTTGAGATCACCACCAGGCATGTTGGTTGGGATCCTCCTTTATCATATCAGTTGTATGGAACATAGTTGTGTAACGCCTTGACGAGACTGTTTTTCCAATATATGAGGGTTTTTCTAAATATTGTCTTTATGGTTTCTCTTGTCTTGCTACCTTGACACTGGAATTGGAGGGGAAATATCCCCAACGCACACATGCACATTAGCATTTTTGCATTGTTGTTTGCATAAATCACATTGCATTACAGGTTTGTGATCCATGTTCCTTATCATTCTTCATCCATATATCCAGGTATTTTCAGGATTACAGAAAAGCGGGTCCACCATTACTCTACCAGAACTAATCACAAGAAGATCATGGACAACGTGCAGAGTGAAATGCAAGAAATGTGTGACAGGATGGCCATGCTCATGCAAACCATGGAGGCCGTCGCCAAAGGACAAGAGCAGCTGCAGACGCTGGTTCAACCGTTAGTCGCACGGGCTGAAAACAACGGGACACCGCATGGTGAAAACATTGCTGCTTCTCCCTGAATTGAGAATCATCAAAGTGCTGATGCTATTCCCGTAACCGGTTTGAATGCTGGAGAAACTGGTCCTGCAGGCGGAGGTGGGAACGCCGGTAATATGAATGCCAATACAGATACTGCTGGGGTATTTGTGGGTAATGTCAACCAGGGTTCCAATGGGGGCGCTGAGAACGTCGGAATGAATGGTAATAATGGTAACCAGGGCTTCAATGGTGTGAACATGGGGTATGGCAACATTGCTGGCACCAAGGTTGGGTTTGGTGACTATGGTTATGGTAATCTTGGATATGGAACTGGTGCATACAACGCTCAAGAGATGGGCAATCTGAGGTACGACCCCAGGTACTTCCAAACGGGTCCAGGCCGTGATGCAGATTATGTTGGATACGATGCAGTACCTCGCTGGGAGGATCGTCAGGAGGATGTGTTCTCTGGTCATAATGAGGGTTATGAAAGAGCTAGGGATGACAACCATCGGATGAGATTGCTAGAAGAGAAAGTGAACGGATTAGCCAGCCAAAATGCTCTTGGGTTGGATATGTCAAATATGGGGCTGGTCCCAGGGTTGAGGGTCCCGCTGAAATTCAAAGCGCCGTCATTTGATAAGTACAAAGGGGATACATGCCCTAGGGTGCATGTGCGCGCGTTTTACAGGCGTATGTCCGCGTATTCTGAGGATGAAAAGATGCTAATGCACTTCTTTCAGGATAGCCTATCAGGGCCATCGCTGGAGTGGTACATGAGCTTGGAGCCTACTCAGATCAGGAGTTGGAAAGAGCTGGCAGAGGCTTTTGTTCGACATTATCAATATAATAGTGATCTCGCCCCCAACCGAGTCCAGCTGCAGAGCATGTCTCAAAAGTCTAGCGAGAGCTTTAAGGAATACGCCCAGAGATGGCGAGATCTGGCTGCTAGGGTACACCCTCCGATGGTGGAGCGCGAAATGATGGATATGTTCATAGGAACTTTTTCTGGAATGTACTATGACCGGTTGCTCAATTTTTCGATGAGTACCTTCTCTGAGTTGATCTTGATAGGGGAGCGCATTGAAAACGGAGTAAAGATTGGCAAAATTCAAGCGGGTGAGTCCGGTTCCGCAGGAGGTAATAAGAAGACGTTTGGTGGCAAAAGGCAGGGTGATACCAACACTATACACAATGCTCGACGGAGAAATAGAGGTCAGAACTGGCATCAGCAATCGCAGGTTGCAAGTGTAACCATTCCAGGGCCTTCTCAGCAGCAGAGACAACAACCTCAGCAGCAGCCAAATAATAATCAGCGCAGATTTCAGAACCCGCGACCGAGGAGAGTATTCGAGGTACCGCCGGTATCATATGCAGAACTCCTTCAAACTTTGTTGAAATTGCAGCTAGTCGAGAAGAGGACCTTAGCACCACCAACCGGCCAGCCACCAGTCGGGTATGATGTTAATGAGCACTGTGACTTCCATTCGGGTGCACCAGGGCACAATATTGAAAATTGCCTAGCTTTCAAGCATAAAGTACAGGATTTGCTTGATAGTACGGCTATTAACTTCGGGAAGGACGGTCCCAATATCACGCAACAGCCAATGCCCAAGCATGGTGGGGCTGGGGCCAATGCAATCCTGGCAGATGATGAGTTGGACTTGATTTCGGAAGTGAGCAAGCTGAAAACCCCTTTGAGTTACGTAAAGCAGCGCTTGTTGAAGGGAAGTGTCTATCCCGGGTGCAGTGAAGAGTGTGCTGACTGTTTGGTTCAACCTGGGGGCTGTGAGAAGTTGAAAAGGGGAGTTCAAGGTTTGATTGATGAAGGAATCTTGCAGTTTGGCAGGTCTGTGGGGCGAGAGAAGTCTGTTGAGACAGAATCTGGAGAAGAGCGCAGTGAGGTTGCTACGATCACCATTCTGTTCAAATCAGTGACGATTTCGGCATCATCGAAAAGGCCGACCATTACTATTACCAAGGCTAAACCAGTCCCTTATGAGAGCACAAAAGCAGTCCGTGGAGCTACGGTGCTGAAGTATATTGCAATGGGGAAAAGATTGACTTGAATGATCCGCCAGCGGGATCCGTAGATAGCATAGTGGGAGCGGGTGGTATAACCCGGAGCAGGAGAATTTTCACTTCACCTGAGGTCGAGGCAAAGAGGCTTGCCAGGGGTAAGAACAAAGTTGTTAAGGGGGAATCTTCGGGGAGTAAGGAGAAAGAACTGATAACCAAAGATGTGGAAGAATTCATGAGATTGATTCGCAAAAGTGACTACAAGATCGTAGATCACCTGCAGCAGACCCCGTCAAAGATCTCCATATTATCGTTGTTGTTGTGTTCTGAGGCGCATAGAAATGCCCTGTTGAAGGTACTTGAGACATCCTTCGTGCCGCAAGAGATTTCAGTTAATCAGCTGGAGGGAGTTATGGCACATGTTAATGCCAGGCATGGTCTGGGATTCACGGATTTTGACCTAACGCCTAGAGAGGGCGTGATCACAATAATGCCTTGCACATCTCTATCGAATGCCAGGGCACTATTTTATCCCATGTGCTGGTGGACACTGGGTCCTCGTTGAATGTGTTACCAAAGAAAGCCCTGTTGAAATTGGATACCCGTGGGTTGTTATGCACACCTAGTGATTTGGTGGTGAGGGCCTTTGACGGAACAAGGAGGTCGGTATTCGGGTCAGTAACGTTACCCATCCAGGTAGGTCCGGAGGTGTTTGATACAGTGTTTTACATCATGGACATCCAGCCTGCATATAGCTGTTTGATCGGGAGACCTTGGATTCATGCCGTTGGGGCAGTAACTTCTACGCTCCATCAGAAGCTGAAGTATATGGTTGAGGGGAGTATTGTGACGGTGTGTGGCAAAGAGGATATCTTAGTCAGTCATTTGTCTTCCTTCAAGTACGTGGAGGTAGATGGGGAGATTCATGAAACACTGTGTCAGGCGTTCGAAGGGGTGAAGGTTAAAGAAGAAGCTCCGGTGAAGAGTGAAGGGCAAGAGGTGGCCGTCTCCTCATATAAAGAAGCCAAGGCGTTGGTGCAAGCAGGAGAGACTCAGAAGTGGGGGCAGATTCCGGACATACCAGTGAAGCAAGATAGGTATGGCTTGGGGTACCGCCCATCTCCCTCACAGAACGCGCCTAAGTACAAGGGACCTGTGGTGTTCACGCCCGGAGGGGTTAGCTTTGAAAGGATTAATGTCGTGTCTGATACGGAGGAAGTGGATAGCGACTGCGACATGGACGCATGGATTCGACCCAGCACGCCGGGGCAAAGCCTATGCAACTGGTCCATCCAGGACGTCATCCAAGTCACCAAACAGTAATGCGTTGTTTTTTTCAATCATTATATGATCACATGCCTTGCCCGGGGCATCGTTGACCTCATCTTAGGGCCTAACTGTTTACCTGTATGTTTGTATGATCAATAAATGACGACGTTTTTTACATTCAAATGTTGTGATCCTTTTCTTTCTGTTTTTTATTTTTCAATAACATGGCAGCGTTGTTATGTATTTCGCTTGTATATCATTTTGAAGCACTTAACCGTTTCCCTCGCAGGATTCATGAATTTTCAGATGACATCGACCAAAGACTTCCTATGACTCGTTTAGACTTCGAGCATCCGATCTTCCAAGCTGAGGAGGAGATTGTTGAGGATAGTGACTTACCAGAAGAGCTGAATCGGTTGTTGAAGCAAGAGGAGAGAGTCATTCTGCCTCACCAGGAAGAGATTGATATTGTCAATTTAGGGTCTGAAGAATGCGTCAGGAATATCCGTATAGGGGCCGCGTTGCAGGATGACATCAAGCAAGAGCTTATTGAGATGATGCGCGAATGCAGTGATATATTTGCTTGGTCCTACGAGGACATGCCGGGTTTGGATACCGATATGGTTGTTCATCGTCTGCCGTTGAGGGACGATTGCCCGCCTGTGAAGCAGAAACTCAGAAGGACTCGTCCTGATATGGCTGTAAAGATAAAGGAAGAAATGCAGAAGCAATAGGATGCTGGATTCCTGGCTGTCACCACTTATCCCACTTGGGTCGCTAATATCGTGCCTGTGCCAAAGAAAGATGGCAAGGTTCAAATGTGTGTTGATTATAGGGATCTAAACAAAGCGAGCCCGAAAGATGATTTCCCGCTGCCGCATATTGACGTGTTAGTTGACAATACGGCTTAGTTTTCGGTATTCTCTTTCATGGATGGATTTTCGGGGTACAACCAGATCAAAATGGCTCCGGAGGATATGGAAAAAACGACCTTTATCACCCCGTGGGGAACCTTCTGTTATAAGGTGATGCCCTTTGGTTTGAAAAATGTTGGGGCAACGTACCAGCGGGCTATGACAACGCTCTTTCACGACATGATGCACAAAGAGATTGAGGTGTATGTCGATGACATGATTGCCAAGTCTCAAACAGAGGAAGAACATCTGGTTAATCTGCTGAAGTTGTTCAAGAGGCTGAGGAAGTTCAGGCTGAGGCTGAACCCTAACAAGTGTACCTTCGCAGTGAGATCCGGGAAGCTACTGGGGTTCATTGTGAGCAAGAAAGGAATCGAGGTCGATCCTGCAAAAATAAAAGCAATACAAGAGATACTAGCACCGAGAACAGAAAAAGAAGTCCGTGGATTCTTAGGGAGATTGAACTACATTGCTAGGTTCATCTCTCACCTAACGACCACGTGTGAACCATTATTTAAACTGTTAAAGAAAGATCAAGCGGTGGTCTGGAACGACAATTGCCAAAGGGCATTTGAAAAGATAAAAGAATACTTGCAGGAACCTCCGGTGTTGATACCCCCAGTAGCGGGACGACCACTGATTATGTATCTGACGGTTCTTGAGAATAGCATGGGTTGTGTTCTCGGTCAACATGACGAGACAGGAAGGAAAGAGCATGCAATTTACTACTTGAGTAAAAAGTTCACGGATTGTGAATCTCGATACTCGATGCTCGAAAAGACGTGTTGTGCATTGGTGTGGGCTGCCAAACGTCTAAGACAGTACATGCTGAACCATACAACCATGCTGATATCGAAGATGGATCCGATCAAGTATGTGTTTGAAAAGCAAGCGCTCTCTGGAAGGATTGCTAGATGGCAAATGGTATTGACAGAATACGATATCCAGTATGTTCCCCAGAAGGCCATTAAGGGAAGTGTTCTGTCCGAATATCTTGCCGAACTGCCAATTGAGGATTATCAGCCTATGAAGTTTGAGTTTCCTGATGAGGACATAATGTACTTGAAGGCTAAAGATTGTGATGAGCCGTTGCCTGGTGAAGGTCCTGAGCGGAGTTCCCAGTGGCAATTGATTTTTGACGGGGCTGTCAATTCGTACGGTAGCGGGATCGGGGCAATCATTACAACTCCCCACGGGTCGCACATCCCGTTTACAGCCAGATTGACTTTTCCAGTGACGAATAACAAAGCCGAGTACGAAGATTGTATTATGGGGTTGGAGGAGGCTATCGATCTGAGGATCAAGAATCTGGACGTATATGGGGATTCAGCATTGGTTGTGAATCAGATTAAGGGAGAGTGGGAGACACGCCAACCTAATCTGGTACCGTACATGAATTATGCGAGAAGGTTGTTACCTTTCTTTGATAAGGTGGAGTTTCATCATGTACCTCGTGCGGAGAATCAAATGGCAGATGCCCTTGCAACATTATCCTCAATGTACAAGGTCAACTACTGGAATGAGGCTCCCAGGATTGTCATATCTCGCCTTGATAGGCCGGCCTTTGTGTTTGCAACTGATGAAGCATCGGACGGTAAACCTTGGTATTTCGACATACAGAATTTCCTGAAGAACAAGGAATATCCGGCTGGGGCATCCAGTCGTGATCAGAAGACTCTAAGGAGATTAGCAGGAAACTTCTATCTGAATCCCGACGGCGTTCTGTATAGAAGGAACCACGATTTGGTACTCCTCCGGTGTGTAGACGAGAAGGAAGCCAATTTACTCATGGAAGAGGTCCATGAAGGAACTTTTGGTACACATGCTAATGGGCATGCTATGACCCGAAAGTTGTTGCGGGTAGGGTATTATTGGTTAACGATGGAAATGGACTGTTTCAAGTTCGCCAAGCGGTGTCACAAGTGCCAGATCTATGCTGATAAGATCCATGTGCCACCCAGTCCACTGAATGTTATGGCTTCTCCGTGGCCTTTCTCCATGTGGGGAATTGATATGATTGGCAAGATTGAGCCTACTGCTTCTAATGGGCATCGCTTCATCCTAGTCGCGATCGATTACTTCACCAAGTGGGTGGAAGCAGCATCTTACGCCAATGTGACGAAGCAGGTGGTGGCCAGATTTATCAAGAAGGATATAATTTGCAGATACGGTATTTCTGAACGGATCATTACTGATAATGGTTCGAACTTGAATAATAAGATGATGAAGGATCTTTGTCGGGAGTTTAAGATCGAGCATCATAATTCATCTCCGTACAGACCCAAGATGAATGGTGTTGTTGAAGCGGCCAACAAGAACATCAAGAAGATTGTTCAGAAGATGGTGGTAACGTATAAGGATTGGCATGAGATGTTTCCGTTTGCTTTGCACGGTTATCGCACGACGGTGCGTACATCAACTGGGGCAACTCCGTTCTCATTGGTGTATGGTATGGAGGCAGTCCTGCCATTGGAGGTTGAGATACCATCTTTGAGGGTTTTGCTTGATGTTCAACTTGATGAGGCTGAATGGGTGAGAAATAGATTGAACCAGCTGAGCTTGATAGACGAGAAGAGACTGGCATCAATTGCACATGGTAGGTTGTATCAGAGCCGGATGAAGAAAGCGTTTGACAAGAAGATTCGACCTCGAAGCTTTCAGACGGGTGATCTTGTGCTGAAGAAGATTCTCCCACCGCAATCGGATCACAGGGGCAAATGGACTCCCAATTATGAAGGTCCATACGTCGTGAGAAAGGTCTTCTCCGGAGGAGCCTTATTGTTATCCACCATGGATGGTGAAGACTTTTCGTCCCCTGTGAACTCGGACGCAGTTAAAAAATACTTTGCTTAAAAATTGACCCGCTGGACAGTAAAAAGAGAGTCCAAGCAAAAATGGGGCATCCCGGCGAACCAAAAAACAGAATAAAAAGGTTCGGGCAAAAGTTAGGGATAAAATGGAAAAAATGTACACCCGCAAAGTTGAAAACCTACACTGGGCGGCTTCGGCAAAAAGGGGTATCCCGGTGAATTGAAAACCCGCAAAGGGCGATTCACGCAAAAGTTAGGGATTTGAGAAGCAAATGACTGCGGTCCAAGTTTGATTGTTCAGTGGTTTGGGAGCATCCGGGGGTCGACTATCCAAAGCAATCTCTTCCGAAGACAGAGATCAGGAAAGCGTCAGAGTCCGGCGAGTCATAGGAGGACCAACTCATGGTGTTCGTCTGTAACACGTTGCCGACATGTGTACAAATTTTATTCTGTATCTTTGTACATTTCTGCATTTTGTTTATGTGTGACTACCTCTTTTCAGGAGTTACATCTGATGTACGAATCTTGCCTATTTTCAGGCCGTTATCAATAAAGTGTGTTATTTAGTGTAGTGTGTGACTTTGGTTTTAACTTTTACAGTTTTGTTTGTAAAAAACGCCGATGTTTTTGATAAAACTTACATATGTGTAAACAGGCGGGCCTCGGCCGATGATTGTTAAAACCGGAAATTACCTGAATGGTTGTCATGGGTGATTACCAAGATGTTTCTTTTTGCATAGATTGTCTTGTGTTTGCTTGTTGACTTTTGCAGGTCTTCAAAAGCTCGCAAAGTTCCCCGCCAGAGTCCATGGCAGGCTAGTACCCTCTCCAAGGGATGAATGTTGTGTCTTTCCTCAGTGAAGTCGCCCCAGGCAAAATTTGAATGTTGTCTCCCCAGGAGAGTGGAGATTGCATCAAAGGGAAAGATCAATGTATCTTCAGTAGTTCAGAATTGGCTTATCAAGCAGAGCAGAGTCCTCCTGAGCGAGGGTCGAGACGAATATGATTAACTCGCCCCAAAGAATTTTTGGTGTAGTGCGAATCAGAGCACACCGATCAATCCCCAGCTCAGTGATAGCAGGATGAACTCTCCCCACAGGGCGTAATCAGAGTGTTGATACCTTTTGAAAACAGTTTCCAGGATTGCTTTTCTCTTTCCCCAACAGGTTGTTCCTTCCTCGTCAGGACGATCATCTTCAACAGAGTTTGAAGTTTTGAGTTTGTGAGCTACTTTCTCAGCAGGATGGTTATCCCCAAAGGAGTTAGTTCATCTTTCCAGCATTTATATTGTCGGAAGTGTTCCGGTAGTATTCCGGTTATCCCCAGCGGATTCAATTTGTCTTCAGCATTTATTTTGCTGAAATAATCCTTTGCATAAGCATGCATCATAAGCACTTGCATTTTACACGAATACGTAGCATTTCCATGCAGTATGGAAGCATTACGGCATTATCAAACATGTGCATTTGGAAGCGTAAGCAGGATTGATTACTCGTCCAGCCTCAGGTATTTTCTCTATCGGTAAGTGAGATCGTGGTTTGCAGAGATGTGCATATGTTTTGTTTGTGACACAGGACGCGCAGTGATCGTGTTTTCTCCTGTCAAGAGAGTTGTGGCGCAAGGCACGCAGTGATCGTGGTCATCGTTATGTTATGGGGTTTTTGAGGAAGAAGTACGCAGTGATCGTATTCGTCCTATATGTTTTGTTTGTGGTGTAAAGCGCGCAGTGATCGTGTTTCCTCCTGTCAAGAGGATTGTGGTGTAAAGTATGTAGTGATCGTATTCATCCTGTGGTTTTGTTTGTAACACCGAGGCGCGTAGTGATCGTGTTTCCTCCGGTCAAGAGGGTTGTTGCGCTAGACACACAGTGGTCATGTTCGTCATGTCATATTCCCCTAGCCGAGTTTGCTTGGTCAAGCACCTTTTCCCCCCCAGTTGAGTCCTTCTCAGGATGCTGTGGTGTCAGCATTAGAATATGGTAATGCAGATTTTTTGGAAGTTACCCGTAGTTTCCCCAGCAGAGTTATATTCCCCAGCAGGGTGTTACTTCAACAAGGTGCTTGGTTAAGTTCCCAAATTCCCCAGCGGAGTGTTTTCAGGATACCTATTGCCATAATAGGTATTTGACGGCTGTCGTCAGAATTGTCCTCTCAGAGTTGCTTGGTTAAGTTTCTCGTGTCCCCGCAGGGCTGCTCGTTCAGGTATGAACGGAAGGTTGGTAAGTGAAATCAACATTTTCTCGCTGTTTAGTGGATGCTCGTTCAGGTACGAACGAAAGGTTGGTAAGTGAAATCAACATTTTCTCGCTGTTTAGTGGATGCTCGTTCAGGTACGAACGGAAGGTTGGTAAGTGAAATCAACATTTTCTCGCTGTTTAGTGGATGCTCGTTTAGGTACGAACGGAAGGTTGGTAAGTGAAATCAACATGTTCTCGCTGTTTAGTGGATGCTCGTTCAGGTACGAACGGAAGGTTGGTAAGTGAAATCAACAATTTTCTCGCTGTTTGGCGTTTGCTCGTTCAGGTTCGAGCGAAAGGTTGATAAGTGAAATCAACATTGTCTCGTTTGGTTAAGCGTTTGCTCGTTTCTTCAGGATACGAAAGGTTGATAAGAGAAATCAACAATTTCTCACTGGTCAGTGTATGCTCGCTTCTTCGGAATGGGATGGTCTATGGACAATATCAGATTATTTCATAAACAGGTTGATGGATATGTGCTTAGTTGTCGCTGTGGCAACGAAAATCAGTTCCCTGGTTAATTCTCCCCAAGCAGTGGTGTGCGCAATTTATTTTTGCGGTTGGCAAATTTCAGGGTTTATCGGTATTCAACCGTCTCGTACCTCGATTATCTGAAGGTCGTTCGCTCTTCATCCAGTCGAGTCCAATCCGTTTGAATAGGGGCAGCTGTTGCACCCTAATATTTGACCAACCGGTTCTCCTATTTGGTTCGTGGTTTAAATTCGTATTCGCATATCAGATGCATGACATTTGTGCACAGACAGAGGATGTCAGGGTTACAGCTTGGTTTTCATCTATCGGATATTTCAGATTCAGTCTAGATAATCAGGGTTTTATTTTCGGGAAATTGTGCGCTTCTCGGTGTTTTCAGCTTACATGGTGGTTTTTGGGATATTCTGATGCCCGGGGTTTACTGTTTGCTTCGATCTGGTCTCGCGCTCTCTTTTATGTTGGTTATTTGCCTTTGTTTGCATTTTTTTGGATTTAATAGCCTTTTGTGGATTTTAAATAGGTTTTATAGATTTTCTAGAATTTAAATAGATTTTTTTTTATATTTTTAATAGTTTTAAGTCTTTTTTAGAATTTATAAATTGTTTTTAAATGGATTTAGAATAAACCTTCTTTTTTAAATATTAAGTCATTTTGTAGATAATAGTTTAATAGAACATTTTCTTTAGGTTTTTAAATAGAAATTATTGGAGTTTTTCTTCTATTTTTTTAATAGATATTAATAGTTAAATATATTTTTTAGAATAAATCATTGTATTTTTTAGATATTAAATAGAACTTTAATAGATTGTTTAGTTTTATTAGGAATTAATAGAGGGTAATAGTTTTTTAGATTTAATTAGAATTTGATAGAGATTAATTAGATCTTAATCATTTAGTAGATTTTAATTAGAGTTTATCAGGATTAATTAGATTAGATTTGTTTTCATTTAGATTTAATTACTGTTTTTAATTTTCGTTTAAGTCTTAATTTCAGTTTTAAGTCTTAGTTAGTTTTAATTCAGTATTAGTTAGGTTTAGTTAACTAGTTAATTAGGTGATATTTGGTCCTAATTGTCCATTAATCCAATCTTTTTTTCAGATTTTTAATCCAATTTCGTGGGCCCAGGGTTTTTTTGAGGCCCATTCTTTCAGTCCATTGTTTTTTGTCCACCGTTTTGTCCAGCCACGTGGCCGCCTATAAAGGGCCCCACGCGTCTCATTCTGAAGCTCCCCCGTTCTGACACCTCATCAGCCCCATTCACTCTCTCTCCAGCACACGTGTGCTGCATGCAAGTTCTCTCCATGCCACCTGTCTTCTCCTCATCCTCGCCGGAACACCCTACCGCCGGGCATGCAAACGCCTTCCTCCACCGCAACGGTCACCGGAAGCCGGTAATCTCGCCGGAATCTGCAAATTTCCCAGCAATCCCAGTTTCATCCAATCTTCATCTTCTACCTCCATCAACTTCCTCACCGGAGCCACCGTCAAACTCGCTGGAAGCTTCATCAAGATCTTAGTTTCTTCCAGATCGTCGCAAATCACCAGAACTCATCTCGTTACACTGATCTCCTCCGATCGTCATCATTAATCTTCTCAGATCCAAGCTCCGATCGCCAATAACCATGAAGATCCTCCAAATCTTCCTCGAGTTCATCCGTGATTTCCAGATCTTCATCCATTAGGTCATCTTCATCATCTCCATAGTTCAGAATCTCCAGATCTTTGACGTTTCCTTCATTTGTTGAGGATCTCGTTTCGTTTTCTTCCAAGAACATCAACCAAGCCACAAGAACTTCAGTTTGTTTGAAACGCTCAAGAACATCCTTGCATGTCTCGCTTCGGTGAGCTGTTCTTCCAAGTTTCTTCAAGACGTTCATCTCCGTTTGTATACCTCCATTGAGCTTCAACAATAACCTCTTCAAAGAGCTTCAAATCCTGATTCGTCTTTCCAGGTTCCATTTTCTTCTCCTTCCGCTCTTTGCATGTGTGTCTTAGATGTATGATTAGTCTTTTAGGAGAAATGTTTTGGTTATGGTGTTTAGCTGAGTTTTGAGGTTTGAGTGGTGATGACGGTGTTCTCGAAGGTTTGTTGTTGATGGTATTGAACTGAGAACGAAGGTGATTGAGTTTGGTTTGAGAGGTTTCAGGGAATTGTTTGATAGAGTTTTTGAGAGAGAAAAAGCTCGTGAGGCAAGAACGGCGCTAGGGTTTGGCTTCATGAACAGTGAACGAGATTTTGGGGGAGAAGAGTGGTTTTGTTAATTGGTATTTGGGTTAGGGTTTAGATTGGGTTAGGCCCAAGTCTGAATTGCTGCGAATCACCCCCTCATTACTCGTGCCCCCCCCCTGATTGTGAGAATGCTGGAATGTGGATTGGGCTTAGGCCCCAATTGCTGTGCGCACCCTCCATGTTTAGCCCATGTTGAGAAACAACTGAGGCGTCTTGCTATTCGCCCCCCTGGTTTTATTTTCTTTTTAATTTCTTTGTTTTTATCCATGTTAGAAAATATGTCATAAAAAATAGTAGGATGATCCAATTAATTCCCTTCTTTTTTCTGTAGATTCATAATTCAACTTAGAATTTTATGGTGCAAAAATATTGATTTGATCATGCATTTTCATTTTTATTGCATTTTTTGCATTTTAATTGGTTTGGAATATTGATTTGTGATGTGTCTGCCTTGCTGATTTTAGTTCTCTCATTTGGTAATGAATTTTGCTTTAGTTTTTTAGTATGTTGCACTAGACTGATGCATGATCCCCATAGATTTTTTATAGATTTTTTAGAAATTGATTGATGTTGTTTTAGGGTTATAAAGTAGAGACCTCATAACTTACTGGTTAACCCTTGACCATTCATATGTTAGAGATTGTTTAGTATCCTTAGAAGTTGACTTAGGCTTTGAGATTTGATCTTGGGATCATAGAGCCATGTAGGTTTCCCCTAGATTTTTGGTAGATTTTTATAGAGTTGTTTTGCTATTTTTGCTTGAGCTTGAGAATAGGAGAAGTCTTGAGGGCTTCTGACTTTGAAGTTCAACTGTGGTTGAACTTTAGAGATAGTTTCTTTTGGTTTGAGGGCCTGTGGTTTCTTCTTGAAGTTGGAGGCTGGTTGAAGTCTAGGAGCTTGCTCTCTTTCTGTGAGGTTTGAGATCCTGAAGTTTGAGGGAAATTTATGGTACTTTCCTGAGGAAGGCACTATAGATGCCTTTCATTCTTTCTTCTCGCCTCTTTCTTAAGTATCCAATGATGTTGGAGCCTTCATGTGAGTTTAGTTTCTCCTGAGGAGGAATGTAAACAGATCACAGTTGTTGAGCCACATGGGATATGATTCCTAAGTGGAAGCCCCCTAGTATTTTCCAGAGGAAGGCATTATGGGTCTGTTCACTTAGTTCCCTTAGTTCATGTAGGATTTCTCAAGTATCCAATGTTGTTGGAGCCTTCATGTGAGTTTAGTTTCTCCTGAGGAGGAATGTAAACCGATCACAGTTGTTGAGCCACATGGGATATGATTCCTAAGTGGAAGCCCCCTAGTATTTTCCAGAGGAAGGCACTATGGGTCTGTTCACTTAGTTCCCTTAGTTCATGTAGGATTTCTTAAGTATCCAATGATGTTGGAGCCTTCATGTGAGTTTAGTTTCTCCTGAGGAGGAATGTAAACCATTCACAGTTGTTGAGCCGCATGGGATATGATTCCTAAGTAGGAGCCTCCTAGTACTTTCCTGAGGAAGGCACTATGAGTCTGCCTACTTAGCTCCCTTTCTTTGGTAGGCTTGTCTTGAAGCTTGAAGACTGGGATTGATTTCTCTTATATAGGAGTTTGCTTTAGGGGTTTGATTAAGAGTTTTGATTAGGGGCTTGATTAGGGGCTTTTGCTCAGGGGTTTGATTAGGGGCTTTGTTCATAGGTTTGTTTTAGGGTTGTTCAGGGTCCTGCTCAGGGGTAGTTTCTTGCTTTTAGATTTGAGTTTGCCAGGCTGGTTAGCCTTCTCTTTGTGTTGATTGACTTGTGTGGTGCTGTGCTGCATTAGGCTTAGGGGTTCATCTAGATATTTCTGAGATAGGTGCATCTTAGAAATAAGCCTGCTTGTGTGCATGAGAAGTTGAGGTGGTCCTCCTTCTACTTGATTGTTATTGAGTGGCTTTGCTTGTTGGTATTTGGTAGAGCTGAGCTCCCTTACCTCTGTGGTGTGTGGCCTTTGTGCCTTGATTGTTTGGTTGTTGCATTCATGCATATTTCCAGTATTTCTTTACTTTGCAGTATTTCCTGTTTGCTGTTTAGTTCTGTTGCAATGATCCCTTAGGAGCTCTAACTTCTCTACTGTGGAGGGGTTATGATAGACATTAGGTTGGTTAACCAGGCATGATAACATTAGGTAGATTCCCCTTTTCAACCATAGTTTTAGGGTGTCTCTTTCCTTTCTCAAAACAACAGAAAAACACTTAATAAAGGATAAAACAAAAGTGAATTCATTTCTTCCGTCAAAAGATTTGAACAAACATCAAAACCTTTTTGTCCTCCTGGACTGTGAAAACCCTTGGTTAAGGTGCATTTTCCCATAAAAAACACTTGAACAGCTTGTGTCGTGCGTAGCCCGAACTACGTTTGCTTTGATCTTCCATGCCGTGTGGAAGTACGTAGGCACAGGACGCGATGTCCTGGCGAGCAACCTTTCCCCCCGTCTAGACGTAGGTAGTCGAACTACGTTGACTCTGACTTTCCCATTGCACGAGGGAATATGTAGGCCCAGAACAGCGTATGTTCTGTCGAGTCCTGTCCTTTTCTTTTCTTTTCAGACTGACCACTAGCGTAGATAGATAAACACACCTTTTCCTTATAAACACTAAGCGTGGATCCCGTCGAGTACGACGGACGTGAGGGGTGCTAATACCTTCCCCTTGCGTAACCGACTCCCGAATCCAGGTTTTGGTTGCAATGACCATACCTTTCCCGTTTTTGCGAGGTTTACTTCGAGCGTTTCCTTTCCCTCCGTTGGGATAAATAACGCACGGTGGCGACTCTTCTGTCATGCCGGCGCCGATTTTCGCAGTAGCGACAACAACCTTCAAGGATAGGAAACTTCATGCTCCAAGCTCCATCCTTTGTCTCCAATCATCTCCAATGTCTTCATGAGCTCCAACAAGCAAAACTCAAGCCCCAAGCCCAATTAGAATAGCCCAAACCAAGCAAACAAGCCAAATGCCTAAGGGGGAAACACACAAACATCAACCAATTTGCAAAAAGCAAAGAAAATAGTAATACTCATCATAAAATCCTAGATTAATTTCTAAGGGAACCGAACTATATACCCTATACCCCACATAAACCCCAAGGCCTAAATCTAACCCTAAGCCTCCAAACTATGCCCTAAACTACACCTAAGTATTGTAAAACCCTAATCCTAGCACCCTAAAGTTCATTACTCAAAACTAACCTAAATTTTATTCACAAAAATGTGATAAAATTTCTAAGGGTATATGCTTGCCTAACCTAATCAACCTCACAAGAATCAATCAAAAATCATGCACCAATCTTTCATACTAAATTCAGAAAAATAAGGTATCAAACAAATGCAAAATAAAATCAATAAAATTGTAAAATATACCAAAAAATATAAAATGCATGAATTAATGTTTTTATTGTTTCATTAAATTCTAGAAACCCTAAGGAAAACAAGGAAAAAATCCTCACCCTAAAATGATCTTTTTTCAATTTATTAAGAATTTTTTATTAACTATGTCAAAACCATAAAAATGATGAGAAAATAAAATGAAAATGGGAAATGGTCGTGACAAATAGCAATTGGAATCGGTTCAATATCAGAGATGGGCCTAGAGGGGGTGCGTATAGGAAGCGTGCACTAGGGCCAACACCAGTTCAGAAATCAATTGAAAAAACAAAGAAAAATGGAAAATTCTTGGTGTGAATAGCAACTAAATCCTGTGTGTTTTCGAATGGGCCTCCAAGCTGGGGTGCGGTTAGTAACAAAATCCTGAAGCCCATCCAAGTACATTAAATGAAACGGAGCGTTTAGCTCCTCTCAGAATCCTTCACAACGTGGCATGCGATCTGGGCCGTTGGATGATTAGCTCGGTCAAAAGTCTTGCTGGATCCTATGGTCCTCATATCATCTTCTACCTTTGAATTTTGAAGGGAGAAAGAAGCCATGGCTGAACAGAGCTCCACCATCTTCTTCTCCAAGCCTCAGCTCCACTAATCCTCACCGAAATTCAACCCTAATAACCTTATCTGGCTCGTTTTTCCACAAGGAAATCACTCATGCTATCCATTGACATTGAATCACTCTCCTTCTCAAAACACGATGACCACACCAGCAAATGCTCATGATCCAAACTCCATCAATCCTAAAATTGATAAGCCTAGACTCATCACCATGCCACACTGAGTCAATTCCACTATCTAACTAAGTTTAAACCTCCAAGAACTGCAAGATACGATCCTCACAAGAACTCTGGTCCATCCTAATTTGGTCTCTAAATCTTGAAATTAGTTACCAGAATCCACCTAGCCATGATCTACAATGAATATCACCATCTAAAACCTAAGGAATCTTCATGGATCGAGCCATAGAATGAAGTTTACATACCTGCAAATCTTAGATGAACAGAGCAAGCAAATCTTCAAATCAAGCTCCAAGATCTTCCAGACACGTTCTATGATCAATCACCAAGCTTCTGTATGCAACAAATTGGATTGAAACCTCTTGAATCCTTGAATCCGATTTTGACTTGCAGGCTATGAACTCAATGTGCTCTCTCACGATTTTGCAATGATCTTGCCTTGAATTGTATCTGGAATCACTCACCAACACCAAAGGAAGTTGTTGAAATCAAGAATTTGGATTGAAGTGGATCAAATGGCTGTAACCGATTCTGTTTTGCAAATTGAAAATTCAGAAATCAATCTCTCCAATCTCTCTCAATTTCCACCAACCAATGCCTTGAACCTCTTCTAATATTTATATAGAAGGTGTATGAATGATCTAGAAACTTCTGGATTGATCCAATGAGAAGTTCCATATCTCTTGCATTTGAAAATGTCATGAGAAGTTCATACATGGCAGCTGAGTTCTAAGCTTGTATTTGCACCTCATTCTGATCCAATTTCTCCTTAGATGACATATTGAAGGGATTAGCAAGGGTTAAGGCCTTGGTCATGCACTAAAGAGTGGTTTTGCATATGTGACTTATAATGTAAGTAACCACTTTACAAAGGAAGTCATGGAATTATCCCTCAACTCAAAAATGTGGCAATGTCATTGTTTTCAAAATGTGTTTTCCAATCAATTTGGTATGTCATATGGCTTGGTTTGGACCTATAGCTCAAAAACCTCAATTTTCCTCTTTGGTTCATTTAAAATTCACCCTTAATTTAGGCCATTTTTGCAATTTTGTGATACAAGCCCTTCCAAGCTCTCATGACTACTTTCCTAGCCCAAAAACATAATTTTAAGCACATCTCATGTTGAACATTTTTCCATTTGAGGAGTGGAAGATAGAGATTTTGACCTATGTTGAAAAATGACCTATAATCATCAATACCCAAAATACCCCTGGATTGCCAAGACCATAACTTGAGCTCCACAAATCTTCTTGAGGACTTATAGTACTCAAATTAAATCTAAGATCAATCCCTACAATTCTTATGTTGGCCAAGAATCAATTTGAAAATTCCTTGATGGGCAAAAGTTGCTTTGAAGTCAAGTGACTTTCACAGATAAATTTCAATGTCCTCTGGGGACCCATAACTTGCAAGAACCATAACATGAGTTCTACAAATCTTCTTGAAGACTTCTAGTACTCAAATTAAAGCTATTGAGAAGCTCTACAAGTTTCATGTTGGCCAAGAATCCATTTGAAACTTGAATTTTGACTTATCTGGCTTGGAAGTTAGGCCTAAATTAGGGGATTTTACACTGAAACCCTAATTTGGCAACTCCTCCTACTCTTGATTCTCTTGAGCTTGATCTTGACTCATCCATACACATACTTCAACATATCAATTCATGAATCCCACAACCTCCAATTAAGCCTTGATGCTCTTCAATCACTCAGTTGACCTAGGGTTGACCTAGGGTTGACCCAGATGAAACCCTAGTTGACTGCACTTCAACTGTGGTTCTTGTACTTGAATCAATGACTTGTCTCATCTTCAATATGCTTTGTACACATTCCATTCCCTCAATTCATAGCTCATACCCCCATTGATGACCCTCAATACACCTCAGATTAGGAGAGAAGTCCACTAGTTGACCCTCAAACTTCTCAAAGCCTCAAACCTTTCTTGATGACTTGGATGGTCTTAAGCTTGAATAAAAACCCTTGATGTGCTTCTTTAGATAAGAATGGAACTTGATCCCTTGTTGGATGTCTTGCTATGCTATGCTATGCAAATGATTGGATTATGCACATGATGTATCTATGCAAATGATAATGCAATTAAAACATAAATCAGGTGAAATAGGTTGAGAAAATTTTAGGGTGCAACAATAACAATCTTCCATGATGAACAGAATTCTTTTAAACCAGCCGAGGAGGAGGTCCTGGCTTAAACGCAGGAATCGCTGCTGGTCGTATCTAGTTGGTCAGAGGCGACAACAGGCTTTCACGGCCTGAGAACTGTGTAATATTGTCGGATTACCTCTAGAGTTCTTCAATCGTTTTGTCAAATTGTTTTTTCTTTTAAAACAAAATTTAAATTTTTCAAAACACTTTGCTTTTCGAAAAAATCCTTATTAACAAATAATTGAAATTGCATAACAAAAACAGGAGATCATAACAATGATTGGCCAAAATCTGATTTCATTGATAGGCGAGAACTTTACAAAGGGCAAAGCCTCGGGAATTTTATACATTTGGAAAAACGGAAAACAGAAAGGGTTACAGAATCCCATAATAATCTGGTCCTCCTAACTATCCGTTCGTTTGCTCCGCTGCTTCTGACGAGAACGATAGACATTGATCTTTCTTCTAACACCTTGCACAAGACTTTGCCCCGGCGTTTGTCAGCTTTTAACCCTTGGACTCCTGTCTTACCGAAGCACTTGCGTCACCTTTCTCGGTTTTCTGCTTTAGGCATAGTACTTTCTCACTGCATCTGAGTTGATAGGGTACTTAAGTTGTTCACCATCCATGGTCTCAAGAATTAGAGAACCTCCGGAGAAGACGGTTTTTACAACGAAGGGGCCATCGTAATTGGGCATCTACTTGCCGCGTATATCCTTTTGTGTTGGTAAGTTTTTTCTTAGCACAAGCTCTCCTTCCCTATACTCTTTGGGACGAACCTTCTTGTTGAATGCTCTTATCATCCTTTATTGATAGATCTGACTATGACACATGGCCGTCATTCTTTTCTCATCAATGAGGTTCAATGAGTCAAACCTTTCTTTTATCCTTTTGTCTTCCTCAAGCTTGGCTTCCATCAATATCTTTAGAGAAGGTATTTTGACTTTAATGGGCAGCACGGCGTCCATCCCATATACTAAGGAAAAAGGAGTTGCCCCTGTTGAAGTTCGCACTGATGTTCGGTATCCATATAGAGCAAATGGTAACATCTCGTGCCAATCCTTGTAGGTTATGACCATCTCATGTACTATTTTCTTGATATTTTTGTTTGCAGCTTCGACTGCGCCATTCATCTTGGGTCTGTAAGGAGATGAATTTTGATGCTTGATCTTGAAGTCGTCACAAAGTTCCTTCATCGTTTTGTTGTTTAGATTCGACCCGTTGTCAGTAATGATCTGATTAGGAATACCATATCGACAAATGATTTCCTTTTTGATGAAGCGGGCAACCACTTGTTTCGTCACGTTTGCATACGATGCTGCTTCTACCCATTTGGTGAAGTAATCAATTGCAACAAGGATGAAGTGATGGTCGTTGGAAGCTTTTGGCTCTATTGCCCCAATCATGTATATGCCCCACATTGCGAAAGGCCATGGTGATGTCATCACATTGAGAGGATGTGGAGGGACATGCACTTTGTCAGCATAGACTTGGCATTTATGGCATTTTCGAGCGAAGAGGATGCAGTCTATCTCCAGAGTTAACCAAAAGTAACCCGCTCTTAAGATCTTCTTAGCCATGGCGTGGCCATTGGCATGGGTACCGAATGTTCCTTCGTGCACTTCAGTCATTATGAGCCTTGCTTCTTTTTCATTGACACATCGAAGTAAAACCATGTCGTGGTTTCTCTTGTACAAGGTGCCATTGCTGATGAAGAACTTAGCTGACAATCTTCGTATGGCTCTTTTGTCAATTCTGGATGCGCCAGCTGGATATTCCTGATTTTGAAGAAAGTTCTTGATGTCGTGGAACCTCGGTTTCTCATCAGTTTCTTCATCTATTGTCATAACATATGCGGGCACTGTCCTTCTCTCAATGCGAATCAGAGGCGCCTCGTTAACAAACTGGACCTTCCACATTGATGCCATCATGGCTAATGCATCAGCAATGTGATTTTCCGCTCTCGGTACATGCTTGAAGGTAATCTCGTCAAAATATTCGGCCATCTCTAAGATATGAGTTTTGTAAGGGATCAACTTTTCATCTCTGGTTTCCCATTCTCCTTTGAGCTGATAGATCACCAAAGCAGAATCGCCGATTACTTCCAAGATTTTGATGCGAAGATCAATAGCAGCTTCCAATCCTAAGATACAGGCTTCATACTCGGCTATGTTATTCGTGCACGAGAAATAAAGTCGGGCTGTGACGACAGTATATCCTCCGGTTGGATTTTTCAAAACAGCTCCAACACCATGTCCGTTTTTGTTTGACGCTCAATCGAACATCATTTCCCATCGGGATCCAGGCTCAGGACCTTCTTCAGGACCAGGTTCTGGTTTCATGCGCTGAATGTACATCACATCTTCATCAGGAAACTCAAACTTGAGTGGTTGATAATCTTCCATGGGATGCTCTGCGAGGTGTTCTGACAAGACACTTCCCTTGATAGACTTTTGAGCAACATACTAAATATCATACTCTGATAAGAGCATATGCCATATGGCCAATCTTCCCGTTTGAGCTGGTTTTTCAAAGATGTACTTGATGGGGTCCATCTTAGAAATTAGCATTGTGGTGTGGCAGATCATATACTGTCTTAGGCACTTGGCAGCCCATGCTAAGGCACAACAGGCTTTCTCTAGGGGAGAGTAACGACTCTCGCAGTCGGTGAACTTCTTGCTCAGATAGTAAATTGCATGCTATTTATTTCCCGACTCATCAGTCTGGCCCAAGACGCAACCCATTAAATCTTCTAGTACTGTCATATACATGAACAATGGTCTTCCAGGCACACGAGGGATCAACACCGGAGGTTCTTGTAAATACTGCTTGATTTTCTCAAATGCGGACTGGCAGTTTTTGTTCCATACCACCGTCTGATCTTTTCGTAACAACTTGAAGATCGGCGTGCAGGTAGGAGTTAGATTGGAGATGAACCTGGAGATGTAATTCAAGCGTCTGAGGAAACCTCTGACCTGTTTCTCTGTTTTAGGAGCAGGCATCTCTTGGATTGCTCTAACCTTGTCGGGGTCTACTTCAATTCCTCGTTGACTAACGATGAAGCCGAGTAATTTGCCTGAGCAAACCCCGAAGGTGCATTTTGCTGGATTTAACCTTACTTGATACTTTCAGAGTCTCTCAAATAGCTTCAACAGATGATCCAAATAGTGTTCTTCGCTTTGAGAATTTGCGATCATGTCATCCACATATACTTCAATTTCTTTGTGCATCATATCGTGGAAGAGTGTGACCATGGCCCTCTGATATGTTGCCCCTGCATTCTTCAAACCGAAAGGCATGACCTTATAACAATAGGTGCCCTAGGGTGTGATGAAGGTTGCCTTCTCCATGTCGGCCAGGTCCATTTTTATCTGATTATAACCAGAAAATCCGTCCATGAATGAGAATACTGCGAAACTAGCTGTATTATCCACCAAAGTGTCGATATGTGGTAGAGGGAAATCGTCCTTCGGACTTGCTTTGTTTAGATCCCTGTAATCGACGCACATTCTGACTTTGCCATCCTTCTTTGGGACCGGCACGATGTTTGCCACCCACTCTGGGTATTTGGATACTGCTAAGAAGCCCGCATCAATCTGCTTCTTGACTTCATCTCAGATCTTAAGAGCCATGTCTGGTCCTGATCTGCGAAGTTTTTGCTTGACCGGAGGACACTCTGGCTTCAGGGGGAGCTTGTGCATAACAATGTCGGTATCCAACCCTGGCATGTCTTGATAAGACCAAGCGAATATGTTGACGTAATCTCTGAGGAGTGCTATCATCCTGCTTTTGACCTCTGGCCCCAATGACGCCCCGATCTTGACTTCTCTTTTTTCCTCTTCAGATCCCAAGTTGATGACCTCAATCTGCTCTTTGTACGGCTGGAGATAGGCATCTTCGTACTCAGTCATCCTCTTCAACTCTTCTAGGACTTCTAATTCTTCATCATTCTCTTCTTCAGCTTGGAAGACAGATGAACCACTAGTAGAAGGAACCGAAGGATCACGGGATTCTGTGGGTAATGGATGTATTCTGCGTGTTTTATTTTTGGGAATAATTAGACACACACACACAGACATGCAGATGAAGGGTTGCTTTTACTTTTTTCAAAAAGAGTTTCCATTTTTCCTTTTAACAAAAAGAGTAAAATGATAAGCAATAAATAAACAAGAGTTTTAACAAAAGCACTTTTCATTCATAGATTTTTCAAATCGCAAAGTGGCCCATACAAAATAATTCGCAGGCCTTGGGTGAGACCAAGAACTTTAAAGAAAACACAAAGCTAACAAGCAAAATGAATTACTCTAAAGGTAAAAAGATAGGAATTTCCACAGCCTCCTAGTTGTGTAAAGCTGCTCCTCCCCGAGTTATCAGATAATCTAGATTGCAATCCTCATCCTCAGCAATGATAGTGTTGATTTGTATTCCGCCACTGGTAAATATTTCTTTCAAAGACTTCTTCCTCATGACGCTATCTTCCGGCTCACCTTCTACAGTTGGTTTGTAACCCAACCCTTGTCGATCGTTCTTCGCCCGAGCGTTGACTTCAATGACCTCTCCCCATCCTAACGGGATTCCAGCTTTTAGTGCAGCTTTGACACTCTAAACAGATGTGAAGGATGGACCGCGAGTTATGTCAGATTTGTCGACCAGAACAGCGTGGGCTATCTCTAGCGCTTGAAAGGCTGTTTCGAGGGAATCTTCGTCAGCTTCGATGTATCGAAATGAGGATAGGTTGCTCACCATTAGATTCTCTTCTCCGTGAACGGTAACCAACTGATCATCCACAACAAACTTCATCTTCTGATGGAGGGTAGAGGTTACAACGCCCGCTGCATGTATTCATGGCCTTCCCAGTAGACAGCTGTAAACCGAATTGATGTCCATCACTTGAAAAGTGACTTCAAAGATTTGCGGTCCTATCATGATAGGAAGATCAACCTCCCCTATTACATCTCTTCTGGATCCGTCAAATGCCTTCACCACGAGAGATGTTGGCCTCATATTAGCACCTTGGTAAGCCAGCTTGGCTAGTGTCCTCTTCGGCATCACATTGAGCGTGGAACATGTATCAACAAGCACCCTGGACAATGTATCTTCTTTGCATTTAATCAACACATGCAGAGCACGATTGTGCTTGCATTTTCAGCTGTTAGATCGTTGTTATCAAAGCTTAGAGTGTTGCAGGCCGTGATGTTCGCCACAATGGAGTCAAACTGCCCCACTGTAATGTCCTTGGTCACATGGGCTTGCGTCAGGATTTTTAGCAAAGCCTGACGATGCGCTGGGGAGCTTAAGAGTAATGACATGACTGATATCTTAGATGGCGTCTAGTTCAGTTGGTCTACCACCCGGTAGTCACTTCGTCGGATGATTCGCATAAACTCTTCTTCATCATTTTTGAGGCTCTCTTTTCCTTTGACCAAAGGCTCCTTAGTGACGACTTCCTCTGGAATGGATTTTTGAGAAACAACAGCTTTTGGAATGGGAACCGCATTATTCGCCCGTGGTTGGTATACGCGACCGCTCCGGGTCATCTTAGTCCCACCGGAGATATTGGCTACATTTGCTGGCTTCCTTTCTTTGAAAATTCCTTCACACCATGGATGGTCCTGTTTTGGTGTTATGGCCCTTGGGTGAGGTCTAAATCCTCCCCTTGGTTCGAATCTGGCTTGCCCTCTCCCAAATTTCAGGGGTGCATCGTCGCGGAACACTGGTCGGACGTTTTGGTTATTATTGTTGTTATTTCTGAAAACAACCCTTTTGCTAGGCTCTTCAGGCATATTAAACACGGGTTCAATGACCGCTATATCTTCCTCTTTCTTTCTGCGAGCAATCTCTATCATCCCTTGCTCGAGCATTGCTCGAATGTCTTTTTGCACAAGGTCACAACCTTGTGGGTTCAACATGCATTGTTCGCAATCTTCATGAGATGTTGTAAGTGCCCATGCTTGAGCAAGACGTTTGTGTAGTTCCACCAACGGTACCTTGATCTCGTCAATGGTAGTAACTGTCTTAGCTTTAGACCCTTCCCCTTCTTCAGTAATAGCATTTACTCCACCATGATTTGGTAGAGGGTTATTCTTTATGTTCGGGTGGTTGTCTTCAAAAGACAAAATCCTTTTTTCGATTAGTTCTCGAACAAGCTGCTGGAGCGTGAAGCATACTTCAAGGTCATGGCCCGGAGCATTTTCATGGAATAAACAACGGGCATTGGCGTTGTAGTAGAACGGAAGTGGATTAGGTGGAGCACCTAATTTCCTTGTCTTGACCAACCCTCTTTCTATCAGCATTGGGAATAGATCAGTGTAACTCATTGGAATAGGCTATATCTTTGGCCGATTTTCCTGGTAATTTGCCCTTGGAGCCCTATTTTGAGGCTGCTGACTCTGCTGTTGATGGTACTGTTGTTGATTGCTGGATGCCCCATGTTGAGGACCCTGCAGTGATGACTGTTGAAAAACTGGGGTCACAGCTGCTATGTATGATGGCGAATGATATTGCTGGCGATGGTTCCTGGAACTTTGCGCTTTCTTTTCGTATGTTACAACACTTGCGTCCCCCTTCTTCTTTTTATGGAAGTTGTTAGCCGACTTCTTTGCAGCACTGGTG
Source organism: Lathyrus sativus (assembly GCA_963859935.3). NCBI lineage: Eukaryota > Viridiplantae > Streptophyta > Magnoliopsida > Fabales > Fabaceae > Lathyrus > Lathyrus sativus. Next base: position 273,341,950 of record OZ012738.1, on the reverse strand, counting down.
CTTAAATTGGTATTTGGAGTAGCCGTTTTCCCACTTTTTAAACCGGCTTCAACCTTGACTCCCACTGCTACGATGTCAGAGAAGTTGGTTGTGACACTGCTGATTAGTCGCTCATAGAATTCTGGTCTGACCGTGTCTACGAACCAGTCTGCCAATTCTTTTTCAGTAAGGGGTGGCTCCACCTGAGCAGTAGTCCCGCGCCATCTTTGCGCATATTCTTTGAAGGTTTCAGTGCTCTTTTGTGTCATGCTGAGGAGTTGACGGCGGTCTGGAGCCAGGTCCATGTTGTATTTATATTGTTGAATAAAAGCATCTGAAAGATCTTGAAATCCGTGGATTTTCGCTTGATCCAGGCTTAGGTACCATTTAGCTGATGCTCCTTTAAGACTATCCTGAAAGTAGTGCACCAATAGTTTGTCGTTTTCAATATGCGGAGCCATCTGCCTGTAATACATGATCAGGTGTACCTTGGGACAAGTAGTTCCCTCGTATTTGTCAAACACAGGCATCTTGAATTTTTGGGGGAATACTAAACCGGACACCAGACACATGTCTTTGGCGTCAGCTGCCTATAAAAGGAAGACTCCACAACATTCTTCAGTTACACAATTTGCTGAAAAGAAATCATATTATTCTAAGCTCTTATTCTTTCATATTCTTCTTAGAATTTCTTGTACTTAAACTTAAGAGAAAAATCACTGTTGTGATAAAATCTTTATAGAAGCATTAATACTCTTGTATTTGATTTACATTGATTGTAAAGGTTTTTCCTTAAGAGGATTCAGTTGGAATCAGTAGCTCTTGAGAAGACTAAGAACAGTTGTTCTTAGGTGTTACTATTGTAATCAGTTTGATTAAATAGTGGATTAAGTCCTTGTTGAGAAAGGCAAATCACTCTAGGAAGGGTGGACTGGAGTAGTTGTTTAAACGAACCAGGATAAAAATAATTGTGTGATTATTTTTTAAGTCTTAATCTTTCATACTTATTCAACCCCCCTTCTAAGTATTATCTCACCTTCAGTTGGCATCAGAGCTCCGGTTCTGTGTGTGCTACCACTTAACAGTGTCAGTAAAGATCCAGAGAGAAATACTTTGATATATATTTATTTGTTACAATGGCTGATAATTCAACATCAAATATTAACAATAAATATGAAGAAAGGGATAGGATCAGCACCAAACCCCCAATGTTTGATGGGGAGAAATTTGACTACTGGAAAGACAGAATTGAGAGTTTTTTCCTAGGATATGATGCTGATCTATGGGATCTAGTCATAGATGGATATGTCCATCCCAAATATGGGAATGGCAAGAAGATTGACAGAAAATCTATGACAGATGCTCAGAAGAAAGATTTCAGAAATCACCACAAAGCCAGGACTATATTATTGAATGCAATTTCACATACTGAGTATGAGAAAATTACAAACAGGGAAACTGCTTTTGATATGTTTGAATCCCTAAAAATGACTCATGAGGGAAATTCTCAAGTTAAGGAGACAAAAGCTCTGGCTCTGATCCAGAAGTATGAGGCCTTCAAAATGGAAGACTCTGAATCTGTTGAAGCCATGTTCTCCAGATTTCAGATACTCACTGCTGGGCTGAAAGTTCTAGACAAGGGATACTCTACATCAGATCACGTAAAGAAAATCATCAGAAGTCTGCCTACCAGATGGAGACCAATGGTGACTGCCTTGAAGATGGCTAAAGATCTGAACAAGATCTCTCTAGAAGAACTCATCGGCTCACTGAGGAGCCATGAGATTGAGCTTGAGGAAGATGAACCTCAGAAGAAAGAAAAAGGTAAATCTGTTGCATTAAAATCTAACAAAACTGCTAAAGCTTTGCAGGTCATTCAAGAAAGCTCTGAAGAATCTTCTTCTGAAGAAGAAGATGAGTTATCCATGTTGTCCAGAAGGATCAACAGACTCTGGAAGCACAAAGGAAAGAAGTTCAACAATTTCAGAAGATCTGATAATAGAAAGGAATCTTCTGGACACAGAAGATCTTCCAAGAAAGAAGTTGTGTGCTATGAGTGCAAAGAACCTGGGCACTACAAGAATGATTGCCCCAAACTTCAGAAAGAAAAACCCAAGAAGAAGTTTAACAAAAAGAAGAAGGTTCTGATGGCAACATGGGATGACTCAGATGAATCTGAATCATCTTCTGAATCAAAAGAAGAATGTGCCAATGTTGCACTGATGGCCAGCACAGAGGATCAAGAGGAAGGTACCTCAGGATATGAATCAGATTCTGAATCAGATTCTGAATCTGATGATGACGCAGAAGAGGTAATGGCTAAACTTACCAAAGAAGAACTTACAAAAGTTTTAACAGAAGTTCTTAAAAGTTATAACAATATCAAACTCAAATACAAGAAGCTGAAAAGCAATCTTGAGTCTGAGATTGATCTTCTGAAAACAGAACTTGTTGAGCAAAAAGAAATAAATCTGAAAATAAAAAATGACTTTGAAATAACCAACAAGAATCTGAATCTGAGACTAAGTCATGTGAAAACATTTTAGAAAAATATGACTCTAGCTTTCAGAGATTTCTTACTAAGAGCATAGACAGAAGCAAGATGGCTTCCATGATCTATGGTGTTAGTGGAAACAACAGAAGAGGTATTGGATATGAATCTTCATCTGGAAGCAATCCAAAACCTGTTGACAAACTTTTCATCAAGAAGACACCTCTGTATTCTCAATTTAAATTTGGTCACTTAAATGACATTAAACACACAAGCTCTGAGAAGAATACTTATGTGTTTAAACCCAAGGCAAGTCAGAATAAACATTATGTTGAAAAACAGAAGTTTAGACAAACCTACAAACCAACTAACCCCAAAGGACCCAAGAAGATCTGGGTACCTAAAAACAAAATAATTCCTGTTGCAGATGTTCTTAGCAGCAAGATCAGGACACCAATCATGGTACCTGGACTCTGGATGCTCACGACACATGACAGGAGAAAAGTCTATGTTCCAAAGCCTGGAACTTAGATCTGGAGGTGACGTGAAGTTTGGAGGGAACCAGAAGGGCAAGATCATTGGATCTGGCACTATTGGAAATGGTAAACTTCCCTCTATTACTAATGTTTTACTTGTTGAAGGATTAAAGCATAACTTATTGTCCATAAGTCAATTAAGTGACAATGGTTATGATATTACCTTTAATCAAAAATGTTGTAAAGCTATTAGTCAAAAGGATGGCTCTATCCTATTTAGTGGTAAGAGGAAAAACAACATTTATAAAATAAATCTTTCAGAACTTAAAGTTCAAAATGTTAAATGCCTCTTGTCTGTTAATGAAGAGCAATGGGTCTGGCACAGAAGATTGGGCCATATTAATATGAGACGTATATCTCAGATTAATAAACTTAATCTTGTCAGAGGACTCCCTAATCTGAAGTTCACTTCAGATGCTCTTTGTGAAGCATGCCAGAAAGGGAAATTTTCAAAAACATCTTTCAAATCAAAAAATGTTGTTTCTACTTCTAAACCACTAGAATTACTTCATATTGATCTGTTTGGACCAGTGAAAACTGCATCCATCAGAGGCAAGAAGTATGGATTAGTCATTGTTGATGACTTTAGTAGATGGACATGGGTAAAGTTCTTAAAATACAAGGATGAGTCACATTCTGTGTTCTTTGACTTCTGCAAGCAAGTCCAGAATGAAAAGAATTTCAAAATTATAAAAGTCAGAAGTGATCATGGTGGTGAATTTGAAAATAAATATTTTGAAAAATATTTTTCTGAAAATGGCATTGCTCATGATTTTTCCTGTCCTAGAACTCCACAACAGAATGGGGTTGTAGAGAGGAAAAACAGAACTTTGCAAGAAATGGCCAGAACCATGATCAATGAGACAAATCTGGCAAAACATTTTTGGGCAGAAGCAATCAATACAGCATGTTACATTCAGAACAGAGTGTCTGTTAGACCTCTTCTGAAGAAGACTCCTTATGAACTGTGGAAGAACAAAAAGCCCAACATTTCATATTTTCATCCTTTTGGATGTATTTGCTATATGTTAAACACTAAGGAAAATCTGAGCAAGTTTGATTCCAAAGCACAGAAGTGTTTCATGCTTGGATATTCTGAACGCTCTAAAGGCTACAGAGTATACAACACTGAGACACAGATTGTGGAAGAATCCATTCATGTCAGATTTGATGATAAGCTTGGCTCTGAAAAGCCAAAGCAGGTTGATAACTCTGCAGATAGGGAAGTAGTCTTTATTGACTCTGAAGTTCCAGAAGCAGACAAAATTCAAGTAAAGGAACCAGAAGCAACTCCAGATGCTACTCCTTTAACTTCTCAGATGAATAATCTTAACATTTCTAAAGAGTCAACTATTAGAGGATCATCATCCAGAATTAAAGCTTCTCATCCAGAGGATGTCATTATTGGAAAGAAGGATGATCCCATCAGAACAAGATCCTTTCTAAGATCATCTGAAGCATCACTATTTGGACTAGTGTCAGAAATTGAACCATCTTCTGTAGAAGAAGCTCTGCAAGACAATGATTGGATTATTGCCATGCAAGAAGAGCTAAATCAATTCAGCAGAAATGATGTATGGGATCTAGTTCAAAGACCTCAAGGATTCAATATAATTGGTACAAAATGGGTCTTCAGAAATAAGCTAAATGAGAAAGGAGAAGTTGAGAGGAATAAGGCAAGGCTGGTTGCTCAAGGGTACAGTCAGCAAGAAGGTATTGATTACACTGAGACATATGCTCCAGTGGCAAGGTTAGAATCTATACGCCTTCTTATTTCCTTTGCTGCACAAAATAACATCACTCTGTATCAGATGGATGTTAAAAGTGCCTTTCTTAATGGTATTATAGAAGAAGAAGTTTATGTCCACCAACCTCCTGGTTTTGAAAATGAAAAATTTCCAGATCATGTTTTCAAATTAAAGAAATCTCTATATGGATTAAAACAAGCTCCCAGAGCTTGGTATGAGAGATTGAGCAATTTTCTTCTGGAGAAGAATTTCATCAGAGGCAAAGTGGATACAACACTCTTTTGTAAAACAATTAAGAAAGATCTTCTAATTTGCCAAATTTATGTAGATGATATTATTTTTGGATCAACAAATATTATGCTTGGAAAGGAGTTTGCTACATGTATGCAGGAAGAGTTTGAAATGAGAATGATGGGAGAACTCAGATTCTTTCTAGGAATCCAAGTTAATCAAACTCCAGAGTGCACCTACATACATCAGACAAAGTATGTTAAAGAACTTCTGAAGAAATTCAACATGTCTGACAGCAAGCTGGCAAAGACTCCAATGCATCAAACTAGCTCACTTGGCAAGGAAGAGGTAAGTAAGAAAATCAACCAGAAGCTCTACAAAGGTATGATTGGCTCTCTTCTTTATCTTACTGCTTCTAGACCTGACATATTGTTCAGTGTTTGTCTGTGTGCTAGATTCCAATCAGATCCTAGAGAATCACACTTGACAGCTGTCAAGAGGATTCTAAGGTATCTGAAAGGTACTTCTAATGTGGGTTTGTGTTACAGAAAATCTGATAATTTCAAATTAGTTGGATTCTGTGATGCTGACTACGCTGGAGACAGAGTGGAAAGAAAAAGTACTTCTCGAATTTGTCAATTTCTAGGAAGAAATCTAATCTCCTGGTACAGCAAGAAGCAACCCACAATTGCACTTTCAACCACAGAGGCTGAATACATTGCTGTTGCTGGATGTAGCACGCAGATGCTCTGGATGAAGAGTCAACTAGAAGATTATCAAATTTTTGAAAGTAACATTTCTATCTTTTGTGATAATACTTCTGCTATATGCTTGTCCAAGAATCCCATTTTACATTCTAAGGCAAAACATATAGAAATTAAGCATCATTTCATCAGAGACTATGTTCAGAAGGGAATCATAAATTTAGCCTTTGTTGATACAGATCATCAATGGGCAGATATTTTTACAAAACCCCTTATTGAAGATAGATTCAATTTTATTCTGAAAAATATTGGTATGGATTTTTGTCCAGAATAATATTTATCAGAAGCAAATTGTTACAGATGCAAAAATGCTTAATGCTCTGAAGTATTTCTTCTGATTGTTTATTTTATTCTGATCAATATTTCCTTTGTGAAACTCTGAACTAACAATCTTTAGAAGATCTGAACGTTGGCTAACGTTTCATTTCTTAAGAGAATTCAGAACAACATGCAAGCAACCACGTGTCACACCAAATCTGAAGAGGTGGCGTGTACACAACTGAAAAGACGTTTGAGGTGAAGTTTGAATAGTGATAATCTTGGTTTTCCCCCCAAAATTGTCAGAAGCAATTAATATTTTGAAATGATTATTATTCTCTTCATTTAATGCTTGTTCAAACGTGCATTTTTCTGACTGTTGATGTGCCTAAGTGTTTTAGTATATATACTTGTTTTGTATTCACTTTCACACTTTTCACTCTCTCAGAAATTACATGCGTTTTCATCTCCTATTTTCTCTGCATAAAAACCCAAAACCTAAGTGTTTGACAAAGCATTCTTCAATGGCAACTTCATTATCAACAACTGCTCAATTCCAATCTACTATGGCTGTTGTAACTTCAGAAAACTTGGGTGTTGCTCCATACTCTCCTCCTAAAAGAACACTTCTAACGCCAGTTGATAAATTGGAAGTTCTATGTGAATCTATGGTTGAGTTTGATTCTCTGGCAGAAAATGGGTTTGAGTTTCGTTCCATAATTCAAGCTCAAGGATGGGTTAAGTACTTTGATAGGCTTTTTGGACCTGTTTACCCTCTCCTTGTGAAAGAATTCTGGATTCATGCATCAGTTTACCCCAAGTTCATCTTATCTTCTGTGCTGGGAAAAGAGATTATTGTCACAGAAGATTTGATACGAAAATTGATAGGTTATGAAGAAACAGATGGTGTTTTCCACTTGCCAGCTGGGCGTGTGGACATGGATGAGGTTTATGAAGAAGTAATGATTGTTGGTCAAGCTTCTAACAAATTCAAAGATCTGAAGCCTGATTACAAGATCTGGGCCAAGATCTTCATGGCATGCATCCACCACAGGAAGTCAACCAATTCTCCAGACTATGTCAATAATGAACAACTCTATTTCATGTATTGCCTTAGTCAGAGCACCAAGGTAGATCTTCCATACATTCTGTTTATGCATCTGTGGAATCATATCAATGCATCTAGAGAATATGTGAAAGAGAAAGGACAGAAGATCAGAACTTGGATCCCCTTTGGAAGGTTGCTCTCAGATCTTCTTACTGAGAATGGTTTAGTGACTGCTCTGTACGCTGCTGGAGTTACAGAGGAATTAGAGTTTATAATGGGAAAGCCTCTGAATGCTAAAAGTCTTCTGAGACTCAAAATTGTTGATGAACTCACAACAGCCCCCAAGAAGCTGAATATGTCTGAATTAAATAAGAGGGTTCCTGTAGATGACTTTCCTTTATTCTTTGCTGAAGAACCCAGACATATAGTGGTTATGTATATTGATGAATGCAAGAAGGAAGGAAAACCTGTTCCTGCTAATGTGATTCAGCTAGCTAGACAACCACTACCAGATGCAGGAGAAGAAGAAGCACAACTCCAGAGGACAAGGACTCAGCCTGCAGAAGAATCTGAACCTGTTCAGAAGAAGGTCAAGATAGCTGAGAAGCCCAAGAAGCTCTTGAAGAGAAAAGATTCTGAAGAAGCTGCCTCTGTACCTGCCAAGAGGATTAAAGTAAAAGGTACTAAATCTTCTGTAACTTCTGTAAATCTTGTTATTAATGATTCAAATGTTAAGTCTGTTCCAAAACCACCTGCTACACAAACCACTTCTGTTACTGCTCCCAGTTCTGTTTCACCATAAAAACAAACACCTATTCCAACTCAAATTCCAACACAAACAACAACACCAACAGTTTCTGTACCAAAACCTTCTCAACCCAAAATTCATATCAAACACTTTGTTCCACGTCCTCAACCATCAGATCATCAACCATCAGATCAACAACCATCAGAACAACAACCATCTGAAAAACAAACATCTGTTCAACAACAAACCTCTGAACATCCAGAGAACCAACCAAAAGAAGTTCAACCAGAAAAAGCCTCTGACAATCCACCATCAAATAATCCACCTTCTGAACCTATTGCACCTGTTACTTCTGAACCTATAAAGTAACTTCTGCTCCAGTTTCATCAGAACCAATATCTGTTTCATCTGATTCACCCATCTCAGAACAACCACCCAAACAATCTGAAATTCCTTCAGAACCTACCAACACTTTTGAACCTCACATCCCTGAGACAGAAGTTCTTGATGTCACACCTTTAAAAACAGTGTTTCAAGTATCTTCTACCTCTTGTACACCAACAACATCCTCCAACTCATCAGAATCAGAAATCCACCCAGATTTTCTAATCTTTCCATCTGACAAATACTCTGAGATAAACCAACCTGAACCTGAACCTGAACCTACCATACCGTCTAAAACTCCAATTCCAGATCCTATGCCTCCACCTGCACCATCATCTGAGATATTAATCCCCAATTCCAATCCAACATCTTCTATATCTTGTGCCCAAGTTTCTTCTCTTTTTCATAATCTGTCTTATGGTTTCAAACTGAAAGACTTTTATGACAAAGTTGAACCATCTGACCCCTTCAAACCTCTGAAACCAAAACTCACAGTGGTTACTCCATCTGTGCTTATTTCATATATTCAATCAATGTCCAATGTAGGATCTTTAGCAACCATATCTGCTAATTCTGATAAAGCTGTTGCTTCAGCTCTGCAAATTGCATCTGATAACACTGTTGCATCTGTTGAACCACCAAAATCTGCTTTCAAACCATACTCAAATGAACCTTTTGATGTTGTTACCCCAAACAGAAGACCAAAACCTCATTTGCTTAATGCTTTAAACAGATCCCTACCTCAAAAACCTGAAATTCCTTTATTTCCATACTATCCTCCTCCTCTGATTTCCATCCAAAAATCACTTTTTCCATCAACTCCCAAACCTAAACATATAACGCTGGAAACCTTGCTAAGACCACAGCCCATACTTAATAATGATCATTTATTTCAAACATTTTTGCAAGAAATACAGATGTATTTAGGTACTGTTCAGAAGAAATACTCTGAAACAATGGATGCCAAAGAATCTGACATCATCTGGAACGGATTCATCAATAGATTCAACACTGTAGCTTCAAATCTGAAGAACGTCTGTTCTGATGATGCAAAGCTCAGAGATGAAAGGAGTTTATTATGGACTGTTAACAAAACTGAACCTCTGCTTCGTTTAGATGCTCCTCCACCATCAACAGAATCTACTGATAATGCATTGACTATGACTCTGGTAGAACCCTCTTCAGGATCTACAGAACCAATGGCAATTGACTCTGTTCAGGCTACAGAACCTCCTAATTCTTCATCTGAGATAAAGACAGAACATCCAGACTTTGAAGACAAGAGTGCTGCTCTGGAGGCTGGACAGTCAGAGATCAAATCCTGGATGGCTAAGCAGGATAAGAAGTCTGAGGATATGATAGAATGGATGTCAAAGCAAGATGAGAAGAATGAAACTATGACTAAGTGGATGTCCAAGCAAGAGCAATCATCCTCTGATATTACAGATCTATTGAAGATGCTTTTGTCCAAACACTCTTAGATTTTTTTCGTTCTACTGTTTTTGCATCTGTACTTTTTGCTATATCTTCTGATGTTTACCTATGTACTCTTGCTTTGCTCTTTTGAATGAATCAAGTTTTCTCCATTGAATTATCTCATTTGTTGTTTCCTTTTATTTGTTTTTTTTTTAAAGTTTTTACTTTTTGCTTATGACAAAAAAGGGGGAGAAAATATAGATCTGAACTGTTTAATATAACTTCACCAGAATGAATCTTCAGACATATCTATTCTATCTATCATTTAATCCGACTATTTCAGAACATTTGATAAGTACACTATATAAAAGAAACTCTGAGTCTCTCAGATCATTTGTCTATTATCAAACTCTGAATCTTATATCTACAAGACATTCTGACCCTCAAATGTTATAAGAACAAACAAGATCTAACTCTGAAGATTACTCAAGACAAAAGGGAAGTTTCTATTCCATTTTCATATTTAACTCAGGGGGAGATTCATCATCTCAGGGAGAGTTATAATTCTATATGTTCAGTTAAATAAAATTTCTGATACTTTTTGTCATCATCAAAAAGGGGGAGATTGTTAGAACACAAATTGGTTCTTAATAATAACTCTTTGTTTTGATGATAACTGTTAGGAAATTTTATATTTAAGAATTATATACTCTAAAATTTGTTTGAGAATTTTACTGCAGATTGAAATGAAATTAACTCTCTAGAAGCAAATCTGTATTGTATACAAGAAGTTATCCTGACTCTGAAGCGCCAGATGTACTCATCAGAAGCATCTGAAGCTAGTCAGAAGATTCTGAAGCAGAAGCATCTGAAGATAGTCAGAAGCATCTGAAGCTAGTCAGAAGCATCTGAAGATAGTCATAAGCATTTGAAGCTAGTCAGAAGCATCTGAAGCTGAAGCATCTGAAGCAAAGAAGAATATTGTTTGAAGAGTTTCTCAAAGCATAATTCTACAGAAGTTTCTGAAAGTACTAACGCTGCCAAGTACTGAAGTTCTGTGTGAAATATGCTCTGATGATCAACACCCTGAAAGAACACATGCTGCATAAGACTCTGATACAGCAAAGTTCTGAACATCATTAGAAGACTCTGATCCATTCATACTCTGAAGAACTTGCTGAAAACTGAAGAAGAAATATTCAAGAATATATCCGTTGGAGTAAATCAACGTCTCTTTCCTCATTTGTGCTAGACACAATTACACAGACAAAAAGGATTTTTCTGTGTTATCTACTTCAAGGAAAGGTCACTTGATGTGAAGACAAAAAGGCTCATACCTTTTTGGGACTCTCTTTTCAACGCTCAGCATCCTTGGATCAGCTGCCTATAAAAGGAAGACTCCACAACATTCTTCAGTTACACAATTTGCTGAAAAGAAATCATATTATTCTAAGCTCTCATTCTTTCATATTCTTCTTAGAATTTCTTGTACTTAAACTTAAGAGAAAAATCATTGTTGTGATAAAAGCTTTATAGAAGCATTAATACTCTTGTATTTGATTTACATTGATTGTAAAGGTTTTTCCTTAAGAGGATTCAGTTGGAATCAGTAGCTCTTGAGAAGACTAAGAACAGTTGTTCTTAGGTGTTACTATTGTAATCAGTTTGATTAAATAGTGGATTAAGTCCTTGTTGAGAAAGGAAAATCACTCTAGGAAGGGTGGACTGAAGTAGTTGTTTAAACGAACCAGGATAAAAATAATTGTGTGAAACGGAGCGGTTAGTAACAAAATCCTGAAGCCCATCCAAGTACATTAAATGAAACGGAGCGTTTAGCTCCTCTCAGAATCCTTCACAACGTGGCATGCGATATGGGCCGTTGGATGATTAGCTCGGTCAAAAGTCTTGCTGGATCCTATGGTCCTCATATCATCTTCTACCTTTGAATTTTGAAGGGAGAAAGAAGCCATGGCTGAACAGAGCTCCACCATCTTCTTCTCCAAGCCTTAGCTCCACTAATCCTCACCAAAATTCAACCCTAATAACCTTATCTGGCTCGTTTTTCCACAAGGAAATCACTCATGCTATCCATTGACATTGAATCGCTCTCCTTCTCAAAACACGATGACTACACCAGCAAATGCTCATGATCCAAACTCCACCAATCCTAAAATTGACAAGCCTAGACTCATCACCATGCCACACTGAGTCAATTCCACTATCTAACTAAGTTTAAACCTCCAAGAACTGCAAGATACGATCCTCACAAGAACTCTGGTCCATCTTAATTTGGTCTCTAAATCTTGAAATTAGTTACCAGAATCCACCTAGCCATGATCTACAATGAATATCACCATCTAAAACCTAAGGAATCTTCATGAATCGAGCCATAGAATGAAGTTTACATACCTGCAAATCTTAGATGAACAGAGCAAGCAAATCTTCAAATCAAGCTCCAAGATCTTCCAGACACGTTCTATGATCAATTACCAAGCTTCTGTATGCAACAAATTGGATTGAAACCTCTTGAATCCTTGAATCCGATTTTGACTTGCAGGCTATGAACTCAAAGTGCTCTCTCACGATTTTGCAATGATCTTGCCTTGAATTGTATCTGGAATCACTCACCAACACCAAAGGAAGTTGTTGAAATCAAGAATTTGGATTGAAGTGGATCAAATGGTTGTAACTGATTCTGTTTTGCAAACTGAAAATTCAGAAATCAATCTCTCCAATCTCTCTCAATTTCCACAAACCAATGCCTTGAACCTCTTCTAATATTTATATAGAAGGTGTATGAATGATCTAGAAACTTCTGGTATGATCCAATGAGAAGTTCCATATCTCTTGCATTTGAAAATGTCATGAGAAGTTCATACATGGCAGCTGAGTTCTAAGCTTGTATTTGCACCTCATTCTGATCCAATTTCTCCTTAGATGACATATTGAAGGGATTAGCAAGGGTTAAGGCCTTGATCATGCTCTAAAGAGTGGTTTTGCATATGTGACTTATAATGTAAGTAACCACTTTACAAAGGAAGTCATGGAATTATCCCTCAACTCAAAAATGTGGCAATGTCATTGTTTTCAAAATGTGTTTTCCAATCAATTTGGTATGTCATATGGCTTGGTTTGGACCTATAGCTCAAAAACCTCAATTTTCCTCTTTGGTTCATTTAAAATTCACCCTTAATTTAGGCCATTTTTGCAATTTTGTGATACAAGCCCTTCCAAGCTCTCATGACTCTTTTCCTAGCCCCAAAAAATAATTTTAAGCACATCTCATGTTGAACATTTTTCCATTTGAGGAGTGGAAGATAGAGATTTTGACCTATGTTGAAAAATGACATATAATCATCAATACCCAAAATACCCCTGGATTGCCAAGACCATAACTTGAGCTCCACAAATCTTCTTGAGGACTTATAGTACTCAAATTATAGCTAAGATCAATCCCTACAATTATTATGTTGTCCAAGAATCCATTTGAAAATCCTTGATGGGCAAACGTTGCTTGGAAGTCAAGTGACTTTCACAGATAAATTTCAATGTCCTCTGGGGACCCATAACTTGCAAGAACCATAACATGAGTTCTACAAATCTTCTTGAAGACTTCTAGTACTCAAATTAAAGCTATTGAGAAGCTCTACAAGTTTCGTGCTGGCCAAGAATCCATTTGAAACTTGAATATTGACTTATCTGGCTTGGAAGTTAGGCCTAAATTAGGGGATTTTACACTGAAACCCTAATTTGGCAACTCCTCCTACTCTTGATTCTCTTGAGCTTGATCTTGACTCATCCATACACATACTTCAACATATCAATTAATGAATCCCACAAACTCCAATTAAGCCTTGATGCTCTTCAATCACTCAGTTGACCTAGGGTTGACCTAGGGTTGACCCAGATGAAACCCTAGTTGACTGCACTTCAACTGTGGTTCTTGTACTTGAATCAATGACTTGTCTCATCTTCAATATGACCCTCTAGGCATTTCATAAGCTTTGTACACATTCCATACCCTCAATTCATAGCTCATACCCCCATTGATGACCCTCAATACACCTCAGATTAGGAGAGAAGTCCACTAGTTGACCCTCAAACTTCTCAAAGCCTCAAACCTTTCTTGATGACTTGGATGGTCTTAAGCTTGAATAAAAACCCTTGATGTGATTCTTTAGATAAGAATGGCACTTGATCCCTTGTTGGATGTCTTGCTATGCTATGCTATGCAAATGATTAGATTATGCACATGATGTATCTATGCAAATGATAATGCAATTAAAACATAAATCAGGTGAAATAGGTTGATCAAATTTTAGGGTGCAACAATAACAATCTTCCATGATGAACAAAATTCTTTTAAACCAGCTGAGGAGGAGGTCCTGGCTTAAAAGCAGGAATCGCTACTGGTCGTATCTAGTTGGTCAGAGGCGACAACAGGCTTTCACGGCCTGAGAACTGTGTAATATTGTCGGATTACCTCTAGAGTTCTTCAATCGTTTTGTCAAATTGTTTTTTCTTTTAAAACAAAATTTAAGTTTTTCAAAACACTTTGCTTTTCGAAAAAATCCTTATTAACAAATAAGTGAAATTGCATAACAAAAACAGGAGATCATACCAATGATTGGCCAAAATCTGATTTCATTGATAGGCGAGAACTTTACAAAGGGCAAAGCCTAGGGAATTTTATACATTTGGAAAAACGGAAAACAGAAAGGGTTACAGAATCCCATAATAATCTGGTCCTCCTAACTATCCGTTCGTTTGCTCCGCTGCTTCTGACGAGAACGATAGACATTGATCATTCTTCTAACACCTTGCACAAGACTTTGCCCCGACGTTTGTCAGCTTTTAACCCTTGGACTCCTGTCTTACCGAAGCACTTACGTCACCTTTCTCGGTTTTCTGCTTTAGGCATAGTACTTTCTCACTGCATCTGAGTTGATAGGGTACTTAAGTTGTTCGCCATCCATGGTCTCAAGAATTAGAGAACCTCCGGAGAAGACGGTTTTTACAACGAAGGGGCCATCGTAATTGGGCATCCACTTGCCGCGTATGTCCTTTTGTGTTGGTAAGATTTTTCTAAGCACAAGCTCTCCTTCCCTATACTCTTTGGGACGAACCTTCTTGTCGAATGCTCTTATCATCCTTTATTGATAGATCTGACTATGACACATGGCCGTCATTCTTTTCTCATCAATGAGGTTCAATGAGTCAAACCTTTCTTTTATCCTTTTGTCTTCCTCAAGCTTGGCTTCCATCAAGATCTTTAGAGAAGGTATTTTGACTTCAATGGGCAGCACGGCGTCCATCCCATATACTAAGGAAAAAGGAGTTGCCCCTGTTGAAGTTCGCACTAATGTTCGGTATCCATATAGAGCAAATGGTAACATCTCGTGCCAATCCTTGTAGGTTATGACCATCTCATGTACTATTTTCTTGATATTTTTGTTTGCAGCTTCGACTCCGCCATTCATCTTGGGTCTGTAAGGAGATGAATTTTGATGCTTGATCTTGAAGTCGTCACAAAGTTCCTTCATCGTTTTGTTGTTTAGATTCGACCCGTTGTCAGTAATGATCTGATTAGGAATACCGTATCGACAGATGATTTCCTTTTTGATGAAGCGGGCAACCACTTGTTTCGTCACGTTTGCATACGACGCTGCTTCTACCCATTTGGTGAAGTAATCAATTGCAACAAGGATGAAGCGATGGTCGTTGGAAGCTTTTGGCTCTATTGCCCCAATCATGTATATGCCCCACATTGCGAAAGGCCATGGTGATATCATCACATTGAGAGGATGTGGAGGGACATGCACTTTGTCAGCATAGACTTGGCATTTATGGCATTTTCGAGCGAAAAGGATGCAGTCTATCTCCAGAGTTAACCAAAAGTAACCCGCTCTTAAGATCTTCTTAGCCATGGCGTGGCCATTGGCATGGGTACCGAATGTTCCTTCGTGCACTTCAGTCATTATGAGCCTTGCTTCTTTTTCATCGACACATCGAAGTAAAACCATGTCGGGGTTTCTCTTGTACAAGGTGCCATTGCTGATGAAGAACTTAGCCGACAATCTTCGTATGGCTCTTTTGTCAATTCTGGATGCGCCAGCTGGATATTCCTGATTTTGAAGAAAGTTCTTGATGTCGTGGAACGTCGGTTTCTCATCAGTTTCTTCATCTATTGTCATAACATATGCGGGCACTGTCCTTCTCTCAATGCGAATCAAAGGCGCCTCGTTAACAAATTGGACCTTCCACATTGATGCCATCATGGCTAATGCATCAGCAATGTGATTTTCCGCTCTCGGTACATGCTTGAAGGTAATCTCGTCAAAATATTCGACCATCTCTAAGATATGAGTTTTGTAAGGGATCAACTTTTCATCTCTGGTTTCCCATTCTCCTTTGAGCTGATAGATCACCAAAGCAGAATCGCCAATTACTTCCAAGATTTTGATGCGAAGATCAATAGCAGCTTCCAATCCTAAGATGCGGGCTTCATACTCGGCTATGTTATTCGTGCACGAGAAATAAAGTCGGGTTGTGACGGCAGTATATCCTCCGGTTGGATTTTTCAAAACAGCTCCAACACCATGTCCATTTTTGTTTGACGCTCAATCAAACATCATTTCCCATCGGGATCCAGGCTCAGGACCTTCTTCAGGACCAGGTTCTGGTTTCATGCGCTGAATGTACATCACATCTTCATTAGGAAACTCAAACTTGAGTGGTTGATAATCTTCCATGGGATGCTCTGCGAGGTGTTCTGACAAGACACTTCCCTTGATAGACTTTTGAGCAACATACTGAATATCATACTCTGATAAAAGCATATGCCATATGGCCAATCTTCCCGTTTGAGCTGGTTTTTCAAAGATGTACTTGATGGGGTCCATCTTAGAAATTAGCATTGTGGTGTGGCAGATCATATACTGTAAAGATGCTAAGGCACAACTGGCTTTCTCTAGGGGAGAGTAACGACTCTCGCAGTTGGTGAACTTCTTGCTCAGATAGTAAATTGCATGCTCTTTATTTCCCGACTCATCAGTCTGGCCCAAGACGCAACCAATTAAATCTTCTAGTACTGTCATATACATGAACAATGGTCTTCCAGGCACACGAGGGATCAACACCGGAGGTTCTTGTAAATACTGCTTGATTTTCTCAAATGCGGACTGGCAGTTTTTGTTCCATACCATCGTCTGATCTTTCCGTAACAACTTAAAGATCGGCGTGCAAGTAGGAGTTAGATTGGAGATGAACCTGGAGATGTAATTCAAGCGTCCGAGGAAACCTCTGACCTATTTCTTTGTTTTAGGAGCAGGCATCTCTTGGATTGCTCTAACCTTGTCAGGGTCTACTTCAATTCCTCGTTGCCTAACGATGAAGCCGAGTAATTTGCCTGAGCAAACCCCGAAGGTGCATTTTGCTGGATTTAACCTTACTTGATACTTTCGGAGTCTCTCAAATAGCTTCAACAGATGATCCAAATAGTGTTCTTCGCTTTGAGAATTTGCGATCATGTCATCCACATATACTTCAATTTCTTTGTGCATCATATCGTGGAAGAGTGTGACCATGGCCCTCTGATATGTTGCCCCTGCATTCTTCAAACCGAAAGGCATGACCTTATAACAATAGGTGCCCTAGGGTGTGATGAAGGTTGCCTTCTCCATGTCGGCCAGGTCCATTTTTATCTGATTATAACCAGAAAATCCGTCCATGAATGAGAATACTGCGAAACTAGCTGTATTATCCACCAAAGTGTCGATATGTGGTAGAGGGAAATCGTCCTTCGGACTTGCTTTGTTTAGATCCCTGTAATCGACGCACATTCTGACTTTGCCATCCTTCTTTGGGACCGGCACGATGTTTGCCACCCACTCTGGGTATTTGGATACTGCTAAGAAGCCCGCATCAATCTGCTTCTTGACTTCATCTCAGATCTTAAGAGCCATGTCTGGTCTTGATCTGCGAAGTTTTTGCTTGACCGGAGGACACTCTGGCTTCAGGGGGAGCTTGTGCATAACAATGTCGGTATCCAACCCTGGCATGTCTTGATAAGACCAAGCGAATATGTTGACGTAATCTCTGAGGAGTGCTATCATCCTGCTTTTGACCTCTGGCCCCAATGACGCCCCGATCTTGACTTCTCTTTTTTCCTCTTCGGATCCCAAGTTGATGACCTCAATCTGCTCTTTGTACGGCTGGAGATAGGCATCTTCGTACTCAGTCATCCTCTTCAACTCTTCTAGGACTTCTAATTCTTCATCATTCTCTTCTTCAGCTTGGAAGACAGATGAACCACTAGTAGAAGGAACCGAAGGATCACAGGATTCTGTGGGTAATGGAGGTATTCTGCGTGTTTTGTTTTTGGGAATAATTAGACACACACACACAGACATGCAGATGAAGGGTTGCTTTTACTTTTTTCAAAAAGAGTTTCCATTTTTCCTTTTAACAAAAAGAGTAAAATGATAAGCAATAAATAAACAAGAGTTTTAACAAAAGCACTTTTCATTCATAGATTTTTCAAATCGCAAAGTGGCCCATACAAAATAATTCGCAGGCCTTGGGTGAGACCAGGAACTTTAAAGAAAACACAAAGCTAACAAGCAAAATGAATTACTCTAAAGGTAAAAAGTTAGGAATTTCCACAGCCTCCCAGTTGTGTAAAGCTCCTCCTCCCCGAGTTATCAGATAATCTAGATTGCAATCCTCATCCTCCGCAATGATAGTGTTGATTTGTATTCCGCCACTGGTAAATATTTCTTTCAAAGACTTCTTCCTCATGACGTTATCTTCCGGCTCACCTTCTAGAGTTGGTTTGTAACCCAACCCTTGTCGATCGTTCTTCGCCCGAGCGTTGACTTCAATGACCTCTCCCCATCCTAACGGGATTCCAGCTTTTAGTGCAGCTTTGACACTCTAAACAGATGTGAAGGATGGATCGCGAGTTATGTCAGATTTGTCGACCAGAACAGCGTGGGCTATCTCTAGCGCTTGAAAGGCTGTTTCGAGGGAATCTTCGTCAGCTTCGATGTATCGAAATGAGGATAGGTTGCTCACCATTAGATCCTCTTCTCCGTGAACGGTTACCAACTGATCATCCACAACAAACTTCATCTTCTGATGGAGGGTAGAGGTTACAACGCCCGTTGCATGTATTCATGGCCTTCCCAGTAGACAGCTGTAAACCGAATTGATGTCCATCCCTTGAAAAGTGACTTCAAAGATTTGCGGTCCTATCATGATAGGAAGATCAACCTCCCCTATTACATCTCTTCTGGATCCGTCAAATGCCTTCACCACGAGAGATGTTGGCCTCATATTAGCACCTTGGTAAGCTAGCTTGGCTAGTGTCCTCTTCAGCATCACATTGAGCGTGGAACATGTATCAACAAGCACCCTGGACAATGTATCTTCTTTGCATTTAATCAACACATGCAGAGCACGATTGTGCTTGCATTTTCAGCTGTTAGATCGTTGTTATCAAAGCTTAGAGTGTTGCAGGCCGTGATGTTCGCCACAATGGAGTCAAACTGCCCCACTGTAATGTCCTTGGTCACATGGGCTTGCGTCAGGATTTATAGCAAAGCCTGACGATGCGCTGGGGAGCTTAAAAGTAATGACATGACTGATATCTTAGATGGCGTCTGGTTCAGTTGGTCTACCACCCGGTAGTCACTTCGTCGGATGATTCGCAGAAACTCTTCTTCATCATTTTTGAGGCTCTCTTTTCCTTTGACCAAAGGCTCCTTAGTGACGACTTCCTATGGAATGGATTTTTGAGAAACAACAGCTTTTGGAATGGGAACCGCATTATTCGCCCGTGGTTGGTATACGCGACCGCTCCGGGTCATCTTACTCCCACCGGAGATATTGGCTACATTTGCTGGCTTCCTTTCTTTGAAAATTCCTTCACACCATGGATGGTCCTGTTTTGGTGTTATGGCCCTTGGGTGAGGTCTAAATCCTCCCCTTGGTTCGAATCTGGCTTGCCCTCTCCCAAATTTCGGGGGTGCATCGTCGCGGAACACTGGCCGGACGTTTTTGTTATTATTGTTGTTATTTCTGAAAACAACCCTTTTGCTAGGCTCTTCAGGCATATTAAACACGGGTTCAATGACCGCTATATATTCCTCTTTCTTTCTGCGAGCAATCTCTATCATCCCTTGCTCGAGCATTGATCGAATGTATTTTTGCACAAGGTCACAACCTTGTGGGTTCAACATGCATTGTTCGCAATCTTCATGAGATGTTGTAAGTGCCCATGCTTGAGCAAGACGTTTGTGTAGTTCCACCAACGGTACCTTGATCTCGTCAATGGTAGTAAATGTCTTAGCTTTAGACCCTTCCCCTTCTTCAGTAATAGCATTTACTCCACCATGATTTGGTAGAGGGTTATTCTTTATGTTCGGGTGGTTGTCTTCAAAAGACAAAATCCTTTTTTCGATTAGTTCTCAAACAAGGTGCTGGAGCGCGAAGCATCCTTCAAGGTCATGACCCGGAGCATTTTCATGGAATAAACAGCGGGCATTGGCGTTGTAGTAGAATGGAAGTGGATTAGGTGGAGCACCTAATTTCCTTGTCTTGACCAACCCTCTTTCTATCAGCATTGGGAATAGATCAGTGTAACTCATTGGAATAGGCTATATCTTTGGCCGATTTTCCTGGTAATTTGCCCTTGGAGCCCTATTTTGAGGCTGCTGACTCTGCTGTTGATGGTACTGTTGTTGATTGCTGGATGCCCCATATTGAGGACCCTGCAGTGATGACTGTTGAAAAACTGGGGTCACAGCTGCTATGTATGATGGCGAATGATATTGCTGGCGATGGTTCCTGGAACTTTGCGCTTTCTTTCCGTATGTTACAACACTTGCGTCCCCCTTCTTCTTTTTATGGAAGTTGTTGGCCGACTTCTTTGCAACACTGGTGCTTAAATTGGTATTTGGAGTAGCCGTTTTCCCACTTTTTAAACCGGCTTCAACCTTGACTCCCACTGCTACAATGTCAGAGAAGTTGGTTGTGACACTGCTGATTAGTCCCTCATAGAATTCTGGTCTGACCGTGTCTACGAACCAGTCCGCCAATTCTTTTTCAGTAAGGGGTGGCTCCACCTGAGCAGCAGTCCCGCGCCATCTTTGCGCATATTCTTTGAAGGTTTCAATGCTCTTTTGTGTCATGCTGAGGAGTTGACGGCGGTCTGGAGCCAGGTCCATGTTGTATTTATATTGTTGAATAAAAGCATCTGAAAGATCTTGAAATCCGTGGATTTTCGCTTGATCCAGGCTTAGGTACCATTTAACTGATGCTCCTTTAAGACTATCCTGAAAGTAGTGCACCAATAGTTTGTCGTTTTCAATATGCGGAGCCATCTACCTGTAATACATGATCAGGTGTACCTTGGGACAAGTAGTTCCCTCGTATTTGTCAAACACAGGCATCTTGAATTTTTGGGGGAATACTAAACCGGACACCAGACACATGTCTTTGGCGTCAGACCCGAAAACATTACTTCGATAGCTCTCATTCTTTTAGCCATAATGTCCATTTTCACTCTTAGCTTCTCGTGCTTCTCATCTTCTGCTTCAGAGCCATCTGGTACATCAAAGATTGGCTGATGGTTGAGCATAGGTCGGACCTGAGTTGGTCCCCCTGCTTGAGTAAAAATGGGATTTATCGCTATTGGACCAACTTGCGGTTGAAAGCTGGCTGGTTGAAGATTGCTGATTGGAGGTAAGAAGTCCATGGACATGCCGAATGGGAACTCGGTTGTCACGACTGGCGCGGTGGGGAGACTCGTTGCCGCTGTAACGAATTCAGAAACTACGGTAGCCTGTGTATCCATCTTTGCTTTGATCATATTGAGGACCTCCATGATCTTACTGACGTTGTCTTTGATCCCCTCGATGTCATTATCGATCTGGTCGATTCTTTGGTCGTTATCTGCCATTCTGCGTTGAGCTTGGGCCCGGGTATTGTACTTGTGTGAATTTAGCGTGAACTTCTTCCCTCTCTCTCTCTCTCTCTCTCTCTCTCTCTCTCTCTCTCTCTCTGACATAAGAACAAAGGATGAGCTGCGAAACTCGAATGCAAGACCAATGTAGGATGAGATGCGAATGAAAATGTAAATGCAAATGCACAAACCATTAAAGGAAAAGCAAATTTTGTTTACAAACAGAAAAAAGTCGGAACAACATGTAACGTCATGCTTTAAAAAGCGTTTTTCATTGATAATTTGAAATCTATTACAATAGATGGCTCTTACTAAAAAGCAAGACCTTTCTTACAACAAGAAGCGAAAGTAAATGCAACATAGGATTACAATCCTTTTTAGGAAAAGCAGGAAATGGTGAAATAATGATCATTCTAACAAGACGATCCTTCTCCTTCTTGGACTTCGGCGTGAACTCGATCCTGGCGGATGATCTCCCACAGATCTTCATTTTCACGCTGTGCTTTGATCAAAGCGTACTCCAGTTCTTCCCTAGTTACGGAGACCTCTGGTTCCATCGTTATCTCGTGATCACGAGTGTAGAACATGGTCAAAGCTATTTCCTTCGACCAAAGCAAATAAGCTCTGGTAGTTAAACAACTTATGTTCTCCATTGCAGTTATACCCAGGAGGTGGGGATCTCTCTGAGCATAGTGAGCGCGGGCTTCCAACTTCGGGTTGCAACCGGTTTCACAGAAGCAAGGTCTTAGCAGCTCGGGCTCCGGTTCCGGCCCGGTTGAATACCCATACTGATGTTGAGCAAGAATGGGGTTGTAGGTGATGACCCCTTTTGTTCCAATGAGAGGTACATTGGGGAAGTCTCCATAACTGGGACTCGGAGCTAGATTACCAAGGCTGAGGTCATACCAGGTGATATCATAATGCTTGAGAGTGATGAGCTTGGAAATCCATGCACTCTTGCTATAAAGCCTCCAAAGGATGTGAGTCTTGGGCAAATGGGAGGTAAACCATCTGTCGAGCAATGATAGACAACATGAAAATTGTCCGAGGTCATACAAGGTGTAGCGGTGGATGACCACATAGGTATCTGCTAGTATCTCGTTCACTGGATTCTTGATGATGAAGAGACTGATTGCCTCCTCGCTGATGAAATCATGGTGACTTGGGAAGAGGTACAAGCCGTATACTAGAAAGGCTAAAATGGCTTCAAAAATCCCGAGGTTTCTATTTTTGTAATGAAATCCAGCCATCTCCATTAGTGGTCCTGCTTCCATTCCATAACATCCCCCCTTCGCTCTCATAGGTGGTAACTCTTCTGGCCTGAGATGTAAGGCTTTGGCCAAATCCCTTCTCTTTGGTTTTCCATAAGGAAGTGTGAAAGTCCATGGAATTTTCAGATATTCAGTGTATTCCTATATGGTCGGAAGTAGCTAAAAATTTGGGAAGATGAAGCAGTGGTAGATTGGAGAATAAAATTCAACAAGAGCCTACAACATGAACTCGTTGACTTGAGCACTTATAAATGGTAGGAGATCCCCATACTTGGCAATGAAGGCGGCGGGGTTCCTGACAAGGCCTGCCAGCATCCTAAGACAGCCTAACTTCAAATCCGGGAAAGGAAGCATGCCTCGTCTTACCATGTTGTTGTCTGCAAAAGAAAAGTTTGAATTTCCTTGAATGGTTAGAAAGATGCAAAAATACGATGCAAATGCGACCGGTTTTACAAAACTCAGAAGATTAATTTGTGTCAAACTCTCATTTCATTCATCATGGGTGAAAATGACCACTTTTAAGGTATAATACAAGAAATTCAAATTACATCAAGAAACTAGGTTTTACAACCTAAACTAATGACTTCAAGCACGTGGCCTCTTCAACTTCTTCAAGATTGCGTTCTCCATTACCAATTTGTCCACTATCCCTTTCCAAGCTCCAGAGGTAGGGGGATATTGGAGAACTCATGGTTGCTTTGGGTGGGTTTGATGCTAGAGAAAAATCAATTCTCCTTTGTTGTTTCTCCATTGCTTACTCATCGTTCGAGCCATTCTATCAACTCATCTTTTTATTTCACTTCTCAGGTGAGCTTTGTCGTTTTAGAGAGGAGCGAGTGATATTTTCCTTCCCAAGTATCTCTTTCAAGATGCGCTCTTGCAAGGAGTTCTTGGTATTCTTCCATTTTCTCAATGGGAATGTCTGACGATGACGGTGTAATGACAATTGGTGCGTATTTTTCTGGAAGGTATGGCATCTTTAAATCTTTTGCTCTAGATTGGACCCATTGAGTAAATGGCTCCAAAGCTATGCAATTTCTCTGTCCCAAATCTGCTTTCATCTTCTTATGGATGTTCTTCCAAGCGTCGATGGTACTATTTCTCATACTTTCGGTTACCTCTGTGTTGAGATAAAAGAAACCGGATATAAGCAAATTGTTGGGTTTATCTTTCATCGGAAAGCCAAATTGTCGTCGAGCCAAGGCTGGATTGTAGTTAATTCCTCCTCGTACTCCAATGAGTAGTATATTCGGGAAACTTCCGCAATGGTAAAAATAGACTCCTCGATCATATGGGGGATCATACCAATGAATATCTGCTTGAGTCAAAGAGATTATCCTTTGAGACCATCTCCACCCGTTGGGATTCTTTTTGAAAGCGTCAATTGTTGGCAAATGATTGACAAACCACTTGTATAACATAGGTGCGCAATAGAGGAAAGTTCCTTTTCCTTGAAGTGTACGATGATGAATTGAATGGTACGCATCTCCCAACAAGGTAGGCACAGGATTTCTGCTTAAAAATATGATGATGGAAGGGAAGTTGACGAACTCTTCTACTTCAGGAAACAACACTAGTCCATAGATTAACAGAGCTAATACTGCCTCAAAGTCATCCATACTCCCTTCTTTGGAAAGATAGGTAGCTTTCTTGATCAAGAACTCTGAATGAAAACCCACTGCTCTTTTCTTGGTCGCACGATGGGCCTTGATCTCGGAGGCTTCAAGGTGAAGAGTGTAACACCCCACTTCCCAAAATCAATTAAATTAATAAACATCGTAGATAAACATCAGAGTATTTCTCCCCAGTGGGATATCACATAAAATAAACATTTCCTTTATAAAAGGTTTTCCTCCAAAATACAGCGGAATATTAAAAATATTAAAATCCAATAAAAGTTTGATCCGTTCACAGGAAAATAAAATATAAGTTCTTCAGAAACAAATAAAAACGCCCAAGTCCGTGCTACGTATCAGAGCATCCTAGACTCGACTGTCACACCATAATCCAAGCTAGCTAAGTACCTGGATTATCTGTACTTTCGGAGAAGCACAGACACAACAACAACAAAGGGGTGAGAAATCATGATCAAAAATATAATGGTAATGTAATACATGTAAATAAGGCAGTAAAACACACCAACACATCAATTATTCACCCCAACAATGCCATATAACGGACCTACTGTTCAAATTACAATATAACATATTATAATGCAAAAATGCAACTCAACACCATGCATGCGGTACCGACTCATTGGTTCGTTCAATCGAACCTGGATAGATCACTTACGCTCCTCCTGAGACATGATCTATCCCCCACCATTCTCCACAAAGGAGTACGGATGAATCACTTACGCTCCTCCTGAGACATGATTCATCCCACCAAAACACCATGATATGCAAGACACCAATGCATAACTATTATATTTTGGCACACTAAGTGCACACGACCCTCCTGATCATATCATCATACATCAATGCAAATGTATAGATATATTACACCAACACCATATAAATCAATCAGATGGTAAACAAATTCATACTATAACACCAGATATAACTACATCCCACCACTCGTCATTTTCACACTGCAACAAGGCTAAAAGGATCACACGAGACTAACGCTCGAATCCAAAACATCATAAAAATTCATTTGGTTCTGCTACGTTCGTTGGCATCCGCCAGGCGAACCCTTCTGGCGAACCTTCGCTGGCATTCGCCAGGCGAAGTTCTTGTGTTTTTAGTCTGGGACTTAATTTCTGAATTATTCGCTGACCCTTCGCCTCAGCTCGCTAGGCGAACTCTCGCCTCCCTTCGCCAGGCGAAGCTTCTCCAACACTCGCCAGGCGAAGCCCAGCGAATGCTGCGATTCATCAGTTTCCTCACAATTCTGCAGTGCTATTCTAGGCCAAATTATGCCTATCATCTCAACTCAGATTCCCAGCCTATTCTAGTACCAATCTTGCCTATTACCATAAACAATCAGTTTCTAATTCCTATTCCCAAAATCATCACCTAAACACTATCGATACCTCAAAAGCCATACAGAACTTCCCCTAAAAACCGTAAAACACCCTATATGCCCTATATGCCAAATCAACCAAAAACAACAATTCATTACGATTACTATACAATTAACAACAATCATCATCAATCATAACATATCAATATATATTATCATATATCGATCAATTTCCTACGGGGTTAAGGAATCCCCAACTACCCTATACATGTATAAACCATTCCCAATCAAGTTTCTCCCCCCTTACCTTATCAATTGGTTGATCGATAGAAATCCTCCTAGAATTGGTCTCTTGGCCTTCCCCTTTTCTCTTCCGTTCTTTGTTCCCTTTTTCCTTCGCTCTTTTTCCTTTCTTTCGTTCTTTTCTCTTCTCTCTTTTCTATCGCCCTTTTTCTCAATTTCTAAAATGTATCGTACCACTCTCCCCACCCCTTCACATTCTATTTTCTTTATTAAATCTAATCCCAATTAATAAAATAACTTAATAAAATAATACAATATTATTATTAATACTAATAATATTATAATACTATTAATAATAATAATAATCATAATAATAATAATACTCATTAATAATAATAATAATAATAATAATAATAATAATAATAATACTAATATCATTATTTCACCAAAATAATAATAATATTAATAATATTAACAAATATAATAAATATAATAATAATAATAATAATAATAATAACACCCCCACCAATGTTACTATTATTTTTATATTATTATATTTCACACCAAAATACCACCAATAGTCCTCCCACATTAGGGACACCCACCAAACATCGTCAAATACCCTCCCACCAAAGGGCACACCAACGTATAATTTTTAAAATAATAATAAAATGACTAAATAATTAAAATGGGT
Organism: Lathyrus sativus; assembly: GCA_963859935.3. Classification (NCBI taxonomy): domain Eukaryota; kingdom Viridiplantae; phylum Streptophyta; class Magnoliopsida; order Fabales; family Fabaceae; genus Lathyrus; species Lathyrus sativus. The sequence continues at coordinate 273,315,210 of OZ012738.1, read as the reverse complement.
GTTACAAAGAGCATTCGCAATTTCTTCTGGTGAAGGCATCTTCTCCAATCCACTATAAGGCTTTTAATCTTTCACAGGAACTCCCATGTAATAAGCATATTCCTCCAAAGTTGGCATTAACTGATAGTCGGGAAAGGTGAAACAATGATACAAAGGGTCGTAGAATTGAACCAAAGTATTGAGGATCCCTTCTTCCATTCTCATTCTGACAAGGCTTAGGATTTTTCCATATTTCTTTCCAAAATCTTCTGATACCATAGTTCCTAATTTTCTCAACTCGGAAGTATCGGGCTTCTTGAAAGTGTACCTCTTGGTTTTTCTTGTCCCAATATCCATGATATGTCTGGGATTTCACACACAAAGAGATCAATTGAGTTTTACAAAACTAATCGCAACATGAAATGATTATTATGATATGATGAGATGATGCACACACCACATAAAAGCAAGATATTCACAAATATAATGCACATGCACACACAAGGCTTTCTAAGCTCAAGGTCAAAGCATGAAGTCAAAGGTCTACCCATCCCTAAGGATTTGTACTATGAGATATTTTGTACCTGCCGAACGGGTTCTAGCAAAGTTCCCAAAGTCATAGTAAATCCTTCGGATATTGCCAACTAACGTGACTACTCATGTGAGTCAACAATATTCTCAAGATAAACTCGTTTGAGTGTAGCATCGCATGACAACTATTGAGGGACTACTCCCTAACAGTTTCTACGCTACGTCCTAAAAAGGCTAAGTGGGGTAAAAGTGTCACTAAAAGTTCCCAGCTTCACGGACTCATATTGAAATAATTAGTGAATGCACGACTACGCATGCATTACCAATTATCTCAAAGAGTCTCCACTAAGTGCAATTACATCATATGTCAAACATATTAGGACTACTCCCAATAGCCCAACTATTGATCATATCACAATCCTATCTCATGTGTCACTCAAATCCGGGTTAGGATTTATCTCACCTCTCAAGGCACCCATATCATACAAACAATTATATTGACAAATATACATGTTAAGCAAATATTCACAAATATAGCATATAATCAAACAAAATAGGCTAAACCCTCAAGTTTTAAATTAGTCCCCAGTGAAGTCGCCATTTCTGTTGCGGTGAGAATCGTGATACCAAGCTATTGATTAACTTGAATCTTTAATCCTTAAATTCACAACCGGACTTTAATTTATCCAAAGGAAAGGTCTAAAGAAGGAAAGAACCTTTTGCGCGATGTAACAACAACGTTAAGAGATTCGGGGATCAGGGGTTGGTTATGCCTAGGGTAGGTATTTCACATCCTAAACATCTGTAGTACTCTACAGGAACCTTTTGTTTGTTTGTATGCTAAGTTTGCTAAATTTTTTCTATGGATTGGGATTGGGTAAAAGGTTAAGGTTAAGACCTCAAGATAGTTTCTAAGTTTGCTCGCAAAGACATCGCGTCATCTGCCTACGTATCCTTACTAGGATAGAATCAGAGCAATCATAGTTCGCCTCACTAGGGTTGAAGAACACTTGATTATGATCAAGGTTCAAGGGGAACAAACATTACAATGCTTGTGTAAAGTTTAAGAGAACTCTCTAAGTCTACATTGAACACTCTAGAACGGGGAATAAGAAATCATTTCTATGATCCTTACATAGAGTTAACAAACTCTATCCTAAGTTCTAATTGAAAGAGCACTCTTAACAAAGGGTGAGTTTCTTAGACTTAAGCAAAGTCTAAAGGATAGTTTCTAACTTAACTAAGTGTATGGGTGATTTAACAAAGTCAAGGGAGAGTAATGAGCTATCTATGACCCAATGGTCAATAGAGAGACTTTCCTTTGGAAGGATAGAAGGGGAGGCAACTTGGATGAGAACTAACAAGTTCTATCACTTGGGGAATAACTAAACTTAACAAAGCATAATCGTTCAAACATGATGAAAATAAGGGATATGGTTACAACCAAGAATAATGTAAGCATCAAGATATCACAATATTGTAAAGAGGATTCTTATAAGACTTAAGCACAAAAGGTTAAAGTAAAAAATGACATATCTTAATGAAGATGATGGTAACAACCCAAAAGAGATATATTAACAAATATGAAGGTAACAACCATACAAATAAGTCACAACTTGAGGTAAACATGTTATAGGTCAAAGTATAGCAAATGTAACAATCTCATACTAACAAAACATACCTTGATGACAATCAAATACAAGCAAGAAGAGTTACAATAGTTCAAGCTCAAGGTTTTATGAAGAAAGCATACAAGTTCATAGTGACGACCAAAAGAAAGTAGACCCTAACATGTTATGATACTAAGCATAAACAAGTTAACAAACATATGTAGATCAAGCATAAAAAATCTCACAAGATAGCTCAAACATTAATTGATAAAAGTTTCAATAAGAAACAAGATAACAAATTTAAAAGGAAACAACTTTCAAGTGGGTAAAAGTATTTCTAGAATAAATATATTTGAATTATTTTCTCATTATGTGAAACTAGACAAAATCAAGAACATTTAGCAAAAAGAATAGATTAAAAATGTTAAAACATGAGAAAGTTATGAGGTGTTGAGTTTTTGTGAAGAAAACAAAAAAACAAGTGGTAAAATAATAGAATGCTCATGGAAGGTGTTGAACCCACAACCCTTAGTTTACAAACTTAAAACAATACCAAATCCACCACTGCGCGCGTGTGTTCATTAATGGCAAAGAAAGAGAAAATATTAAAACAAGATAAAATAAATAAAAAAAACAAAAGAGTTGATCCACCAGGGATCGAACTCAGGACATGTAGGAAAGCAAGGTACTTAGCGCATAGGTTACAACCATTGGGGTGGCGATACATCCAGTATGTAAAGCCACCCCATTAAAACATATACTTAACAAAGTACGTTTTCTGGGCAAGGTTATAAGGCAATTTCAAAGCAAGCATGACGAAAATGATTTCAATCTAATTTTCTCAAATCCTAACCAAATCTAACAAAATTAAAGTCTAAATCACTTGGAATCTCATGAGGATTAAGATGGTAACAACCATTTCTTAAAATGATGCACAAACAACAAAATTCGAATGAACACGCAAATATGAGCTTTGAGATGCACTTTGGTATTTCATGACTAAAACAGATGCAGATGGATAAGTAAGGGCCTGAACATATTTAAATCATGATATGAACCTAGTTCCAACAGGAAAATCAATTATAATACAGCAGAATAGAGAAATGGTATGTGAGTTGCTTCAATGAACATAGTTAAAACAAAATGATCAAAATATCAAACCAAACAAAAAACAACATGTCAAGGGTCACACACACAAAGTTGAATCCAAATTTTAACAAACTTCTTGATCTACTGTTAATTTGAAGATTTGAAAGCTTTTAGAGTGCTATTAAGTCAAAGCCAAGATCCAGGACATAATCACCACATGATAAGCTAGTGACATGCTGTAGAAATAGATCCATACATCCAAACCAAATTGAGGCAAAGAAACCAATTTACGAATCAGTTGTAATGAGTTACGCAACTCATACACAAGCTGCATAAGTTTGCAGACTCAGAAAAGGCAACAAGGAGTAATCCAAACCTAAACCAATGGATTGACATCATAACAATGTATCAAACCTGAACATAATTGGCTTATTCTGTTTGGAAAACAGAAACAACAGTGTAACTGTAGATTCAAAGCCAAATACATCTAAAAGTTAATAGAAGATTTTCATATATAAAGTGAGGCTGTCAAGGCAAAATGGTTCTGTTGTCACAAGGTTTCCAATCAAATGGCCAAAACGGATTGATCTCAAATTTGATCAAATCAACATCAAATTTTACGAATTTTGACCCTAACTTACTTGAAATTTAATGAAGATCAAGATGGTAACAACCAAATACCAAGATAATGCACCACTAACAAAATTGGAATCAATATGCCATGTGAAGTTTGAAGAATGCATTTTGGAATTTACTGACAAAAACTGATGAGTTATGAACCAACAACAGTCTGCACAAATTTGAAGTGTACTTCCTATGATTATGCTTAAGTAGATGAGCTCAGCTTTGCCATAGATCACAAAGTGGCTGTCAAATGCAAGTTAATGAGATGGTGTTTTTTAAAGGAAAGTACATCCACATGATGTTAAAGCAATGAGTTGAGAGTAAACAACTTATCAAACCAAATGCAGCAGGTCAATGAATTTCAATACAAAAAATGCAAAAGTTAAAGCTTAAATTGACAAGTTTCAAACAAGAGGTGAGTGGCAGCCTGGCACCAAGTTTTCTAAAACAGCAAACACTCATCCAAAATTCCATTGGTCTAGGTAGCAGCCACATTTGTGGTGCTTCAACAATATCCATTAATGAATTGCAGCCAACATGTCTTTTCAAAGACATGGCTCCAACAGCAATTTTGAAAAAAAACAAACTTTAAGACCATGACACAAAACAAAGGCATTTTGCTCAAAACATAAACAAACACCAAAACCTGATGCTACAATCTATAACCAAACACAGCAGCCTAAGGCTTTTCCTTTATGGCAGTTAAAGTGAATTAACAACCCTTAGTAGTGGCTGGTGCAAAACATAACAATGTTAAATGATTATCACCTTGCTCATGAGTTACAACTTATCAAGTTACCACCAACAACCTTAATGTGAATACAGCCAAAATCACAAGCTGACTAACTCAAAAAAAACCAAAACGACTCAATAGCAATAATGACAAGTTTATCTCTTGGTATTCCAATCCATGGATTCCAATCATAACTCCAACAAATTACTCATAACAGCAATAACTCAAAAAATTTCAAAGTAAAAAACATGATTTAAGCAACAACTCAAAGGCACATGACAGTTTAAGAAAACTCAAGACAGCAGCTTACAAACTTTGCAATAAGAACAAATTCAAGCAGGCATAAAGGCAAGTTTTGAAACAAAATCAAAGTATAGACCAAACATGACTAACTGTACTCATGGCAAGCACTGAATGCAGGCAAAGGATAATGACATATCAGAGATTAGCAAACCAACCGGGCAAGGGTTAACAGCTAGGTTTTGGTATGAAAAGCAAAGTGCCTTCACAAAGACAAATCACAAATCTACATTCCAGTTAAGTTTTGTGCACAAAATCTGAACAGACACAATCAAAAATCAAACAAGCAGCCTTGCTATGATGTTCTAAGCATGACAGTCATTACTTTATTTTAGCAAGAATTAACAAACCCTAGTATATAAGCCTACTACTGACAAGCAACTGATACAAAACATGGCAAAGCCAACCATCTTCACAGAGCAAGATTCATTTGATACTATATTTTCATAACAACAAGTATGTGCCAAGCACAAAAACAGCAGTTTAAAAACACCACAGAGGTAAACTTGGTATAGCACAGTTAAACATCAAACTCAAAGCACATGATGGCTACAGCCTTGACAGTATGCATAAACAACATTTGATCATGAGGAATAGGTGTTAACAAACACACACTTAAAATAAAAGTTGAACTTCAAGGACCAAATGTATATGGCACATATGAATTTGTGACAACAAATGCAAGCATATCCAAATTTGTAGTCAACAGTTTAATGATGCATATTGTACATGAAATAAAACAAAAGTTAGAGGTCACCAACCTCTTATAGACTTCCAAATACCAACTAGCTGCCCAGACAGAAAACCAGAGATCCCTTTAGAGAAACTTGGTGAAGCTTGCTTCCTTTTGAAGAAATAACCAAGTATTGATGACAGTTTGAATAAACTCACTTCCAACTATGACTTAAGATGATGAATAGCTATAATATCATGGATATGGTGTGTTTTGAGTGATAAATTGGTAAGAGTGGATGCAAGTAGTGGTTTGGTGTGAAAAGTGCTCAAAAGTCAAACTATGGTGGTGTGAAGTTTGACTTTTTGACTTATGGAGTTTTTGGTGAATGTGATGATTGAAACAGCCCTAGATAGTTATTTTGAGGTTGTGTATATGGTTTTAGTAAGGTTTGAATGGTTGGAAATGGAGCTGGTGTGGAATTTGCACAAAGGAAATTTTGGTGTTTTTAGAAGGTTTCTTTACTTTCAAGCAAAGAGAGGAAGGAGATGAGAGCTGTATTTCTATGGTGCTTAGAGTGCTCTGGTGTGGTTTGGAGAGTGGAAGGAGCCCTCCTTTTATAGGCCAAGAAGGCTGAGGCAGAATTGTCATTTTTTGAATTGCAAGCTTGCATTGGTGGGAAACCTCAATACTTCAAAAGTGTGTCTGCTGGTTTAAGGTTAATTCCATCAGTTAATATCCTTCCTAACAGCTGTCCTCAAGCTGGCTGTGTTTAAGATAGCTATGTTGCAGCAAAACCAAGGTTTCTTACACAATTTGCTTTTGCTTTTCAACATAGTAATCAAAGGGATTATGGTGAGATTCTTGGTTTTCCCCCACACCAGGTTCCAACCTAATTCTAACACCACAACAGATATGTCTCTATGGTTGGAAATGAACCATATGGTTGAAAATCAATTTATGTTGAATTTTGAAAAGTTGACAAACTAATGCTCAGGCCAAACTTGCACACTTCATAACTCTTAGCTCACAAAGGCTATGAATAAGTTCTATAACTTTCTGAAAAGACCTCATGGAGCTCTACAATTTCATGTTTTTGAGATTTTCAAATTCCCACTGGAACTAGGTCAAAAGACCTCTCAAAGTTGCTGAAAAACATGCCTAAAAGGCCAATAACTTAGAATTTTTCTAAGTTATTTTCCTTCTTGAAATGAATTTTGGTCATAACTCCAAATCCATGCATTTTCTGCTCATGGAAAACTTTAGGACTTTTGTAGGACTTGTCAAGAGCTTTCTAATGAGCTTTGAACTAACTCAATTGGATGTGTGGTTAAGGAGTTATGGTCTTGCCCTTTTCAAAACCCTAACTTCCGATTTTTGCGATTACTCCCCAACCCTTGATCCAATGGTCATGAAACTTCATGGGTAGGTGTAATATGTCACTAGGAACATTTTTGATCCCCACCTTGAGGTCAAATTCCTTATGGTTGAAGAGTTGACTTTTCGGTCAACCGAACGATCAATCGATGGCTACCGAGTCGACTGTTGATGTTCCAGGTCTTTCGAGGCCTTGAAACTTATTGAGTAGACTTTACTAAGTCATATGAACTTCATGGACCATGATCCCACCATTGGAGCATCATTTAAATCAAAAGTCAAACTACAATTGACTTTTCCTGATCGAAAACCCTAATCGGGTATCCTGAACTGCACTGTCCTTGCTCCTTGGGTGACAACCTCAAATTGGATTCATACTTGATCCATTGGAGTATATTTGATGATGTGGAGACTTATTTCCTGGAGAACCAATCCAATACGTTGACTGATTAAACTCTTGAAATCTCAATTCTCGGTTGTATGGAACCCTAATTCCTGTATCTTGACAAAGACCAACTTGAAACATGTTGAGGTTAGATAATCAAATGGGTATGACCCTAAAATGATGATAAAGATCTAAGGGGTCAAATTTTGGCATGCAACACAACCTTATGCATATTTTGAGTGCAAATGACATTTGAAACACAATGCCATCTTTGGATTTGGAATTTAAGTGCATTTTGGTGGCCATTTTCATGGTTTCTTCAAGATTAAGTTACACATCAAAGACAAGCCATAAGACCAAACCAAGGGATCATTTTCAGCCCTTTGATTCACCAACTATAGATGCAAGCCAAAGAAGCCATTTTTACAGCTAATCAAGGTGAAATTCATGCACTATTCAAATGACCATAAGTGAAAAAGTGAAAATGCAATTGGGCTTAAAGGAGACAGAATTCGGCCTATTCTTCATCTGAATCCAACATACATAAACTCAGGATCATTCCCATACCTTCAGAGGTGGATTTGGTGAGAGTAAGAGCAAGAACAGATTGGAAAAAAGGAGAGAAAAAGTGAAAATCGTTTTTTCAGTTTCATTGGGTTTCAATCAAAACTAAACATTGCAAAACATTTCTTGAACTTCATTGAACGAATCTGGGCATTTTATTTCAAGCTTTGGTAGCAAACAAAGCTCCGTGGAAGCTTGTTTTCTAGGTTTCTTTTCTTTCAAATATGTCTCTGTTCAAACACTTTTAACATGCCATTTTCATATATTTGCAAACCTCTTGATGCATAGATGGATTCTGGGTTGGTTTCGTGACTGTTTATGAACTTTTTTTGTTTGAGATTTTTTTTATTTTCTTTCGTTTTGTGTTAATAAGGCCTGATCAATGAAAATGGCTAGTGGATTCATGATCCACGTAACCTGGAGATCACTTTAGGCTTTTGTTTTACTCATTTTGATGAAATTGGAGATTTCTGGGTTTTTGGCCGTGGGGAGGTGATGAAGGCTCGCCGGAGAAGACGACCGGAACAGTGGTTCCGGCGTCTGGTTCTCCCTTCCATTTTTAAAACCCAACCAGCCTTACGTGTCTCATTGCTAGCTTTTTGATTTGATTACTTTTTGCTTTAACGTCCCAGATTAAGACGCACCATACACACGCTTTGACTTACCACACTGAACCAAGCTGGGATTTTCATTAAATGAGTTGGCATCATGTGAGCCACTTGATCTGATTACCAATTGATCAGACACGCCTAGTTGAATTCCACCATATGCCTTGGTTGACCATGTACCACTGAATCTCCACGTTTTATTTCATTTTTGTTTTTTTCTGATGGGCTGGGTTACTATTAGCACCCCCCCCCCCTTTGTGAAGCCCAGTGATTTGTAGCGCTTCTGGGCAGCTATTGGCACCCCCAGCCCCTTTGTTATTTTATTTTATTTTCCTTTTGTTTTATTTTCATTTCTATTCAGATTTTAATTATTTTAAAATACTTCCAAAGGTCATAAAATCCCAAAAAAATATGTTTTAGAATCTTTGAGATGTCCTCTTATTTTTAGAAATTTTTATTTTATTTTATGATTTATTTTTCAATTTAAAATAGGATTTAACTTTGGAAGTGTTTTATGTAACTTAAATCTTGATTTTATTTCTCTCATTTCATTTTGATCCAATGAATGAAATTCAATCCTCATGTCAATAATGAGTTAAGGAATTTTTTAGGACCATTTTCCCCCTGATTAGTTGACTTTTGAGTTGACTTTGGATGCCTTTCATTTGAACCTATACAATCCTCCTTCACAATGGAGCACCCTTGTGAATCAATTTCTATGGTGATGTTGTGAAGTGATTTTGATTGCAATCTTTTGGCTTCTGGTTACCAACACATTTATGAGCTTCTTGCATTTTATTTGTTAATTTTAGAATCATTTTCCTATTTTTAGAGTAATTTGCAAGTCAAGTTACCCTAAAGGAAGGTTCCTACATACATCTTGACCTAGTTGGACTTAGATATGACATTTTTGGATCCTTTGAGCTCTCAATGCCTATTGATTCATGTTGTTAACATGTTAAGGATGATGCTTGCTCACTTTTAGGTTATTATATTGTTTATTGCTTGTTCATTTGATTGCTTGCTTTTGAGTTGCCAATTAGGGTTTCATTGTGAAACAAGTTTGCTTTCCTTTGGGAATTTGCTTGCATTTCCTTGTGATTTACTTTCTTTTTCTTTTGAGAACTTTTGCTTCACTCCCATTGCTGTCCAAGGACTTTGGAACACCATTTAGGCTTATCTAAGTTCCCTCCTTTGGAGGTATTTGAAACATGAATTGAATGGTGAACCATGAGGACACGTTTGTTGCATCTTTTGCACAAATCATGATGATGCCTTGGTTGAATGATGTTTGGGATTGCCTTGTTGTTTTCTTCTCTTGTTCTAACCCCTCTTTGAGTTAGGGTTCTTTTCCTTTCTCTTTTCATGTTGTTTTTCTTTGTGGCATTGTGGTTGATGTTGTTTGGTTTTTAGGCCATTTCATCCCACCTTTGATGCTCTTGTGTGTTTCTATTGATGCATTTCTTGTTCCCTTTATCTCTTGCATTTATCATATTGTTGTTTAAGGTTGAGATGAGCTTGTGGTGGTCTTTACCCCACACAATTTCCTCCCTCATTTGCATTCCATGTTTTTATCCTTGCATGTTTATGTTTTGTTGACTCCTGTTGTTTCTTTGTCTCCTTTCCCTTAGGACCTCTAATCTCTCAAGGGAGATTATGTTAGACATTAGGATCTTAACCATGTATGATAACATTAGGTAGCTTTTCCTTTATCTCAATCTTAGGATCATCATTGCATGAGAACTTTAGACTTGGATTTAGTCCCCCTTTTGGTGTCCTTTCTCTTCTCATCTCAAAACAATCATAAAACACTTAATAAAGATAATGGATGTTGTGCCATGAGCCTTATACTTGGGAAATGGTGATTGAGGGGCCACCTACAATTACCTAGAGTGTTTAGTATATGTCCTTAGGGAGATATGCGACGCATTCGATCCTAGGTTCTAGACTTTGGTACAACATACATTATACACAGACCAAGTTCAAAACACTTCTTCTCTAAAAAAAACAAAAATACTTCAAACCTTTTTCATCCTTCGGAATCTTAATCAGAAAAACCTTTTCAGATAACAAGAGTGTCATTAACTTTTAGTTCTACCGCAAACGGTAACGCCTAAGTCTCCAATGGTCGAGCTGCATACACCAACTGCTAGAACTACTTGTTAACCCAACTCGGGCCTAAAAAACAGTTGAACAAACCTGTGTTCCCTCGTTAGCCCGAACTATGTTTGCTCTGATCTTTCATACCAGGTGAAAGTACGTAGGCACAAGACGGCGATGTCTTGGTGAGAAACCTTCCCCCCTTTCACCCGTAGTTAGCCCGAACTACGTTTGCTCTGATCTTTCATACCAGGTGAAAGTACGTAGGCACAAGACGGCGATGTCTTGGCGAGCAACCTTCCCCCTTTCACCCGTAGTTAGCCGAACTACGTTGACTCTGACTTCTCATTCCAGATGAGATACATAGGCACAAAGCGACGTTGCTTTGCCGAGTCACTTTCTTTTTCTTTTGTCCTCAATCCTGTAGTTAGATAGTTTCAATCACCTTTTTAGATAGACAACAAGCGTGGATCCCGTAGAGTACGACGGACGTGAGAGGTGCTAATACCTTCCCCTTGCGTAATCGACTCCCGAACCCGAGATTTAGTTGCGATGACCGATCTTATCCCTCTTTTCCTTAGGTTTTCTCTGAGCGTTTCCTTTCCCTCTCTTGGGATGAATAACACGCAGTGGCGACTCTTCTGTCATTGCCGACCTCGATTTTCGCAGTAGCTACACCATGATTCACAGTTATGGGGATTTCCCTAATGTGCCTCTTCTTGGCACAAAAGGATGCATTAGCTACAAACCTATCCTAGCTCGGCGTCAACTAGGATATCCAGCAGAGGAAGAGCATGATCTGGTCCTTTTGGGAATATGCTTTATTAAAGAAGGGAGAATCCCATATCTCAAAGCACGAATTACGTATGTTTGGCATCGCCTCAATACCTAACGGATGACTACTCTGGGGCATCCAGATTGTACCGTCTTAGAAGCGTACCTTCTTTGGTCTAAAGAAATAGCCTTAAAGATGTTCTACACCCGCTTTGAGCCAACACTGTCAACGCCAAAGAACTTTTCTCTGTGGAGGAGTTTAAGGATGCTTTAGTCAAAGCTGAAGAGGAAAAGAAGACGTGGGAGGATAAGCACTTCATGGTTGCTCAAGAAAACGAAGAACTCTGGAAGATGCTTCGTCAGAACCAAAAGGAAGAGCTTGCAAGAAAGATGAAGCTTCAAGAAGGGGAAGGATCTTCTCGTCAGAAGAACTGGGCCTTTTAGTTTCATTTATTCTGTTGTTATTTATGTCTGCACTTTGGCTTTTGATGTTGTAATCTCTGTTTCTATAAAACTTTCATTCGTTAATGAAAATGTTACTTTACTTTATTCTTATTTCAACATTATTAATGTTCGTAAACATAAATTGGGATCCTTTGAATGTTAGCTTTGCATTTGCATTAACATTCCATAAGCATTGCATACACATTTCCTATTATATGGCTTATTTGTGTTGTTTTACCTCTAGTTTGTCACGTTGAGTCCTCCACATCCTTACAACACTAAGGCTCAAGCTCGAAAAAAGATGGACCATTTGGAACAAGAAAATCAGGCACTTCGAGAAGAAATGTCTTCTTTAAGGACTAACATGGAGGCCTTCTCCATCGCCATTAAGGATTTGATAGATACTCAAGAACAAAAAATCAAAAGCTTCGGGATGAAGTAGCAAGCCTAAAGGCTGCTAAACGGAATCTGACAAATCTGGTCAAGGATTTAGTCATATCCCAACCACAGGATGGTTCTTCTTCACCTACCAATCACCTATCAGAGCAAAGTGATGAATCCAGGGGTATTCTTGTGCGTTATGCCCAGTTATTCCCTATACTCTTACAAATGGCTTGATCAAGAAAGAAACTCCATCAGCTATCCCTCAGGCCCACAAGAGTTATTTTAAAGATGATGCTTTTTGTGCCTTCCACCAAGGAGCACCCGGCCATGATATTTAAGAATGATATGTTCTCAAAGGAAAGGTGAAGGAAATGATTGAAACAGGGGTTCTGTCTTTTAAAATGTGCAAACCCCTGGTTCGAATCGATCTTTTTCTTGGATAAGAAGCAATTCCCTCCCTACATATGGTGGATTAATAAAGAAGACTCTAGATTTGTAATATCAGATTATCGCATTTTATTTGTATTTTCTTGCTTTTGTTATGTATTTGTTTTAGCTTAGTAAAACCCTTACCTAGTCAGTAGAAGTAAGAGCGAAGACGAATCGCCAGGGGTTGGGTTACAAACCAACTCATTACAAGACTCAAGAGTTTGCCAAAGAACAGATGAAGACCATCAATGAGGTGTTTATCAGTAGAGGTATCCAAATCAAACTAATTCAGGAGGATTTTAAAGACGACTATATTAATCAGCTGGTATATCATGATGAGGCCGCTCTGAACAATTGGAAGGCTGTTGAAATTCCTGTCATCTTTCCTGTGACGAAGTAATTTGCTTGTTTTGTTTTGTAGTTTCCTTTACAAAAGGTTTCCGTAACCATGCCCAAGGTTATCGATTATTTTGTATGGGCCACATGCTTTCAAATTATTATGATCAATGAAGATATTTCATTACAATCCTCATTTATTTTATTTACTGTTTTTTCTTCTACTTTTAAAGAAAATGGCATTTCTTTTTAAAACTAGAAAAACTATTTCTTTGTTCTAATGCATTTATCTTTGTGTGTTTTAATAAATCAAACCATTGCAAACATACAGAGAAATTCTAAAACCCGTTGAATCCAATGACTATGTTTTCCCTCCCGACTCACCCATATACCAAGCCAAAGATGAGGATGATGAAGATTTTGAGATTCCGGATGAACTGGAAAAGATGGTTGAATATGAGTACACAGACCTTCAACCTCACAAGGAGCAGGTGGATGTTATTAATCTTGGCACTGAAAAAGACAAGAAGGAAGTCAAGATTAGGGCAATGCTAGGGGCAGAAATCAAGCAGAGACTGGTGAAGATTTTAGAAGAGTATGTTGATGTATTCGCTTGGTAATACCAAGATATGGCTAGCTTGGATAGTGATATAGTTGTCTACAAGCTACCTCTTCGACCTTAATGTCTGCCTGTCAAACAGAAGCTCAGAAGAACCCGACCTGACATGGCTCTCAAGATCAGAAATAAGGTTAAAAAGCAGATAGATGCAAGTTTTCTAGTAGTGTCAAAATATCTAGAATGGGTATCCAACATTGTACATATGCCAAATAAAGATGGGAAAGTTAGAATGTGCGTAGATTACAGGGATCTGAACAAATCTAGTCCAAAGGAAGATTTCCCTCTGCCATATATAGACACTTTAGTAGACAATACTGTCATACCCTAAATTTGTCCTACCCATTTTTAAATATTTTCGCATTTTTTCAATTCTATTTTTCAACTTTGCATTGCCCGCTTAATTTCTTGTTATTTAGACACGTGTCCGCTTATTATTGGATGATTTTCCAACTTTTATTATTTTGTCCAATAAGAGCGTGACACGTGGCCTAAAGCTGTTTTTGGGAATTTTAATTATGTTTTGTATTCCTAACTTTTTTCTTTTCGGGATATTAATATGTTTGCATATATTGTTTTGTTTGCTAATAGAAATTAGATTTTTAATTTAGAAATTAGAAATAGAATTTAGATTTTTTAGTTAACTAGACTTTAGAAATATAATTATTTTACAATAGAATTAATTAGAAGGTATAATTAGTTTAGAAGAATAGAATTTAGAATTTTAATTAAGTAGATTTAGATTTTAGAATAGAATTTTTATAGGAATTACTTAGAATTTTTACTAGAAATCGATTTTTTAATTAGAATAGAAATAGATTTTTAATAGAATTGAATTAGAGTTTTGTTTTTAGTTTAGAATTATAATGTTAATTAAGAAATTAGATTTAGGAATTATTTAATTTAGTTAGAATTTTAATTTTTAATTAGAAATAGATTAGAATTAGAATTTTTTTATTTAATTAGATTTATTTAGAATTAGATTAATGTTAGATTTAGGTGATTAGAACAAATTTTTTAAAATAGAAAATTAATTAAAAAAAAAAATAGGAAGTTGAAGGAGTCAGATTCGGAAGCCCATTATTTTGGAGGCCTAGGGAGAGGGTCATACGATGCAATATAAGAAGAGGGGAAATTCAGAGTGGAGGAAAGAAACCGTACTGTTCACCTTCCTCTCCCATTGAAAAACGGCGCCGCACCCTCTTTCGATCCCAAAACTCTAATCTACTATTGATTGTCTTCCTTTCCTCATAACCGCCGCACTCCACTCCTTACCCTTCTCCTTCATTTTTCCGATGAAAAACCATCATCCAGAAACCCTAAAAATCCTACTGTTGATTCATCTTCTTCCCCTAAAAAACGTTATCCGCCATTAAAACACCACCGTCCTCCTTAACCTCTCTGTAAAAAAACAAAAGCTCTCTCAATTTCTTTTCCAAATTTGTTCATGGTAGCTAAAGGAATGTGAAGATTTTGATGAACCAGTTGCAGATTTAAGCAATCATCATGGGTAGCATCACGTCTTTAAAGATATGAATTCCACCGTTGCGTCGGTGCAACAAATATTGCGATATTGATTGGATTATGTTCGACGGATCGATTACGGTAAATCTTCCAAATCTTCCTTCGGATATTCAAACCTTTACACTCAACCTGGGGCAGGGTAGTGTTCAGTTAATCTAATCCGGCACTCGAATCAACAAAGTAAAATCCATAAGACGGTTGTTCATCAAAGACCCATGACATGGAAATCACAATCCTCCAACAAAATCAAAAAAAAAATCAAAAGCCTGCTAAGTCAAGCACCTTAAAAGGGGACTTAGGCAAAAATCAAGGCAATCCCGATGGATATGACAAGCAAAGTCAATCCATGCAAAAGTTAGGGATCGAAAACAAAAGCAAAAGAGGTCTTCAAGCCCTCAACAAACAAAATAAAATTCAGTGGCCACTAAATCAAACCAGAAGGGTCACTGACATCCGTCAAAAGCCAAATAAGGCGACTTCTATTTCGAGCAAACCTTGAACCATCAAGCTTATACCGTCAAGACAAATAGGTGCAGAGTTAACTAAACGTAGGACTGGAGATCATCGCGAAGAAGGGGTGGGTACAAATCATACTTTGAGCCTAATATCCTTTGTTTCATAAACCATGAACCAGACCATGTTACAACCCTCGAAAGACCTAATTGAGGCGGGGTTTATTCTGAAAGCATACTTTCGCAAGGTTGCGTAAACTGACTCCTCACATACTTGCTAATCATCAGCATTGGCGTCATTATCCTTGCTATATCTTTCATGCACAAATCAAAATTAGCACAACATCTGGGCTAATGGCCCATTCGTCTTACACTATCATGACACTCAATAAACAAAACTTTCTCAAAACTTGCATTGAACTTTGCATTGATATTACCGTTTATGAATGAATAATTTTAACAGCAAATCAGTGCTAGACATCAAAGACACTCCAACAAAGGGCAATCGAGAAAAATTTGACTTTCAGTGGCTGTCGTGAAGTAAGACTACCTCAAAACCCACAGATTGGGGCAAATCACTCAATAGCTCGAGCAGGGGCAAGTCATTCGAGTTCAACTTCCATATGATTCAGAACTGGTTAATCTGGGGCAAGCCATTAACATGTTCAAACTAGGGCAAGACCAGGTCGTTCTAACCGTCAGGCAGAGTTACAATCTTCTCTGATGCAAATTTACAACAAACCACCAACCACCCAGACTTGGGGCATCGAGAACATCTTCTGCTCCAATCATGGCGTCTTTAGCAAACTACGTGTCGAGGAAGTCAAACCCCTCCCACCACCCAAAGTCCAATCCATATTGGACACTACCAAAAGTCCACCACGTTGGCGTCTCCACTTGCATTTCCAATCACCCGCCTGCAATCATATGCATCATATGCATTGCATCCGACATCATAATCATCTTGCATCATATGCATACCAACCATATCATACTTCCCTAGCTTTTGCATCTCCATGCGTCAGCATTTGCATCTGCATTTCCATTCGCTATGGAACATCATTATGCATCAAGCATTCGCACATGCAAGTCAAGGTCCATGGTCAATCTCGAAGATTTCCAAGACCATCATCAGCCCAGTCAGGGGAATTCTCTGCAAGACCGTGGACGTCCCCCACGAAGTTGTTCAACCTTTTGTTGGACAAATTCAAGAGCTTCAAAGCAATCTTCAGCCCATTCAGGGGCATCCTCCGCAAGGCCGTGGGCGTTACCCACAAAGTTGTTCAACCTTTTGTTGAGCAAATTCAAGGACTTCAAGGTCGTATGCAGCCCAGTCAGAGGCATTCTCCGGAAGACCGTGGGCATTCCCCACAAAGTTGTTCAACCTTTTGTTGGGCAAATTTAAGAGCTTCAAAGCATCATTAGCCTAGTCAGGGGCATTTTTGCAAGATCGTGGGTTTCCCTCATGAAACTCAAGAGTATTAAAGCAAAGAGTCAGCCCAGTCAGGGTCATCCTTTTCAAGACCATGGGTGTTTCCCATTATGTATTTCAACCTCGTGGTTGATCAGATCTTCAAATCAACATACAACCCATTCAGGGGCATCTTTAGCAAAACTGTGGGCATTCCCCATGAAGTTGTTCAACCTTTTGTTGAGCAAATACAAAAGTTTTAATGTAAGGTTTAGCCTAGACAGGGGCATCTTCAGCAAAGCCGTGAGCGTTCCTCACGAAGCTGTTCAACCTTTTGCTGACCAGGACAGAACTTCAATGACAAATCCTGCCTAGTCAAGGGCATCTTCTTCAGTTCATGAGTGTTCCTCATGAAATCATTTCAACAAAACTGTGACCTCCAAGCAAGACGGTGGGCGTACCCCGTTGTTTCGTTTCAATCCAATCATCCTCTTAGGCGTTCCCTAGTGAGTTGTATCTAACAAGCATGACCGTTGTCAATTGCCTTGCTATCATCCTTTTGGTGATAGCCGAGCCTCGTCAGCTCAACCTATCCTGCATCCTTTTGGTGTTGGTAACCTTCAATTTGTGTCGTTCTATCATCCTTTTGGTGATAGCAACCTGTGTGTGTGAGTTTCGCTCCATCTTCCTTTTCGTGGGGGTCTGTCATCTTGATTCAAGTCAGATTGTGCGATAGTGTTTGTCCTATCATCCTTTTGGTGGTAGTGGCCGATGTGAGTTTCGCTCTGTTATACTTTTGGTGGGGGGGTCTGTCATCGTAATTGATGTCAGATTGTGCGATAGTGTTTGTCCTATCATCCTTTTGGTGTTAGTGGCCGGTGTGAGTTTTGCTCCATCATCCTTTTGGTGGGGGGTCTGTCATCTTGATTGATGTCAGATTGTGCGATAGTGTTTGCCCTATCATCCTTTTGGTGGTATTGGCCAGTGTGAGTTTCGCTCCGTCATCCTTTTGGTGGGGGGTCTGTCATCTTAACTGATGTCTAATTGTGCGATAGAGTTTGTCCTATCATCCTTTTGATGGTAACGGCCGGTGTGATTTTTGCTTCGTCATCCTTTTGGTGGGGGGTCTGTCATCTAGCTGATGTCAGATTGTGCGATAATGTTTGTCCTATCATCCTTTTGGTGGTAGTTGTCGGTGTCTGTTTCGCTCCGTCATCCTTTTGGTGGGGGGTCTGTCATCTTGATTGATGTTAGATTGTACGATAGTGTTTGTCTTATCATCCTTTTGGTGGTAATGGTCGGTGTGAGTTTCGCTCTGTCATACTTTTGGTGGGGGGTCTGTCATCGTAATTGATGTCAGATTGTGCGATAGTGTTTGTTCTATCATCCTTTTGGTGGTAGTGGCTGGTGTGAATTTCGCTCCGTCATCCTTTTGGTGGGGGGTCTGTCATCTTGATTGATGTGAGATTATGCGATAGTGTTTGTCCTATCATCCTTTTAGTGGTAGTGGCCGATGTGAGTTTTGCTCCATCATCCTTTTGTTGGGGGGTCTAGCATCTTGTTGATGTCAGATTATGCGATAGTGTTTGTCTTATCTGTCGCTTGCGCGAAAATAAGGTGCCGGCACAACAGAAGAGTCGCCACCTTTCGTTATTTATCCCTCAGAGCGGGAAAGGAAACGATCGGATAAACCTGACGAAAAAGGGTAAGACAAGGTCGTCGCAACCATTGTCTGGGTTCGGGAGTCGGTTACGCAAGGGGAAGGTATTAGCACCCCTCACGTCCGTCGTACTCGACGGGATCCACGCTTGTTGTGTTTACTGGACGGGTTGGTTTTATCTATCTACCTATCAAGGCTGGCTTAAACAGAAAAGAAAAATGACTCGGCAAAGCGTCGCACTTTATGCCTACGTATTCTCATCAGAGAACAAGAAATCAGAGTCAACGTAGTTCGGCCTACGACGGGTTATGGGGGAAGGTAGCTCGCCAATACATCAGTACTGTGCCTACGTACTCTCAACAGGTATGAGAGATCAGAGCTTACGTAGTTCGGGACACTACGCATTATTTCCTGTCTTTTACGAAAGAAGTGTTTTTTATTGTGTTTGCGATTTCAATCGCACTAGAGACTATGACCTGAGAGTGAATGCGCCGCATGTCACCCAAAGGGTACCATTCTAAACATCCAGACTGTGGAAAATAAACTCTCCCACAATCCTTTCTCAGATAGCTTAAGGCTCGTAACGTACGAAAGAAATCATTCATGATTACTGTATCTTAAACTGTTTTGAGATGAGAAGAGAACAAGCCCAACTAGGAGGGAGACTATCAAGTCCTACTGTTGTCATGCCAAGGATTCATCCTATGGTCGAGGTTTGAACAGGGATCTCCTAGAAGTTGTCATGCATAGGTTTCAACCTAAAGTTCTATCATCAATTCCTTATCAAAGGAAATGAGAGTCCTAAGGGATCATGTCAATGATACACCAAAACAGACAAAGCATCAGCTTAAACAGTAAAATGCATGCAATGCAAGTGAGGGAGGAAATGTGTGTGGGGCTTCAGCCTCCACAAGCTCATCTCAACCTCAAGCCAGAATGGATGATAGTAATCATACTGAAATAAACAACATGCTATCAAGCAATACAGTAAACTGCAATCATACAGAAGAAATGAAATAAAATACCCTCAGACAAACAAACCACATGGGCAAGGGAGCTGGGCTCTACCGAATACCCGCAAGCAAAGCCACACAGTAACAATACAAGCAGAGGGAGCAACTCAACCTCTAGTGCAATCATGCTCCTAGATTCTACTTAGTCTAGATATGGACTTATTCTAATGCATCAAGCAAGTCAAACAAAACATGTCAATACAACAAAGAAAAAGATAAGAAAGCAGACCAACTCCTCTCTCAACTTCAAGCTTCAGCTCTTCCAACAGCAACTCAGTCTTCAAACTTCAATCACTCTTGACAAATATCAATTTGCTTTTCCAGGTTTCAACCCTTCAACATAAGTTTCAACTTATCTTCTCTGAGCTTCAGCTCCTTGATCAGTTCCACCTTCAGGCTTCACCTAACCACAAGTATCAACTTGATCTCCTTTAGGATCTCCAAGCTTCAAAGTAAGTATCAACTTCCTTTGTTCTTCAAGCTTCAGCTCTTCAGAGTAATCTTCAATCACTTAGAAGTGTCAACTTCTTCCTTCAGTCTTTACTGGATCTTCATGGGTCTTCAAGTATCAACTTGCTCTTGTTGCTCTTCAAGCTTCAGCTGGAATGGCAATGCTCAAGGATTCATCCTCTTCAACACTCTTCAATGAAGTCTTCATCTTCACATTCAAGCTCAACATCTCTCAAGATACTCAAACCAGAGGAAATCACTAAACTGGATAAGCTGGGATGTTGAACTTCTTATTGACCACCAAAGGTGACCTATAAGGGTTCAACATCAAAGGAATGGTTCCCTCAAAAGTTCTACTTCCTAGGCACAATCACTTATCCCTCCAAAGGAGAGAGGTGTATACCATGGAAGGACTTTGAATCATAGGGAGGAATGGAGGTGACAGATACCATCCATGTTTAAGAAAGAAGTTAACTAGGTCTAAACTCTTCCTAATCCCTAACCCTAAAACAAACAACAAAACTAACAAGATCAAGCTCCCAAGCTCCTCACTGCTCCTACTATGCTCCTCAATGCTCCTCAGAACAAAACCAAGCTCTCCAAGCCCACAAAGCAAAGCAAACAAAAATACAAGCCCACAAGGGTGTCGCTTGCGCGTAAATAAGGTGCCGGCATGACAGAAGAGTCGCCACCTTTCGTTATTTATCCCTTGGAGCGGGAAAGGAAACCATCGAAAAAACCTTACGAAAAAGGGTAAGACAAAGTCGTCGCAACCATTGTCTGGATTCGGGAGTCGGTTACGCAAGGGAAAGGTATTAGCACCCCTCATGTCCGTCGTACTCGACGGGATCCTCGCTTGTTGTGTTTACTTGGACGGGTTGGTTTTATTCTATCTACCTATCAAGGCTGGCTGAAAAAGAAAAGAAAAATGACTCGGCAAAGCATCGCGCTTTATGCCTACGTATTCTCATCAGAGAACGAGAAATCAGAGTCAACGTAGTTCGGCCTACGAAGGGTTATGGGGGAAGGTAGCTCGCCAAGACATCGCCATCTTGTGCCTACATACTCTCAACAGGCATGAGAGATCAGAGCTCACGTAGTTCAGGAAACTACGGTCTATTTCCTGTCTTTTACGAAAGAAGTGTTTTTTATTGTGTTTGCGATTTCAATCGCACAAGAGACTATGACCTGAGAGTGAATGCGTCGCATGTCACCCAAAGGGTACCATACTAAACATCCAGCCTGTGGGAAAGAAACTCTCCCACAATCCTTTCTCAGATAGCTTAAGGCTCGTAACGTACGAAAGAAATCATTCATGGTTACTGTATCTTAAACTGTTTTGAGATGAGAAGAGAACAGGCCCAACTAGGAGGGAGACTATCAAGTCCTACTGTTGTCATGCCAAGGATTCATCCTATGGTTGAGGTTTGAACAGGGAACTCCTAGAAGTTGTCATGCATAGGTTTCAACCTAAGACTCTATCATCAAATCCTTATCAAAGGAAATGAGAGTCCTAAGGGATCATGTCAATGATACACCAAAACAGACAAAGCATCAGCTTAACAGTAAAATGCATGCAATGCAAGTGAGGGAGGAAATGTGTGTGGGGCTTCAGCCTCCACAAGCTCATCTCAACCTCAAGCCAGAATGGATAACAGTAATCATACTGAAATATAAACAACATGCTATCAAGCAATAACGGTAAACTGCAATCATACAGATAAAATGAAATAAAATGCCATCAGGCAAACAAACCACATGGGCAAGGGAGCTGGGCTCTACCGAATACCCGCAAGCAAAGCCACACAGTAACAGTACAAGCAGAGGGAGCAACTCAACCTCTAGTGCAATCATGCTCCTAGATTCTACTTATTCTAGATATGAACTTATTCTAATGCATCAAACAAGTCAAGCAAAACACAGCAATACAGAAAAGAAAAACAGCAGATCAACTCCTCTCTCAACCCCAAGCTTCAGCTTTTCCAACAGCAACTCAGTCTTCAGACTTCAATCACTCTTGACAAATATCAATTTTCTTTTCTAGGTTTCAACCCTTCAACATAAGTTTCAACTTATCTTCTCCCTTAAGCTTCAGCTTCTTGATCAGCTCCACCTTCAGGCTTCACCTAATCTTCAGGGATCTTCAAGTATCAACTTGCTCTTGTTGCTCTTCAAGCTCCAGCTGGAATGGAAATACTCAAGGATTCATCCTCTTTAACACTCTTCAATGAAGTATGCATCTTCAAACTCAAGCTCAACATCTCTCAAGACAATCAAACCAGAGAAAATCACTTACTGGATAAGCTGGGGATATTGAACTGCTTATTGACCACCAAAGGTGACCTATAAGGGTTCAACATCAAAGTAATGGTTCCCTCAAAAGTTCTACCTCCTAGGTACATCACTTATCCCTCCAAAGGAGAGAGTTGTATACCATGGAAGGACTTTGAATCATAGGGAGGAATGAAGGTGAAAGATACCATCCATGTTTAAGAAAGAAGTTATCTAAGTCTAAACTCTTCCTAATCCCTAACCCTAAAACAAAAACAAAACAAAAAAGATCAAGCTCTCAAGCTCCTCAATCCATCTTCAAGTCTTCTGCTATGCTCCTCAATGCTCCTTAGAACAATACCAAGCTCTCCAAGCCCACCAAGCAAAGCAACTAAAGCAACAATGCCCTAAAGGCAACACAAACAATCAACCAATACAAAAATCAACCAAAAATAGTATACTACTATATTAAATCCTAATATAATTTCTAAGGGATCCTACATACCTACCCTTAATGCCCATATATGTCCCATAGTCTAACTTGACCTAAAAACCCAGAAATCTAAAGTTATTATGGACCTATGTTGAAGTTTGACCTAATTCTACACAACCTAATGGTATCTAATCAAAACTATCCTAAAAATCATTACAAAAATATGGAATAAATCCAGGGGGAAGCTAAAACATACCTCTAACTACTCTAAAAAGAATGACCTAAAAATACTAAGGGATCTACCTAAACTAAATTCTACAAATTCATTGATCAATATAAAAGAAATAAAATGCAATAAAAGAAGAAAATATACAAAAAATACTAAAAATGAATTAAAGGAAAAATATTTTTATTTTATATTTTTCTAGACAAAAATATGAAATGGGAGAAAAAACTCCCATGAAAAAATGTTCAATTTTCAATTTAATATGCATTTTCAAAGATTTGAAATAAAATGGAGAAAAAATAAAATGAATTATGAAAATGGGGTGCAAGAAGTAAACAGATATAGTGCAATCCACGCGTGGGCCCAGACTGGGGGGTACGAAAAGCAATGCGCCTAGGCCCAATTAAAATCAGAAAAACCATGAATAAACATAAAGAAATTGAGAAAGACGCGGTGCAACTAGTAATCCATTTCAGTTAAAAATGCAATTGGGCCACGAAGAGGGGTGTTGATAGGAATTATTCACACTAAGCCCAACACGCCACCGTTTAATGAAATGGTGCGTTTCACACTTCTGGCTTTCCCTCTCAAAATGAAATCAAATGCAGGCCATTGGATTAGTCTTGAGTCAACTGGTCAGCGCGTGATCTAATGGTCCAGGCTTCGTCTTCTTCCCTGAGCTAGGGTTCTAAAGAACCTCCATGGAAACACAGCTCCATGAGCTTCATCTTCCTC
Source organism: Lathyrus sativus (assembly GCA_963859935.3). NCBI lineage: Eukaryota > Viridiplantae > Streptophyta > Magnoliopsida > Fabales > Fabaceae > Lathyrus > Lathyrus sativus. The sequence goes on along the minus strand of OZ012738.1, from coordinate 273,291,479 downwards.
CATACGAACTCCTTCATTTCTCCATCAATTCTTGAAATTTAAAACCCTAACATGCCTAGAATTCCATGCTGAACACGATCATACCCTTGAAATCCATTGAATCCTCCTAAATCCATGAACCCGATCCATGATCCAAAATATGCTCAATCATCAATCTTAAACATTCTTGAAATTAAATGTCTCAGATCACTCACCAACTCACCCTGAACATTTCTTGCTATCTAACTCATTCTATATCTCAATATAACAAGAGTTCTTGGTCATCAAAGAAATGAGGTCCCTAGTTCAATCTTCACCAATTGCCTTCAAACTCTCCAAAATCCACCACCTATTGGTCTCTAACCATTCTACATTAATAATTCAACCTAACCATGCCTAAATTAAGGTGTAGGAAATAAATTGCAAACCTGGTAAAATGGAGTGAACAAAGGTAGTAATCCTTCAATTCAGGCCTTGAATCTTTCCAAATTCCTTCACTGAGCAATCTTCTTGCTTCTGTATGCAAAAAGAATGGCTGAAATTGCTTGATTCTTGAAATTCGATTTTGAAATGCAACCTTGAAATTTGAATCACCAACTCTTCAATTCTCCATGGAAATGCTCTTGATTCAATCTGCACAGCTTCAATGTGATGTATGGAATGTGTTTGTGTGAAAAAAATGAAAGGAAATGAAGAAGAATGAAGAAATGGGATTTGACTTGCAATGGAAGAATTTGGATCTCACTCTCTCTTCTCTACACCAATTCACACCAACCTTGCATCTGAGCAAGTTACACTTGTTATATAGAGTGGTTTAGAATCATCTAGAACCCTCTAGGATCATCCAATGAGAAATTGAACTTTTCATGTCATGGTATTTTGATTTCTCATTCTCCTTACATGCTATCTCATGCCAAGCTCCTTGTAACTTCCCATTCTGACTTGAATTTATCCCCACATGAGATTTAAGATGAGTTACAATGCATAACTACCTTGCTTGTTGAGTTCTTTTGAGTTTTGGTTTGGTACCTTAATATGCAAGCAATCCAATTTCAAAGTAGCCCTATGATACAAGCCTCAAATCAAAATTGTGGCTGAACCATTGTTCTTATAATGTCATTTGGAGTCAAAATGACCTATTACATGACATGTTTTGGACTTATAGCTTGGGATTTATGATTTTCAATTTCACTTTAATTAGCTTATGCCTCCATTTTAGGCCATTTTTATCACTTTTTGATATGAGCCTTTTCAACATCTCATGACCTCCCTACTAGCCTTAAAACATCATTCTAAGCAAGTTTGATGTTGAAGATTTTTCCATTTGAAGCTTGGAAATAGAAGATATGGCCTTATGCTTGAAATGACCTATAACCTCCAAATGACCAAAATGCCCTTGACTTGCCAAAGCCATAAGTTTAGTTCTACAAATCCTATCAAGGACTTCTAGTACTCTCTAGAAATCTAAGAAGATGCTCTTAAACATTCATGTTGACCAAGAATCCATAGGAATCATCCTACTAGGGCAAAAGTTGGATGCAAGTTGGGTGACTTTCAAGGACCCAGATTCACATACCTCAGATGACCTGTAATTTGTCAAAGTCATAACTTGAGCTCTATAAATCCTATCAAGGACTTATAGTACTCAAATTAAATCTAAGAACAAGATCTACAACATTCATGTTATGGGGAAGATGAGATGACAATCACATCTTGAGCTAAACTTGCCTTGAAGATAGGGATCAAACTAGGGGATTTTACACTGTCAATCCTTAGAAACCCTAGCTTAAAACTTCTCAAACTCCTCAATCATGATGAGTTGGTCTAGGAATCATCCTTATAACATCTCAATACATCATTCCATGATCACATGGCTCTTGGATTAGGTCTCAACCCTCTCCAAATCATCAGTTGACCTAGGGTTGACCCAGTCAAACCCTAATTCCACCACTCATGGTTGAATCTTCTAAATTCTTGTACAATGACCTCTATAGGCTTCATGATAGCTTTCAAGACATATCATAAGCTTTCTCATAGCTTCAAGTCCATCCTCATAGTCTCAGAATCATCTGAGGAGCTCCCACAACTCTCAAGTTATGAGACACACAACCTTGGTTTCAACCAATCTCTCTGAGGATCTCTTGAGTTCTCTGACAAAGGTATCAACCTTTGAACACTTGAATAACCTTCTTGGCTAGCTTCAAAGTCTCATATAACTCTTGATGGGTAAATAAATGTTGGTCAAATTTTGGGGTGCAACAGCTGCCCCTATTCAAACGGCTTGAACCTGACTGGGTGAGGAGCGAACGACTCTCAGCCAATCGAGGTGCGAGACGGTTGAATACCGATAAACCTGGAAATTTGCCAACTGCGTCAGTACAAGGTACTCTGGCGGGAACGAATCTTCGAACACTGAACCAATAGCTGCACGGCAACTAGCTGGAGACATACTGATCTGACATCGCCGTCGGACAACCGAAACACCCAACATCGCCGCTGGAGAACTAAAGAATCTGAAATCGCCGTCGGAAACAAAACACCCAACATCGCCGCTGGAAAACTAAATCACTTGACATACCCAACATCGCCGCTGGAAAACTAAATCACTTGACATACCCAACATCGCCGCTGGAAAGATACCCACCTGACATCGCCGCCAGAAACAAACATCCAACATCGCCGCTGGGACCTAGAGAATCACCTGACATCGCCGCCGGCCAACTAAAACACCCAACGTCGCCGCTGGACAACCAAAGAATCTGACATCGCCGTCGGAAACAAAACACCCAACATCGCCGCTGGAAAACTAAATCACTTGACATACCCAACATCGCCGCTGGAAAGATAAACCACCTGACATCGTCGTCAGAAACAAACATCCAACATCGCCGCTGGAGCAACAAACTATCTGACATCGTCGTCGACCAACTGAAATACCCAACATCGCCGCTGGAAAATTGAAGAATCTGACATCACCGTCAGAAACAAACATCCAACATCGCCGCTGGAGAACTAAGCTATCTGACATCGCCGTCAGATCGATATAACTCTGGGAAACACCCGACATCACCGTCAAGTACTCAACACAATCTGACTTCGCCATCAATTCCCAACATCGTCTGACCTCGCCGTCAAACCCAAACATCCAACATCGCCGCTGGGGAACTAACATAATCTGACCTCGCCGTCAAAACAAACATCCAACATCGCCGCTGGACACAAACATAATCTGACCTCGCCGTCAGGGTGAAGAAACTTCATTGGGGAATTGGTCACACGGTAACCAGTAATGCATAGTCGATCATGCCATCAGGCACTCAAGGAACACTGTCGGGCATCAGCCGGACTTCAACCATCAGGTTGATCCTGCCATCAGGCATTCAAAGAAATTGTCGGGCATCAGCCGGACTTCAACCATCAGGTTGATCATGCCATCAGGCATTCCAAAGACCTCGTCGGGCATCAGTCGGACTTCGTCAGCAAATCGGGAATAGAATTCTTGGTCAATCATGAGCCAATTAGGAATATCCAAACCTCTGCCATCAGGCACTCCGCATCAGCTGATAGAACTGCTTCATTAACACGGTCAGACTTCAATCATGGAGTCTTCAAGGGAGATTTCAACTTCGCCGTTAGAAAACCTGCTGGGGAGGACGCTTCGCCGCTGGGGAATCTGGAGAACTATCAAGTAACTCCGCTCTGGGGGTCCAGAAATCATTCTGGAGATTTCAACTCTGCTGAGGACTTCAAGAATCATCTTGAACAAATACCTCCGTCGGGGACCTTCAAGAATCATCTTGGACCGATAACCATTCTGAGCAAACACTCTGTTGGGGATTTCAGGAATCATCCTGGGCAACTCTTGCTGGGGACAAGCCAATCATGGCTTGAGCAGCTTCCAAGGATTCAGCTCTCTTGGGGCTTCAGGAATCATCCTGGGCAACCTTCACTGGGGACCCTACTGGGGAGCTTAAGAACCATCTTAAGCAAACGACCCTGCTGAGGAATTCAAGAATCATCTTGAACTGAAGACTTCGCTGGGGATCTCAAGAATCATCTTGAGCAAGCGACTTCGTTGGGGAGAATGTCAGGAATCATCCCGAGCAATCAATTCTGCGGCGGAATACCTGCAAAACAAGAACGGTAACAACCTAGATCGTGTTTATTATGCATATGCTTCAGTAATGGCACAATGCTCCACACGGTGGAAATGCTATGCGTTTATGATAAATGCTATGCAATCATGCATAATGATGCGGTACCATCAGCAAAATAAATGCCGAAGGGAAAATCCTCCTGTCAAGGAGAAAGAACTATTCGGATAGAGGAATCATCCTGCTGAGGAGAACATAGTTACGCCAATATCAATTGGACTCCGCAGGGGACACAACTTCAGTTGACTGCTGCGGGGGAAACAACTTCAGCTGATTACTGCAGGGGAACGAAGCTCTACGAGAACCTGGACCTACTGAGGGGAAACGATGTCAATCGCGGGAGTAAACTGCGTGGCCTTCGCGGCTACTTCTCTGGAGATAACTCTGTGGGGAAACAACTTCAGCTGTTCAACATCCTACTGGGGAAAAACCAATCATGGTCTGATCAGCTTCCAAGGATTCGGCTCTCTTGGGGACCTGCGAACTCGGCTGAGGAAGGAGAAATCATTCTGCTTCGCTGGAGAGAGTACAACTCTGATGAGGAATTTCAATTCCGCTGGGGAAGAAGGAATCATCCAACTTCGGGGGAGAGTACAACTCTGGTGGGGAATTTCAATTCCGCTGGAGACTTCAGTCTGGCACCATCAGTTGCTGCATACTTCGGCGTACGGATAGTTTCCTACGGAACCTGCACTTGTGACCCGGTGCTGGGGGATGAACACGAGCTTCGGCGCCTGAACATTTCTATGAAACCTGCACTTGTGACCCGGTGCTGGGGGAAAATTCATGCTTCGGCGCCTGATTCAGCTGAGGGGATGACATTCCTTCAGGATGCATCTGCTTGGGGAGGAGAATCATCTCTTCCTGGGGAGACATATCAATGTTCATTATCTTGCGTTCAGACTCTGCAGGGAAAGGCTACTGAACTTTGCTGGAGAAGGAGGAATCATCCTGCTTCGGGATGCGCACGACGCACTGTCTGGAATATGCTACACCTGTAACAACACAAACAAACAGACAAGATACCCTTCTCAAAGGGACCCATCAAGGTTATTACCTCGTGACAATATTCAGGTAATTAATTATTTCAACAATCAATGGCCTAAGCCAGTAAGTTTATGTATGCGCATTTTATCAAAAACATCGGCGTTCTTATTCGCAAACAAAACAGATAAATGCTAAACAGGCAAACAGAATTGCTGAATAGTATGCATTTTATTGATAACGAACCCCTGAATGGGTAAAAATGTTTTACAACAGAGGCAAGCTCCTGGAATGAGGAAGCCGCACAAAAAATAAAACATAAATATACATCAGTATATACAAATGTCGGCAACGAGGCGTAGACGAACACCATGAGTTGATCCCTCTATGACCCACTCGACTTCGATACTTCTCCGACGCTTCAGCTTCGGAAGAGATTGATTCAGATAAACGGCCCTCAGGTCCTCCAAACCACTAAACAATGAAAGTCCACACGCGGAACGCAATCATTTGCTTTTTCAAATCCCTAACTTTTGCGTGAACCGCCCTTTGCGGGTTTTCAGTTCACCGGGATACCCTTTTTTGCCGAAGCCGCCCAGTGTAGGTTTTCGACTTCGCGGGTGTACATTTTTTCAATATATCCCTAATTTTTGCCCGAACCTTTTTATTCTGTTTTTGGTTCGCCGGGATGCCCCTTTTTTGCCTGGACTCTTTCTTTTTTGTCCAGCGGGTCACTTTCAAGCAAAGTATTTTTTAACTGCGTCCGCGCTCACCGGGGATGCAAAATCTTCACCATCCATCGTGGATAACAACAAAGCTCCTCCCGAGAAGACCTTGCTGACGACGTACGGACCTTCGTAATTCGGAGTCCACTTGCCCCGGTGATCGGAGTGTGGAGGAAGAATCTTCTTCAGGACGAGATCACCCGTCTGAAAGCTTCTAGGACACACCTTCTTATCATAAGCTTTCTTCATTCGGCTTTGGTACAGACGACCAAACGCAATCGATGCTAACCTCTTCTCGTCCATCAGGCTGAGTTGGTTCAGAAGATTCGTAATCCATTCTGCCTCGTCGAGTTTTGCATCAACCAAAACTCGCAAAGAAGGGATCTCCACTTCTAACGGTAGGACAACTTCCATACCGTACACCAAGGAGAAAGGAGTTGCCCCGGTTGACGTACGTACCGTCGTACGATAACCGTGCAATGCAAATGGCAGCATCTCGTGCCAATCTTTATGTTCTTGTTGGCTGCTTCAACGGCGCCATTCATCTTCGGCCGGTAAGGAGATGAGTTGTGGTGTTCAATCTTGAAACTCTGGCACAGCTCCTTCACCATCTTGTTATTCAGATTCGAACCATTATCAGTAATGATCCGCTCGGGAATTCCGTAACGACAGATGATGTCCCTCTTTATGAATTTAGCCACCACCTGCTTGGTCACATTAGCATACGAGGCTGCTTCCACCCACTTGGTGAAGTAGTCGATAGCTACTAGAATGAAGCGATGACCGTTGGATGCAGTGGGCTCGATCTTGCCTATCATGTCGATGCCCCATATGGAGAACGGCCACGGGGAGGACATGACATTCAACGGGCACGGCGGCACATGAACTTTATCAGCATAAATCTGGCATTTATGACATCTCTTCGCGAATCTGAAGCAATCCGACTCCATCGTCAGCCAGTAGTATCCTGCTCTTAGGATCTTTCTCGTCATAGCATGCCCGCCGGCGTGCGTACCAAATGTGCCTTCATGGACTTCCTCCATGAGCATACTCGCCTCTTTCTCATCTGCACATCTGAGTAGCACGAGATCGTGGTTTCTCTTATACAACACTCCATCAGGATTGAGATAAAAATTTGCAGACAGCCTCCTCAGAGTCTTCTTATCCTGGGTTGACGCACCCGCAGGATACTCCTTAGTCATAAGGAAGGTCTGGATGTCATGGAACCATGGCTTGCCGTCGGCGGCTTCCTCGATTGCAAAGACGAATGCCGGTCTATCAAGACGGGAAAGGACAATTCTTGGAGCCTCATTCCAAAAATTGACTTTATACATTGAAGCCAACGTGGCTAAGGCATCAGCCATCTGATTTTCTGCTCTGGGCACATGATGGAGTTCCACTCGATCGAAGAATGGAAGTAGCCTCCTGGCATAATTCATGTACAGCACCAAATTCGATTGACGAGTCTCCCACTCCCCTTTAATTTGGTTGATCACAAGCGCTGAGTCACCATATACGTCTAGGTTCTTGATTCTCAAATCAATTGCCTCTTCTAGACCCATGATGCATGCTTCGTACTCCGCCTCATTGTTAGTGACTGGAAACGTCAGTCTCGCAGTAAACGGGATATGGGATCCGTGGGGAGTCGTGATGATAGCCCCAATGCCACTTCCGTAGGAATTAACCGCTCCATCGAATATCAATTTCCACTGGGATTTCCTATATGGCCCCTCGTCGGGCAACGGCTCATCGCAGTTCTTCGCTTTGAGAAACATAATATCCTCGTCAGGGAATTCAAACTTCATCGGCTGGTAATCCTCGATCGGCTGCTCGGCAAGGTAATCAGACAATACGCTTCCCTTAATGGCCTTCTGGGACACGTACTGAATATCATATTCTGTTAACACCATTTGCCATCTGGCAATCCTGCCCGAAAGAGCCTGCTTCTCGAAGACGTACTTGATCGGATCCATCTTCGAAATTAGCATAGTGGTGTGATTGAGCATGTACTGTCGTAGACGTTTGGCAGCCCAGGCTAGTGCACAACACGTCTTCTCCAGCATTGAGTATCGAGATTCATAGTCAGTGAACTTTTTACTCAAGTAGTAAATGGCATGCTCCTTTCTGCCCGTCTCGTCGTGCTGACCGAGAACACACCCCATACTATTCTCAAGAACTGTCAAGTACATGATTAATGGCCGTCCAGCCACTGGGGGTATCAAGATTGGAGGTTCTTGGAGATACTGCTTTATCTTGTCGAATGCCTTCTGGAAATCCTCATTCCAAGTAATTGCCTGATCTTTCTTTAAAAGCTTGAACATCAGTTCACAAGTGGCCGTGAGCTGAGAAATAAACCTTGCAATGTAGTTTATTCGGCCCAAGAAACCACGAACTTCTTTTTCTGTTTTCGGCGCTGGCATTTCTTGAATGGCTTTTATTTTCGTAGGATCAACCTCGATACCTCGTTCGCTAACGATAAACCCCATCAGCTTTCCGGACCGCACTCCGAAAGTGCATTTGTTAGGATTCAGCCTCAACCTGAACTTCCTAAGCCTCTCAAAAATCTTCAATAAGTTCACCAGATGCTCTTCCTCCGTTTGGGACTTCGCAATCATGTCATCAACATAGACCTCGATCTCATGATGAATCATATCATGAAACAAAGTTACCATTGCTCGCTGGTAAGTGGCCCCTGCGTTCTTCAAACCGAAGGGCATTACCTTATAGCAAAATGTTACCCAGGGGGTGATAAACGTCGTTTTCTCCATATCCTCCGGCGCCATCTTGATCTGGTTGTAACCGGAGAAGCCATCCATGAACGAAAACACGGAGAACTGGGTTGTGTTGTCGACCAACACATCGATATGAGGCAGCGGAAAATCATCTTTAGGGCTCGCCCTATTCAAATCCCGATAATCGACGCACATTCGTACCTTACTGTCCTTCTTCGGTACAGGCACTATGTTGGCGACCCACGGAGGGTAAGTGGTGACCGCTAAGAAGCCAACATCAAGCTGTTTCTGCACTTCTTCTTTGATCTTAACGGCCATATCTGGTCTCGTCCTCCTAAGCTTCTACTTAATGGGAGGGCAATCTTCTAGAAGCGGCAAGTGGTGGACCACGATGTCCGTGTCAAGTCCGGGCATATCTTCGTATGACCAAGCAAAGACGTCACTATACTCTCGAAGCATCTCGACCAGTCTCTGCTTGACATCACTCTGCAGCGCAGCCCCTATCCTGACATTTCTGACGAGCTCTTCAGAACCCAGGTTCACGATTTCGATCTCCTCCTCATGAGGCAGAATAACCTTCTCCTCTTGTTTCAACAAGCGGGCCAACCCTTCAGGAAGGTCTTCGTCTTCATCAATCTCTTCTTCGGCTTGATAGATCGGGCAATCGAAGTCGAAGTGAGCCGTAGAAGGTCCAGAGTCGATGTCATCTGTTATGTGGATCTTGCAATAACAAGGGTTAAGTTTAAAACAAGAATATGCAGGTTAGCACAAACCCCATTGCCATTTTACTGTTTTTCAAAACAAATATAAAACAGGAATAACAGAGATCACAATATTTGAATACGAAGAAAACGCCTTTGATTTATTAACAAAATACATGTACATAATCCAACAAGGCCCTGACAATAAAACCGCTATGCCCCGGGTAGGACATAGGGTTGTACAATGATTGAAAAAAGTAAATCATTACTCTTCACTTGTCAGCTGGATGATATCCTTGATGGTCCAATTGTTGAGGCCCTCGCTCGGCTTGCTTGGCTGAATCCAAGAGTCGAGATCACAATCGCTATCCCCGCTGTCTTCAGACACCGCGTTGATGCTTTCGAAGATCACTCCGCCACTGGTAAATAGGATCGGCCCCTTACCTCGAGACAAACTGCTAGACGAAGAAGAAGAAGCTTCAGCTCCAGGAGAATACCCCAACCCAAACTTGTCCTGCTTGTTGGGTATCTCCAAAATATGCCCCCAGCCTGGGGTAGATCCAGCTTGGACGACGGCCCGAGCTTCTTTGAATGAGGAGAGATTCATCTCTGGCTTCTCTGTAACCACAGGAGCTACCTCTTTCACTTTGACGGCTTCAAAAGCTTGGCAAAGAGTTTCATGGATTTCGCCATCCATTTCAACATACTTAAAGGATGACAAATGGCTCACCATTATGTCCTCCTCGCCGCACACGGTTACGATGCTTCCTTCGACAGCATATTTGAGCTTTTGGTGCAACGTGGAAGTCACGGCACCAGCAGCATGGATTCATGGCCGGCCCAAGAGGCAACTGTAGGCAGGCATGATGTCCATGATATAAAAGACCATGTCGAACGTTTCCGGGCCAACATGGACCGGCAGGGTCACCTCCCCGAAAATGTGGCGATTAGTCCCGTCGAATGCTTTCACCACCAGATCACTGGGTGTGCAGAGCAATCCACGAGTGTCCAACTTCATTAATGCCTTCTTCGGAAGAACATTAAGCGACAAACCCATGTCCACCAGCACGTGCGACATGATTGTGCCCCTACACTCTATCGAGATGTGCAGGGCGCTGTTGTGATTTCTCCCTTTTGGCGTCAGCTCTAAATCTGTGAAACCTAGCCCATTGCCAGCATTAACGTGGGCTACCACCTCTTCTAGCTGATTCACCGATATCTCTTGCGGTACGTAGGCAGCGTTCAATACCTTCAGTAGCGCGTTGCGGTGTGCTTCAGAACACAGCAACAAGTTGAGAATAGAAATCTTCGAAGGCGTCTGATGGAGATGGTCTACAATCTTGTAGTCGCTCTTCTTGATTAACCGCATAAACTCTTCGACGTCTTTGCCAAGCAAATCTTTCTCTACCCCACACGGGACCTCTTCGACGGCTTTGCTTTTACCCTTATCGGCTGCATCAGCTCTGACCGCTTTCTTTGCCACGACCTCTGGCGGTGCAAATTCTCTTCCGCTGCGAGTAATACCACTGATTCCTGCGAGATTCTCTACAGTCGACCCATACGGTTCCAGCTCCAACTTCTGACCGTTACAATAGACTTCAGCCCCATAGTGCCACGGAACGGCGTTAGTGCTCTCGAAAGGTATCGGCCCAGCTTTGGTAATGGTGATTGTAGGCGATCTGGGCGCAGAAATAGTTATTGGCCGACGAGGGATGGTGATGGTGGCGACTTCATCGGCCTGCTTCAACACTACCTCTCCTGATACACTTTCAGCCCTCAGGCTAAACTGCAGAATCCCCTCAGTCATCAGACTTTGGATTCCTTCAACCAACTGCTCACATCCATCAGAATGTGTAGCACAGTCCATGCATAACTCTCCGCATCCTGGAAAGAACCCTTTTTTCAGCAACTTAGCTTTGACGAAGCTAAGCGGCGTCTTTAGGTCTCTGACATCAGTCAAGAGATCCGCACTCTCTTCTTCAATGATAGCGTTCACGCCGCCTCCCCTATGATTCGGCATAGGGTTCTTTGTGACATTGGGCACATTATCGGAGAAGTTAATAATCTTGGCATCTACCAGGTCCTGCACCTTGTGCTTAAAGGCTTTGCAGTTCTCGATCGTATGGCCTGGTGCCCCTGTGTGGAAATCACAAGTGGCATTTGCGTCGTACCCTGGTGGAGGTGCCCCTGTCAAGGGAGCCATCGTCCTCTTCTGAACCAACTGAAGTTGAAGCAAAGTCTGCAAGAGCTGCGCATACGACATAGGTGGTGCCTCGAAGTGACGGTTTGTCAAAGGTGCCCGATTCTGGTACTTTCTATATCCCTGCTGATTCGGTTGCTGCTGCTGCTGCGGCTGCGGCTGCGGAGCTGCCGGGATATTTATACTGGCTACCTGCTACTGAGGGCCTTTGCCCTTCCTTCGAGCGTTGGTCACAGCACTCGCTTCTCCTTCTCGTTGTTTACCAGCATAAGGTTTCTTTCCACCTCCTCCAACTGAGGATGACTCACCTTGGATTTTCCCGATCTTGATCCCATTCTCGACATGCTCACCCATGATAATGAGAGCTGAGAACGTCCCAGACATACCGCTGACTAACTTTTCATAGTAAACCCCTGGGAGGGTGGCAACAAACATCTGCACGAGCTCGCGTTCAACCATCGGCGGCTGAACCCGAGATGCCAACTCACGCCACCGCTGGGCGTACTCCTTAAATCCTTCATTATTCCTCTGCGAAAGGTTCTGGAGCTGAACTCGGTTTGGGGCCAAGTCGCTATTGTACTGGTAATGGTGGACAAACGCTTCGGCGAGATCCTTCCATGTGTGCACGCTAGTTGGCTCCAGGCCCATGTACCACTCGAGGGATGGTCCGGAAAGGCTATCTTGGAAGAAGTGCATCAGCAACTTCTCATCCTCTGAATAGGCAGACATCTTCCTGTAGTACGATCTAAGGTGGACACGAGGGCAAGTGGTGCCCTTATACTTCTCAAAGTCAGGCACCCTGAACTTAGGAGGTACCTTGAAATCAGCAATTAACCCCAGCTTGGACATATCAACGCCCAAAGTATTCTGATTCTCAATATCTCTCATTTTATCTTCCAGTGCTTTGAATCTGAGTCGCGCTTCAGCATTCAGCTCCCCTTCTACACCTCTTTGAGAGAATATATCATCCTGATGATCCTCAAGCCATGGTTGAGGCATCAACAGATTCCCGACGCCTGCATTGCCGTTGACCGGCCCGATGTTGACATTAGCTCCCAGACTCCCATTGCCGACGCCCGTCGTATTGAGTCCGATGTTGGCCATCACATTGCCATTAGCGCTGCCATTGCCCCCGGCCACGGGGACACCATTCTGCGGAGTATCAACTGGTGGAGGAGTAGGCACAGCCCCACCGTGGAGTATGTCGTTGCTATCAACCCTGGAGATCAAAGGCTGAACCAAAGTCCTGAGCTGGTCTTGACCATTGGCGACCACCTGCATAAGTTTCATAAAGCGATCCATCCTCTCGCGGAGCTCCTGAACATCTGTCTGCACTTGATCCATGATCCTGGTCTGATTAGCTTGAGTCGGATAACGGTGAATTAGTCTCTGATCAATCCTGGAATCACCGGAAACAGCCTGGGACCTGTAAACCTGAAAAACCTGAAACACTAAAGGTTAGGAAAAATAACAAAATGCTCGCCATGCAAATGCTTCATGCAGATGCATGCGTGTGTCTGTGTGTTTGGGAGATTTCCCCGATCCTAGTGCTTGAGTGCCAGTGCTGATAATAATAATAAGAAGAAGTCTAAGCCCAATCATGGAAACATCAATCTCATATATAAAGCAAGCCTATCAAGGCAGTACATAGCATCAGCGAGTACAAGACGAATCAACAGCGTGACCTCAGCCAACAAGCCTGGTGATGGTCAGCATACAACAATGATCAAAACAAAAGGAATACAACTAGTCAAGTACGGCCACGGGCGCGATACTCTGCTAATAACTCCTTCGTCTCTGGATGATCTGGCAGAGTGAGCAACCCCTCGACGAGCAATTCTCTCTGCACAATGGTATACTGAAGTCCATGAACTGAACTTTCCCATGCTCCTTTGCCGAAGCAATCTTCCAGTTTCCGCTTTTTAGACTCAAACGTCAGCTTGCGCTCCTTCAGGTTAGCGATAGCTTTGTTGAGCTGGCCTTCGGTGGCGTATCTGCGGACGGTTTCTTCATCAAACCTCTTTTCACTGTCCTTCACCTCGACTTCCAGCTTGGAGATCTGCAGCATCAGCTTATCCTCCCGCTCTTTCCTGGTGGCCAGGGAAGCCTTCCAGTGCTGGTTGAACTTGGATATCCTCCGATATGCCTCGTCCAAGTGCTGCTTCTTCGTAGCCAGTACGTCGTTGACAGCCTTGAAGTCTCGACCCATGCGTTCACGCTCGGCCATCTGCTTCGTCAGATCTGTACCCAGTTGGTTCACCAACTCTGTCTGCCTTTTGAAAGAATGAACGACTTCGTTCCTCTCGCTTCGGAGCTGAGCTAATTCCTTCTCCAGTTCTTCGTTCGCCCGCTTCAATTCATCCCGCTCGGCTAATACCTGGTTATGCTGATGAATGGGCACAGTAGTAGGCTCTTCGATCACTAGAGAGCTTTCTGGCTTGACATGAGGAAACGGCATCCCTATAGCATTGGCTCTGGCTCTGATCCAAGTCATATACGGAGGGTAGGCTTGATTGTTGCTTTTTCCCAGCACTGGCTTTCCTCGCTTACTGATTCCATTCCATGCGCGCTGAAGCTTGGACAGAAGATCCCCCTCTAGAGTACCAGTGAGTACAGAGATTCCTGTACCTCTTCATCCTTCGGCGGATTCCTCAAAGCATACGCGAATTGTCGAACCAGCAACGACGGATTGTAGTTTATGCAGCCCTTCCTACCTATCAAAGGCACATTAGGTAACCCGCTGCAACTGAAGATCACCTCAGTACCCAACCTATCTCTGTCGAACCAGTCAATATCCTCTGTAGATAAACTCGTCAGACGCTCAGGCCACTCAGCTGCGGCTGCAGACAAGACAAAAGGACCCCTCTTGGGCAGATGACTTTCAAGCCATTTGTAAAGCAAGGGTACGCAGCATGAGACGTTCTTCCCCCTCCTGTTCTCGTTCTTGTAGTAAACTGAATGATAGACATCTCCTATCAAAGTAGGGACTGGATTCCCTGAAGCGAAGATGTGAAACGCATCAAAGTCTACAAAATCGGGCATGTTAGGGAACAGAATGATGCCGTATATGCACAGAGCCAGGATGGCATTGAACGCGACCCAACACCCGTCCTTGGCGCACTGCTGAGCTTTACCTACCAGAAACTGCAATGAGAACCCAGGAACCTTGTTCCAACTAGTCAATACTAACTCAGAGGCGTCCAAATGAAGTGAAGGAGCTAAACCAGCCAGATCAGGCTCAGCATCCATGTGGACAAAAGGCATCTGCCTCTTGATAGGCACACCTAGCAAATCAGCATACTCTTCCAGCGTCGGCGCGAGAACGAAGTCCTGAAAAGTGAAACATCTCAGCGGAGGGTCGTAGAACTGCAGCAGAGCATGCAACCCATTCAACTCGAACACAGAAGACTTACAAACCAAATTGAGCAACCTGCCGTAAGACTTCCTGAACTCATCCTTCATAGAATCACCTGCTAGAGCTATCAAACCAGTCAGCTTAACCACATCGGGAGTAGGGAACTTGTAAGCCACGGTCTTCCTCAGAGAGCCCATAACAATACAATAGGAGGCAAGAAATCCTGGATCGGGGAAAACGGTACCTGCAACACAGACACACGTTAATGAAATGCAAATGAACATGCAAACTAATGCAAAATGCAGTCATGCAATAATATATCCAGGCAACTGGTGCTGTGGAGATTCTGTATCGACAACCACTGATAAGAAGAAAACCCCGGCGTAGGACCACAAATCCGATCTGCCAAGAACAACCCTCTGATAGGACCATATACACAAGATCATAACTCTGCTCTGTCAAGAACAAATGTCTGATAATAAGGACCTCAGATGTATGATCAAGAAACATCTGCTGATGAGGTCTTCAGACCCCAAATCAAAAATCTGCTCTATCAAGAACAAACATACAGCTGCTGATGAGATCTTCAGACCCCACTCAAAAATCTGCTCTATCAAGAACAAACAACATCTGCTGATGAGATCTTCAGATCCCAAAAATCTGCTCTATCAAGAACAAACAACATCTGCTGATGAGATCTTTAGACCCCACAAATCTGCTCTATCAAGAACAAACAACTGACGACAATACTCTGCTCTATCAAGAACAGCCACACGTCTGATGATAAGATCCTCTAATCAAAACCTGCTCTATCAAGAACAGACATACACCTGATGATAAGATCCTCTGATCAAAACCTGCTCAGACAAATCTGCAACTGAGAAACCTTGGTACCAACAAAACTGATTCATTGTCAAGAAAACCAGGTAGTCTGGAGGTCAAAGTTTCCTGCAATAAACCCAACCCCACTCACAGGTATGGACCTAAACTGACTCAAGGTACGGCATCCTATGCGTTCATCAGCGTCATAAACTTTCAAGAGGGGTGATACGATACCCAGAAGGTGTGGCATCACCAGCTCATGAAGCGGCCTCACTTAGCTGAATCACAAATGATCGGTCCCCAGAGTCGACAATCCACCAAACCAGCAACTTTCTCAACCCAAAGGGTTGAAAGGGAAGCCAACCGGATGAACCTCGTCTGAGCATGGATTTCATGAGAACTAGTGCCTGCAAAGCAAGCACACGCCCACTAATTTCCACTCTAAGTCTATAGTGCATTCAAGCCTGGGTCTGGCTTCTCACTCATCAGAACTCCCATCCCACAACAACACAAATAAGCATATTATACTGAAAATAAAATGCGGGAAATAAAGTGCGAGAAGTAAAACGCGATAAATAAACGCAACCCAACAAGTAAACAAACAAGCGTTAGGAATGACTCGCAGGGAACCGTTGGAGTCCCCAGCAGAGTCGCCAGCTGTCGCTTGTGCAAAAATAAGGTGCCGGCATGATAGAAGAGTCGCCACCTTTTGTTATTTATCCCTCGAAGCGGGAAAGGAAACGATCGGAAAAACCTTACGAAAAAGAGTAAGACAAAGTCGTCGCAACCATTGTCTGGATTCAGGAGTCGGTTACGCAAGGGGAAGGTATTAGCACCCCTCACGTCCGTCGTACTCGACGGGATCCTAGCTTGTTGTGTTTACTTGGACGGGTTGGTTTTATTCTATCTACCTATCAAGGCTGGCTGAAAAAGAAAATAAAAATGACTCGGCAAAGCATCGCGCTTTATGCCTACGTATTCTCATCAGAGAACGAGAAATCAGAGTCAACGTAGTTCGGCCTACGAAGGGTTATGGGGGAAGGTAGCTCGCCAAGACATCGCCATCTTGTGCCTACGTACTCTCAACAGGCATGAGAGATCAGAGCTCACGTAGTTCGGGAAACTACGGTTTATTTCCTGTCTTTTACGAAAGAAGTGTTTTTTATTGTGTTTGCGATTTCAATCGCACTAGAGACTATGACCTGAGAGTGAATGCGTCGCATGTCACCCAAAGGGTACCATACTAAACATCCATCCTGTGGAAAAGAAACTCTCCCACAATCCTTTCTCTGATAGCTTAAGGCTTGTAACGTGCGAAAGAAATCATTCATGGTTACTGTATCTTAAACTGTTTTGAGATGAGAAGAGAACAGGCCCAACTAGGAGGGAGACTATCAAGTCCTACTGTTGTCATGCCAAGGATTCATCCTATGGTTGAGGTTTGAACAGGGAACTCCTAGAAGTTTTCATGCATAGGTTTCAACCTAAGATTCTATCATCAAATCCTTATCAAAGGAAATGAGAGTCCTAAGGGATCATGTCAATGATACACCAAAACAGACAAAGCATCAGCTTTACAGTAAAATGCATGCAATGCAAGTGAGGGAGGAAATGTGTGTGGGGCTTCAGCCTCCACAAGATCATCTCAACCTCAAGCCTGAATGGATAACAGTAATCATACTGAAATATAAACAACATGCTATCAAGAAATAACGGTAAACTGCAATCATACAGATAAAATGAAATAAAATGCCATCAGGCAAACAAACCACATGGGCAAGGGAGCTGGGCTCTACCGAATACCCGCAAGTAAAGCCACACAGTAACAGTACAAGAAGAGGGAGCAACTCAACCTCTAGTGCAATCATGCTCCTAGATTCTACTTATTCTAGATATGAACTTATTCTAATGCATCAAACAAGTCAAGCAAAACACAGCAATACAGAAAAGAAAAACAGCAGCTCAACTCCTCTCTCAACCGCAAGCTTCAGCTTTTCCAACAGCAACTCAGTCTTCAGACTTCAACATAAGTTTCAACTTATCTTCTCCCTTAAGCTTCAGCTTCTTGATCAGCTCCACCTTCAGGCTTCACCTAATCTTCAGGGATCTTCAAGTATCAACTTGCTCTTGTTGCTCTTCAAGCTTCAGCTGGAATGGAAATACTCAAGGATTCATCCTCTTCAACACTCTTCAATGAAGTCTGCATCTTCAAACTCAAGCTCAACATCTCTCAAGACAATCAAACCAGAGAAAATCACTTACTGGATAAGCTGGGGATATTGAACTGCTTATTGACCACCAAAGGTGACCTATAAGGGTTCAACATCAAAGGAATGGTTCCCTCAAAATTTCTACCTCCTAGGTACATCACTTATCCCTCCAAAGGAGAGAGGTGTATACCATGGAAGGACTTTGAATCATAGGGAGGAATGGAGGTGAAAGATACCATCCATGTTTAAGAAAGAAGTTATCTAAGTCTAAACTCTTCCTAATCCCTAACCCTAAAACAAAAACAAAACAAAAAAGATCAAGCTCTCAAGCTCCTCAATCCATCTTCAAGTCTTCTGCTATGCTCCTCAATGCTCCTTAGAACAATACCAAGCTCTCCAAGCTCACCAAGCAAAGCAACTAAAGCAACAATGCCCTAAAGGCAACACAAACAATCAACCAATACAAAAATCAACCAAAAATAGTATACTACTATATTAAATCCTAATATAATTTCTAAGGGATCCTACATACCTATCCTTAATACCCATATATGTCCCATAGTCTAACTTGACCTAAAAACCCAGAAATCTAAAGTTATTATGGACCTACGTTGAAGTTTGACCTAATTCTACACAATCTAATGGTATCTATTCAAAACTATCCTAAAAATCATCACAAAAATATGGAATAAATCCAGGGGGAAGCTAAAACATACCTCTAACTACTATAAAAAGAATGACCTAAAAATAATAAGGGATCTACCTAAACTAAATTCTACAAATTCATTGATCAATATAAAAGAAATAAAATGCAATAAAAGAAGAAAATATACAAAAAATACTAAAAATGCATGAAAGGAAAATATTTTTATTTTATATTTTTCTAGACAAAAATATGAAATGGGAGGAAAAAAAATCCCATGAAAAAATGTTTAATTTTCAATTTAATATGCATTTTCAAAGATTTGAAATAAAATGGAGAAAAAATAAAATGAATTATGAAAATGGGGTGCAAGAAGTAAACAGATATAGTGCAATCCACGCGTGGGCCCAGACTGGGGGGTATGAAAAGCAATGCGCCTAGGCCCAATTAAAATCAGAAAAACCATGAATAAACATAAAGAAATTGAGAAAGACGCGGTGCAACTAGTAATCCATTTCAGTTAAAAATGCAATTGGGCCACGAAGAGGGGTGTTGATAGGAATTATTCACACTAAGCCCAACACGCCACCGTTTAATGAAACGGTGCGTTTCACACTTCTGGCTTTCCCTCTCAAAATGAAATCAAATGCAGGCCATTGGATTAGTCTTGAGTCAAATGGTCAGCGCGTGATCTAATGGTCCAGGCTTCGTCTTCTTCCCTGAGTTAGGGTTCTAAAGAACCTCCATGGAAACACAGCTCCATGAGCTTCATCTTCCTCCATACGAACTCCTTCATTTCTCCATCAATTCTTGAAATTTAAAACCCTAACATGCCTAGAATTCCATGCTGAACACGATCATACCCTTGAAATCCATTGAATCCTCCTAAATCCATGAACCCGATCCATGATCCAAAATATGCTCAATCATCAATCTTAACCATTCTTGAAATTAAATGTCTCAGATCACTCACCAACTCACCCTGAACATTTCTTGCTATCTAACTCATTCTATATCTCAATATAACAAGAGTTCTTGGTCATCAAAGAAATGAGGTCCCTAGTTCAATCTTCACCAATTGCCTTCAAACTCTCCAAAATCCACCACCTATTAGTCTCTAACCATTCTACACTAATAATTCAACCTAACCATGCCTAAATTAAGGTGTAGGAAATAAATTTCAAACTTGGTAAAATGGAGTGAACAGAGGTAGTAATCCTTCAATTCAGGCCTTGAAACTTTCCAAATTCCTTCACTGAGCAATCTTCTTGCTTCTGTATGCAAAAAGAATGGCTGAAATTGCTTGATTCTTGAAATTCGATTTTGAAATGCAACCTTGAAATTTGAATCACCAACTCTTCAATTCTCCATGGAAATGCTCTTGATTCAATCTGCACAGCTTCAATGTGATGTATGGAATGTGTTTGTGTGAAAAAAATGAAAGGAAATGAAGAAGAATGAAGAAATGGGATTTGACTTGCAATGGAAGAATTTGGATCTCACTCTCTCTTCTCTACACCAATTCACACCAACCTT
Organism: Lathyrus sativus; assembly: GCA_963859935.3. Classification (NCBI taxonomy): domain Eukaryota; kingdom Viridiplantae; phylum Streptophyta; class Magnoliopsida; order Fabales; family Fabaceae; genus Lathyrus; species Lathyrus sativus. The sequence goes on along the minus strand of OZ012738.1, from coordinate 273,271,438 downwards.
GCATCTGAGCAAGTTACACTTGTTATATAGAGTGGTTTAGAATCATCTAGAACCCTCTAGGATCATCCAATGAGAAATTGAACTTTTCATGTCATGGTATTTTGATTTCTCATTCTCCTTACATGCTATCTCATGCCAAGCTCCTTGTAACTTCCCATTCTGACTTGAATTTATCCCCACATGAGATTTAAGATGAGTTACAATGCATAACTACCTTGCTTGTTGAGTTCTTTTGAGTTTTGGTTTGGTACCTTAATATGCAAGCAATCCAATTTCAAAGCAGCCCTATGATACAAGCCTCAAATAAAAATTGTGGCTGAACCATTGTTCTTAGAATGTCATTTGGAGTCAAAATGACCTATTACATAACATGGTTTTGACTTATAGCTTGGGATTTATGATTTTCAATTTCACTTTAATTAGCTTATGCCTCCATTTTAGGCCATTTTTATCACTTTTTGATATGAGCCTTTTCAACATATCATGACCTGCCTACTAGCCTTAAAACATCATTCTAAGCAAGTTTTATGTTGAAGATTTTTCCATTTGAAGCTTGGAAATAGGAGATATGGCCTTATGCTTGAAATGACCTATAACCTCCAAATGACCAAAATGCCCTTGACTTGCCAAAGCCATAAGTTGAGTTCTACAAATCCTATCAAGGACTTCTAGTACTCTATAGAAATCTAAGAAGATGCTCTTCAACATTAATTTTGACCAAAAATCCATAGGAATCATCCTACTAGGGCAAAAGTTGGATGCAAGTTGGGTGACTTTCAAGGACCCAGATTCACATACCTCAGACGACCTGTAATTTGTCAAAGTCATAACTTGAGCTCTATAAATCCTATAAAGTACTTCTAGTACTAAAATTAAAGCTAAGAACAAGCTCTACAACATTCATGTTATGGGGAAGATGAGATGACAATCACATCTTGAGCTAAACTTGCCTTGAAGATAAGGATCAAACTAGGGGATTTTACACTGTCAATCCTTAGAAACCCTAGCTTAAAACTTCTCAAACTCCTCAATCATGATGAGTTGGTCTAGGAATCATCCTTATAACATCTCAATACATCATTCCATGATCACATGGCTCTTGTATTAGGTCTCAACCCTCTCCAAATCATCAGTTGACCTAGGGTTGACCCAGTCAAACCCTAATTCAACCACTCATGGTTGAATCTTCTGAATTCTTGTACAATGACCTCTCTAGGCTTCATGATGGCTTTAAAGACATCTCATAAGCTTTCTCAAAGCTTCAAGTCCATCCTCATAGTCTCATAATCATCTGAGGAGCTCCCACAACTCTCAAGTTATGAAACACACAACCTTGGTTTCAACCAATCTCTCTGAGGATCTCTTGAGTTCTCTGACAAAGGTATCAACCTTTGAACACTTGAGTAACCTTCTTGGCTAGCTTCAAAGTCTCATATAACTCTTGATGGGTAAATAAATGTTGGTCAAATTTTGGGGTGCAACAAAGGGCAACCCAAACAATCATCAACTACAAAAATCATCTAAAAATAGTATACCACTATATTAAAACCTAATATAATTTCTAAGGGATCCTACATACCTACCCTTAATACCCTTATATGCCCCAATGTCTAACTTGACCTAGAAACCCAAAATTCTAGTGTTATTGTGGACCTATGTTAAGGATTAACCTACTTTTACACAACCTAAAATCATCTAATCAAAACTAACCTAAAATTCATCACAAAATTATGGAATAAATCCAGGGGGAAGCTAAAGCTTATATCTAACTATCCTAAAAGTAATGGCCTAAAAATGTTAAGGTAACTACCTAAACAAAATTCTACAAATTCATGTATCAACATAAAAGAATTAAAAAGCTATTAAAATGGAAAATACACAAAAAAATATTAAAAAGGCATGAAATGCAAATATTTTTATTTGATAATTTTCTAGACATTATCATGAAATGGGAGAAAAAATTCCCACTTGAAAATCCTTATTTTTCCATTTATTATGATTTTGAAAAGTTTAACATAAAATGGAGAAAATAAAATTGAAATGTGAAAGGATGTGGTGCAGATAGCAACTATGGACAGTTCAAATCATTAATGGGCTCAAAATGGGGGTGTGGATAGTATAAGCGCTAGGCCCAATCTAAGTCAGAAAATCAATTAACAAATAAAAAGAAAAATAAAAAATGAAACGGTGCAGGAAGTAATGATTTCCAGTTAATATTCACAATGGGCCATGGTGGGTGGTGTGGTTAGCAAATCCTGACATAAGCCCAAGAAGCTCCTTTAATGAAACGGAGCATTTCATCCTGGCTTCAGAATTCCCTCTCAAATTGGAATTAAATCGTGGCCACTGGATCAGGGAATAGTCAATGGTCAGCTCACAATCCAACGGCCATGCTCTTGTCTTCAACCTCCAGCTAGGGTTCTTGGAGAATCGATGAAAATGCAGAGCTTCAAGCTCTTTCTTCCTCAAACACGAACCCCATCAATTCTTCATGGAAAACAGAAATTCAAGACCCTATCTTGTCCAGAATTTTATGCTGAATCCAACCATGATCTCAAAATCAAATGAATCATCCTAAATCATGGAACCCGATCCACGATCAAAGATAAGCTCAATCACCAACTTCAACTATTCTTGAATTTTCTTGCATCAGAATACTCACCAACTCACACTGAATGAAACTAGCTATCTAATTCATGCTATGCCTCATTATACCATGAGTTCTTGATCATCAAAGAAATGGTGTCCAATATTCAATCTTCACCAATTGCTCTCTAACTCTCCAAAATCCATCACCTATGTGTCTCTAACCTTTCTACACTAACAATTCTACCTAGCAATGCATAAATTATGGTGTAGTGAAGAATTTGCAAACCCGGTATTTCTTGATCAACAGATGGTGAAAACCCTCACTTCAAGCCTTGGAACTCTTTAGAAAGCTTCCTTGGATGATGATCTTGCTACTGTTTGCAAAAGATTTGAGGGAGGAAGCTTCAATCTCAGAATTCGAATCTGACTTGCAACCTCGAAAATCTAATTGCTATCTCTTCAATTCACCATGGATTTTCCTTCAAATTGATCTGCACAGCTTCACTATCATCAATGGAGTGTGTTAAGATGGAAAGAATGAATGGAAATGGTTCAGAATAGGGAATTCACTTTCAACTTGCAATGGAGGCAAGTGAAATGGCCAACTCTCTCTTCTCTCAATTCTTACACCAACCCTGCATCTGAGCAAGTTCTATATGTTATATAGAGTGGTTTAGAATCATCTAGAACCATCTAGGACCATCCAATGAAAAATTGGAAATCTCATGTCATGACATTATGAATTCACTTCTCATCATGTGCTATCTCATGCCAAGCCTCTTGTAACCACCAATTCTGACTTGAAATTCTCCCCACATGAGATGTATGGTGTGTTGAAATGCATAACTAACTTGTTCATTGAGTTTTCTCATGTTTTGCTTTTGTGCCTTAAGATGCAAGTAAGCCATTTCCAAAGCAGCCCCATGATCTAGGGCTCAAATCAAAATTGTGGCTGAACTATTGTTCTTAGAATGTCCTTTAGAGTCAAAATGACCTATTATATGACATGGTTTGGATGTATAACTTGGGATTTCCAATTTTCAATTTCAACTTATTTAACTTATGCCTCCATTTTAGGCCATTTTTATCACTTTTTGATACAAGCCTTTTCAACATCTCATGACCTCCCTACTAGCCTTAAAACATCATTCTAAGAAAGTTTGATGTTGAAGATTTTTCCATTTGAAGCTTGAAAATAGGAGATATGGCCTTATGCTTGAAATGACCTATAACCTCCAAATGACCAAAATGCCCTTGACTTGCCAAAGCCATAAGTTGAGTTCTACAAATCCTATCAAGGACTTCTAGTACTCTCTAGAAATCTAAGAGGATTCTCTATAACATTCATGTTGACCAAGAGTTCATAGGAATCATCCTACTAGGGCAAAAGTTGGATGCAAGTTGGGTGACTTTCAAGGACCCAGATTCACATACCTCAGATGACCTGTAATTTGTCAAAGCCATAACTTGAGCTCTACAAATCCTATCAAGGACTTCTAGTACTCAAATTAAATCTAAGAAAAAGCTCTATAACATTCATGTTTTGGGGAAGATGATATGACAATCACGTCTTGAGCTAAACTGCCTTGAAGATAGGGATCAAACTAGGGGATTTTACACTGTCAAGCCTTAGAAACCCTAGCTTGAAACTTCTCAAACTCCTCAATCATGATGAGTTGGTCTAATAATACTCCTTATAGCATCTCAATGCATCATTACATGATCACATGGCTCTTGGATTAGGTCTTAACCCTTTCCCAATCATTAGTTGACCTAGGGTTGACCCAGTCAAACCCTAATTCCACCACTCATGGCTGAATCTTCTGAATTCTTGTACAATGACCTCTCTAGGCCTCATGATGGCTTTCAAGACATCTCATAAGCTTTCTCAAAGCTTCAAGTCCATCCTCATGGTCTCAGAATCATCTGAGGAGCTCCCATAACTTTCAAGTTATGAGACACACAACCTTGGTTTCAACCAATCCCTCTGAGGATCTCTTGAGTTTTCTGACAAAGATATCAACCTTTGAACACTTGAATAACTTTCTTGGCTAGCTTCAAAGTCTCATATAACTCTTGCTGGGTAAATGAATGTTGGTCAAATTTTGGGGTGCAACAGCTGCCCCTATTCAAACGGCTTGAACCTGACTGGGTGAGGAGTGAACGACTCTCAACCAATCAAGGTGCGAGACGGTTGAATACCGGTAAACCCGAAAATTTGCCAACTCCACAAGTACACGATACTTTGACGGGAACAAATCTTCGAACACTGAAATAATGGCCGCACGACAACTAGCTGGAGAATTGGTCATACGGTAACTGGTAATACATAGTCGATCATGCCATCAGGCATTCAAAGAACACTGTCGGGCATCAGCCGGACTTCAACCATCAGGTTGATCATGCCATCAGGCATTCAAAGAAACTGTCGAGCATCGGCCGGACTTCAACCATCAGGTTGATCATGCCATCAGGCATTCAAAGAAACTGTCGGGCATCAGTCGGACTTCAACCATCAGGTTGATTATGCCATTAGGCATTCCGCATTACTGTCGGGCATTAGCCGGACTTCATCAGCAAGTCGGGAATAGAATTCTTGGTCAATCATGAGCCAACTGGGAACATCTAAACCTCTTCCATCAGGCACTCCGCATCAGCTGAGAGAACTGCTTCATTAACACGGTCAGACTTCAATCATGGAGTCTTCAAGGGAGATTTCAACTTCGCCGTTAGAAACCTGCTGGGGATGACGCATCGCCGCTGGGGATTCTGGAGAACTATCAAGTAACTCCGCTCCGGGGATCCAGAAATCATTCTGGATGGATCAACTCTGCTGAGGACTTCAAGAATCATCTTGGACAAATAACTCCGCCGGGGACTTCAAGAATCATCTTGAACCGACGACCATTCTGGAGATTTCAGGAATCATCCTGAGCGAACACTCTGTTGGGGATTTCAGGAATCATCCTGGGCAACTTTCACTGGGGGAAAAACCAATCATGGCTTGAGCAGCTTCCAAGGATTCGGCTCTCTTGGGGATTTCAGGAATCATCCTGGGCAACCTTCACTGGGGGCTCTAAGTATCAACTTGAGCGACCAACTCGGGTGACTGCGCTGGGGTCTTAAGAATCATCTTAAGCAAACGGCCCTGCTGGGGAATTCAAGAATCATCTTGAACCGAAGACTCCGCTGGAGACTTCAAGAATCATCTTGAGCAAGTGGCTCTGCTGGGGGAGGATGTCAGGAATCATCCTGGGTAATCGATTCTGTGGCGGAACACCTGCAAAACAAGAACGGTAACAACCTAGATCATATTTATTATGCATATGCTTCGGCAATGGCGCAATGCTCCATACGGTGGAAATGCTGTGCATTTATGATAAATGCTATGCAATCATGCAATATGATGCGATCCCGTCAGCAAAATAAATGTCGAGGGGGAATTCTCCTGTCAAGGAGAAAGAACTACTCAGGTAGAGGAATCATCCTGCTGAGGAGAACCAGGTCACGCCAATCTCAATTGGACTCCGCAGGGGACACAAATTCAGTTGACTGCTGCGAGGGAATGAAGCTCTACGAGAACTTGGACCTGCTGAGGGAAACCGATGTCAATCGCGGGAATAACCTGCGTGGCCTTCATGGCTACTTCTCTGAAGATAACGACTCTGTGGGGAAACAACTTCGGCTGTTCAACCTTCCACTGGGGGAAAAACCAATCATGGCTTGAGCAGCTTCCAAGGATTCGACTCTCTTGGGGATCTGCAAACTCGGCTGAGGAAGGAGAAATCATTCTGCTTCGCTGGAGAGAGTACGACTCTGCGGGGGAATCTCAATTCCGCTGGGGAAGAAGGAATCATCTGACTTCGGGAGAGAGTATGACTCTGGTGGGAAATTTTAATTCCGCTGGAGACTTCAGTCTTGCACCATCAGTTGCTGCATACTTCGGCGTACGAATAGTTTCCTACGAAACCTGCACTTGTGACCCGGTGCTGGGGGATGAACACGCGCTTCGGCGCCTGCCTCAGCTGAGGATATGACGTTCCTTCAGGATGCATCTGATTGGGGAGAGAATCATCTCTTCCTGGGGAGACATATCAATGCTCACGATCTCGCGTTCAGGCTCTGCGGAGAGAGGCTACTGAACTCTGCTGGAGAAGGAGGAATCATCCTTCTTCGGGATGCGCACGACGCACTGTCTGGAATATGCTACACCACTAACAACACAAACAAACAGACAAGATACCCTTCTCAAAGGGACCTATCAAGGTTATTATCTCGTGACAATATTCAAGTAATTCATTGTTTCAACAATCAGTGGCCTAGGCCAGTAAGTTTATGTATGCGCATTTTATCAAAAACATCGACGTTCTTTTTCGCAACCAAAACAGGTAAATGCTAAACAGACAAACAGGATCGCTGAATAGTATGCATTTTATTGATAACGAACCCCTGAATGGGTAAAAATGTTTTACAACAGAGGCAAGCTCCTGGAATGAGGAAGCCGCACAAAAATAAAACATAAATATACATCAGTATATACAAATGTCGGCAACGAGGCGTAGACGAACACCATGAGTTGATCCCTCTATGACCCACTCGACTTTGATACTTCTCCGACGCATCAACTTCGGAATAGATTGATTCAGATGAACGGTCCTCAGGTCTTCCAAACCACTAAACAAAGAAAGTTCATACGCGGAACACAATCATTTGCTTTTTCAAATCCCTAACTTTTGCGTGAACCGCCCTTTGTGGGTTTTCAGTTCACCGGGATATCCTTTTTTGCCGAAGCCGCCCAGCGTAGGTTTTCGACTTCGCGGGTGTACATTTTTTCAATTTATATCCTTAATTTTTGCCCGAACCTTTTATTCTGTTTTTGGCTCGCCGGGATGCCCCTTTTTTGCCTAGACTCTCTTTTTTTTTTGTCCAGCGGGTCACTTTCAAGCAAAGTATTTTTTAACTGCGTCCGCGTTCACCGGGGATGCAAAATCTTCACCATCCATCGTGGATAACAACAAATATCCTCCCGAGAAGACCTTACTGACGACGTACGGACCTTCGTAATTTTGAGTCCACTTGCCCCGGTGATCGGAGTGTGGAGGAAGAATCTTCTTTAGGACGAGATCACCCGTCTGAAAGCTTCTAGGACGCACCTTCTTATCATAAGCTTTCTTCATTCGGCTTTGGTACAGACGGCCAAATGCAATCGATGCTAACCTCTTCTCGTCCATCAGGCTGAGTTGGTTCAGTCGGTTTGTAATCCATTCTGCCTCGTCGAGTTTCACATCAACCAAAACTCGCAAAGAAGGGATCTCCACTTCTAACGGTAGGACAGCTTCCATACTGTACACCAAGGAGAAAGGAGTTGCCCCGGTTGAAGTACGTACCGTCGTACGATAACCGTGCAGCGCGAATGGCAGCATCTCGTGCCAGTCTTTGTAGGTCACAACCATCTTCTGAACAATCTTCTTTATGTTCTTGTTGGCCGCTTCAACGGCGCCATTCATCTTCGGCCGGTAAGGAGATGAGTTGTGGTGTTCAATCTTGAAACTCTGGCACAGCTCCTTCATCATCTTGTTATTCAGATTCGAACCATTATCAGTAATGATCCGCTCGGGAATTCCGTAACGACAGATGATGTCCCTCTTTATGAATTTAGCCACCACCTGCTTGGTCACATTAGCGTGCGAGGCTGCCTCCACCCACTTGGTGAAGTAGTCCATAGCTACAAGAATGAAGCGATGACCGTTAGATGCAGTGGGCTCGATCTTGCCTATCATGTCGATGCCCCACATGGTGAACGGCCACGGGGAGGACATGACATTCAACGGGCACGGCGGCACATGAACTTTATCAGCATAAATCTGGCATTTATGACATCTCTTCGCGAATTTAAAGCAATCCGATTCCATCGCCAGCCAGTAGTATCTTGCTCTCAGGATCTTTCTCGTCATAGCATGCCTGCCGGCGTGCGTACCAAATGTGCCTTCATGGACTTCTTCCATGAGCATACTCGCCTCTTTCTCATCTACACATCTGAGTAGCACGAGATCGTGGTTTCTCTTATACAACACTCCATCAAGATTGAGATAAAAATTTCTAGACAGCCTCCTCAGAGTACTTTTATCCTGGGTTGACACACCTGCGGGATACTCCTTAGTCATAAACAAAGTCTGGATGTCATGGAACCATGGCTTGCCGTCGGCGGCTTCCTCGATTGCAAAGACGAATGCCGGTCTATCAAGATGGGAAAGGACAATTCTTGGAGCCTCATTCCAAAAATTGACTTTATACATTGAAGCTAACGTGGCTAAGGCATCAGCCATCTGATTTTCTGCTCTGGGCACATGATGGAGTTCCACTCGATCGAAGAACGGAAGTAGCCTTCTGGCATAATTCATGTACGGCACCAAATTCGATTGACGAGTCTCCCACTCCCCTTTAATTTGGTTGATCACAAGCGCTGAGTCACCATATACGTCTAGATTCTTGATTCTCAAATCAATTGCCTCCTCTAGACCCATGATGCATGCTTCGTACTCCGCTTCATTATTGGTGACTGGAAACGTCAGTCTCGCAGTAAACGGGATGTGGGATCCGTGGGGAGTCGTGATGATCGCCCCGATGCCACTTCCATAGGAATTAACCGCCCCATCGAATATCAATTTCCACTGGGATTTCCTATCTGGCCCCTCGTCGGGCAACGGCTCATCGCAATCCTTCGCTTTGAGAAACATGATATCCTCATCAGGGAATTCAAATTTCATCGGCTGGTAATCTTCGATCGGCTGTTCGGCCAGGTATTCAGACAATACGCTTCCCTTGATGGCCTTCTGGGATACATACTGAATATCATATTCCGTTAGCACCATTTGCCATCTGGCAATCCTGCCCGAAAGAGCCTGCTTCTCGAAGACGTACTTGATCGGATCCATCTTCGAAATTAGCATGGTGGTGTGATTGAGCATGTACTGTCGTAGACTTTTGGCAGCCCAGGCTAGTGCACAACACGTCTTCTCCAGCATCGAGTAGCGAGATTCACAGTCTGTGAACTTTTTACTCAAGTAGTAAATGGCATGCTCCTTTCTGCCTATCTCGTCGTGCTGACCGAGAACGCACCCCATACTGTTCTCAAGAACTGTCAAGTACATGATTAATGGTCGTCCAGCCACTGGGGGTATCAAGATTGGAGGTTCTTGGAGATACTGCTTTATCTTGTCGAATGCCTTATGGCAATCCTCATTCCAAGTAATCGCCTGATCTTTCTTTAAAAGCTTGAACATCGGTTCACACGTGGCGTTGAGCTGAGAGATAAACCTTGCAATGTAGTTTATTCTGCCCAAGAAACCACGAACTTCTTTTTCTGTTTTTGGCGCAGGCATTTCTTGAATGGCCTTTATTTTCGCAGGATCAACCTCGATGCCTCGTTCGCTCACGATAAACCCCAGTAACTTTCCGGACCGTACTCCGAAAGTACATTTGTTAGGATTCAGCCTCAACCTGAACTTCCTAAGCCTCTCAAAAAGCTTCAATAAGTTGACCAGATGCTCTTCCTCCGTTTGGGACTTCGCAATCATGTCATCAACATAGACCTCAATCTCATGATGAATCATGTCATGAAACAAAGTTACAATTGCTCGTTGGTAAGTGGCCCCAACGTTCTTCAGATCGAAAGGCATTACCTTGTAGCAGAATGTTCCCCAAGGTGTGATAAACGTCGTTTTCTCCATGTCCTCCAGCGCCATCTTGATCTGGTTGTAACCGGAGAAGCCATCCATGAACGAAAACACGGAGAACTGGGTTGTGTTGTCGACCAACACATCAATGTGAGGCAACGGGAAATCATCTTTAGGGCTCTCCCTATTTAAATCCCGATAATCGACGCACATGCGTACCTTACCGTCCTTCTTCGGTACAGGTACTATGTTGGCGACCCACGGAGGGTAAGTGGTGACCGCTAAGAAGCCAGCATCGAGCTGTTTCTGCACTTCTTCTTTGATCTTAATGGCCATATCTAGTCTCGTCCTCCTAAGCTTCTGCTTAACGGGAGGGCAATCTTCTCGCAGCGGCAAGTGGTGGACCATGATGTCCATGTCAAGTCCGGGCATGTCTTCGTATGACCAAGCAAAGACGTCACTATACTCTCTTAGCATCTCGACCAATCTCTGCTTGACATCACTCTGCAACGCAGCCCCTATCCTGACATTTCTGACGAGCTCTTCAGAACCCAGGTTCACGATTTCGATCTCCTCCTCATGGGACAGAATAACCTTTTCCTCTTGTTTCAACAAGCGGGCCAACTCTTCAGGAAGGTCTTTGTCTTCATCAATCTCTTCTTCGGCTTGATAGATCGGGCAATCGAAGTCGAAGTGAGCCGTAGAAGGTCCAGAGTCGGTGTCATCTGTTATGTGGATCCTGCAATAACAAGGGTTAAGTTTAAAACAAGGACGTGCAGGTTAGCACAAACCCCATTGTCATTTTATTGTTTTTTCAAAACAAATATAAAACAGGAATAACAGAGATCACAATATTTGAATACGAAGAAAACACCTTTGATTTATTAACAAAATGCATATACATAATCCAACAAGGCCCTGACAATAAAACCACTATGCCCCGGGTAGGACATAGGGTTGTACAATGATTGGAAAAAGTAAAGCATTACTCTTCACTTGTCATCTGGATGATATCCTTGATGGTCCAATTGTTGAGGCCCTTGCCCGACTTGCTTGGCTGAATCCAAAAGTCGAGGTCACAATCGCTATCCCCGCTGTCTTCAGACACCGCGTTGATGCTTTCGAAAATCACTCCACCACTGGTATAGAGTCTCATGGATTTCTCCATCCATTTCCACATACTTAAAGGATGACAAATGGCTCACCATTATGTCCTCCTCGCCGCACACGGTTACGATGCTTCCTCCGACAGCATATTTGAGCTTTTGGTGCAACGTGGAGGTCACGGCACCAGCAGCATGGATCCATGGCCGGCCCAAGAGACAACTGTAGGCAGGCATGATGTCCATAATATAAAAGACCGCGTTGAACGTTTCCGGACCGACTTGGATCGGCAGGGTCACCTCCCCGAAAACGTGGCGTTTAGTCCCGTCGAACGCCTTCACAACCAGATCACTGGGTGTGCAGATCACTCCACGAGTATCCAACTTCATTAATGCCTTCTTCGGAAGAACATTAAGCGACGAACCCCTGTCCACCAGCACGTGCGACATGATCGTGCCCCTACACTCTATCGAGATGTGCAGGGCACTATTGTGATTCCTCCCCTTCGGTGTCAGCTCTAAATCTGTGAAACCTAGCCCGTTGCCAGCATTTACGTGGGCTACAACTTCCTCTAGCTGATTCACCGATATCTCTTGCGGTACGTAGGCGGCGTTCAATACCTTCAGTAGCGTATTGCGGTGTGCTTCAGAACACAGCAACAGGTTGAGAATGGAAATCTTCGAGGGCGTTTGATGGAGATGATCTACAATCTTATAGTCGCTCTTTTTAATCAACCGCATAAACTCCTCGGCATCCTTAACAAGCAAGTCTTTCTCTACCCCACACGGGACCTCTTCAACGACTTTGCTTTTACCTTTATCATCCGCATCAGCTCTGACCGCTTTATCTGCCACGACCTCTGGCGGTGCAAATACTCTTCCGCTGCGAGTGATACCACTGATTCCCGCAAGATTCTCCACAGTCGACCCATACGACTCTAGCTCCAACCTCTGTCTGTTGCAATAGACTTCAGCCCCATAATGCCACGGGACTGCGTTAGTGCTCTCGAAGGGTATCGGCCCAGCTTTGGTAATAGTAATTGTAGGCGGTCTGGGCGCCGAAATGGTTATCGGCCGGCGAGGGATGGTGATGGTGGCGACTTCATCGGCCTGCTTCAGCACTACCTCTCCTGATCCACTTTCAGCCTTCCGACTAAACTGCAGGATCCCCTCAGTCATCAGACTTTGAATTCCTTCTACCAACTGCTCACATCCATCAGAATGCGTGGCACAGTCCATGCATAGTTCTCCGCAACCTGGGAAGAACCCTCTTTTCAGCAACTTAGCTTTAACGAAGCTAAGCGGCGTCTTTAGGTCTCTGACATCAGTCAACAGATCCGCATTCTCTTCTTCGATAATGGCGTTCACTCTGCCTCCCCTATGATTCGGCATAGGATTCTTCGTGACATTGGGCACATTATCGAAGAAGTTGATGATCTTGGCATCCACCAAATCCTGCACCTTGTGCTTGAAGGCTTTATAGTTCTCGATTGTGTGGCCTGGTGCCCCTGAGTGGAAGTTGCAAGTGGCATTTGCGTCGTACCCTGGTGGATGTGCCCCTGTCAAGGGAGCCATCGTCCTCTTCTGGACCAACTAAAGCTGAAGCAAGGTCTGCAAGAGTTGCGCGTACGACATGGGCGGTGCCTCGAAGTGACGGTTTGCCAAAGATGCCCGATTCTGGTACTTTCTATACCCCTGTTGATTCGGTTGCTGCTGCTGCTGCGGAGCCGCTGGGATATTTATACTGGCTATCTGCTGCTGAGGGCCTTTGCCCTTCCTTCGAGCGTTGGTCACAGCGCTCGCTTCTCCTTCTCGTCGTTTGCCAGCATAAGGTTTCTTTCCACCTCCTCCAACTGAGGATGATTCACCTTGAATTTTCCCGATCTTGATTCCATTCTCGACGTGCTCGCCCATGATAATGAGAGATGAGAACGTCCCAGACATGCCGTTGACTAACTTTTCATAGTAAACCCCTGGGAGGGTAGCTACAAACATCTGCACGAGCTCTCGTTCAACCATCGGCGGCTGAACCCTGGCTGCCAACTCACGCCACCGCTGGGAGTACTCCTTAAATCCTTCATTATTCCTCTGTGATAGGTTCTGCAACTGGACTCAGTTCGGGGCTAAGTCGCTATTGTATTGGTAGTGGTACACAAACGCTTCAGCGAGATCCTTCCATATGCGCACACTAGTGGGCTCCAGACCCATGTACCACTCGAGGGATGGCCCGGAAAGACTGTCTTGGAAGAAGTGCATCAGCAACTTCTCGTCTTCGGAATAAGCAGACATCTTCCTGTAATACGATCTCAGGTGGACATGAGGGCAAGTAGTGCCCTTATATTTTTCAAAGTCAGGTACCCTGAACTTAGGAGGTACCTTGAAATCAGCAATTAATCCCAGCTTGGACATATCAACGTCCAAAGTATTCTGATTCTCGATGTCTCTCATTTTATCTTCAAGTGCCTTGAATCTAAGCCGCGCTTCAGCATTCAGCTCCCCTTCAGCACCCTTCTGAGAGAACACATCATCTTGGTGGTCCTCAAGCCATGGCTGAGGCACAAACAGATTCCCGACGCCTGCATTGCCGTTGCCCGGCCCGATATTGACATTAGCTCCCAGACTCCCATTACCGACGCCCGCCGTATTGAGTCCGATGTTGGCCATCACATTGCCATGAGCACTGCCGTTGCCTCCGGCCACGGGGACACCGTTCTGTGGAGTTTCAACTGATGGAGGAGTAGGCACGGTCCCACCGTGGAGTACGTTGTTGCTATCAACCCTGGAGATCAAAGGCTGAACAAAAGTTCTGAGCTGATCTTGGCCATTGGCGACCACTTGCATGAGCTCCATGAAGCGATCCATCCTTTCGCGGAGCTCCTGAACATCAGTTTGCACTTGATCCATGATTCTGGTCTGATTAGCTCTAGTAGGATAACGGTGAATTAGTCTCTGATCAATCCTGGAACCACCGGAAACAACCTGGGACGACCTGTAAACCTGAAAAACCTGGAAACACTAAAGGTTTAGGAAAAACAACAAGATGCTCGTCATGCAAATGCTTCATGCAAATGCATGCGTGTGTCTGTGTGTTTGGGAGATCTCCCCCGATCCTAGTGCCTGAGTGCCAGTGCTGATAATAATAATAAGAAGAAGTTCGGGTCCAATCATGGAAACAACAATTTCATATATGAAGAAGGCCTATCAAGGCAGTACATAGCATCAGCGAGTACAAGATGAATCAACAGCGTGACCTCAGCCAACAAGCCTGGTGATGGTCAGCATACAACAATGATCAAAACAAAAGGAATACAAATAGTCAAGTACGGCCACGGGCGCGATACTCTTCTAACAACTCCTTCGTCTCTGGATGATCTGGCAGAGCGAGTAACCCCTCGACGAGTAATTCCCTCTGCACAATGGTGTACTGAAGTCCTTCGACTGAACTTTCCCATGCTCCTTCGCCGAAGCAATCTTCTAATTTCCGCTTCTTGGACTCAAACGTCAGCTTGCGCTCCTTCAGGTTAGCGAGAGCTTTGTTGAGCTGGCCTTCAGCGGCGTATCTGCGGGCGGTTTCTTCATCAAACCTCTTCTCACTGTCCTTCACCTGGGCTTCCAGCTTGGCGATCTGTAGCATCAGCTTATCCTCTCGCTCTTTCCTGGTGGCCAGAGAAGCCTTCCAGTGCTGGTTGAACTTGGATATCCTCCGATATGCCTCGTCCAAATGCTGCTTCTTCGTAGCCAGTACGTCGTTGACAGCCTTGAAGTCTCGACCCATGCGTTCACGCTCGGCTATCTGCTTAGTCAGGTCTGTACCTAGCTAGTTCACCAACTCTGTCTGCCTTTTGAAAGAATGAACGACTTCGTTCCTCTCGCTTCGGAGCTGAGCTAACTCCTTCTCCAGTTCTTTGTTTTCCCGCTTCAATTCATCCTGCTCAGCTAACACCTGATTATGCTGCTGAATGGGCACAATAGTAGGCTCTTCGATCATTGGAGGGCTTTCTGGCTTGGCATGAGGAAACGACATCCCTATAGCATCTACTATAGCTCTGATCCAAGTCAAATACGGAGGGTAGGCTTGATTGTTGCTTTTTCCCAGCAATGGCTTTCCTCGCTTACTGATACCGTTCCACGCGCGCTGAAGCTTGGACAACAGATCCCCCTCTAGAATACCAGTGAGGTACAGAGATTCCTGTACCTCTTCATCCTTCGGCGGAGTTCTCAAAGCATATGCGAACTGTCGAACCAGCAACGATGGATTGTAGTTTATATAGCCCTTCCTACCTATCAAAGGCACATTTAGAAACCCGCTGCAACTGAAGATCACCTCAGTACCCAACCTATCTCTGTCGAACCAGTCAATATCCTCTGCAGATAAACTCATCAGACGCTCGGACCATTCAGCTGTGGCTGCGGACGAGACAAAAGGACCCCTCTTGGGCAGATGGCTATCAAGCCATTTGTACAGCAAGGGTACGCAGCACGAGACGTTCTTCCCCCTCTTGTTCTCGTTTTTGTAGTGGACTGAATGATAGACATCCCCTATCAAGGTAGGGACTGGATTCCCTGAAGCAAAGATGTGAAATGCATCGAAGTCTACAAAATCGGGCATGTTGGGGAACACAATGATGCCATATATGCACAGAGCGAGGATGGCATTGAACGCGACCCAACATCCGTCCTTGGCACACTGCTGAGCCTTACCCACTAGAAACTGCAAGGAGAACCCAGGAACCTTGTTCCAACTAGTCAATACTAACTCGGAGGCGTCCAGGTGAAGTGAAGGAGCTAAACCATCCAGATCGGGCTCAACATCCATATGAACAAAAGGCATCTGCCTCTTGATAGGCACACCTAGCAAATCAGCATATTCTTCCAGCGTAGGTGCGAGAACAAAGTCCTAAAAAGTAAAACATCTCAGTGGAGGGTCGTAGAACTGCAGCAGGGCGTGCAACCCATTCAACTCGAACACGGAAGGCTTATGAACCAAACTGAGCAACCTGCCTTAAGATTTTCTGAACTCATCCCTCACAGAATCATCTGCTAGAGCTATCTGTCGCTACTGCGAAAATCGGCGCCGGCTGACAGGAGAGTCGCCACCGTGCGTTATTTATCCCAACAGAGGGAAAGGAAACGCTCGAAGTAAACCTCGCAAAGACGGGAAAAGGTATGGTCATCACAACCAAAACCTGGGTTCGGGAGTCGGTTACGCAAGGGGAAGGTGTTAGCACCCCTCACGTCCGTCGTACTCGACGGGATCCACGCTTGGTGTTTATAAGGAAAAGGGTGTGTTTATCTATCTACGCTAATGGTCAGTCTGAAAAGAAAAGAAAAGGACAGGACTCGACAGAACATACGGTGTTCTGGGCCTACGTACTCCCTCGTGCAATGGGAAAGTCAGAGTCAACGTAGTTCGACTTCCTACGTCTAGACGGGGGGAAGGTTGCTCGCCAGGACATCGCGTCCTGTGCCTACGTACTTCCATACGGCAAGGAAGATCAGAGCAAACGTAGTTCGACTAACTACGGCTAAACAGGGTGGTTCTCACACAGCAGTGAGAAATCAAACTGGTTTTAAGGTTCAGGAACCTACAACTACGGTCTGGTCTCAAGTGCACTCGGGCAAGAGAAAAGGGATAACAATCAGTCGTCAGCGGGAAAGTCTCGATCGCACAGCCGCGAGAGAACAAAAAGTTAGTTGTTAGTGTGCTCGCTAGGATATCGCATCCTATGCCTACATATTCTCGTCTGGTACGAGAAATCAGAGCAGCTGTAGTTCGGCTAACTACGACACAAGCTACTCAAGAGCTCCTATTGCTGAGAAAGGGAAAAGACACCCTAAAACTATGGCTGAAAAGGGGAATCTACCTACTGTTATCATGCCTGGTTGACCATCCTAATGTCTATCATAACTCCTCCGCAGCGGAGAAGCTAGAGCTCCTAAGGGATCATGGCAACAGGACTAAACAGCAAACAGGAATCAACTGCGAAGTAAAGAAATACTGGAAATATGCATGAATGCAACAACCAAACAAGCAAGGCACAAAGGCCGCAAACCACAAAGGTAAGGGAGCTCAGCTCTACCAAATACCAGCAAGCAAAGCCACTCAATAACAAACAAGCAGAAGGAGGACCACCTCAACTTCTCATGCATACAAAGCCTATCTCTAAGATGCACCTACCTCAGAAATATCTAGATGAACCCCTAAGTCTAATGTAGCACAACACCACACAAGTCAAACAACACAAAGAGAAGGCTAGCCAGCCTGGCAAGCCCCTATCCAAAACTTAAACAAAAACCCTGAGCAGGATCCCTAAACAACCCTAAAACAAAACCCTAATCTATCTCTAAGCAAAGCCCTATGCAAAACCCTAAGCAAAACCCTAAGCAAAACCCTAAGCAAAACCTTATACACAAGAGAAACCATTCCCAGTCTTCAAGCTTCAAAACAAGCTTACCAAAGAAAGGGAGCTAAGCAGACAAACCCATAGTGCCTTCCTCGGGAAAGTACCAGGAGGTTACCACTCAGGAATCATATCCTATGCGGCTCAACAACTGTGAACGGTTTACATTCCTCCTCAGGAGAAACTAAACTCACATGAAGGCTCCGACATCATTGGATACTTAAGAAATCCTAGATGAACTAAGGGAACTAAGTGAACAGACCCATAGTGCCTTCCTCGGGAAAGTACTAGGAGGCTTCCACTTAGGAATCGTATCCCATGTGGCTCAACAACTGTGATCAGTTTACATTCCTCCTCAGGAGAAACTAAACTCACATTAAGGCTCCAACATCATTGGATACTTAAGAAATCCTAGATGAACTAAGGGAACTAAGTGAACAGACCCATAGTGCCTTCCTCGGGAAAGTACTAGGAGGCTTCCACTTAGGAATCGTATCCCATGTGGCTCAACAACTGTGATCGGTTTATATTCCTCCTCAGGAGAAACTAAACTCACATGAAGGCTCCAACATCATTGGATACTTGGGAAAGAGGTGAGAAGAAAGGATGAAAGCCATCTACAGTGCCTTCCTCAAGAAAGTACCATAAACTCCCTTCAAACTTCAGGATCTCAAACCTCACAAACAGAGAGCAAGCTCTTAGACTAGGTCTTCAATCTATGCATCCCTGCAAGCTCCAACCTCTGGGTCTTGATCCTCACTCTTCTCCTTCATCATGCTCCTTCAACAAGGTCTTCAAAGCAAACCAAGCCCCACAATAATACCCCCAAAGAATAAATCCCAAAGACAGACAATCAATTACCAAACAATCAGTACAATCAGTCAATTCAGCCAAACTCAGAAACACCCAAAAAATATAAAGACAAGGGGAAAAATTCCAACACTTATTCACAATGGTCTATATACCTACCCATAGCATCCCTTTATGCCCATACCCCAAAAATCAAAACAAAACTCTTAAAAGAAAATGGATTTACTTCACCTTTGTCACACCTAAAACCCTAATTTTGATCACTCTAATCTCACCTAATCAAATCATCTAAAAGTTAATCCTAAAAAACATGAATTAAATCCTATGAGGAAGCTAAAACCCTAAGTGAAATATCCTAAAAAGAATGGATCAAAATACCCAAGGGAAAGTCCCTAAATAAATTCTACAAAATGAAGTCTACACCTAACTTCTAAAAAAACCTAATTAAAAGAAAAATACGCCAAAAATAGAAAACTAAAAATAAAATGACATTTTTATTTTTATTATTTTTCTACACACAATTATTGATCTAATTCAAAAAGAACCAATCAAAAATGTTAATTTTCCATTTTTATATGAATTAATGAAAGTACAAGAAAATATAAAATAAATTAAAATACAAAATTGGAATAAATGGGGCGGGGGTGTGAAAATGAACTACGCCTAGTGCAATTATTCAGACGGGCCAGGGAATGGGGGTGTAAGTAGCGGGGGGTGCTGGGCCCAAGTATCATCAGAAAATGAATTAAGAAAATAAAAAGAAAATGAAAATAGACACGGTGCCAATAGCATGATTTTTTAAGTTCAGAACTGGGTGGGCCTCGTTATAGGGGTGCGGGTAGAAGGATTTGAACTAAGCCCATCAGAATCCATTCTATTCTTCTCACAGAAGGGGGGGGGGGTAACGAGCAAATGGGGGGTGATTCAGCAAATTCAAACTTGGGCCTAAACGCTGTCCAAACCCTAGCCCACACGATCAAACAACAAAACCAGACTTTTCCTCCCAAGTCTGGCTACTGTTCACCACCAAAAAACCCTAACGCCGTCTGCAAACCTCCTCTCCCTCCTCTCTCTAACCTACTCTCAAGAATCCTCAACCAAATCTCAGAAACAATCAAACCCTACTCAGAACACCTTCTTCCTCATCTCAACATCATCCACCACGAACCTCAAATCCTAAAACGATAAACCCTAAAATCAATGAAAAACAAACAGCAATGGAGGTGGTGAAAAGGAAACGAACCTGGAATAAAGTAGCTGAGACGATGAGGTTTCTGGAATTTCTTGAAGGTTCGCTTGAAGATCAACAATTTTTTCTGGGAAAAACTGAAGAAGATGAAGATCTTAGAAGCTTCTGGGGATCTGACGATGGATGAGCGTTCTTGAACGTTCTGGGAATTGATGAACGTCGTGTAGATGAAAATGAACGGAGAAATATCTGGGAACGATGAAGGTTGATGGATATGGTGACGAACACGACAGCGATCGTTGATGAGAATCACGAAGTATGGACGGAGATCTGCTGAGCGTTGATGGATCTTGAAGGGAACGATGAAGATCCTGGAGATCTTGATGAATCTGGGGAAGTTGGACAAACTTGATGAATTTTCCGGCGTGCGTATGAATTTTCCGGTGACCGTGGATGAAGGTGGACGGAGGAGGAAGGGGCGATCGGATGTGTTTCTGGAAAATTCTTCAAGTTTGCAGTTTCCGGCGACCTTACCGGTCTCCGGCGACTGTTACGGTGGAGGGGAGTGGTCCGGCCGGCGTTTGCATGGCCGACGATGGAGGACTCCGGTGAGGGCTAGGTGGAGACAAGTGTCTCAGTGGAGGCTTGCATGTGTGGCACGTGTCTGAGGCGTGGAGAGAGAGGGAGTAGTGGAATCCACGTGTGTGGCTGCTGAGTGTAGTGAATTGTGAGGTGGGTCCGTCTCGTTGACACGCGTGGATCAGCTATATAGTGACAAGTGTCACTGCAAATGGGACAAAAAAAGCAAAAAACGGACTAATGACTTGGGCCTCCAAAAAACCATAACTGGGCCCACGAAAAAACTGCAATAAACCCAAAATAAGTCTGAATGAAAATGATTTAAGAAATTCTGAAATAAAATGCTTAAACCTAATTAAAAATTAATCAAAGATTAAACCTAACTAACTCTAAAACAATTAACTAAATGAACTCAATTAACTCTAATTAAAAGATTAAATCCTAATTAACCTAATTAAACCCTAATTAAATCTAAAAATGATTAAAAATCTAATTAAACCTATATTAAACTAAAATTACTAAAACTCTACTAATTTCTATATAAAAAACTATTAAAATCTATTATTAATAAAAGAAAAAACTATATTCTTTTCTATATTATTCTAAAAAACATTAAAAAACGATTTAAAATCTATTATATTCTAAAAATGATTAAAAAAAACTATTTAAAATCTATTATATTCTAAAAATGATTAAAAAAACTATTAAACCTATTAAAAATTCTAAAAAAAAGATTTAAAACTATTAAAAAATGTTAAAAAACCTATTTAAATTCTAAAAAAATCTATAAAGCCTATTAAAAATCCTCAAAAGGCTATTAAACCCTAAAAAATGCAAACAAATGCAAATAACCAACATAAAAGAGCGCGCGAGACCAGGTCGAATCAAACAGTAAACCCCCGGCATCAGAATATCCCACAATCACCATGCAAGCTGAAAACATCGAGGAGCGCACAATTCCCCGAAAATAAAACCCTGATTATCTAGACTGGATCTGAAATATCCGGTAAATGAAACCCAAGCTGTAACCCTGACATCCCCTGTCTGTGCACAAATGTCATGCAGCTGATATGCGAAATATGAATTTAAACCATGAACCAGATAGGAGAACCGGTTGATCAAATTTTAGGGTGCAACACTATCAAACCAGTCAACTTAACCACATCAGGGGCAGGGAACTTGTAAGCCACGGTCTTCCTCAGAGAGCCCATAACAATACAATAGGAGGCAAGAAATCCTGGATCGGGGAAAACGGTACCTGTAACACAGACACACGTTAACGAAATGCAAATGAATATGCAAACTAATGCAAAATGCAATCATGCAATAGGAGGCCAAGGCAACTGCTGCTGTGGAGATTCTGTATTAACAACCACTGATAAGAAGAAAACCCCGGTGTAGGACCACAAATCTGATCTGCCAAGAACCACCATCTGATAGGGCCATATACACAGGATCATAATTCTGTTCTGTCAAGAACAAATGTCTGATAATAAGGACCTCGGATGTAGGATCAAGAAATACATTCTGTCGAGAACAAACATACATCTGCTGATGAGATCTTCTGATCAAACCCTGCTCTATCAAGAACAAATACACATCTGATGATAAGATCGTCTGATCAAAATCTGCTCTATCAAGAACAAATACACATCTGATGATAAGATCCTCTGATCAAAACCTGCTCTATCAAGAACAAATACACATCTGATGATAAGATCCTCTGATCAAAACATGCTCTATCAAGAACAAATACACATCTGATGATAAGATCCTCTGATCAAAACCTGCTCTATCAAGAACAAACAAATCTGCAACTGAGAAACCCCGGTACCAATAAAACTGATTCACTGTCAAGAAAACCAGGTAGTCTGAAGGTCACGGTTTCCTGCAATAAACCCAACCCTGCTCACAGGTATGGACCTAAACTGACACAAGTTCGGCATCCTATGCGTTCATCAGCGTCACAGACTTTCAAGAGGGGTGATACGATACCCAGAAGGTGTGGCATCACCAGCTCATGAAGCGCCCTCACTCGGCTGAATCACAAATGATCAGTCCCCAGAGTCGACAATCCACCAAACCAGCAACCGTCTCAACCCAAAGGGTTGAAAGAGAAGCCAACCGGATGAACCTTGTCTGAGCGTGGATTTCATGAGACACTAGTGCCTGTAAAGCAAGCACGCGCCCACTAATTTCCACAACTAATTCTATGGTGCACTCAAGCCTGGGTCTGGCTTCTCACTCATCAGAATGCCCCTCCCGCAACAGCACAGGTAATCATATTATACTGGAAATAGAATGCGGGAAATAAAGTGCGAGAAGTAAAATGCGATAAATAAATGCAACCCAACAAGTAAACATACAAGCGTTAGGATTGACTCGCATAGGGAACCGTTGGAGTCCCTAGCAGAGTCGCCAGCTGTCGCTTGCGCGAAAATAAGGTGTCGGCACAACAGAAGAGTCGCCACCTTTCGTTATTTATCCCTCAGAGCGGGAAAGGAAACGATCGGAGAAACCTGACGAAAAAGGGTAAGACAAGGTCGTCGCAACCATTGTCTGGGTTCGGGAGTCGGTTACGCAAGGGGAAGATATTAGCACCCCTCACGTCCGTCGTACTCGACGAGATCCACGCTTGTTGTGTTTACTGGACGGGTTGGTTTTATCTATCTACCTATCAAGGCTGGCTTAAACAGAAAAGAAAAATGACTCGGCAAAGCGTCCCACTTTATGCCTACGTATTCTCATCAGAGAACGAGAAATCAGAGTCAACGTAGTTCGGCCTACGACGGGTTATGGGGGAAGGTAGCTCGCCAATACATCAGTATTGTGCCTACGTACTCTCAACAGGTATGAGAGATCAGAGCTTACGTAGTTCGGGACACTACGCATTATTTCCTGTCTTTTACGAAAGAAGTGTTTTTTATTGTGTTTGCGATTTCAATCGCACTAGAGACTATGACCTGAGAGTGAATGCGTCGCATGTCACCCAAAGGGTACCATACTAAACATCCAGACTGTGGAAAAGAAACTCTCCCACAATCCTTTCTCAGATAGCTTAAGGCTCGTAACGTACGGAAGAAATCATTCATGATTACTGTATCTTAAACTGTTTTGAGATGAGAAGAGAACAGGCCCAACTAGGAGGGAGACTATCAAATCCTACTGTTGTCATGCCAAGGATTCATCCTATGGTCGAGGTTTGAACAGGGATCTCCTAGAAGTTGTCATGCATAGGTTTCAACCTAAAGTTCTATCATCAATTCCTTATCAAAGGAAATGAGAGTCCTAAGGGATCATGTCAATGATACACCAAAACAGACAAAGCATCAGCTTAAATAGTAAAATGCATGCAATGCAAGTGAGGGAGGAAATGTGTGTGGGGCTTCAGCCTCCACAAGCTCATCTCAACCTCAAGCCAGAATGGATGACAGTAATCATACTGAAATAAACAACATGCTATCAAGCAATACAGTAAACTGCAATCATACAGAAGAAATTAAATAAAATACCCTCAGACAAACAAACCACATGGGAAAGGAAGCTGGGCTCGACCGAATACCCGCAAGCAAAGCCACACAGTAACAATACAAGCAGAGGGAGAAACTCAACCTCTAGTGCAATCATGCTCCTAGATTCTACTTAGTCTAGATATGGACTTATTCTAATGCATCAAGCAAGTCAAACAAAACATGTCAATACAGCAAAGAAAAAGATAAGAAAGCAGACCAACTCCTCTCTCAACTTCAAGCTTCAGCTCTTCCAACAGCAACTTAGTCTTCAGACTTCAATCACTCTTGACAAATATCAATTTGCTTTTCCAGGTTTCAACCCTTCAACATAAGTTTCAACTTATCTTCTCTGAGCTTCAGCTCCTTGATCAGTTCCACCTTCAGGCTTCACCTAACCACAAGTATCAACTTGATCTCCTTCAGGATCTCCAAGCTTCAAAGTAAGTATCAACTTCCTTTGTTCTTCAAGCTTCAGCTCTTCAGAGTAATCTTCAATCACTTAGAAGTGTCAACTTCTTCCTTCAGTGTTTACTGGATCTTCATGGGTCTTCAAGTATCAACTTGCTCTTGTTGCTCTTCAAGCTTCAGCTGGAATGGCAATGCTCAAGGATTCATCCTCTTCAACACTCTTTAATGAAGTCTTCATCTTCACATTCAAGCTCAACATCTCTCAAGATACTCAAACCAGAGGAAATCACTAAACTGGATAAGTTGGGATGTTGAACTGCTTATTGACCACCAAAGGTGACCTATAAGGGTTCAACATCAAAGGAATGGTTCCCTCAAAAGTTATACTTCCTAGGCACAATCACTTATCCCTCCAAAGGAGAGAGGTGTATACCATGGAAGGACTTTGAATCATAGGGAGGAATGGAGGTGACAGATACCATCCATGTTTAAGAAAGAAGTTAACTAGGTCTAAACTCTTCCTAATCCCTAACCCTAAAATAAACAAAAAAAACTAACAAGATCAAGCTCCCAAGCTCCTCACTGCTCCTACTATGCTCCTCAATGCTCCTCAGAACAAAACCAAGCTCTCCAAGCCCACAAAGCAAATCAAACAAAAATACAAGCCCACAAGGGCAACCCAAACAATCATCAACTACAAAAATCATCTAAAAATAGTATACCACTATATTAAAACCTAATATAATTTCTAAGGGATCCTACATACCTACCCTTAATACCCTTATATGCCCCAATGTCTAACTTGACCTAGAAACCCAAAATTCTTGTGTTATTGTGGACCTATGTTAAGGATTAACCTAATTTTACACAACCTAAAATCATCTAATCAAAACTAACCTAAAATTCATCACAAAATTATGGAATAAATCCAGGGGGAAGCTAAAGCTTATATATAACTATCCTAAAAGGAATGGCCTAAAAATGTTAAGGGAACTACCTAAACAAAATTCTACAAATTTATGTATCAACATAAAAGAATTAAAAAGCTATTAAAATGGAAAATACACAAAAAATATTAAAACGGAATGAAATTCAAATATTTTTATTTGATAATTTTCTAGACATTATCATGAAATGGGAGAAAAAATTCCCACTTGAAAATCCTTATTTTTCCATTTATTATGATTTTGCAAAAATTTAACATAAAATGGAGAAAATAAAATTGAAATGTGAAAGGATGTGGTGCAGATAGCAACTATGGACAGTTCAAATCATTAATGGGCTCAAAATGGGGGTGTGGATAGTATAAGCGCTAGGCCCAATCTAAGTCAGAAAATCAATTAACAAATAAAAAGAAAAATAAAAAATGAAACGGTGCAGGAAGTAATGATTTCCAGTTAATATTCACAATGGGCCATGGTGGGTGGTGTGGTTAGCAAATCCTGACATAAGCCCAAGAAGCTCCTTTAATGAAACGGAGCGTTTCATCCTGGCTTCAGAATTCCCTCTCAAATTGGAATTAAATCGTGGCCACTGGATCAGGGAATAGTCAATGGTCAGCTCACAATCCAACGACCATGCTCTTGTCTTCAACCTCCAGCTAGGGTTCTTGGAGAATCCATGAAAATGCAGAGCTTTAAGCTCTTTCTTCCTCAAACACGAACCCCATCAATTCTTCATGGAAAACAGAAATTCAAGACCCTATCTTGTCCATAATTTTATGCTGAATCCAACCATGATCTCAAAATCAACTGAATCATCCTAAATCATGGAACCTGATCCACGATCAAAGATAAGCTCAATCACCAACTTCAACTATTCTTGAATTTTCTTGCATCAGAATACTCACCAACTCACACTGAATGAAACTAGCTATCTAATTCATGTTATGCCTCATTATACCATGAGTTCTTGATCATCAAAGAAATGGTGTCCAATATTCAATCTTCACCAATTGCTCTCTAACTCTCCAAAATCCATCACCTATGTGTCTCTAACCTTTCTACACTAACAATTCTACCTAGCAATGCATAAATTATGGTGTAGTGAAGAATTTTCAAACCTGGTATTTCTTGATCAACAGATGGTGAAAACCCTCACTTCAAGCCTTGGAACTCTTTAGAAAGCTTCCTTGGATGATGATCTTGCAACTGTTTGCAAAAGATTTGAGGGAGGAAGCTTCAATCTCAGAATTCGAATCTGACTTGCAACCTTGAAAATCCAATTGCTATCTCTTCAATTCACCATAGATTTGCCCTCAAATTGATCTGCACAGCTTCACTATCATCAATGGAGTGTGTTAAGATGGAAAGAATGAATGGAAATGGTTCAGAATAGGGAATTCACTTTCAACTTGCAATGGAGGCAAGTGAAATGGCCAACTCTCTCTTTTCTCAATTCTTACACCAACCCTGCATCTGAGCAAGTTCTATATGTTATATAGAGTGGTTTAGAATCATCTAGAACCATCTAGGACCATCCAATGAGAAATTGGAAATCTCATGTCATGACATTATGAATTCACTTCTCATCATGTGCTATCTCATGCCAAGCCTCTTGTAACCACCAATTCTGACTTGAAATTCTCCCCACATGAGATGTATGGTGTGTTGAAATGCATAACTAACTTGTTCATTGAGTTTTCTCATGTTTTGCTTTTGTGCCTTAAGATGCAAGTAAGCCATTTCCAAAGAAGCCCCATGATCTAGGCCTCAAATCAAAATTATGGCTGAACCATTGTTCTTAGAATGTCCTTTAGAGTCAAAATGACCTATTATATGACATGGTTTGGATGTATAACTTGGGATTTCCAATTTTCAATTTCAACTTATTTAACTTATGCCTCCATTTTAGGCCATTTTTATCACTTTTTGATACAAGCCTTTTCAACATCTCATGACCTCCCTACTAGCCTTAAAACATCATTCTAAGCAAGTTTGATGTTGAAGATTTTTCCATTTGAAGCTTGGAAATAGGAGATATGGCCTTATGCTTGAAATGACCTATAACCTCCAAATGACCAAAATGCCCTTGACTTGCCAAAGCCATAAGTTGAGTTCTACAAATCCTATCAACGACTTCTAGTACTCTATAGAAATCTAATAGGATGCTCTACAACATTCATGTTGACCAAGAGTTCATAGGAATCATCCTACTAGGGCAAAAGTTGGATGCAAGTTGGGTGACTTTCAAGGACCCAGATTCACATACCTCAGATGACCTGTAATTTGTCAAAGCCATAACTTGAGCTCTACAAATCCTATCAAGGACTTCTAGTACTCAAATTAAAGATAAGAACAAGCTCTACAACATTCATGTTGTGGGGAAGATGAGATGATAATCACGTCTTGAGCTAAACTGCCTTGAAGATAGGGATCAAACTAGGGGATTTTACACTGTCAAGCCTTAGAAACCCTAGCTTGAAACATCTCAAACTCCTCAATCATGATGAGTTGGTATAAGAATCCTCCTTATAGCATCTCAATGCATCATTCCATGATCACATGGCTCTTGGATTAGGTCTCAACCCTCTCCCAATCATCAGTTGACCTAGGGTTGACCCAGTCAAACCCTAATTCCACCACTCATGGCTGAATCTTCTGAGTTCTTGTACAATGACCTCTCTAGGCCTCATTATGGCTTTCAAGACATCTCATAAGCTTTCTCAAAGCTTCAAGTCCATCCTCATGGTCTCAGAATCATCTGAGGAGCTCCCACAACTTTCAAGTTATGAGACACACAACCTTGGTTTCAACCAATCCCTCTGAGGATCTCTTGAGTTTTCTGACAAAGATATCAACCTTTGAACACTTGAATAACTTTCTTGGCTAGCTTCAAAGTCTCATATAACTCTTGCTGGGTAAATAAATGTTGGTCAAATTTTGGGGTGCAAAACTATCATCCTTTTGGTGGTAGTGGCCGGTGTGAGTTTCGATCCGTCATCCTTTCAGTGGGGGGTCTGTCATCTTGTTAATGTCAGATTGTGCGATAGTGTTTGTCCTATCATCCTTTTGGTGGTAGTGGCTGGTGTGAGTTTCGCTCTGTCATCCTTTCGATGGAGGGTCTGGCATCTTATTGATGTCAAATTGTGCGATAGTGTTTGTCCTATAATCCTTTTGGTGGTAGTGGCCGGTGTGAGTTTTGCTCCGTCATCCTTTTGGTGGGGGGTCTGTCATCTAACTGATGTTAGATTATACGATAGTATTTATCCTATCATCCTTTTGGTGGTAGTGGCCGGTGTGAGTTTCGCTCCGTCATCTTTTTTGTAGGAGGTCTGTCATCTTAACTAATGTCAGATTGTACGATAGTGTTTGTCCTATCATCCATTTGGTGATAGTAGCCGGTGTGAGTTTCGCTCCGTCATCTTTTTGATGGGGGTCTATCATCTAGCTGATGTCAGATTGTGCGATAGTGCTTGTCCTATCATCCTTTTGGTGGTAGTGGCCGGTGTGAGTTTCGCTCTGTCATCCTTTTGGTGGGGGGTCTGTCATCTTGCTGATGTCAGATTGTGCGATAGTGTTTGTCCTATCATCCTTTTCATGGTAGTGGCAGGTGTGAGTTTCGCTCCATCATCCTTTTGGTGGGGGGTCTGTCATCTTGTTAATGTCATATTGTGCGATAGGGTTTTGCTCTACCATCCTTTTGGTGGTAGTAGCCAGTGTGTGTTTTGCTCTACCATCCTTTTGGTTGTAGTAGCTGGTGTGTTTTTTGCTCTATCATCCTTTTGGTGTTAGTAGTCGGTGTGTGTTTACTCTATCATCCTTTTGGTGGTAGTAACCGTGTGTGTTTCATCTCATCATCCTTTTGGTGATGACGACATTTTGCCAGTTACTCGCAGTTTACTTAGGGGTGTATCCTATCCAGTATTTCAATTCTCGAGCATTTATTTTCTTTTCGGACAAATTCAGGATCTTCTTCATATCTAATTGACTTCTACCTCGTGAGAAAGAACGATGTAGCAATTCATTTCCCTAGCAATTCATACCCTAAATTTATCTTACCCATTTTTAAATATTTTTGCATTTTTTTGATTCTATTTTTCAACTTTGCATTATCCGCTTAATTTCTTGTTATTTAGACACGTGTTCGCTTGCTATTGAAGGATTTTCCAACTTTTATTATTTTGTCCAATAAGAGTGTGACATGTGGCCTAAGGTTGTTTTTGAGAATTTTAATTCTGTCTTGTTTTCCTAACTTTTTTCTTTTCAGAATATTAATATTTTGTGCATATATTATTTTGTTTGTTAATAGAAATTAGATTTTTAATTTAGAAATTTAATTTAAAATTAGAAATAGAATTTAGATATTTTAGTTAACTAGACTTTAGAAATAAAATTATTTTAGAATAGAATTAATTAGAAGGTAGAATTAGTTTAGAAGAATAGAATTTAGAATTTTAATTAAGTAGATTTAGATTTTAGAATAGAATTTTTATAGGAATTATTTAGAATTTTTACTAGAAATAGATTTTTTAATTAGAATAGAAATAGATTTTTAATAGAATTGAATTAGAATTTTGGTTTTAGTTTAGAATTATAATGTTAATTAAGAAATTAGATTTAGAAATTATTTAGTTTAGTTAGAATTTTAATTTTTAATTAAAAATAGATTAGAATTAGAATTTTTTAGTTAATTATATTTATTTAGAATTATATTAATGTTAGATTTAGGTGATTAGAATAGATTTTTTAAAACATAAAATTAATTAAAAAAATTAAAAAAAAGAAGTTGAAGGAGTCAGATTCGGAAGCCCATTATTTTGGAGGCCTAGGGAGAGGGTCA
This sequence comes from Lathyrus sativus, assembly GCA_963859935.3. Classification (NCBI taxonomy): domain Eukaryota; kingdom Viridiplantae; phylum Streptophyta; class Magnoliopsida; order Fabales; family Fabaceae; genus Lathyrus; species Lathyrus sativus. Next base: position 273,241,390 of record OZ012738.1, on the reverse strand, counting down.
TACGATGCAATATAAGAAGAGGGGAAATTCAAAGTGGAGGAAAGAACCCTATTGTTCACCTTCCTCTCCCATTGAAAAATGGCGCCGCCACCCTCTTTCTATCCCAAAACCCTAATCTACTATTGATTGTCTTCCTCTCCCCAGAACCGCCGCGGTCCACTCTTTACCCTTCTCCTTCATTTTTCCGACGAAAAACCATCATCCAGAAACCCTAAAAAACCTACTATTGATTCATCTTCTTCCCCTTAAAAATGTTATCCGCCATTAAAACACCACTGTCCTCCTTAACCTCTCTGTAAAAAAACAAAAGCTCTCTCAATTTCATTTCCAAATTTGTTCGTGGTAGCTAAAAGAATGTGAAGATTTCGATGAACCAGTTATGGATTTACGCAATCATCATGGGTAGCATTACGTCTTTGAAGATCTGAATTCCACAAATGCCTTGGTGCAACAAATACTATGATATTGATTGGATTATGTTCGACGGATCGATTACGGTAAATCTTCCAAATCCCGTCTTTGTGTTATGCAAATCGTTGTTGTTTCTGAGTTAAGTTTAGATCCAATTTTGTTGAGATATTATCGTTTCTTGTAGCCTAATGTTGTAAGCATTGTGTGTATTCTATTACTGTTGAAATTATAATGTTTGGTACTGTCAAACCTGTGTAATTGTTGGCTTTCCTCTTTTGCAGCATTTCTGATGCCGGTTTATTGATTTGTTTCATCGTGTTATTTCGATTTCTGTTGATACTATAATATCTTGTAAATATTATTGATGTCCAATGCTTATGTTGCCTCTGTTTTGACTTGACTTCGAGCATCCTGCATTTTTTTCTACCCTTTTGATGTAAGCTGCACATATAGTTTGTTTAAACACTATGCAGAACTGTGTGTCGTCGTGTGGCTTATGCGCATATCAGTTTATGTTTGAATTACTGGGTGTTATTTCAATCACATTGCTCATTATTGTTACGGTAATAGCATGAGTTGTGTCTCTGTTTACGAGTTGATTACGAGTTTTTTTATATAGTTGAACTTTTTTTCTAATGATATATTAATTCCTTCTCAATTTTTATGATACATAAATTTTTCTTAATTTTTTGAGCTGAATGTAAACTTGATATTAGTGCATTACTTTATGGTAGAATTTATGGAGGATAAACTATAGCACCCAATTTATCTCTCTCATTTGATTGTTGATAACCGTGTGGGGTTTGTACATACTGAGCTGGTGTGTTAAAATTAAATTAAAATTCATTATCAACTCCTATGATGTTGTTACTTTGAAGGCTATTTGTTATTTGGTTTAGTTATTAGTTGGTATTGCTTGTTAATATGTATGCCTGCTTGAAGACTCTTTGTTTTTATCATAATTCATTCACAAATTTTTTTTTTAAAATTAAACTCATGTTTCTAAATCATTTTCTTAATTAAATATTGGAAGTAGTGAGTCCTTGGGGTCTAACACTCCTTGGATTCATGGACGGCCGCTCTTGAGGCGCACGCTTCGAGTTGTGGTTGTTCCGTCTTTCGGTTTCCAATTTGTTTTTCACTCAAATTAATTGAAATTTCGAAAAGAGATTTTTTAAATTACTTTTTATTGATTAGATATTTTTATCAAAAATTCAAATTATTCTTCTTTTTTTAAAAAATAAATTTCAAAATTATTACCAAATAAATATTTTAAATATTAAACTTTTAGAAAATTATACTTTATTAATTAAGTTAAAACCTTTTTTTCTAAAATATTAAACTTTTCTCAAAACAATTAATTATGATTAACTTTTCTCAAAACCATTTTTCAAAATAATTCTCGATTTATCAAGCCATTTTCTACCCTTGTAAGTCGAGTGCTTTCAAAGCCTCGCCGTCAACCTTTGACCACCATACACAATATTTAAAGCTTAATCCTGGGCTTCCTTACAGTGACACCTATTTGATCAATTATTTCTAGTTGGTCACTTAGAAGACTAGCCCGCTTTGCTAGTGCACACGTTTAAAACTCAAAATTCAAACCTCGACACACCTCGAGTACTTTTTTCAAAACAAACTAAATCCTTGAAGTCTAGCACTTCTTGGATTTTTGGACGATTATTATTGAGGCGTACGCCTTAAGTAATGTATCATTCGACTTTTTGTTTTTAGTACACTCTTTTTTGGACAAAGAAATATCATCAGAATCTAGCATTCCGTGTGATATTTCCGTTGTTCATGCAAACATTTTTCAAATGAAAAGGTTTTGTTAGGATATAGCATCCAAACGACACCCCAATTAATTGGTTGTGAGGCCTACGTCTCATTTATCAAATAATTGTCATTTCTCTAAAATTTTCAAATTTAAACCTCACCTCTTACACACATTTTTTTCATACCTTTTTCAATTCAATTTATTTCAAAACATTTTCTCGATCAAACTTCGAAAGAAGGAGGTTCTTGGAATGTAGCATTCTTTGGACCTTCGAATGAATAATTCTTGAGGCATGCCCTTGAGTTGTTATTTATTCAATCTTTCGACTTTTTCAAACTAAACCATTTTCGAGCGCTCTCCTAAGTCGAGTGCTTGTACGTGTCATACCCCAAGTTTTACCCTTAGATTCTTTGATCTTGTGCATATCATTCTAGGTCAATCATGTTGCATAACTAACCAATTTATCAACTTTGTTTGCTTTGTTTCTTTTATGAATCAGGGTCGGCTTTCAGAAGCTTCAAAAGTGGTTGAATTAAGGTTTTGGATGAGGTCTCTACTGAGATAGGTTCCCTTTGATCAAAGGTTATTTCTTTCAGTTATGGTACTTAAGTTTGAAACAGCGGAAGTATGGAATTTCCAATTATCATGAGCAGGGCCTATCAAAGGGTCATCAAGACACTGTTTCAGTTTTTTGAATTATCTCAAGGTGCCATTTGTCCAGGATTACATCAGTGGTTTGACTAGAGAGATCCAGGATTAGGATATTGGAGGATTATGGGGATCTCATCCTTGGTGTTTATGATCGGTGAATGTCGATTCAAGTTGAGTTTCACCCAAGGCCAGCAAGTTCAATATACATTGGATGAAGTCAGGAGGTAGAGTCTTGATTAGGTGGTTTAGGGTTTGTGGTAGTCAGGTTTAATGGTCAATGTCTGAGTATGGCTCAAAGGAGGAGGTGTATTGCAAATCCCGAGTTCACTTTCCTAAACCTATTTCTAAACCATTTTATTCTTTTTAACCAATTATCCGATCCCACTCTGCTATCAAACTAATTCATCCCCATTATCCATAATTATCCTTTTTTTCCGTTTCAATTATCCATATTTCCTTAAACCGTTTCCATTCACATTATATTCAATTGTCCATTTTTTTTCTTAACCCATATCCATTCAAATCATTTTCATACCCGTTTTCAAATCCAAAAATCTATTCATTTACCCGAATTCCATTTTAATATTTATCCAATATATAATTCATCTTTACTTATCCAAATTGTCATTCAAATCACCAAAAAAAAATCATCAAAAGGAAGGAGTCATTCAATAAAAGTCCATATCATTTTCTATTTTAGAAGCTCATTTGTATTTATTGTCATTACAAGAAAATCACAAAAAGCCAAAAGCCCATCACTAATTTTCACAACCCATCCATCACAAAGTGTTACAAGAAATATATAGTTTTCTCTTTTTGTTCGATGTTGATCCCAAAATTACAAAAATATAAGTAATAAATAAAATTCCAAAACATTGACCATTTGCTAAACACTGCCGCTAGACTCCAAAACCAATACCTGCTATCAGCCCTAATTCACATCCAAAACATGACAAAAGAACTTGTGCTAAACCCAACCTTTAGTCACAGTACCCGCGTGCCAATTCACACTTTTCCAGCATGCTATAAACCATACACAGAAACATATCATCTGCAAACCTGCTATCAAACAAGAAACTACAGTCTGTTATGAAAGCAACCACTCAAACAATACCAGACAGCTAGTTTGTACCTCAAAACAGGTTAGCAGAGGTTTGAATTGCTTTTTAAAAAAAGAACAAGAATCACAAATGAAAGGGGGGGGGGGGTAGAATGAAAGAGGGAGGAACAACAACAAATTTGAGAGAGAAAACCGGAGAAGAGGGGAGCTCCAATATTTTCCAACCGGCAACTCCAGTCATTTTCTCCACAATATTAATAACAGCAGCCCTGCGCTCAGCTAACTCCATAGCAGTACCCTCATCTTTCATTTCTTCATCAACTTTATACACTTGGTACCTCGTAATACAACCAGAAAGGAGATGAATTGGAGGAAGGAGAACGCAACCATATCACCATAATCAGAATCAAAAGGAGGAATGAAGATTACCTGAGCATCCTTGCACTACGTTTATCATTAAAATTTCTTTCCTTCAACTCTCTTTTATTTCATTTTCATTAACTCATTTGCTTTGACTGTGTGCCATAGTACTCGTGACACTAGATGTTTATTCTTGATGTGTTGATTTTCTGGACTGTGGTAACATGTTGAGCTGATGTGAGGGAGTCTCTAAAACTGTATGAAAAAACCTTTGAACTTGCTTTCATCTTCCACTCAACAATACCACATGCGTAACCCTCTACCCAATTTCGTTCCTTCAAAATAACCTTCATAGACAACCTCATCATTCTTCTTCAATTTTCCCTTCATCACCACTGTAGTAACATCATTTCCAACATCCTTATCTCCTTTCTGTTGTCGTCCTACTCCAACCGAAAGTTGCCACCTACCATTTTCCGTTTCTACTCTTCACCATATAGACCATAAACCCCCTTCACCCCTTGATGAACCGTCACCACTATAACACTTCCATAACTCTTCCCTCAAGCTCATATGCTACCACGACATCTGGACCTGAAATTGTATCATGGACTATTCAGAGCTCCACGACAAATGGAGTTTATTCTAATCCAACCTACCAGTATGATCAGCATCCGCAGCCACCTGGAAGAAGCGTTCAACAAGGTCAAAGTGTATCATCAGTTGCTGCAGTACGGGATACTCAGGCTACTATGACAGCTATCAGCAGCAGCGGCAACCTAATCATGCTTATTCACAACCTGTATGAGCATATCAAAATACAGACTATAGGAGGTTACCAAAACAGCAATGGATACACAAATCAAACTTTCAGATTCAAACCACAACCAATTTTTGAACTCTCTTTTCATAATTTTTAATAAAAATCAATAACCACCATGAGCATACTATGCCAACACCACGTTTCAAGCTAAACGATAACAATTTGGATCTCGCTTCGATTGGCTCTATTACACCGCAGCTTCAAACTGTTTCACCGTGCATAAATCGAACATAGTCGGAACGGTTCCAATGAAGGATGCTTTACCAGCTCGCATAGATGGTGTATTATGAAATGAAGCAGTTGATTGAATATATCCTGCCGAGTTCCACCAGATTGAAGATACGCTTGCAATTCTTGTATGCAATAAAGGACTCATTCATTACAAGTTAATAGGAGTTCTTTATGATTTTCTTGTTACAATAAGTTTCTACAACAACCAGCTCAACAACAGTGATATTGATTCGATGTCTCCGTTTCAGCTTCATTGCTCTTTCCGTTCTAGAAACACGAGTCAACAATAATAATGTCGATCTCACAACGAGTTCGACAATTCTTCAGATCTACAGCGACACCGTCACAACTCAGTTTCATTTCCTTCCAACAAAAATTGTAGTGGTTTAACATGTCGGCTATGGGATGTAAGAACTGGTCATATAGTTGAAACGCTTGACACCAAGTCACCTATGAAAGTCAGTCAGGATGGTCATTATATTACAACAGTCGATGGTTCTACTGTCAATTTTCGGATGGATGAAGGAGCAGATTCCGTAGATTCACATACGTTTTCTAGCTCCATCAATTCTCAAAGCAGCAACAACATCGACGTTACCGCCATCACCTACTACTCATAACTCAGCATCAAGTAACAACCTTCAAAACAAGTCCACAACACTGATTTCACAAAAGTTTGTACGTGTTTCTGGTTTCGACATCGTGAACCATAACCAAAGCCTTTTCACAAATGGTTGGTGTGCACAGATTCACAAACAACAACAACAGGCGTTTCACTCAAGGATATACAACCTATTCTTCACAACATAAGAAGCACTAGCAGAAGAGAATCACCACGTGGATGTTGAGAAATCGCGAGAGAGAGTGAGAGTTGTGCTACTGCGAGAATCAAAGAAGGCGGAGATTCACCGCGAGAGAGGTTAGAGATGAAAGAGAAAACTTCGAATTGGGAATGGAGGATATAGATCGAGAGAAAGGATAAGATGAAGGCAAATCAAGGTTCACACGAGTGAAAAATTCGAAGGCATTTGAGTTGTAAGTGTTAACTCTTCTCTTGAATTATCAGCTGAACTGGGTTTGGGCTTAGGTCGTCCAAACCACTTTTTTCAACCCACATCGCTTTTTTATTAACTTTTTTACATATTTTATTTTTTTGGTTGCTAGTTATCATTAGCAAGTTTAGTTAGTTTTTTAAGGTTAGTTTTTTAAACATAATATTTTCTAGATTAGTTAGCTTTTTTAAGCAGTAAGTTTAGTTAGTTTTTTTTTATTTAATAATTTTTAGTTTAGTTAGTTTTTATTTTAATAATTTTTTATTTTAGTTAGTTTTTTTTTCTTTCTAATTTTGATAATTTTTAGATTGGTTAATAATAACATTAATAGACTACTAGCCAATTCGATTTCCGATTTTGTAAGGTTGTAATTTAATTCCTTTGTTCATTCTTGATTATTATCGCTTGAACCTTCATTTGCTCCTCATTTTTGTCTTCGTTCCAAAGGAAGGGTCCCCTGTCGACTTGTAAGTCATACCCTTAGGGTAGTTAGGCAGCTTTTCTGTCCCTTCTTGACCTTGTTAGGATCTCCATCCTTTTGGTCTCGTTAGAACCAATTTGTCTTACAATTTAGAATTAGGTTTAGAGTTTGTAAACTCTATGTGAGCATCATCTTTATGATTACTCACTCTCCCCTTTTGGCTTTCGTTAAAGTCAATCTTTAGTTAGTTTTCAACTTAGACTTAGGGAGTTTGTTAACTCCATGTGAGTACCATGATTATGAGTACTTCTTCCCCTTTGGAACCTTGATCGTTATCAAGAGTTCCTCATCCCTAGTTAGGAGAACTACGGTTGCTCTGATTCCATCCTAGTCAGGATACGTAGGCACGAGATGCGACGTCTTGGCGAGCATACTTAGTGTATATACCCCTAGGTCTTTACCTTAGCACTTCTCCTTAGCAAGAAAACTTTAGCATAACACAAATACTAACAAGAGGTTCCTGTAAAGTACTACAGATACTTAGGATGCTAACACCTTCCCTAGGTATAACCAACCCCCAAACCTTAGATCTCTAGCTTCGTTGTTACGTAGCGAACTTAGGGTTTTCTTCGATCTTTACCCTTTCCTTTGGATAAATCAAAGTTCGGTGGTGAACTTCATGTTTTGTGATTCAAGTTAATTAATAGCTTGATATCCGATTCTCACCGCAACAGTACGCATTCGCAATCATCGACATTTCGCATACACTTCACAATTCCTCGTGGTTTCGATATTAGGAGCACCCTTAGGGACTAATGTCGTCTCTCACAACTTAACCCTTGACACATCGTCAAGTCGGTTCCATTTTCAAACCAACCTCCTTTTGCCTCGCATTCCATTTTCGATTCAATCTTTTTACAAACGTTTTTTTAAACTTACAAAAGAGGGATATTCTTAGAGTCTAGCATTCTTTGAATATTAGAATGAGTAACTCTCGAGGCGTGCTCTTGAGTTGTTATTAGTTCATTCTTTCGATTTCAAAATATCTAACTCTTTATCTCCAACCTATTCAACCCAATTTCCGAAAGAATTGAGTTCTTGGAATCTCGCATTCCTTGAATTCTTGAGTGACAAGCTCTCGAGGTACGCCCTTGCATTTCTTGTCAATCACTCTTTCGTCTCTCAACTCAGTTTCAAACCCATCTCAAACCTCGTTTTTTCGTGGTTGTTACCACGAACTACGGACGCTCTGATTCTTCATTCACTATTGAATGTAAGATATGTAGGCACAAGATTGCGATGATCTTGGCGAGCACACTTCTATCTTCCTCCATTATTCCATCCATACTTCTATCTTCCTCCATTATTCCATCCACACTTCTATCTTCCTCCATCACGATAAAATACCCTAAGAGGTTCCCGTTGGGTACAACGGACGTGAGGGGTGCTAATACCTTCCCCTTGCATAACCGACTCCCGAACCCGGAACTTGGTTGCGACAACCCTGTTCCTATCCTTTCGTTTTAAGAGGTTTTCTCGATATTTTCCTTTCCCATTTATTTGGGATAAATAAAGTTCGGTGACAACTCTGTCGAACCGTATTTCCGCGCCTTTCGCGCGAGGGTCGTTTCTCCGAAATGTCTTCGTGGTTTTTCAAGGTGCGACAAATACAACTCGTTTCGCTGTCTTCTCTTTCATGGATGGTTTCTCAAGATACAATTAGATAAGGATAGATCCTGAGGACACGAAGAAAACCACTTGCATCACACCATGGGGCACTTATTGTTATAAAGTCATGTCTTTTGGTTTGAGGAGCGTATGAGTCGCTTATCAGATAGTTATGATCACATTATTTCATGACATGATGTAAAAATAAATCGAGGTGTACGTCGATGATATGATAGCCATGTCTCAACGTGAAGAAGATCATTTGGATCATCTGTTGAAGTTATTCGTAAGACTTAAAAAGTATTAGTTGAGGCTGAATCCTGCAAAGTGTACTTTAAGAGTGAGGTTTGGAAAATTACTTGGCTTTATCGTCAGTCAGCGCAGAATTGAAGTGGACCCTGACAAAGTGCGAGCTATTCAAGATATTCCTGCTCCGCAGACAAAAAAGCAAGTTAGAGGTTTCCTTGGCAAACTAAACTACATCTCCAGATTTATCTCTAATATGACTACAACTTGTGAACCTATCTTCAAGCTATTTCAAAAACATCAGACAGTTGTTCGGAATGCAGATTGTCAACAAGCTTATGACAAGATCAAAGCTTATCTCCAGGAGCCTCCGATTTTGATTCCTCCTGTGCCTGGAAAACCTCTTTTCATGTACATGACAATGCTTGAGGGATCGATGGGTTGCGTGTTGGGTCAACATGATGAGTCTGGACACAAAGAACATGCCATTTATTACCTAAGCAAGAAGTTCAATGATTGTGAAAGTCGTTACACAATTTTGGAGAAAACTTATTGTGCTTTAGCTTGGGCTACCAGACATCCGACGCAGTATATGATATGTCACACCACTTTGTTGATTTCCAAGATGGATTCGATAAAGTATAATTTTGAGAAGCCTTCTCAGACAGGAAGACTCACCCGTTGGCACATGATTTTGTCAGAGTATGATATCCAGTACGTTGCTTAAAATTCCATCAAAGGTAGCATCTTGTCAGATTACCTCGCTGATCAGCCAATAAAAGACTATGAGCCCCTCAAGTTCGACTTCCCAGATGAAGACATTATGTTAATCAAGAAAGACTATGAAGATCCAGGTCCGAATGAAGGCCCTAAACCCGGTTCTCATTGGAAGATGATGTTTGACGGTGCTTCCAACCAAAAGGGTTATGGTATAGGCGCCATTTTGATAAACCTAGTTGGTGGGTATACTCCTTTCACAGCAAGATTGTGTTTCGAATGTACTAAAAATATTGTTGAGTATGAGGTTTGTATTTTGGGACTGGAAGCAGCAATTAATCTTCGCATCAAAATTCTAGAAGTGAGCGGTGACTCAGCTTTAGTTATTTATCAGATCAAAGGTGAATGGTAAACCAAAGACGATAAACTGATCCTATATAAAGCTTATATTATGGAAATGATTGAGTATTTTGATGAGGTAACCTTCAAGTATGTACCAAGGTATAAGAATCACATTGTTGATGCTTTAGCTATGATGGCTGCTATGTGGTAGGTCCGTTTTGTTAATGAAGCAACGCTTATCCGAATTGAGAGGAAGACTGGGCATGCTTATTTCCAGATGGTGGAAGAAGAGTCTGATAGGAAGCCATGGTTTCATGATATTAAACAATATCTACAAAACCAAGAGTATCCAATTGATGTAACTTCGCATGACAAGAAAATTTTGAGAAGGTTGGCATCCAAGTTCTTTCTCAACAATGATGTGCTTTACAAAAGAAATTTTGTCATGGTCTTGCTTAGGTGTGCCGATAGACGAGAAGCAGACTTGTTGATGCAAGATATCCATGAAGGAACATTTGACACTCGCGCCAACGAATATGCCATATCAAAGAAGATCCTCAGAGTCGGATACTATTGTGACTATGGAAACCGATTGCATCCAATATGCCAGGAAATGCCATAAGTGCCAAATCTATGCAGATAAGGTGCATGTACTTCCAACTTTGCTAAATGTGCTATCATCACCTTGGCCATTTTCAATGTGGGGCATCGAAATTATTAGAGCAATCAAGCCGAAGGCTTCCAATGGACACTGTTTCATTCTTGTTGTTGTTAACTACTTCACCAAGTTGGTAGAAGATGCGTCCTATGCTAACGTGCTTAAACAAGTGGTTTCATGTTTCATCAAAAAGGAGATTATCTTTCGATACAAAATCCACATCCGAATCATCATGGATAATGGTACCAATCTAAACAATAAAACAATGAAAGAGATGTGTGATAGCTTCAAGATTGAACATCACAACTCTTCTCCTTATCGCCCAAAGATGAACGGGGTTGTTGAAGCTGCAAATAAGAACATCAATAAGATCGTGCAAAAGATGGTGGTGACCTACAAAGATTGGCATGAGATGTTACCATTTTCCTTGCACGGACACAGAACATCCATTCGCACTTCAACAGGGGAAACCCAATTTTCTTTAGTATACGGGATGGATGTAGTCCTACCCATTGAAGTTGAAATACCATCTTTGAGGGTCCTAATGGAAGCAAAGTTGGAAGAAGAAAAGCGGGTCAAGGAAAGGTTTGATCAGTTGAATCTCATTGACGAGAAACAAATGACTACCATGTGCCACAGCTAGTTATATCAGAAGAGGATCAAGAGAGCCTTCGACAAGAAGGTCAGTATCCGCGAGTTCTAAGAGGGAGAACTCGAACTCAGAAAGATATTGCCAATTCATAAAGACATGCGTGGGAAATGGATGCATAATTATGATAGCCTATTTGTTATGAAAACAGCTTTCTCTAGAGGCTCGCTCATTCTCACGACGATGGACAGTGAACAACTTGCTCATCCTGTAAACTCTGATGCAGTCAGAAAATATTATGCTTAAAAAACCCGCTAAGTCGAAAACCCGCAAGGGCGGCTAAGGAAAAAAATGGGTATCCCGGTGGATCATAACCTATGAAGAAGATCTGGGAAAAAATTAGGGATAAAATAAAGAAAGAAAAAGCTCGCTAAGTCGAAAACCTGAAAAGGTGACTTAGACAAAATTGAGCGTCCCGGTGAACCGAAAACCCGAAAGGGCGGTTCAGGGAAAAGTTAGGGACAAAGGCATTTCGCTGCATCAGAGGTTGTTACCATCACCGAAAATTACTAAGGAGGTTCACTTCCACTACTCTTGTCAGAGGCGAAAGTCTGGGGAACTCTTAGTTAGTGGGGCAGGATTGTCATTGGATTCGATGTACACTTTTCCCTTTTTCCATTTTCAATTGTAAAATATTCCATGGAGTTTTTCCATTCGCAAGCTACCATTCATGAATAAAATCAGTTTTGGATCTTTCATTTGCTTGCAATTTACTACATTCTTTACCTTTCTTTGTTATGCAAAACATCACTTATTTGTTAATAATGATTTTTGAAAGCAAAAAGTTTTGAATCGAAAATGATTTTAAAGAAAACTAAAACAGAACAAATATTTACTTTGGTTTGTGAAAGTTTTAGTGGAAATCAGTTTTCTCCCAAGAAGTCTAAAAGTGGCTAAAACTTTGATATTGCCATCTCAGCAGTACGTAACCCCACTGCAAACGTTTTCTCCTGTACCCCTTGCGTGATGAAGTTTGAATGTGACTAAAGACTTATCCTCAGATTAGACGCTTTAACTCCCCAAAGAAATTGTGCTCTATCTTTATCAAGCATGCCAAATCCTTACATTGTGCCCCAATGAAGTGAAATGGGTTTAACCCGCATGTGTTGTTTTGGATACCTTTATTCTCTGGATTCAGTTTGATTCCTTTGTTTCTTTAGTAAAGTAGATTCTTATATACCTTTCCCTTTTGAGTCTTCTGTTCATGTGTCTCTTGTTAGAGTCGGTTCTTGCGCATCTTTGAACTTTTGCATCATACCATAACATGTGCGTTTAGCATATCTTTTAGTTTGTGTTGTTTGGATGTAGCTTTCGATTCTAAGTCTGGTTGTAACTGGAAATTTTTGTTACATCCTTTGAGATTGTTGTTTGATCCTACTTCCAGTTGTCACTGGCACCCTTTTTTAAGTTTTTAGGTCGTCACCTTTTCCCTTATTTAAATCAAGTTGTTACTGGCATCTTTTACCCCTTTGGTTGTTACCAATTCCCTTAAAGTCTATTTGTAACTAGCAATCTCTGGTGGATAATCCAATAGTCATTGGTACTTATGCAAATTCAACCTTCGCAAACACTGTATGTCTGGTAGTTAACAGTATTCCCCTACAAAACTAGTCGTTACTAATTCCTCAACTCATTTGTGATATGGTGGTTACCATCTTTTCCCCAGGAAGTCCAGTAGTTATTGGAATTGCTTAGATCCAATTGTTATTAGTATTGCCGATTTGGTCGTCACCATATCTGCTTGAAAGTCCAGTAGTTATTGGCATTGCTTAAATCCAATTGTTATTGGTATTGCCGATTTGGTCATCACCATATCTGCTTGAAAGTCCAGTAGTTACTGGAATTGCTTAAATCCAATTGTTATTGGTATTGTAAATTTGGTCGTCACCGTATTTGCTTGAAAGTCCAGTAGTTACTGGCATTGCTTAAATCTAATTGTTATTGGTATTTCCGATTTGGTCGTCACCATATCTGCTTGAAAGTCCAATAGTTACTGTCATTGCTTAAATCCAATTATTATTGGTATTTTCGATTTGGTCGTCATCATATCTGCATGGAAGTCCAGTAGTTACTGACATTGCTTAAATCCAATTGTTAATGGTATTACCAATTTGGTCGTCACCATATCTGCTTGAAAGTCCAGTAGTTACTAGCATTGCTTAAATCCAATTTTTATTGGTATTCCTGATTTGGTCGTCACCATATTTGCTTGAAAGTCCAGTAGTTACTAGCATTGGTTAAATCCAATTGTTATTGGTATTGCTGATTTGGTCGTCACCATATTTGCTTGAAAGTCTGGTAGTTACTGCCATTACTTAAACCCAATTGTTATTGGTATTGCTGTTTTGGTTGTCACCAAGAAAGTCCAATAGTTATTGGAATTGTTTAAAGTCCAATAGTTATTGACAATGTTCACCTAATCCAGTGTTTTTTTAGGATGATTGGTTGTTACCAATATCCCAAGGATTTTTTTAGGATGTTTGGTTGTCACCTATCCCCAGTAAATCCAGTTGGTTTATTTTCTTCTCCGGTCTTTTCTTGAAGATCTCGTTTGAACTCTTCACTGTAAGGAAATTTCCCATTCGGTTTTTGTCCCCTATGGAGTCTTGTTTTGTCTTGTTGGTTCCTTTTATCAGAGGTCAACTCCTTGTTTTTAACCTATTGGTTATCATCAAATCAAGGTTCCATACATTCAATAAGCTTATATTCAACACTAATGAAGTGCTAATTGACATCATTGTAAGATCATTGAAGTCCAATTTCATCTGGCCCCCAAATTAGGGTTTTATCAGGAAAAGTCAATTGTGCCTTTGACATTTGATTCAAGCATGATCCCAAGTCTTGGGACATGATTCAACATGTTCATATACACCCTTGGAGCCTATCTATGATGTTTGAGAAGCCCAGAGATGCAAATTCATTGAAGATCACACAGTTGAATTCATATGGTATAAATTTCATCTAACAAAGTCAACTCTTTGACTTTTAGGATTTTTGGTCCAAATTGAAGCATCCACACCAAATTTCATCAAGATATGTTTAATCAATAAGTTATATCATGAAGAAATCACGATTGGAGAGGTTTCTTGCAAAAGAAGAAAACTTGGATAACTTGAATTTTTTTTCTAAGTATGGGAAAAAAACTAATTTTGGTACCAACTTTGAGAGATCATAACATTCAATCCACACATCCATTTTTGAGTTCTAAAGATCAATTTTTAGATCTTATCATATAATAAAAAAGTGTCTGAGTGACCTATGAGCAAAAGATACTTAGATTTTGAGGTATGAAGCTTCAAAGTTTGGAAGAATTTCAAAATACTTAGAATATTTTCAAGACATCTTTGTTCCTTCATTTTTCAGCCAACTTCAAGGCCAGTTTTTTCATGATCCCTTTAGATTCAATAATTTCATCAAACGTGAAAGTTTTAGGGCATGTTTAGAGATTTCTAAAAAGTACAAGAACTCCTTCATAGCATATGTGAGCTAGGAGTTTCGGAGGAAAGCATTTGAGGTCCAAGAACTTGAAATACAAGGTTCAAACTTGTTGTGACATGTTGCAAAACCAATATTTTGATACAAACCTTGATTTTTAAAGATGTTTGATGGCAAGATACCCTTTTATCAGAATAGTACATGAAAATACAAGTTATTTCCCAAGATTTTGAGGCATGAACCAAGTGATGGTTCAATTGGCCATCTCCATTCATTGTAAAAAGCATGTCATTTCCCTTATTTCAGCATGGTGCCACTCCCAAAGTCTCTCGATTACAGATTCATCTGTAGAAGCCTGCCCAAAGTCAACAACTTTGTACTTGATGCCTTGAACTATACAAAAAACCATCATCACATTTAGTTCAAAATTGTAAATGGATGGTTGGCAAAAGGTCGGATTCTGACCACACCACAAACATCCCTTTTCCCTATAAATACCAAGTCAACTTTCATTGCTAAGGACACAAGAAAAAAAACCTCATAAACTTCACAAAACACTCTTGCATTTGTGTGGTTCATTACTCTGGCAAAACACCCCAATTTTTGCAAAAACTCTCGTCAAAATCATTCCACTTGTGCCAAACTCAAATAAGCATCATAAACCTCCTATTCACTCTCATTAGAACTTGTTCCAAGCATTGAACAAGTTCTGTAACACACCAAATACCCTACACCGTCTTTAACCTCCTTTATTGTAAGAAGAGTCGTGTTCTGCATTCCAGCCTATTTCTAACTAAATCAGCCATCCAAACAAGTTCTAAAGCACTTAAGAAAGCTAAGAAGGTTGTTATCTTCCATCTGTAGTAGGTGAAAAGAAGCATTAGACTTTCTCCAAGAGGCAAGGCATTCTGACTTTTAAACTCTCATATTCATGCATTGTCTTGTTGATATTTTAATAGAAAAATGTAGTATGTTTGGTGCTTTGTGATTCTGAATGGATGTTTGCCTTGTTTGGTTTGAATATTACATGTTATAACATGTTGAACTTTCATGGCGTTACACTATTGTTGAGTGATTTGTGAATTACTCAGTTATTTTCAAGACGAGATATTGTTATACACTTGATCCTTGTGAAAAATGCTATGACTTTGATCTTTACATCATTGAAAATGGTTGAGAGGTGAAGGAGTTATGGAGAGTAGACTTTCTAGCCATGAAAGCTTGTTCTAGGGCACGAAGAAGAAAGGCCGAAGGGAAGAGATGAAGTTAAGTGTAACACCTATTTAGCATGACATGACGCTGACTAGGCACTGATTTGCCCGTTTCATGATGTCCTGACATTGTGCTGTTTGGTGTAATTTTTACCTTGACAAGTGATTGTCGGTCTGGCTTTGTGAGGTTATTGGTTTGAACTAGGATTGTGTTTACTTCTGATGAATGACCTAGGAAACAACATTGGTTATTGTCTGTGAGAATTTATTTTTCTCTGCAGAATATTTGTGTATCTCTTGGGAGATTGTGAGATGTCAGACTAGGATATTTAGACACCATGTGCAGTTTGTCAGCTGAGTTTTGCTTTGAAGCATGGTGATTCTGATACAGTTTTTGGGTTTGGCTCTGTTTGGTGTGTTATGAGTTTAGATGTGTGCATCTGAGTTTATATGTGTGTACATTTACTCCAATTTTTGTCAATTTTTGGCTAAAAAGGGGGAGTAAAGTGTATTAATGTTATCTGTTGTCTTGATGTTATGTCACATGTATTGACATGAGCATGATAGGTTGTGAGGCTGGATGTATTGGATAAAACTACTGTTGTTGCTGATTTATCATGGTTTGGCTGTTTTAGCCAAAATTTGCCAAAGGGGGAGATTGTTAGTTCCATGATACTATGATTGGCTAAATTTTGGTCAAACATGATTCTACACTGATGTTAAGCAAGATGTTCTAACATCTTCATCAAATGTTATGACAGTACTACTGTCATGTGTTTCAAATAAGATGTCGAGACAAATGTCATAACATCTTTGTCTGGTACAACAGGCGCTGTTATTTTATATCTCTTGACAAAGGTGTTTTGGTTTGATGAGATCCTCATGGATATACCTCATCAGTATGCGCAGATCAAAGACATTTATTAGGAACAAAGTGCATATTTAATTGGATTTCATAAAAAGGATCTTTGAGAATTTTCAGGAAACTATAAAATATTTGTTTCTATTTTTATGAAGAAGATTTATTATGAGAAGATTTGATTGGCAGGAATTTTGGTAAAACATTGTGTAATCATAAGATGTCCTACAGGATGTCGTGACATCTGTCTGTCATGAATATGTTTGTGTATCCATATCTTTTTATGCAAGCTTGTTGCACTATTCTGGTGTAGAACCTGCGTGTTTTTGGTGGTTTTCTAAAGGTGTTTCTGATACACTTATTATGGATCATATTTGATTTGATATGGAGTTATTATTATAAGATTGGAAGAATGATATGATTAGATTTGATTGATCAAATCAAATCTGTTGCAGTTTATGAAGATTGAAATCTTCTCTTCTTGCTGTTACTTTTGGCACAGCCCAAGCCCATTCTCATTGCTATTTAAAGAGGCAAAAACCCTAGCTTAAGACAAGCATTCACAACAAGAAGATCTTGAGTGCAAAATAAGGTTTAGGGTTTTGAGAGTCTTTTGTGTGTGACTTTGTAAGTCACCATTTGTATCTTTTGATGCATCGTGGTAGACATATTTATGTGTTAGTTTTGTGAGCCATTCACTCATTGTTTAATGTGTGAATTAGACTAGGTTGTTAATTGTAAATTATTCACTCAAAGCTTGTAAGCAAGAGTTTATTGTACTTGATTGAAGCTTTTAAGCAAGATCCAGTTGTGACTTTGAAGAGTGTCTTCTAAAGTCTTCTTTTTGTATCGACTATCATCACTGCTATGATTGAGGGGGAGTGAGAGGTGTCTCTTGTCTAGTGGGTTCTAGGAAGAAGTTGCATGGGTAGAGATTAAGTGAGGAGTTATAAACTAGGAGTTTAGCTCTGAACTAATTCTACTAGTAGTGAATTTCCTCCCTGGCTTGGTAGCCCCCAGATGTAGGTGATGTTGCACCGAACTGGGTTAATAATTCATTGTGTTATTTATATTTCTACATTTAATATTCTGCTCAATTTAAATGGTTAGGTAAATTGTTCTGTCAGTCTGCAGATGTTACAATAGACGTCATGACACTGTTAATTTTTAAAGTAATTTAAAATGCTCATGTTATGTCCTTGTTCTGTTTTAGCAGAGATCCATGTTCTTAACATCTCTTAGGACATCTGAGATCTGCATACCAGAATTTCAATTGGTATCAGAGCAGGCATCCTGTCTGTTTTGGATGAGATCTTGGGACATACTTTCTGGTGTTTTAAACAAGGAGAAGTTGTAGCTGATTTGCTGATCTTGCTAAATGTTTGGGCTGCTGATGGGTTCTTTATGAGTTATTGTTTATGGTGTTAAGGGGGAGTTTGTGTTTACTCCTGCTTTTGAAGGATTATGTGTATCTGCTGTTGTGCTCTCTGATATAGGAATTTCTACAACAACTGTAGGAGGAGTGGTTGTTTCTTCTGTATGGTTTCCTGTAAGATGTTCTAACATCTTGTTTAGGGGATGTTGAAGATGTTCTTTTGGTGGTTCCGCTGCATATTTTTCTGATGGAAGAACTCTGGTAGTCCTGGGAAAAGTTTGGTTTGTATACTGTATACAGTTTGATATATGGTTGTAGCAGGTTGTCGCTACTGCGAAAATCGGCGCCGGCTGACAGAAGAGTCGCCACCGTGCGTTATTTATCCCTCAGAGCGGGAAAGGAAACGCTCGAAGTAAACCTCGCAAAAACGGGGAAAAAGTATGGTCATCGCAACCATAGCCTGGGTTCGGGAGTCGGTTACGCAAGGGGAAGGTATTAGCACCCCTTACGTCCGTCGTACTCGACGGGATCCACGCTTGCTTGGGTTGCCTACTGGATGCAAAACAATCTATCTACGGCTGCTAAATCTAAACGGAAAGGAATTGACTCGATAGAGCGTCGCACTCTACGCCTACGTATTCTCAAGCGAGAAAGTCAGAGTCAACGTAGTTCGGGACTACAGGGAAAATTGGCTCGCCAAGACCTCGCGTCTTGTGCCTACGTACTTCCACTGGATGGAAGATCAGAGCTTTACGTAGTTCAGACTAACTACGGCTAAACAAACATTCTCACACAGCAGTGAGAAAAACAACTGGTTTCACAGGGTCGGGAACCTATGGTCAAAACTATGGTTTGGTCTCAAATGCCCTTGAGCAAGAGAGAAAAAGGGTACTCAATTAATCGTCAGCGGGAAAGTCTCGATCGCACAGCCGCGAGAGAACAAAAGTTAGTCGTTAGTGTGCTCGCTAGGATATCGCATCCTATGCCTACATATCTTCGTCTGGTACGAAGAACCAGAGCAGCTGTAGTTCGGCTACTACTGGACCACAGCTCAAATCTCGTTTTATTAATCTCTGAAAAAATGGTTACAATGGGTATACTGAAAAATAAATCTCCTAGGAAACGCTATCCTATTCTATCTTGAAAAATTGAATGAAAATAGCCCCCTAACAAATGGGCCTCTAATTCTATCCTAAAAGTCAAAAAATAAAGTCTATGAAAATATCCCTAAAAGAAAATGCTTTAAAAATATTAAACCTACTTTTAATATTTTTTCATATTTCTCCAAATATTTTCTCTATCTTTTTCACAAATATTTTCTCCATATTTTCCTTTTCATTTCTTTTTGAATATTTTCTCCATTTCTTTTCTTATTTCTCTTTATTTTCAACAATATTTCTTTTCACTTCTTTCTTCTATTTTTTAAACATATTTTCTTTTCATCTCTTTTCTTTTTCTTGCATAATATGCTTTTTTCTATTTTTTTCTCTATTTCTTTTCTTTTCTTTTTCTATAATATGTCTCTCTTTTTTTTTTTTCCTATTTTTAAACAAAATAAAAAAACAAGAGAAAACAAAAAAAGGGGGGGGGGATACTGGATTACAAGGGATATGCAGAAAATAAAACAAAAAAACAAACTGAAGGGCCCAGCCCAATGAAGGCTTCAGAAAAAAAACCATAGGGGGGTGTGGACTGAATTGGGAGGCGTTGAGACACACTGATTTCGCTGGGCCCAGCCCAGTCTCAGCCAAAAACGGGGGCGTGTACGTGTGCCAAAAACTGATTGGGCCTGAGGCCCATTCTCTTCTTCCTTCTTTCACCCTGAAACCCTAACGCTTCTTCCTCTCCTTCAGCGCCGTCGTAGACCCTTTCTCACCTTCGATCTCCTTCAATCTTCCTTCCACCGCCTCCGCCCCAACGAAATTTCCTCCTCCCAAACTCAACCTTTCTTGATGACGCTTCTGGAATCTTCTTCGAGGCGTTCTGGATACTCGATGAAGAACGATGGTTCCTGATGAAGATCTTCTGGCGATTTCTGGAACTCGTGATGTTTCTCGAAACGGAGAACAAACCTTGAACGAAGACTGTGATGAGGTCTTGAAGGATGAAGGCGCGATGAAGCTCTTGGGAGTTTTGATGAAAGAATCGTTGAAACCTCTGATGAACATAACTCACTGATGAAGATTGTTGTTGAGGTAGTTTCTGGAAATTTGGTGCTGATTTTTGGGATTCTTGATGAAAAACATTAGAGGGACGCTGATCAAACAGTCGTTTGAAGGTTTCTTCACTGAACATTTTCTGGATGATGATGATCGTTAGAGGAGAGTCTGGGATTAAGATTGCTGCGTGTTCTTGTGATGTTGATGAACTTTTCTGGAAATTCATTGAAGGAGCTGACAAACATGATGAAGGTTTCTGTGGGATCTTCATGAAGATGACGAACACTATGAAGGCTTCCCTTGTGTTGTTGAATGATTGAAGGCAATGGTGATGATGAATCTGGAAATTGGTTGAGCGCTGGATCTTGAAGCTTGAATGGTTGGATCTCTGGAGAACTCGTCGTGTTGATGGAGGTTGTTGATCGGAAATTGGAAAGGATGAATGCACGATGAAGAAGGGAGGAAGATGAATGGTCCTGGGTTTTTCTGGGTTTAGGGGGTTTTCCGGCGAGGGACGGTTGCCGCCGGCCATGCAGGCCGGCCGGTAGTGATCTTAGGCGAGGCGAGCTGGGAAGACGCGTGGTGGAGTGGCTCTCTGCATGTGGGACGCGTGTCCCACGCGTGGCTGAGAGAGAAGGAGCTTCTGGGATACGTGGCGTGATGTGGACGCTGCAGGGTGGGGCCTCCTCCCTTCTACACGTGTCGCTTCTGGGCTTTATACTGATGAGACTCACTGGAAGCTTCTGGAGTCTTCTGGTGTTTGCTGGAATATGCTGGAACGAATTGGACATTTCCTGGACCTTTTTTGCTGAATTTTTTTGGACTCTTCCTGAACTTAGACTGAACAACAAAAAACCAATTGGGCCTTGGCTGGTTACTGGGCCTGCGAAAATCATCAAAAAACCACAAAAAAACTGCATACAATGGATTAATAAAAATAAAAAGGATTAACCTAATTAAATCTAACACTAATCTAATTAAAACTCTAATAAACCCACTAATTAAATTCCACTATTAAATTCTATGAAAAACTATATCTAAAAATAAAAACATCTAATTCCTATTTAATATCTAATATATGAAAAATCTACTTATGAAAAATCTATTCATTTATTATTTCTATAAAAGAAAATCAATAATATCTATTAAAGACTATTAAAAGAAAAATCTATCTATTATTCTATATCTAAAATTAAAACAATTAATTTCTATTAACAAAACTATTCTATATTATTTAAAAATATTAAAATCTATTTAAAATCCTATTAAATCCTAAAAATGAATTTAAAATCTATTTAAAACCCTAAAAATGATTTAAAAACTATTTAAACCCTAAAAATGCCAACAAAATCCAGAAAAATCACGATAATTCCCAGAGGGACAAAATAAGCACCGAACGACACAAAAATAATCGGTAAAAATAAACGGGCTCCGAAATAACCCAAAAATCGATTCTACTGATTAAAACTGATAAAAACACCTGAAACACGAGACGAGAGCTGTGATCCCTGATAAAATCAAAACAAATGAACAATGCAATGTATGCGATATGCAGATGCGAATGCGGTTGTGCGTCGAAACATAGGACCAAATACGAGACCCGGTTGGTCAAATTTTGGGGTGCAACAGCTGCCCCTATTCAAGCGGCTTCGACCTGAATGGGTGAAGAGCGCTCAGCCTTCAAACATTCAAGGTAGATGACGGTTGAATACAAATGGAACCCTGAAATTTGCCAACCGCGAGAATATACTGCAAAGCTGCTTGAGGAAAAGCTTCCAATAAACTGAAGTTTGGTTGTAACGGCAACAACTGGTCAATTTTCTGATACAATTTTCTTCTCCTTTTCAACACCTGTGTGACGCCACAAGTATTGAAATAATGCTTCGCAAAGCAAACACCTTGATTCCCATCTCTCTCATGGGATCAAATCTGGTCAACTCACAGTTCATTGCGAACTTGAGGACAATTCTCCTGAGGAAATCTGAATGGAACTGCCTGGCACCTGTTTTGACGAAGGGGGCAGCTTCAGAAGTCTGATATATGTCAATCTTTGTTGTTGTTGTTGTTTTGTTCCGATGCTGACGTAACAACCAAATGAAGAATCACTCCGCTGGGGAAGACGAGAAGCTGAACCACACAACTCTGCAGGTGAACAAATTCGAAATCCAGTAGGTAACCATCTTGGTCTATGTTTCGACATGCGTATGCTTGAAATGATGCAATGTCCTATACGACATGTAAATGCTATGCGTTTTGTTTGAAAATGCGAGGCCCAGACGGCGTGGATATGCTATATGCTTGTATAAATGCTATGACTATATATGCAAATGCTAATGCAGGCTCGAGCTGCCAGAGAACACCAGGTCTGAAAACCACTTGGCAAAATAAATGCCTAAGGAAACGTCAACTCTACTGGGGATGACCTGAAGTCACAGAACCATCCCAGCAAAATAAATGCTGGAAACGAGAAATCAAATCCGCTGGGGATAACTGCCCTGCGGGAGAAATGAAAAGGCAACCCTGCTTGACGACTTCACTGGGGAAAGAAAGACAACTCTGCTCGGGGATGCTTTCTTCAAACCATTGGCAACTGATTGCGCTCTGCGGGGGATTGACCCAAACTGAGGTTGATTACGCGCAGCACACTGCTGGAAATGCTCCTACTATCAAGGATATCAATCTTAATCTGCTGAAGATACTCCTGATCCTACTCTGATACGGGGTAAAAGACAATCTCGACTCTTCCGGGGATAATAAGCAACTTTCATCTGCTGAAGAGTGGCAATTCTGATTTAACAACATCCACAAGGAATTCAAACATTAATCGGAACACTGGCATCCGTCGAGCTTCGTATCGGGGAACATGACGACATGCGAGTCATTGGGAAATATTGTGTCAGATACCTTTAGGTTTTTTTTTTCTTGTTTAGAATAAACATGGATTATGTACACAGTGAAAGATGTGGAAAATACTAGACGAGAACTAGCATTCAAAGGTAGACCATTAGGCGAGAACTGATAGGAAAATTGAACAAACATTGATTTTTTTGTGTTTTTGAACATCAGACGGGCTGACTGGATAACAGACTGAGGTACAGACAACCAGGCGAGAACTGGCTGAAAGCTGACGTGCACCAGGCGAGAACTGGCATAACACTTAGGGTAAAACACACGAGAACTGATTATGCGACGACATGTACCAGGCGAGAACTGATACAACACTTGAAGAAACGGTGACCAAACGAGAATTGGTTACCAATAAACTGCACCAGGACGGGAACTGCTGCTTACAATAAACTGCACCAGGACGGGAACTGATGCTTACAGATGGTGGGCCAGACGAGAACTGGTTACCGATTTGCCAGGCGAGAACTGGACTTTGGAAACGACTGGTTACTGACACGCAACAGGTTTAAACTGCAGGATAGTGATCCAACGACAACAAGATCTTCTTATTTGAAAGGTTTTTGATAAGGGTATTGACATGATTCCCCGATACTCAACTCTGGCTGGGGATAAACAAGCTGGTTTGAATAACTTGCCCCTGGTACACTCAGCTGGGGGATAAAAGACTGGCTTGCACAACTTGCCCCAGTACAATGCACCTTGCCCCAATCTAACTCTTGGGAATACCTGCTCCGAACAACTTGCTACGAGAAGACTTCGAGAGTACTTGCCCCCAACATCTGCACGACAAAAGAATTCAATCTCCAATTAAACACCTAACAACCCAGTTGATTTCAACATTCTCTGCGATGACTTGCCCCTGAATGAGCGTTCTAGCGACTCAACCCGATCTGATTATCCATTGGAAGCATCTGCTTTCAAATCTCAGCGCTCTGCATAATTGCCCCTGGCTGGCTCTCGAGAAGATTCACTTCTGATCAACTGCCTCTCAAATGAACTGCCCCTGATCAACTGAAACTTCGGGACTTGTCCTCAGACTGACTGATACTGAACTTACCGGAAGATAATGCCCCTGATTCACAAGGCTTCACAACATACACCATTCTGGTTCAGACTGCTGGATTACTCAGTCCTATTTGATTACTCCCTGGTGGAATTTCTTTCATGCCAACTACTAACCTGCAATTAGAATCGTCTGTTCACGAATGGTAATCTTAATGCAGTGCTCATGCAGATTTTGAAAAAATTTGAGCTGTCACTCATTTACATGCATATGACTGTGAGTGACGAATGAACCGAAGTTCAAACGTAGTGCTTACGTGGTCAGTGAAAATACAACAAGGATGTGACTAGCAAGTCAAGAAGGAGTCAGGTTACTCAACCTTATCGCAATGCGCTTCAAATTTACCCTACCTCAATTAGGTCTTTTAAGGGTTGTATCGTGGTCGGGTTCACGGTTCGCGAAACAAAGGATATTTGGCTCAAGTTTGATTTGTACCCACCCCTTCTACGTGATGATCTCCGATCCTAAGGTTCAGTTAACCTGGCACAAGCACTCGCCTCTTCGAGAAGTATGTTGAATGGTAAGAACCACAGTTAAGGAATTCACAAGCTTTTCTTCTAGGGTGATAGTTACTCCTTCTTCGCTTTCGGTGTCTGTGTACACGACTTTGTGATTTGCTGGGGAAAATTTCTTTTTAATCCCTTCTTTTTCATTCTTTTGATTCCCTAACTTTTGCCTGGACGGACTCATTTTGAGTTCTTTTCGATTCTTCGATTTCTTTTAAAGTCCAGCGGGATGCCCTAATTTTTGCCTAAGCATTAGCTTTCTAGCTTTTCCTTCTTCTTACTTAGCGGGCTTTCTTTCTTTCTTTCTTTTGGAACAAAGTCGTGCGACACTGGTTGTCTTGATTGCTCCGAAAGGATTGTAACTGTCTCACTCCTGATTGGTGAGGTTTGACCTCTTGAAAGGTATAAACTGATTGGTCCTTGAAAGACAACATCCTCTGTAAGACTTGAACGCTCGGTCAAGCTAACTGTCAACTACCCTGCCCCGGGTTAATATGTGAGGGTTTATAAGTCCGAAAAAACTTCTACTTCCTGGCTCGAAGTGGTTAACAAGGGACTAACTCCTTATATCTCCGGTGTTTGGGGAATTGAAACAATGCCTTGTACGTCATCGGTACGGTCTTATCTGAAAGCATACAATCATTGGTTATGAGTTTCAGTTTCATCATCCTCCCTCCTAACTTTGCTAGTCACAGCGAAAAAGTGGAGTGAATAAAATGCAAGTGTCAGTGTAATGCAATAAATGAGCGACAGCGACATGATTAATTCAGAAAAATGCATAATCACTTTATTATTATCACCATTCAAAACATACAATGTTAAAAAGCAGGTAGTAACTAACAGAAAAGAAACTACAAATGCAAATGATGTAAAGCCTGAGGACTGCCACTGCTGAGGCGCCTGCCTGTCTGAACCACTGGCTTTTGCTGGGGAATGCCCTTCTGAGTCTACGAGCTTAGACAGCTGAGCGGTCGGGATGAACAAACAGAAACCCTTCTCGAAAGGAAATGCGATCCTGATCAATCAACTGCTGTACCTTCGCCTGAAATGCTTTACAATCTTCCGTTGAATGCCCCGGAGAGCCACCATGATAACCACACTGAACGTGGGGATTGTACCCAGGAGGGTACGGTTCTGGAACTGGCTTAAGAGCTTTCGGCTCCACCAAAGAACTCTGGATCAAAGATGGTAGCAGCTGGCTATACGGCATAGGCACTGGGTGAAAAGGAGCTTTCCTTCGTTCCAAGTTGTTGCGAGGTCTGTTCTGATTCTGACGCTGATTCTGGTAACCTCGGCCACGAGTTCGCTGATTTGCAATGGAAGCGACATAAGATTCCTGATAGAGTGCCCCAGGCACGGCTGTCTGTTCAGTATAACAAGTCACGGGAGGTACTGATCTCTGATAAGATGATGAACCAACAAAATTCACTGATTCGCTTCGAGGATATTCAACCCTTGGCATGACTGAGTTGATCACAATTTCTTCTTCACTCTGATAGTCACAAGGGTATTCAGTTTCACTAGCTTGATCATATGAAGTAATCTGAATTTTCCCCATTCTTATGGAGTACTCAAGGCGTTCTCCTAATGCTACCACGTCAGAGAAACTTGCCGGAATTCCGAGCAATCTTTTGAAGTACGGATATTGTAGGGAATCCACAAACATGCTTGCCAGCTCTTTGTCTAACAGCGGTGGACGCACTCTAGCAGCAAATTCTCTCCATCTCTGAGCATACTTCCTGATCGGTTCATTGATCTCTTGAGACAACTCTTGCAAATGCATGCGATAAGGAGCAATGTCTAGGTTGTAATCGTACTGCTTCAGAAAAGCTCTGGCTAAATCCATCCATGACTGAATCTGATTCCTCTCTAACTGCATATACCACCTCAAAGATGCCCCAGTCAGACTATCTTGAAAGCAATGGATCATCAACTTATCATCTCGCGCAAACGCAGTCATTCTTCGACAGAACATCATCAAATGCAGCTTTGGACAGCTATCTCCCGTGTACTTCTCAAATTTCGGCACTTTGAACTTGTAAGGCAACACCAGGTCAGGAACCAAACACATGCCTACAGCATCCAGGTTGACAGCATCTTTGGCTTTCAAAGCTTTCATTTGCTCTTCCAACACTCGGAGTCTTCTACCATCGTCAAGGGCTCTTGGATCTGCCATCCCAGCTGCTGGAATATCTCTTCGGTAATTCATCACAGGGAAAGCAACACCTTGATTGTTGACAGGAGGAGGACGCTCATTCTGGGCAACAAACTGCTCATGTCGATCTCGGTTCTCAACAGAAGGCTGTACAACTTGGTCTGCAGCAACGTTGTTCACTTGCGGGGAATCTTCCATGGAATCATACAGAGGGTTGGACGCCATAGTGAACCCTGTCAGGGTGTTAGGAGACTGGAAATTGCCTTCAGACATGGCTACCAACAATTGTCAGCTGACTTCGGCACTTGATTCTGTTCAAATCTACTCAACCCCTAGGTAGGTCTCTGACAATCAACAGCTGCTCAATCCAAACTCCGGGTAATCACCTTCAGGAAACAAAGGCTGGATCAGAACTCTGGCTAGCTGGAGGATGATATGCAATGCAACACTGATATGCATATGATATGCAAAATGCAGCAAACAATGGGACCACAGCCCCCACACAAAATCTGAATACTGCTGCACTGCTGACGGAGACGTTCTTTGAAGAGAAGACCAGAATAACGGGTAGGTTGGAAGTCAAGTTTCCTGCATAAAAAAACCCCCCACTCACAGGTATGGACCTATATCTGACAAGGTACGGCATCCTATGCGGTCGTCAGTGTCACAGACTTTCAGAACTGACGATACGATTCCCAGAAGGAGTGGCATCATCGAGTCCTGAAGAGGCCTCACTTAGCTAACTTCCAAATGATCGGTTCCCAGAGTCGACAATCCAACTAACCAGCAACCCACGCCAACCAAAGGAAGGGACAGGAGGCCAACCAGCAGAACCTCGTCTGAGTGTAGATTTCATGGGACACCAAAGCAAGTCAAAGCAAGCGGGCACCCACTAATTTCTACTCTAAGTCTAAGGTGCACTCAAGCCCAGGTCCGGCTTCTCTCAATCATAGAACACCCGTAACACCCCAACAGCAACAGGTAATATCGATAAATAAGCCCCAAATAGACAAGCAAACGAGCGCTAGGATTGACTCTCTCGAAGGGACATTGGATCCCAAATGCATAAGAACCATCGCAGTTCTTAGCAGCCAGGGGACGTTGGATCCCCAGCAGAGTCGCCAGCTGTCGCTACTGCGAAAATCGGCGCCGGCTGACAGAAGAGTCGCCACCGTGCGTTATTTATCCCTCAGAGCGGGAAAGGAAACTCTCGAAGTAAACCTCGCAAAAACGGGGAAAAAGTATGGTCATCGCAACCATAGCCTGGGTTCGGGAGTCGGTTACGCAAGGGGAAGGTATTAGCACCCCTTACGTCCGTCGTACTCGACGGGATCCACGCTTGCTTGGGTTGCCTACTGGATGCAAAACAATCTATCTACGGCTGCTAAATCTAAACGGAAAGGAATTGACTCGATAGAGCGTCGCACTCTACGCCTACGTATTCTCAAGCGAGAAAGTCAGAGTGAACGTAGTTCGGGACTACAGGGAAAATTGGCTCGCCAAGACCTCGCGTCTTGTGCCTACGTACTTCCACTGGATGGAAGATCAGAGCTTTACGTAGTTCAGACTAACTACGGCTAAACAAACATTCTCACACAGCAGTGAGAAAAACAACTGGTTTCACAGGGTCGGGAACCTATGGTCAAAACTATGGTTTGGTCTCAAATGCCCTTGAGCAAGAGAGAAAAAGGGTACTCAATTAATCGTCAGCGGGAAAGTCTCGATCGCACAGCCGCGAGAGAACAAAAGTTAGTCGTTAGTGTGCTCGCTAGGATATCGCATCCTATGCCTACATATCTTCGTCTGGTACGAAGAACCAGAGCAGCTGTAGTTCGGCTACTACTGGACCACAGCTCAAATCTCGTTTTATTAATCTCTGAAAAAATGGTTACAATGGGTATACTGAAAAATAAATCTCCTAGGAAACGCTATCCTATTCTATCTTGAAAAATTGAATGAAAATAGCCCCCTAACAAATGGGCCTCTAATTCTATCCTAAAAGTCAAAAATAAAGTCTATGAAAATATCCCTAAAAGAAAATGCTTTAAAAATATTAAACCTACTTTTAATATTTTTTCATATTTCTCCAAATATTTTCTCTATCTTTTTCACAAATATTTTCTCCATATTTTCCTTTTCATTTCTTTTTGAATATTTTCTCCATTTCTTTTCTTATTTCTCTTTATTTTCAACAATATTTCTTTTCACTTCTTTCTTCTATTTTTTAAACATATTTTCTTTTCATCTCTTTTCTTTTTCTTGCATAATATGCTTTTTTCTATTTTTTTCTCTATTTCTTTTCTTTTCTTTTTCTATAATATGTCTCTCTTTTTTTTCTTCCTATTTTTAAACAAAATAAAAAAACAAGAGAAAACAAAAAAAGGGGGGGGATACTGGATTACAAGGGATATGCAGAAAATAAAACAAAAAAACAAACTGAAGGGCCCAGCCCAATGAAGGCTTCAGAAAAAAAACCATAGGGGGGTGTGGACTGAATTGGGAGGCGTTGAGACACACTGATTTCGCTGGGCCCAGCCCAGTCTCAGCCAAAAACGGGGGCGTGTACGTGTGCCAAAAACTGATTGGGCCTGAGGCCCATTCTCTTCTTCCTTCTTTCACCCTGAAACCTTAACGCTTCTTCCTCTCCTTCAGCGCCGTCGTAGACCCTTTCTCACCTTCGATCTCCTTCAATCTTCCTTCCACCGCCTCCGCCCCAACGAAATTTCCTCCTCCCAAACTCAACCTTTCTTGATGACGCTTCTGGAATCTTCTTCGAGGCGTTCTGGATACTCGATGAAGAACGATGGTTCCTGATGAAGATCTTCTGGCGATTTCTGGAACTCGTGATGTTTCTCGAAACGGAGAACAAACCTTGAACGAAGACTGTGATGAAGTCTTGAAGGATGAAGGCGCGATGAAGCTCTTGGGAGTTTTGATGAAAGAATCGTTGAAACCTCTGATGAACATAACTCACTGATGGAGATTGTTGTTGAGGTAGTTTCTGGAAATTTGGTGCTGATTTTTGGGATTCTTGATGAAAAACATTAGAGGGACGCTGATCAAACAGTCGTTTGAAGGTTTCTTCACTGAACATTTTCTGGATGATGATGATCGTTAGAGGAGAGTCTGGGATTAAGATTGCTGCGTGTTCTTGTGATGTTGATGAACTTTTCTGGAAATTCATTGAAGGAGCTGACGAACATGATGAAGGTTTCTGTGGGATCTTCATGAAGATGACGAACACTATGAAGGCTTCCTTTGTGTTGTTGAATGATTGAAGGCAATGGTGATGATGAATCTGGAAATTGGTTGAGCGCTGGATCTTGAAGCTTGAATGGTTGGATCTCTGGAGAACTCGTCGTGTTGATGGAGGCTGTTGATCGGAAACTGGAAAGGATGAATGCACGATGAAGAAGGGAGGAAGATGAATGGTCCTGGGTTTTTCTGGGTTTAGGGGGTTTTCCGGCGAGGGACGGTTGCCGCCGGCCATGCAGGCCGGCCGGTAGTGATCTCAGGCGAGGCGAGCTGGGAAGACGCGTGGTGGAGTGGCTCTCTGCATGTGGGACGCGTGTCCCACGCGTGGCTGAGAGAGAAGGAGCTTCTGGGATACGTGGCGTGATGTGGACGCTGCAGGGTGGGGCCTCCTCCCTTCTACACGTGTCGCTTCTGGGCTTTATACTGATGAGACTCACTGGAAGCTTCTGGAGTCTTCTGGTGTTTGCTGGAATATGCTGGAACGAATTGGACATTTCCTGGACCTTTTTTGCTGAATTTTTTTGGACTCTTCCTGAACTTAGACTGAACAACAAAAAACCAATTGGGCCTTGGCTGGTTACTGGGCCTGCGAAAATCATCAAAAAACCACAAAAAAACTGCATACAATGGATTAATAAAAATAAAAAGGATTAACCTAATTAAATCTAACACTAATCTAATTAAAACTCTAATAAACCCACTAATTAAATTCCACTATTAAATTCTATGAAAAACTATATCTAAAAATAAAAACATCTAATTCCTATTTAATATCTAATATATGAAAAATCTACTTATGAAAAATCTATTCATTTATTATTTCTATAAAAGAAAATCAATAATATCTATTAAAGACTATTAAAAGAAAAATCTATCTATTATTCTATATCTAAAATTAAAACAATTAATTTCTATTAACAAAACTATTCTATATTATTTAAAAATATTAAAATCTATTTAAAATCCTATTAAATCCTAAAAATGAATTTAAAATCTATTTAAAACCCTAAAAATGATTTAAAAACTATTTAAACCCTAAAAATGCCAACAAAATCCAGAAAAATCACGATAATTCCCAGAGGGACAAAATAAGCACCGAACGACACAAAAATAATCGGTAAAAATAAACGGGCTCCGAAATAACCCAAAAATCGATTCTACTGATTAAAACTGATAAAAACACCTGAAACACGAGACGAGAGCTGTGATCCCTGATAAAATCAAAACAAATGAACAATGCAATGTATGCGATATGCAGATGCGAATGCGGTTGTGCGTCGAAACATAGGACCAAATACGAGACCCGGTTGGTCAAATTTTGGGGTGCAACACAGGTGTGTAGATGGTCAGAAGATGGTGTATATTGCTGCTCTGATTTTTGTTCTACAAATTATTGAATGTTGTAGCTGTGTTGTTTGTGTGCCTGGGTTGTTGCCTGTGTGCTTGGGTTGTTCTGTTGTGTATTACAGGTTGCTGAAGGATGTTTTAGAGAAGATAGTGGGAGGTGATTTATTTTCGTCACTCATGACTTGCAAGGGTTCTATCAGCAGAGGAAGTCATAGGCAGGTTGAGTCAAGGATGTCAGCCTTGATGTCTCAACATTAAAGATCCTTTAACTAAAGAATACTTTTGGTATTGCTGAAGTGTAAATATCGGTCAGATGGTCTTCTCGATAAGTTGTGTGGATTTAAGATCAATTTCTATTTGTGGAATGCACAAGTATTTAATTGGTTATCCATTATGTTCAACATTGTCGAAGTTCAGATGGTTCATCAGGTAGATGATCCAAGAAGGATTCCTTATAAGGATTTAAGATTCATTGCTATTTTTGTTATTCACAAATATTTAATGGATTATCCTTAGTCAATGATCAAGGTATCTCATCAGTTGTTGTTCAAGTATCTAGCCCTTGATTTGTTTGGTCCTCTTCAAAGATCTGATGTTCAACCAAATGTTGAGTAGAGATTATACAAAATCTTGTTGATTCAAAGAGTGATTCTCTAAAGAAAAGGAGATGTAGCTGATGATCTTGGTACCTTTTACATGTGTGTTTGCATTCTTCCTCAGCTTAGACCTACAGAGGCACGCAATTTGTCTAGAAAGTTTTCTGGCAAGAAACTTGTCTAGAGAAGTAAAGTTGAAGGTTTCATCATCTTGATGAAATGACCTTGGATCATTTTATTTCTGATCTAGGTGTAATGGAGTGCAGTAGGTGTCAAGAATAAGTGGCAGTTATCTTTGACTTTATGAAGAAGTCTCTACTTAAGGAAAGCGGGAGTCCTTTAGTAAAGATCTTTTGTGACTAATCCTCTATGAAGAATCAAACTTTGGCATGTTTGGGTTCTCTAAAGAGGAGTTTCTGAAGCAAATGCATTTCAAGGTACTTGTTGTGGTACAATAAAGTAGAATAGAGGTTGTCTACTCAACCTTAATATCATTAATCAAGTCTAAGTGAACATGGAACTCTTGTTCTAATAGAGTGATGAGGTTCTTCTAAGAGGCATAATAAAGGACTGAATTCACCAGCAGGATGTCTTATCAGAGGTTCTGACATCAAGCTAAACTTCAGGGTCTTGGTTGAAGTAATGGTACATCATTTGAGGATAAGTTGATCTTCTCGGGTATGAATGGAATTAATGCTTCAAAGAGGTCTATCTCATGCAGTTTGTGGGAGCTGCGAGAAGGAGTAGATGTTGCAGGTTCAAGTCTTGATGTATCTAAGATGCCTTGCTATGGAGCAAGTAGGAGATGTAACTTGAAGGTCAAGTTTGCTTGGTGGATCAGAAGATTTTCTAGAAAGAAGTTATGTAAACCAAACGGTGGCATTTGGTTATTTAAGAAGTGAGCTTGAAGAAAATTACTCTTGTGCAGAAGGGTAGTTGTTTGAAGACCAAAGAAGGGTCTGGTTATGTTCTTGTCTTAGAGATTATGGTAGAAGACCTAAGGGTTGAGTGCCTTCTTTTGGGAGAGGTATGATAGTTTAAACTCTCTCTATGTTCTTTGGATTTCTCATTGGTGGAACTGTGCTCTCTGATGATTTGATTATTATTCAAATAGTAAGTCCAAGTGGTTAGTGTATCAAGAACCATTATGTATGTTGTCTGTGATTAGGATGTCCTAACTGATGTTGGAACATCATTTTGTTTGCTGAAATTGGGGTTCAGATTGTGGAAGCTGATATTCACTAGTTGAATCCGAAGTGTTTTAACTTATCATATGGGAGAATGATGAGATAAATAATGTCTTGGATTATGGGGTTTCTATCTTGTTCTCTGACTCAGGCTAAGGTAAGAATACTTATGGAGAAGTGGCTTCTTCTGCTGCAAGTAACTCTAGAAAGAAGTGGAGCAGTTTGGTACCTTCTCACTGTATGAACATGAATTTGGTCAGGAGATATAATGTGGTGATCTTGGGTGTTTCTTGCTGAAAGGAGCATCTTTTATATAGGGGGAGAGCTTTTGCCTGATGGGTGTACTATTGTGGTACACAGGTTTCTTGTGGTTCAAGCAGTGAGTGAATGCGTTCAGCAGGTGTGTTGAGTAAAGAGTGAGCTCTTGAAGACATGAAGATGAGTCTTATGTTTTCCATTCATGTTAAGGTGTTTTTCTGGAAAGAGAGCACTAGTTATCCTTGATATGGGGAGTTATACTTCCATCTAGGATCTGTTGCTGCAATAGTACAATTATTTCTCAAGATTGTTTGTGGTTTCAAGCAGCTTGTGATTATATGTCTCTATGAGGATGGACTGTCAGACAAGATGATGTGACATTGTGCTACCGTTCTAGCTCATGGTGAACTTGACAGTTTATTTGTTTTGGTTCTGTCATTGGGTGTCAATGGATCAAATCAGACTTATACAAGCTTATTAGGAGTAATATAAAGGTAAGAGCATTATGATCTGGCTTTCACTAAAGGGATTTTGGTCAGCAGGTTTGTAGGCCTGTATCCAAGTGTTTTGTCTTGTATTTGTATGTCTGGTGAAGATGAAGACCAAGACACCATCAGCTCTAATTTTGTGCATATTGAAGTCAAGGAAACATTTCTAGGGCATTCACCCTGACATCTTGGAGATTTCTCTAGTCTTTCAAAGCTGAGTCTGAGTGATCTGGCAGATAGTTATGCCTATATTGCAACTATTTCTGCTATTAGGTTTGGTTCTAGCATGGTTTGTGAAACAAGGGGTGTAAAGCTGCATGGGCTTCCAGTGTGTGAATATGAAGATGTTGAAGTAAGTATTCGTGTGTTCGGGCTTTATCTTTTAGGGGGAGTGCTGGTTATGCATGACAGGGAGAACTATGTACCTATCTGATATGTAGTTGCATTGCTGTAGCTTGTACAAAGTTTGTTGATTCTCAGGCAAGCTTGTGTTCTTGGACCACTGGTGAGGTCGTAATGTCAAACAAGACGTACTGACATTGTGCTCTCTGGTGTAATTTTTACCTTGACAATGTGAATGTGGGTCTGGCTTTGTGAGGTTATTAGTTTGAACTAGGACTGTGTTTGCTTCTGATGAATGACCTAGGAAACAACATTGGTTATTGTCTGTGAGAATTTATTTTTCTATGCAGAATATTTGTGTATCTCTTGAGAGATTGTGAGATGTCAGACTAGGATATCCGGACACCATGTGCAGTTTGTCAGCTGAGTTTTGCTTTGAAGCATGGTGATTATGATTCAGTTTTTGGGTTTGGCTCTGTTTGATATGATATGAGTTTATATGTGTGCATCTAAGTTTATATGTGTGTACATTTACTCCAATTTTTGTCAATTTTTGGCTAAAAAGGGGGAGTAAAGTGTATTAATGTTATCTGTTGCCTTGATGTTATGTCACATGTATTGACATGAGCATGATAGGTTATGAGGCTGGATGTATTAGATAAAACTACTGCTATTGCTGATTTATCATGGTTTGGTTGTTTTAGCCAAAATTTGCCAAAGGGGGAGATTTTTAGTTCCATGATCCTATGATTGGCTAAATATTAGTAAAACATGATTCTACACTGATGTTAAGCAAGATGTTCTAACATCTTCATCAAATGTTATGACAGTACTACTGTCATGTGTTTCAAACAAGATATCGAGACAGACGTCATGACATCTTTGTCTAGTACAGCAGGCGCTGCTATTTTATATCTCTTGACAGAAGTGTTTTGGTTTGATGAGATCCTCGTGGATATACTTCATCAGTATGCGTAGGTCAAAGAGATTTATTAGGAACAAAGTGCATATTTAATTGGATTTCATAAAAAAGGATCTTTGAGACTTTTCAGGAAACTATAAAATATTCTTTTCTATTTTTATGAAGAAAATTTATTATGAGAAGATTTGATTGGCAGGCATTTTGGTAAAACATGGTGTAATCACAAGATGTCCTACAAGATATCGTGACATCTGTCTGTCATGAGTATGTTTGTGTGTCCATATCTTTTTGTGCAAGCTTGCTGCACTATTCTGGTGTAGAACCTGCGTGTTTTTTAGTGGTTTTCTAAAGGCGTTTCTGATACACTTATTATGGATCTGATTTGATTTGATATGAAGTTATTATCAGAAGATTGATTGAATATTGGAAGAATGATATGATTAGATTTGATTGATCAAATCAAATCTGTTGCAGTTTATGAAGATTAAAATCTTCTCTTCCTGCTGTTACTTTTGGCACAGCCCAAGCCCATTCTCAATGCTATTTAAGGAGGCGAAAACCCTAGCTTAAGACAAGCATTCACAACAAGAAGATCTTGAGTGCAAAATAAGTTTTAGGGTTTTGAGAGTATTTTGTGTGTGACTTTGTAAGTCACCCTTTGTAGTCTATGCCTATGTATTCTCAACAGGTATGAGAAATTAGAGCAGCCGTAGGCATAGGATTGCAATGATCCTAGCGAGCACTTTTCTTTCTTTCACACCTATACTCATCCATTCCTCATCATCCAAAAAGGACATGTTACGTTCGTTCTACCGCAAACAGGTAACGCATAAGACTCCACGAACGAGCCGCAAAACACCTAACTGCTAGAATGCGCACGATAGCATCATCCACCCAAACTTCCCATCTTTCATTATAGTCCCGTGAACTACGAATGCTCTGATTCTTCACTTATTACAAGTGAATATACGTAGGCACAAGGGCCCCAATCCTTGGCGAGCACTGTAATAAAAAATCAACCCCTCTTTTCTTTTAAGCAAGCAAACTTTTAATAAAAACACTCATTCAAGCGGAACAACCTAGAAGGTTCCCATCGAGTACGATGGATGCGAGGGGTGCTAATACCTTCCCCTCATATAACCGACTCCCGAACCCTAAGACTTGGTTGCGATGACCATGCTCTTTTCCTTAAAGGTTTTATCGCTATATCCCTTTCCCTCCTTGGGATAAATAAAATCCGGTGGTGACTCTGTGTCATTTTTCGCGTAGCGAAAGTTGTGAATTTCCTCCCTAGCTTGGTAGCCCCCAGATGTAGGTGATGTTGCACCAAACTGGGTTAACAATTCATTGTGTTATTTATCTTTCTGCATTTAATATTCTGCTCAATTTAAATGGTCATGCTCTGTCCTTGTTCTGTTTTAGCAGAGATCAATGTTCTTAACATCTCTTAGGACATCTGAGATATACATACCAGAATTTCAACTTCTTTGTTTTTTATCCTTTTGATCCCATTATTTTTTATAAGTTCTCATGAAGATGCCTATTTTCTGTTTGCAAAAAGAAAGTTCCAAAAATGTTTATTTTTCTTATACTTATAAGTGTTTAAAGTATTTGACTTTTTAGGGTTTCTTAGGTTTCCTCTTGATTCTTTTGATTGATCCCTTAGTTTTCTTTATGCATATTGACTTATATGGACTTTGTGCATCTTGTATAGACTTTTTATGATGTTATGGAATTATTCATTTTTGTTTTAACTTGACTTTGATACCCTTAAAGGACATGTTTACACAAAAATGCATGATTGAAACTTTGTTCATATCATGAGTGGTTGTTTGGCCATTTTGTCCTTAACATGTGATTTTCTTCCATGTTTACATGAACCTTGATGTGTGTATATGCCCTTATGTTGATCATGCCATGCTTATGTGTTCTTAAACATTTGAGATTTGTCTTGGAAGTGACTTTATGTATATACTTGTATGCTTAGACCCTTGTGGTATTTCTTACTTGTTTAATGCCATGATTAAACTCATAACATGTGTGTTTTGGTTGTTACCTTTACTTGTCTTAAATTGTATCCATGATTAAGTGTTGTTATAACTTATTCATACTTGTTATGTATTCATTATTAAGTGTTGTCATAACTTATTCACGCTTGTTTGGTATTCATGATTAAGTGGTGTTAGTAAAACCTAATATATGCTTGTTTTGATTGAGAACTTTAATTTGTATTTATGATGTTCTAATCTTGTTAGAAATGTGTTTCATGAGTGTTTAGATGTTGTCACATCTTTGCTTATACTTGGTTGTTACTTTTCCCCTTCTTTGGCTTTGTTAAGTCTTTGCATGGATCTTGTTACATCTATTCTCATAGCTTGCTTGTTTCCCTTACATTCTTTGATCTATATGAATGCTTTAAATATTGTCATGATTTATGCATGTTGATCTTGATTTTTGGAGTTTGCCATGATAAGTAATGTTTTGACTTATACATGACTGCTTGTACTTAAAATTTCCATCTATGATGTTTAGTCTTGTGAGAGCTTTGTTGTAACATCCATGTTTAAAATTATCTTTGGTTGTAACCATTTGATTTGATTCTAAACCCCTTTGTATGGATTCTTGGTTGTAACCTTGTCATCTATTGACTTTATCAAATATTTACTTGATGTTGTCACATTCTTGCCCTCTTCTTCTTGGTTGTTACCATGATTTTTTGTCTTCATCATGTTTGAATGAATATATATATATATATATATATATATATATATATATATATATATATATATATATATATATATATATATATATATATATATATATATATATATATATATATATATATATATATATATATATATATATATATATATATATATATATATATATATATATATATATATATATATATATATATATATATATATATATATATATATATATATATATATATATATATATATGTGTGTGTGTGTGTGTGTGTGTGTGTGTGTGTGTGTGTGTGTGTGTGTGTGTGTGTGTGTGTGTGTGTGTGTGTGTGTGTGTGTGTGTGTGTGTGTGTGTGTGCTTGAAGCTTGTTAAGTTTCCCCAAGTGATGTAGTTTGTTACCTCTCATCCTAAAGAATTGCCTTGTGTAACACCCCCTTTCTATACCCCCAAATTAATACATTTAATCAATTAGGTACTTAGAAAAT
This sequence comes from Lathyrus sativus, assembly GCA_963859935.3. NCBI lineage: Eukaryota > Viridiplantae > Streptophyta > Magnoliopsida > Fabales > Fabaceae > Lathyrus > Lathyrus sativus. Next base: position 273,203,065 of record OZ012738.1, on the reverse strand, counting down.
TTATTTCATTAGAGTTTAATTAAAACATGGTATATAAGAGGCGCATCACATTATCATGAAATTAAACACATACGATACCTGCTCAAAATAGATATGCAACAATGGGTAACCCACATCTCAATATTTAGAATAAAAGCGGAAACATCCAAATATTGAATCGATCACATACATAAAAGTATATACAACCATTCAATCAATTCATGCTTTACAACCATATCCACAGCGGATACATACACAGATGTATCACAAGGAATCAAAACAAATGTAACTCCAAAGGAGTCAAAGGCTTCCTAACTACCCAGATGTTACATATCAGAGCCATTGACCAAAAAGAATGAAGACATCGCTTAACAAAAAGAACCTTCAGCTTCCTACTCTGCAATGCCTCATAGAGCATTATAAAACAGCAGAAGGGTGAGAAACAATATCATAACAGTTAATGCATAAAATTGTATATATACATATACTCATATTTGTACAAGTTATACTCAAATTATGTTCTCACCACATTAAGCATATACAATTAATCATACCTCTACACATGCTCATGAACATTCACTATATGTTCCTCCAAACAATCATATATAACATACACAGTTACATTCATACAACTAATGCATCATACACAGATGACTCATGCAACTCATAGAGACCGACACACGACTCTATGCAGATGCAAATGCGGTACCGACTCATTTCAACAGATTCTCTAAGGAATCGAGTATTCAGCAGATTCTCCACGGAATCAAGTATTCAGCAGATTCTCCACGGAATCAAATATTCATCAGATTCTCCACGGAATCGAATATTCAGCAGATTCTCCACGGAATCAAATACTCAGCAGATTCTCCACGGAATCAAATACTCTAGTCAATCCTCCAAGGGATTACATGTTATGACCGATTCTCCGAGGAATCACACAATGCAACCGATTCTCCAAGGAATCTAATGTAACCATCGTATCATACGAGGTTCTGCAAATCCTCCGAGGAATCATTCAACACAAAAATGCATACTAAGATGCTATACAATGCTAATCCTCCGAGGGATCGATCAACACAGAATGCATACTATGTTCACAAACATACTCATTGCATTTATCACATACATCGCATATATCTATCATGCATTCACATTATGCACCATTTCACACATGGTTTACACACATATCAGCCTATCAATGTGTTTCTATTCAATTCAAGCAAATACACAAGATTATCGAACGTTCAAGATTCACCATTGGCTCTACAATCTAGGATTCATGCCTTTCGGCCACCCACAGCACGACATGTCGAAACAGTTCACACATCAATCATTCATATAGGCATTAATCATAATTGAATCGGCCAAAAATTATGCTATGAATAAACAGCAAAACAAATAACACTGTCAGGTTCGCCAACCTTCGCCTGGCGAAGCCACGCAGAGAATGCTCGCTGGCCTTCGCTTGGCGAACTTTCCAGCGAAGTCCACTGGGAGTAATTCTGGAATTACTCGCTGAGGCTCGCTACACACTCTCCTGGCGAACCTTCGCCTACTCACTTCTCCTGGAGAACTTGCCAGCGAAGACAGGGTGTTAGCTTCTGACTTGCTTCGCTGCAGCTCGCTGGGCTTCGCCTGGCGAAGCTTCGCTGCCATTCGCCTGGCGAGCCTGCGAAGACAGAACTTCCATGGCTATCTCAAGAGCCCAAACTCCACAAAATCAACCGATTAAATCCAAACCAGTCTCAGTGGCACAACCCTACCATCACCCGACTAAACTACATCGTCTAATCCGAGTTCTAACCGATTAAAACCTCATTCTACTCACAAAACCAACTTCTAACCTAAGTGGAAAAAGAGTAGAAACTCTACAAAATCCAAACACATACACATACAATCATACACATTAAAGAGATGATGGAGTTTCACACCCTTACCGATCGATTGCAAGCTTTGGTGATGATCCCTTGATGATTCTAGGTTTTCCTCTCCACTTTCTCTTCTCTTTCTCTTGTTTTTCCTCTTATGTTACTATCTTTCTTTCTTTTCCTCTCTTATTCTATTTCTATCTCTATTTCTTTCCTCTTAAATTCTTTCCAACACTTACCAATCAATTCACACACTAAATTGCTAAATGTCTAAAATGCCCTTTTTACTCTAATTCCCCAAAAACTCTCTGAATCGGTAAAAATAGATAAAATAAGCAAACACCACATAATAACATATAATTTCTCAATTTAAAACAAACATCAATTAAATAAATTAAAAGACTCAACAATTAATGGGAATTCAGAATCGGGGCGTTACACCTTGTGCTCCTTAGTCCAAAGGAAAGTCTCTCTATTGACTTAATGTCATGGACAACTCATCTTTTAGCCTTCCCTTGACCTTGTTAGAGTCATTAAGTCCCTCAACTTAGCCTTAAGTTAGAACCTATATCCCTTTGGCTTTGTTAAGTCAATACCTTAGCATACCTTGTTAGGAGTCCTATAACTTAGAACTTAGGTCTAGAGTTTGCTAACTCTAAGTGTGTACCATTGTTATGGGTACTCACCTTTTAGATTTTTTGTCAAAAGTCAATCCCCAGTTAGGTCTTTCAACTTAGACTTAGAGAGTTTGCACACTTAGGGTTTTCTTCGATCTTTACCCTTTCCTTTAGATAAACCAAAGCTCGGTGGTGAACTTCATGATTTGTGATTCAAGTTAATTAAATAGCTTGATATTCGATTCTCACCGTAACACTTCCCTTTGCATTACATGGCTATATAACTTCAGTTCGTACTTCTACTAGGGCAACTCCGTATTCGGTTATATATGGTATGGAAGTTGTTCTGCCCATTGAAGTCGAAATTCCTTCGCTCAGAGTCATCATGGAAGCAGATCTTGATGAAGCTGAATGGGTCCAATCCAGATACAACCATTTGAATATCATCGAAGAAAAGCACCTGAAGTTGTTTTCCATGGTCAATTGTATCAAAGATGTCTCAAGCGAGCTTTTGACAAGAAAGTTCTCCCTCGAGCGTTCCACGCGAGCAAACTCTTGCTCAAGAGGTATTCTCCTATTCACTCGGATCTACGTGGAAAGTGTACTCTCAATTACGAAGGAACTTTTGTTGTCAAGAAAGCCTTCTCAGGGGGAGTCTTGATCCTCCCCATCCATGATGGTGAGGAGTTTCCACTACCCGTGAACTTCGACGCAGTCAAAAAATATTATGCCTGGAAAAAAATGATGAATAAAGAACCCGCTAGATTCGCATCCGCAAGGGCATTTTAGGAAAAAATGGGCATCCCGATGGACCACAAAAAAGAAATATCCATGCAAAAGTTAGGGACAAAACAAAAAAATAATAATATCCCGCTAAGTTGAAAACCCGAAAGGGCGACTTAGGCGAAAATGGGTATTCCGGTGGACGAAAAAAATAAATAATAATGTCCAGGAAAAAAAATTAGGGATAAAGACTTTTGGCTGTGAACACTTGAGCCTATCTTCATCATAGCTGGACCTCAGACGGTGAACGATTAAACAAATCATCATCAACAGACGTACCGTGTTGGAACCCGGACTTATAGGAGATGGTAGCCAATGTTGTAATCAATGTGAAACCAAATTTCACATTGCCATTTACTTTGTTTTTCAATTTTATTGTAAATTTTCTCATCATGGATTTTTACATCCTTGTACACATCTTATGTACAAACTATTTTCATTTTCAATAAAGTTCATCATTTGACTTTTCATCTTTTGATTTCTCATTTATCTCTTCTCAGTATTTTGTTTGCAAATTGAACAATTATTTGTGATCATATAATGTTATAAAGCGTTGAGAAACATAAAAGCTAAAATCAACCAGGAAAACATTATGCATTGCATGCTTTATCAAAAATCATCAAAGGATGATTGGTAGTTTTCCTTTGCAAGCTTGATCTTCAGTGGGAAATATCATGGTTGGTTAAGAATGTTGACTACTTTCCTTTTCCCTAGCAAGTACCGATTTGGTTATTTGGAAGGGTTATTTACCTCTCCTTTCCCCAGCAGATCCATAATTTCACTAACGAGTATCGATATGGTCCTTTGAAAGGGTTGTTTTCCTTTCCTATCCCTAGTAGAATCATATTTCCCCAAGCAGAGACTTGTAGTTCTTCCCAACAAGAGCAAAGTTCCTCGCAATATCCCCAATGGATCGAAGTTGTCATTCTCCCACAGTGGTAATACTTTAGTTTGCTTTAACCATCTTGACCTTATTCTTCCCCAAGAAGGGTTAGGTTACATGAAGATCAGCCATGATTCTTCATCTCCCAGCCAGAGTCAGCTATGGTTGGAAGGTTCTTTCCTCTCCAGCAGCAATGTTGGTAATAGCATGAAGGTCTGAGATTTCTAAGCTTTTTCCCCAACAGCATCGTCGTCATCCGTGGAGCTCTTTTCCCCACCCGAGGATGTCGAGTTCGTTTTGCTACAATCTCTATTTTCCTGCAAAACAACATTTCAACCTTTGTCGATGCATAACATGATACCAAGCATCATTTGATCAAGCATCATAACATACTCATCTTTGACTGATTTATCTCCGTAGAGGATCTCAGCCAAACCTTTTTCTTGAGCAGATCTTTATTGTTTCACCATGTCATCTTTGGTTGATGTCGGCCAAATTTTCTAAGCTACTCTTATATTTAATTTTCTTCCACCTCGAATAATCGAAAAGTTGGCGCAATTCGAACATTCAGGTCCAAGAAGATTAAATAAGGGCAATTGTCGTAACCCAAAATTTGACCTCCCTTTTGCTTTTGCATAAGCATGTGCATTCGCATCACTGGCATACGCATTCACACATTTTTCTATGATTTTTGTTACAGGAACATTCATGTTCTTCGAGCTCGATTAATCACATCCTCTCAAATATATCACATCATCAACACAAGCACAAAATAAGGGTTTCCATGCTTATTCATCGGAGGAAAAGGTCGAAAATTAGAGGCATGACCACAACATCATTTTTCAGGCAAATTGGGCAAGTTTTAGCTTGGTTAATCAATTAAACATTTGCTAGTACAAATGGGTTAATCGATTAACCCTTGTAAAAAATGCATAATCTGCTGTATTTTCAAGACAACAACTTGCATTCTACATTTTTGGGGTTTACTTGGTTCTAGCATTGTGTGGAACATTCTAGACAGCTCTACATACTTCAAGACCTTTCTAAACACTTCAAGGCATTTGCTCCAATACATAAATTTGGATTAAGACCATCATGTTGCTTCATTTCCAAGCATGTGAGCCCTTAGATTCAATTTTGCATTTGGATGGTTACCGAGTCAACTACCTAACTAGTTGAGTTAACCTCCAACATAGTGAGTTGAGGCTAACTAACTCCAAGGCTAGTTCCAAAGCTACATCCAAAGCTCACTCCGAACCTAGCAACTCCGAAGCAAAACTCTATATAAGCAAATCACCACCATTTCACAAAGAATCCTCAATCATTCTCCCAAATTCTTCATTGATCACTCTCAATTATCTCATTTTCTCTCTGAAGTTTCTGCAACTTCTACTCGTAATCATCTTCTCTTTCTTCCCCAAACCACACTAAAGCTCAAATTCTCCATTAAAGAGTAGCAACTTCTTCATTGGAAGTGCTTTCTCTTGAGCTTAGCCATCATCTTCTTGCTAATTCTTCTTGCTTTTCTAGAGCTATATTAGATTTGGATTAATCTCAAGTGGTTACTTCAATCTTATTCGGTATAAATTTAATTTCGGAGTTTTCTTCGTAATTTGCTCAGTTTCGCTACGGTTTGATTGCCAGTTTTGTTTTCTATGGATTTCTTTGAGTAGCTTCATCATAATCTGTTTGCAATGACATCCAAGGAAAATCTCAACCTTGTAGGTAGGTTAATTCTCACTCCTTTCACTGTTTTGATCATTGTCGTATCGTTTGCGATGTAGTTTCGATGCTTTTTCTTGTTTGTGAATTGATTATGCCATGATTTAATCTTCAATATTGATGTGTTAATTGATTCCATAAGTGATTATTTGTTGTTTTTGGACTTGATTTTTGTGCATATTTGTTTTCCCCAACATGTGAAGGATTGCACAAATCATAAGTGACCAAAAGTGCTTTTAAGAAATCAAATTTCAGCCTCTGCTCCAGGGTTAATCGATTAACACTTTTTCACAGGCAAAGTGTTAATCGATTAACACTGCTCCAGATTTCCATTTTTGTGCATTTTCATGTATGTTTGGCTTTCTTTCTTCTTTCAACTCACATGGGTTGATATGAATAACACTTTTGCATTGGCAAAGTCTTAATCGATTAACACTGCTCCAGATTGCCATTTTTGTGCATTTTCATGTATGTTTGGTTTCTTTCTTATTTCAACTCCCATGGATTGATATGAATAATTTTTATGGATGTTTTAACTTCTGTTTGAAGCATGTTTGTGCATTTACCGATGCTCGATTTTATCGATTACGTATTTGTTCACATTCTTGGCATTGTATGAACATGTTCATGTTGGCCTTTTCTTTGATCACATGTACTTGGTTTGTGATGCATGCTAAATGGTCTTGTATTATTTTTGCACTACCATTTCATGTTTGCATTAAGATTATTCCTCTTAGGAATGAGCTTAATCTTATATAATCAATAATTTACCCTTTTGGCTTTAATGATTTTTCATCCCTTTGGAAAATTATTAGCATTACTCTCCCTTTGATTAATTAATCGAAACTTTGTTTCGATTAGTTGATCTTCTCTCTTTCTCCTCCTTTAGATCTTCTAGAGTTTCGTCCTCTCTTCCTCCCGCGCAGCTGAATATTTGCAACGCATTGGAGCACTGTACAAATTTTGCGTTGTTGTGTTGTCTGTTTCGTTTCTTGCACCACACTTTGGTGTTAGAGAAGGAATGAGAGTGGAGAATTCCTACACTCATTCTGACTATTTTGGGTAGGGACGAATGACTCTGTTCCTGAAATAGTCGCCTATGTTTACTTATTGTGGTATCCCTGTTTCACCATTCGAGTCGATCCTTGATCACTTGCACCCTAGTCTCCTCTTTGGGTGTTAACTTCCTCCTTCCAATTAAACATTTTTTTCTCTTATGGTCAATCCATCCTTGGATTCCCTTGAGATTCGTACTCAATCCCTTTGCTTGGTTGATCAATTGTTCTTCAGTTAAAGCCAATTCTCTTCTTTCTCAGCGACGTCAATCCTTTTCCTTCAGTTAACACAGTCTTCCAGTTAAAAACCTAATCCCCACTAGAGTTTGTAACCTTTTCTTAGTTCTCTCTCCTTCTTGCTTGATTAATCACTGTCTGTCAATTAACACCAGATGTCTTTTCCTTAGTAAATCACAACCTGTCTGTTATTGTTGAGCTTTCTTTGGGTTAATCGCCTTCTTTCGGATAATCACCCATTCTTTGGTTGATCACGGTCTGTCCATTAAAACCAGCTTTTCTTTGGGGTTAATTACCTTCTCTTGGTTAAACACCCATCTTTTAATCAATCGCAGTCCGCCTGTTTGAACCAATTATCCTTTTCCTTAATTAACCATAGTCTGTTTGTTAAGACACTAAGTTTCTTTTGAGTTAATCACCTTCTCTTAGTTAATCACTCATTTTTTTCGGTGGATCGCAGTTTGTCTGTTAAACATCGAATCCTCTGCAGTTAGAAACCTTTCTTTGGTTCAAATACTGTCAGCTTTGGGTTAGTAACCTTTGTTCGGTTCAAATACCCCTTCTTTTGGTTGAGTATTGTTTGTTCAGTTAGTGTACCGTTCTTTGGGTCATGACCTTCGTTTGGTTCTACACCCGTCTTTTGGTTGATCACCTTCTAGCGGTTAAAACCAACTCTTTTATCCTTTTGGTTAGCCACTGTTTATCAGTTAATATATCGAATTCCCTTCATAGTTAAGCATCTACCTTTGGTTCAGTACTCTCTTTCTTTTGGTTCATCATAGTCTATTTGTCGACACCAACCTTTTTTTCTCTCCCCGTAGAGTCTTACTCTTATCTTTCTTCGGGTAATCACTGCCTGTCAGTTAATGCACCGAACTCCCTACAGATTTTTCATTTCACTTCGATTCTTGTCCTTTTTTCCCCAGTCATATCGCCATTCTTTTGTTTTCTCCCCAGCGGAGTCATCTCTATTCTTCAGTGTTCCCTAGTGGAGCTATCACTTCTCTTTTGAGTTCTTCATCGGAGTTATCTTTTGTTCTTCTTGGTTTTGATACCACTTCTCTTGCATTCCCTAGCAGGGTCTTGCTTCCTCTTTTCTCTCTTGGTTTTGACACCGTCCCTTTTCCTTTTCCTTTTTCAGCATTGGTTCTTCGAACTACGTAGGCTCTGATTTCCTCATTGCACCATGAGGGTACGTATGCACAAGATTGCAAAATCTTGGCGAGCCACCTTCCTCCGTCTTCTTCCATTCTTCTGTCTCTCTGGTCCGCCCAGATCCTTTTCTTTTCCTGGTTCCTTGAACTACGGAGCTCTGATTTCCTCATTGCACCATGAGAGTACATAGGCACGAGGGCCTCAATCCTCCGCGAGCACGTTCTTTCCTTTCTTTTCTTCTTTCCTTTTCTTCTTTTAGCTAGAAGCCTTTAGTTAGATAACTCATCCAAACCTAGAAGCAAGCGAAATGGTTGCCATCAGATACAACGAATGCTTAAGGTGCTAGTACCTTCCTTTCGCATAATCGACCCCCTTTCTTGTTTCTCTTCCCTTGGGTTTTATCAATATTTCTCCTATCCTTTGGGACTAAATAAAGTTTGATGGCGACTCTGTTGTATCTTTGAGTGTGTGATTCACTCAGGTATAATCCCGCTAGCTTCAGCCGTACTTTGGGATCATTGAAGTGATTTGGGAGATTGATTACATTCTATTAAAAGTTTCTTTATTTAAATGCAAGTGGACTGACAGTAAGACTAGTGTACAAACTTATGATTTAGGATTCACACGGGTTGACCTTGACAAGATAACTTATATGACCGAACCATTCATATGGCATCCCAAGTGAAACAAGTATTTTATGTTATTGACCCTTATAAGAAAATATAATCAACTGTTTTCCAAAGAAAACATATTCCTAATAGTGATGAAAATCAAGATTTAAATTTTGATATTCTTAAGACTCATTCTTTCGTAACACATGTGCCTACTTCATATGAAGAAGCTGATACAAATGAAATGCATATGGGAAAACTAACAAGTAAATGTTTTTTTATTCATAATTTTTTTTATAATTTCTAAGTTTTATATACTAGCAAGGATTATTATTTGAAATTATATATGTTTAGGGACAAGACACCAAAAAACGGGTCACATTGTGCATCTTGCTTCCTTCAAAATAATGAATCTAGTGCACAATATTTTTATATGTTATTTGTTTTATTATTTGATGAGATGATGTGTAAAATGTATGTTGTTTTAGTACCATTTTGGTTTTGAGGTAATACATATTTTTTTGGTTCATAATATTTATCGATTTAGTTTTGATTCACAAATATATTTTTGTGACGTTTCTGATCTATTCTGATTCACAAAAATATAGGTTATGATAGTGAGATTTTTATAAAATAAAAATATATATTTAAAAGAATAAAAATATTTTACCACGATTGGTTCTTTCAACTGTGGTGATATGTAGCACACTTTCCACTTTTCACTATGGTTGGGTATTTCAACTGTGGTGAAAAGTAGTGCAATATCTAGTTTATTAAACGACCAATAGCACATGGTGGTAATTAGCTCACTTATTATCACACCCTACATTACTATGAAACATCACTAGTGGTTAAATCTATATTGTAATCATTGCAAAAGATGTTTTTTGTAGTAGTGATTTAAAAGAGAAGTGCTACAATTTTTCATATATTCATTCGAGCTTACTATAACAACATCATTTGTCTCTAGACAAGGGATGTCACCCAGGGCGAGGAGTTCCCTCGTTACTTCCATCCTACTCTGGTAAAAAACTTGGGTGATTGTCTCATCCCCTCTGATCGCACCCACATGTCCGTTGGGTAGTGGGTATTTAGGCTCAAATAGTGGACAAGACCGCCCCCAGCTGATTGAGTGCACACCTTCTTAAGATGATGTTGTAGGGGGGGTGGCATCTACTACAATACATTTTACCTTGATGGTTCTAGCACTCACCCTTGAGTCAATTGTTGTTCCAAGAGCAATATGGCTCTTGATATGCACCTTCTCGCTCGGAAGGATGACCAAAGACCCTTGGAAAGGTCCAATTCTATTAGGATCCAGTTGGAGCCCCTAGAAGGCGCTCAAAAACATGATATCTGATGAGCTATCAGGGTAAATTAATACTCGCCTCACATCCCAGCTAGCATACTGAATTATGATGACCATGGGATCATTATTATGGGGGAGTACAATGATCCCATCTAAATGTGAGAAAATACTTAGAAGGGGGGTTGAATAAGTATATAGAAATTATTATGGTAATAAAAACACAAAGATTGTTATCCTGGTTCGTTGAACTCAACTACTCCAGTCCACCCTATCAAGAGTGATTTGCCTTTCTCCACAAGGACTTAATCTACTATTAATCAAACTGATTACAATAGCAAACACTAAGAGCAACTGTTCTTAGTCTTCTCAAGAACTACTGACCACAACTGGGTCTTCTTAAGGAACTTTTACAATCAAATGTAAAACTAAACAAGTGTTTGAATGCTTCTAAGAAAGCTATATCACAACTGTGATTTACACTTAAGTTTAAGAACGTATGAAATAAATTCAGCAAAGAGAATAATTTGTATGAGAGCTTTTCAATGAATTTCTTTCAATAAATCATCAACTTGAGAAATATGTTGAAGTCTTGCTTTTATAGGCGCATAAGTCCAAAACGTTTGCACTTTGAAGACCATGTCTGCAAAGTAGCTGTAACCTTTTTGTCTTCACATCACTTGACCTTTCCTAGAAGAAGAACGTTCAGAGAAATCCTTTTTTCCTGTGTTCTTGTGTCTAGCATAAAAGAGGAAAGAGTCGTTTGGCATATCCAACGGGAATATCTTCAAATAATCTTCTTCAACAAGTTTCTAATTCACAGCAATTAACATCAGAGCCTTGAGTAATCAGAGTCTTGATGTCTTCAGAGTTTTGCTGTATCAGAGTGTTGCAGCAAGTGTGCTTTAGCGTGAGATTCATTAGAGCAGAGTTTAGGGATCAGATCTTCAGTACTTGCAGCGTAAAGTACCATCAGAGTCTTCTGAAAATCTATGCTTGAAACTCTTCATACAAAGTCTTCAGTCTATGCTTCAGATGCTTCTGTAGCTTCTGCTTCAGATCCTTCTGTAGGCAGCGCCCAGAGTCTTCTGTAGGCAACGCTCAGATTCTTCTCAGAGATGCTTCTGACGCTTCAGAGCTTTGCATAGTTCAACGTTCAGATCCATTTTTGCTTTCAGAAGAATATCAAATTTAATATCTGCAGCAAAAATACTTGAACAAATTTAGAGTATATAATTTCTTAATATAAAATTTCGTAAGTGTTATCATCAAAACATAGAGATAAACCTAAGAACCAATTTGTGTTCTAACAATCTTCCCGTTTTTTATGATGACAAAAACATAAGAAATTTTGTTCAATAAAGAGATAATTATAACTTCCTCTGAGATTATGAATCCCTCCCTTGTTGCACCCCAAAATTTGCCCAACCTTTTCCTTCTTAGTGTTTTGTTCTTTGCACTTCATTTAGCATTAGCATTTGCATATCATAAAGCATTATTGCAGGGGATTAAGGAGTATGCCCATCAAGAGAGGAGTTCTAAAGCTTCTAAGCCTAATCAAGAATTCTCACGCCAATCATCAAGGGCATTTCATCAATTCAATTTAGTCAGAGTTCTTTGAGAGGAGCTGATTAAGAGGAACATGGTTCACCTCCTGTCTAGGAGGCCATGTAGAGGGCATCTGAGGTCCTAAAGCCATTGATATGGTGGATATTTGTCATTAAAGTGCCTTGAGGGTCATTATGGAGCTCATCCAAGTCATTATACCAAGTGCAAGCAGCCACAGTTAAAGGTGTTGCAATTAGGGTTTTCATCTGGTCAACCCTAAGTCAACTGTGCAATTGAAGGAGTTCAAAGATCAATTCTAAGTCATGGTGATCATGGGATGTTGTGTTGAGGCATTTGAGATGTTACTCCAAGATCAATTCAAGAAGAATTCAAAGTGAGAGGAGTTGCTAAACTAGGGTTCTCAGGGTAAAATCCCCTATTTAGTGCCTAACTTCAAGACCACTTATCTTAATATACAAGTCTCACATGGCTTTGGCATCAACATGAATGTTGTAGAGGATGTTCATAGCTTTAATTTGAGTACTAGAAGTCTTTGATTGGATTTATGGAACTCAAGTTAAGATCCAGACAAGCTACAGGTCACCAGATAAATGTGAAATTTGTCTGCAAAAGTCAACCAACTTCCAAGGAACTTTTGACATAGAAGGATGTTTCTCCTCAACTTTTGGCCAACATGAAAGTTGTAGGTCTTGATCTTAGCTTTCCAAATTGTTCTATAAGTCTTTCATCTGATTTGTAGAACTCAAGTTATGAGGTTTACAAGTCAGGGGTATTTTGGGAAACTTTGATTACAGGTCATAAAGTTACAGGTCAAGTTCACCACTTTGCCTAACTCAAATGAACTTTTTTCCAACATGAAAGTTGCCTTAAATGGGGTCATTTGGTCAACTAAACCTCAAGGTTTCAATGGGCTAGCTCATAGTTGAAGATTGGTGAAAGGAATTTTGGTAAAAGCATGTGAAAAGCCTAGTTTGTGATCTTGCCAAAATCAAATCAAATATGGTCATATTTGTGCTCATTTTGAAGGGAAAATATGTTTTAAGAACATTGGTGACAAAAGAAATTGTATTTGAGGCATGGTTCATGGACTATTTCAAGCTTTCTTCATGGTTAAGCAACACTTTGGATTATGACCATTAAGATCCAAACAAGGAGGGATTGTGAGCCATTGATCTTTCTTACACTACAAGGAATGAAATGCAATCAAAAACAAGGAGAATTGGTCATGGTTTCATGGATATTCATTGGCTTCCAACTTCACAAAATTTGAAAATCCAATTCATTGATTCTCATACAATTGGGCCCCCAACACATTGCAAACATGTTCTATATAATCCATGGAGTGAGTTCACAATTTTTTTGGATAATTTTGGTGTATGAGCAGAGTTATAGTAATTGAAAAGTGAGCTCCAAGTGATTTTTGAGTTTTTCATTTTTCATCGATTCAAGCCTTCTCACCTATCCAAACACCTTCAACAACTATCATTGAGTGATTCTACACAATTTTCCAGAAGAATTCGTGTCCCATTGAAGCTCCACAACTCCATTTTCAGAGGTATCGGAAAATCAAGATTACTCATTAATTATGCATCTTTCTTGCACCATTTTTGCACCATTACAATCCCCTTGAGGTCAATTTGGATTCTGGTATCTTTTTGAGCATTTTCTTGAAGATTTATGGTTCTTGACATTTCTTGGATCCACCACGGGGTTAGAGATTCATGGGGTTTCATTTTAATTCATTGTGATATTCTCGTTCCTTGCGAAAAATGCTTCAATTTTTGTTCAAGAAGTGTTGATTTACATGAAGAAATGAGAGAGATAGAGAGTGGAAGAGAGCTCCGGCCGCCCCTCACGGTCACCGGCGCCGGGATGTGCGTGTTCCCTCTTCTAGTTTTCAAAAGGAAGAAGATAACCCAACACCCTTGGATCGGATTGGAAAAATTGACTTTGTACTCACATCCAACACTCCTCAGCGCGCCACATCACCATTCACTTAAGTGACTCAGCTAGGCTTAAGTGACTTGGTATCCACACCCCCCTTTCTGAAGCCCAACGGATTACAATGCATCTGGGTTGCTATTTGACACGCTACTTTATTCATTTCTCATGTTTCTTCTTATTTTCTTTTATTTCTACTCGTTAGTTTTAATTACGTAAAAAATATAAATAATGCCCATTAAATCTTGAGATATTTACCTGTTGATATTGATCATGTTAAGGATTTTTAGAAATTGGAATTGTATTTTTAGGATTTATTTTCATTTAGTTGTGATTTTTCTTATTTTTATTACCATTAAAATCATGAATTTGTACCTCTATTCTTGTAGAATTTCATTGGGGTACCAAAACAAAATATTTTTGCCTAATATTTTGTGGAATTCTTTTAAAAATCTTGAGGGATTTATAAATATTTTTCTATGGATTTTATATTACCATTTTCATGGGTTTTGAGTAGCATTTTGTTCATGCTCTAGTTTGCCCTAGTTTTGGGGTATCCTTGATTGTTTCCCCTCTGTTTAGGCACTTCCTCTTGGATTATTTTTCTAAATTTTTAACCTCTGATCACTAACACATTTTAGGTGATGGGAGAATTGATTTGCCATTTTTAGATGCATTTTACTATTTTTGCCTTATTTTGCAATTGGACTCATAATTTGGCTTTCCCACTTGGACATTTGTATTGTTTTGGCTCTAAAAGCCATGTATTGCTCGTGTGATGGATATTATAGTGATTCCTTCTTATTTTGGAAATATTATAGGTCTTGTGGACCATTTGGTGGCTGTTTATATTGTACATAGCTTGCTCATTTGATGCTTTACTTTCATGCTTGTACATTGTGATTCCATATAGTGGTTTTTGTACTCTCATTGTAGGTTTCTCTTGATTCCTTACCATTTTATCCTTGATATTCATTTGTGGCTTAGGTTGTATGATTAGAATATAATACCCTCTGTCCAATGACCTTGGTGGGCCATTTAAGGAAGTTTTAGGTCCCTCCTTTGGAGATCTCTAAGGCATGCCTAAAGTGGTGAATCCTTGAGGACTTCCTTTGTATGTGTGTATTGATTTACTCTTGTTGCATTTCCTTCTCTTATTCTCTTGCATTATTTCATACTTGGCTTGAGGTTGAGATGGGCTTGTGGAGGCTCCTTCCCCACACTATTTTCCTCCCTCACTTGCATTGCATCTTTGCTTTCTATACTTGCATTTCATGTATGCATTTGTACAATTGTTTCCTTTTTCTTCTTTTGTCTTCCTTCCCTTAGGATTTCCATTCTTTCTTGTTCAAGATAGAATGTGATAGACATTAGGCATTTAACCATGCATGACAACAGTAAGTAGTTCCCTCCTAACCTTGACCATAGGATGAACTTTGCATGACAACTTTAGGATTGGACTAGTTTCCCCTTTAGTGCGTCCTTTTTCTTCTCATCTTCAAACATTTTTAAAACACTTAATAAGGATTAACGCGTGTTGTATGCTACGAGCCTTATGAAATTGAGAAATGGTTGTTGGAGAGTTTCTTTTCAACAGATTGGGTGTTTAGTATGGTACTCTTTGGGTGACATGCGACGCATTCACTCTTAAGTCCAAGTCTTTAGTGCAACACGAGTTACAAACAGAACTCAAAACACTTCTTATTTAAAAGACTTCAAAAACAAACATCCAAATCCTTTTTTTACTCTTGGATCTTTAATCCTTAGAAACCATTTTCATAAGGAGAGTTTCGTTAACTCTCGGTTCTACCGCAAACGGTAAACGCCTAAGTCTCCAAGGGTCGAGCTGCATACACCAAACTGCGAGAACCGTTTGTTAACCCTACTCGGGTTAAAACATAATGAACCAAACCTGTGGTCTTGTTTAGCCCGAACTACGTTTGCTCTGATCTTTCATGCCGTGTGAAAGTACGTAGGCACGAAATGCGATATCTCGACGAGCAACCTTCCCCCTTTTTTCCCGTAGTTAGGCGAACTACGTTGACTCTGATTTCTTGTTCCAGACGGGAATACGTAGGCACAGAACTGTTGTGTTCTGCCGAGTCACTTTTCTTTTCTTTTGTCCCTAAGCCTTTAGCTAGATAGTATTAATCAATCCTTCGAGATAAAAAATTAAGTGTGGATCCCGTCGAGTACGACGGACGTGAGGGGTGCTAATACCTTCCCCTTGCGTAACCGACTCCCGAATCCAGGACTTGGTTGCGATGAACATTCCTTTCCTTTTTCATTAGGTTTTCTCTGAGCGTTTCCTTTCCCTCATTTGCGATAAATAACGCACGGTGGCGACTCTTCTATTATTGCTGGCCTTGTTTTTCGCAGTAGCGACAGCTGGCGACTCTGCTGGGGATCTAACGTCCCTTATGCGAGTCAGTCCTAGCGCTTGTTTGTTTATCTTGTGGGTTTTGTACATACCTGTTGTACCTTAGCTTTACTTTCCCGCAGTTTATTTCCAGCATTATATTATATCCTTATTGTGCTGTTGTGGGAGGGGATTGATTCTGATGAGTGATAAGCCAGACCCAGGCTTGAGTGTACCTAGCATTAGTTGTGGAAAGTAGTGGGCGCGTGCATGCCTTGCATGTACTAGTGTCCCGCAAAATCCATGCTCAGACGAGATTCTCCTAGTTGACTTCTTTTCCATCCCTTTGGGCTTGAGGGGTTGTTGGTTTGGAGGGTTGTCGACTCTGGGGACCGATCATTTGTGATTCAGCTAAGTGAGGCCGCTTCAAGAGATGATGATGCCACACCTTCTAGGTATCGTATCATCGTTTCTTGAAAGTCTGTGACGTTGATGAACGCATAGGATGCCATACCTCGTCGGCGAATTAAGTCCATACCTGTGAGGGGAATTGGGTTATGCAGGAAACCATAGCTCCATATCACCTGATTTTCTCTACAGTGTGAACTTTTGGTTTGATATCAGAGATCTTCAATATCAGTGATCTATGTTGTGCAGTGATCTATGTTATGCAAAGGCAGAGCTCTGATTATTCTTCGACAGCAGCACAACTACCTTAATCCCCTGTAGCATCCTTGCATTTCTGCATTTCTCATCTGCATTGATTACATGACATTGCATTAACATTGCAGGTGCATATTTCCTTTGATTCTAGCTATCTCGCTTGCCATTATTCGTACTCAGATACTTGTGCTTACAACAGCCCGTGTGGTTTTCCATTTGTATACATGAGGAGTTTTCTACTACTGCTATCTGAGGGGTTTCCATTATCATGCGTTTCACCCGGAACTAGAATCAAGGGAAATATTCCATATGCATATATACATTATCATCATTTTGCATATTTTTCTTTGTGTTTGCAGGTACCTTCTTAAGCCTCATTCTTATGTTCTGTTGTCTTTTCAGAGTTGTTTCAGGATTGCTGACCAGAGAATTCACCGGTACTCTACCAGAAACAATCTCAAGAAAGCCATGGATCATGTTCAGACTGAGATTCAAGAGATGAGGGAGCGCATCACTCAGCTCATGGAAGTCATGCAAGGTATGGCTTAAGGACAGGAGCAACTGAGAATAATGGTCCAGCCCCAGGTTGCTAGGGTTGATCTTAATGGAGTTCTTCACGGAGGTACTGCTGCTAACACTCCCCGCAATGATACAGAGATTCCTAACGCCACCGCTGTGCCTACCGGATGCACCCCAACTGCTGCAGGGGTCGGGAATGGTAGTGATGTTGGCGTCTGCCACGCTGGTCTGGGTAATGCTGCTGGTAATGCAGGTTTTTGTAATGCTGGTAATACAGGTTTTGGTAATACCGTCAACTTGGGTTGTGGTAATGGTGCTCATAATGCTGGGTTTGGACCTGGTGCTGCTAACCATGGTCTTGGTAACGCTGGTTATAGTTACATTGTCAATCGGAACGTCTATGGTCCGGAGGGTGCCTACGCTGGGTATGGAAATAGGGACCAACGGTGGAATGAAGATCATCAGGACGACGTGTTCTCTATGAGGGATGTAGGCGCTGAGTTGCCTGCTGAAGCTGATCGAAGATTCAGGATGCTGGAAGAGCATATGAGGAATATAACAAATCAGGACTCCATGGGGCTCGACATGGCCAATTTAGGGCTGATCCCTGATTTACGAGTGTCGTACAAGTTCAAACTTCCTACCTTCGATAAATACAAAGGTGTCACTTGCCCAAGGGTGCACATACGTTCATACTACAGAAAAATGTCAGCCTATTCAAATGATGAGAAGATGCTCATGCATTTTTTCTAGGATAACCTGTCAGGGCTGTCGCTCGAGTGGTATATGGGTTTGGAACCCTCTCAGGTTCGCAGTTGGAAGGGTTTGGCTAAAGCGTTTGTGAAGCACTACCAGTATAATAGTGACCTTGCTCCCAATAGGGTCCAACTTCAGAATGTCGTCCAGAAGAGCGGGGAATCTTTTAAAGAGTATGCCCAGAGGTGGCGTGAGCTTGCAGCCAGAGTGCAGCCTCTAATGGTGGAAAGAGAGTTGATTGACTTGTTTGTATCAACATTGTCTGGGATGTACTACGAAAAGCTCGTCAACTGTATGTCCGGAAGTTTCTCTGACCTTGTCATCACTGGTGAGCGTATAGAAAATGGCATTAAGATTGGGAAAATTCAGGCCGTAGAAGTACCTTCGTCAAGTGGAGGAAAGAAAGTGTTTGGAAATAAGAAGCGTGAAGGCGACGCTAATTCTGTGTCAAGCTCTCGGGGTAGAGGCAGAGGTAGATGTCAAGATCAATGTCATCATCATTAGGCTGCAAGTGTTATCATTCTGATACCACCACAACAACAATAACCACAACAGCAGCAGAATCAACAGGGCCACAGGAAGTACCAGAATGCGAGGGGAGCAAATAGAGTATTCGATACGCCGCCAATGCCGTACTCCTAGATGCTTCAGACGTTACTACGACTGTAGTTAATTCAGAATAGAACCTTGGCCCCTCTGACAGGCCGACCACCACCTGGCTATGATGCAAATGCCCGCTGCGAATTCCACTCGGGGGCACCCGGGCACAACATTGACGATTGTAAGGCTTTTAAGCACAAGCTACAAGATTTGATTGACAGTAAAGCCATAGACTTCTCGCATGAAGCGCCCAATGTTGTGCAAAACCCCATGCCGAATCACGGACCGGCAGGAGTTAGTGCCATTCTGGAAGAGAAAAGCTTGAATCTAGTGACGAGGGTCGAAGAGTTGAAGACTCCGTTGGGTCAAGTGAAGAAAGAATTGCTAAGAGAGGGGGTGTTCCCTGGTTGTTCTGAAACTTGCACCAATTGTGTGGACCATCCTGAAGGGTGCGAAGATCTGAAGAGACATATTCATGCCTTGATAGACAAAGGAATGTTACAGTTTGACCGCACTTCAGAAGATAGACCTGTTGAGGAAGTGACAGAGGAGCGGGATGAAGTTGCGACGATTTCGATCCCTTATAAAACAATCACAATACCAGTGCCTCCCAAGAGGCCAACCGTCATCATAACTAAAGCCGGACCAGTCCCGTATGAGAGTACTAAAGCGATTCCGTGGAATTACGGAGCAGAAGTCTATTGTAACATGGAGAAGGTGGAGTTGAAGAGTTCTTCAACAGACTCAGTGGATAATCTGGTGGGTACAGGTGGCATGACCCGCAGTGGCAGAATCTTTGCGTCACTAGAAGTAGAGGCTGAAAGAGCTGCAAAAGGGAAGAATAAGGCTACGGAAGAAAGCAATCCTCAGGGGAAAGAGAAAAAGTCTTTAACGAAGGACGTGGAGGAATTCATGAGATTAATCCGAAAAAGCGACTATAAGATAGTCGAGCACTTGCAGCAGACACCGTGTAAAATCTCTATATTGTCATTACTACTGTGTTCTGAGGCCCACAGGAATGCCTTACTGAAAATCCTTGACACCTCGTATGTACCCCAAGAGATCTCAGTCAATCAACTTGAAGGGGTAATGGCCCATGTGAATGTGGGGCACGGGCTCGGCTTTACGGATCTTGATCTGACACCTAAAGGTCGTAATCATAACAGTGCACTTCATATTTCGATTGAAAACAGGGGCACAGTCGTGTCTCATGTGTTGGTTGACATTGGATCTTCTCTGAATGTTCTACCCAAGTAGGCCCTAATGAAGCTGGATACTCGAGGTATCATTTGTACACCTAGTGACCTGGTGGTGCACGCTTTCGATGGGACGAGCCGTTCAGTGTTCGGAGAGCTGACCTTACCCATCCAAGTGGGACTTGAAGTTTTCAATACTGTGTTCTATATAATGGATATACAGCCAGCCTACAGTTGCCTGCTGGGACGGCCCTGGATTCATGCAGCGGGGGCTGTGACGTATACACTCCATCAAAAGCTGAAGTATATGGTCGGTGGCAGCATTGTCACCGTGTGCAGAGAGGATGACATATTGGTGAGCCATTTATCGTCGTTCAAGTATATAGAAGTGGACGGTGAGATCCACGAGACTCTGTGTCAGGCCTTCGAGGAAGTTCGAGTTAAAGATAAGTCTCCAGCTATGAGCAAAGCGCCGGAGGTAGCAATGTCGTCGTTCAAGGAAGCCCAGGCAGTGGTTCAGACTGGGGCAGCGCAAGGTTGGGGCCAAGTTCTGGACATCCCCAACAAGCAAGACAAGTTCGGTTTGGGATACTGTCCTGCATCGTCATCACAGAGCGCGCCGCGATTCAAGGGGCCGATTGTGTTCACCCTAGGAGGAGTCGTGTTTGAGCAGATCAATGTTGTGTCCGATGTTGAAGATGGAGACAGCGACCGTGACTTGGATTCATGGATAAAGCCCAGTTCTTAGAAGCTGGCAATTTTCATTTTATCATGTTATTTTTTTGTATTTGTAGTTTCTTTCCTGTCTATGTGCAATTCTCACTTGTAAAAACTTGTTGTTTCTCAATTTATATTGAAAATGAAATAAATATGCATGTTTTGAATTAATCCATTCGTGTTCACTTTATTACTCTCTTTTATTTCAAACGCTTGTTTAAGTGGAATCCGGGGAGGAGGATGAAATCGAAAGACGTGTAAGCTTCCGATTGTATGCTCTTGGATAGAAAAACTTGTTGACGATATACAGGCATTGTTTCAAATCCATAAACACCGGAGATATAAGGAAGATAATCCCTTGTCAGCCCCTTTGAACCTTGTAGTAGGAGTTTCTTGCTGAAAATGAAAAACCCTCAATCTTAACCTGGGGCAGGGTAGGTGTCAGTTAATTTGACCAAGCGTTCAATTTGCGAAAGGAGCGTCGTTCAAGTATAAATCACACCTGTATAGGTCGTGCCTAAAAAAACCACAATGGTTAAACCTTGCCGATAAGGAGTGAAACAGTCACAACCGCTTTTAACAAGTCAGACAAGCCGGTGTTACATGATTTGTTCAAAAACAAAAAAACTAAAAAAAAGAAAAGAAAAAGCCCGCTAAGTCGAACAAGCGACTTAGGCAAAAATTAGGGTATCTCGCTGGACTTCAAAATCAGAAACTCAAAAGAGTTAGTCTAGACAAAAATTAGGGAATGAAAAAGCGAAAAAACGAAAAGGATTACAAGAGAAAAATCCTCAAACAAGAACGAAATCGTGTGACTCCAGGCACTATAAAGACGGAAAGTGAAAGACTGCCACTCCAAAAAGCAGGTGGTTTCCTGAACCATCACTCCTATCGTCCCACCGTTAAGAGGTGAGCGCTTGTGTCGAATTAGCCAGACGTAGGATTGGAGAACATCAAGGAGAATGGGTGGGTTAAAATGAATTTTGAGCCTTATATCCTTCCTTGTTAACCGTGAACCTGTCCACGTTACAACCTGAAAAAGTCCTAATTGAAACAGGTTTAGTTCGAGAGCATACTTCGGTAAAGATCGCATCGAAACTGACTCAAAAAAGGATTCCTCTTACAGCGTTGTATTAATTTTGACACTTTGATAATTGATTCGTTCATTATATGTCATAAATTTTTCTAGTGGACAGGATTGGGTTTTGAAAAAACTGACATATGCATTGCATTTAATGTATCTTTTATGCAGAACAACTTGTTTTACTTGCGAGTAAGCGCTCGACCGCAGGAAAGTTTCCACAGTGGAAAGTTTGATCAGGATAGAATGTAGAACACTTGAATACTCCGTAGAGCTGTGACCAGCTACATCAAATAACCCCCGGTAAGGTCATCCATCCAAGGATCAGTTAACACGGGGCAATCAGGTCGAGATTCGGCAAATCTCTCGCGGCTAGAGGTATTGCTCCATGAATCAGTCAATCAGGGACAAAGCCATCTCAAGGCTGGGGCATACCACCCTATGGGGAAAAGAATTGTTCCTCTCCATACCTCTAGAGCTTATCCGAACTTTTCAACCAAGGATCCTCTCATGGTTCATATTCTGGGGCAAGCCATCTTGGGGTCGTCTCATGGCAAGCTATTTTCTTCTCAGCGTAGACCTTCCCAAAAATCAGACTGGGGCAGGGGCATTACGCTTGGGGAAAATTCTCAGAGAGATTTGGATGAAGCTCGTTTTTCCAACAATCGAAGATCATTCTCTAGCAGATGGAAGTTGCGTCTTTACCCCCAGCAGTTGGTCAGGCGTACCCTTAATCCTCACAGAGTACGAGTATGGGTTTGTTCCCCAGCGAGTCGAGATCAGATTTCTCTCCACCAGGAATATGTGGAATATCCTCCAACAGGTCACTCGTGACCCCAACAGTGTGAGATGTGTTCCAGGGAGGTCATGCAGGACCTTTACCCCGTCCCTCAGCAAGATTTGTTCATCACCAGCAGAGACTTGTTCATCTCCAGTAAAATTTGTAACTCCAGGTTTGTTAGTATGCCCCTCAGCAGAGTTGGGATCGTATCTTCCAAAGTTGTTTAGAGTTCTTCTCCCCAGCACGGAGATGTAGTTCTCAGACACCAGTTTACGTCGAGCACTCAGGCTCTGGTTAGTACGTTGAGTATTCAGACTCCGGTATAGTGAAAAGGTTCTTTCTACTCGGATGGTATCCAGACCATGGCAGGTTGTGATCGACCCATAGAAACTAGTGGTATGTTTTCTTTATAGCCCGAGAAGTATCCAGACCCTGGCTCTCGTTGTTCCGTGGCGGCATCGTCGAACTTCAGTTGTTTGTGTTAAGTTCAAATGGTATTCAGACCCCAACGAGTATATTTGTGATGTATTCCTTCATTCGTTGAGTGTTCAGACTCCGGCGTTTTTCTGATTCGTGATATGTTTACTTGAGTCATTGAGTGTTCAGACTCTGGTAAAATCAAGTGAAGGTCCAAACCCATATTAGTGTTCGTGGCTATTCCGTCAAGTATCCAGGCTCCGGTAATCTCCAGTTTGTATTGATTCTTTCTCTCGTCGAGTATCCGGACTCCGGTAAAGACTTCGTGATGTATTTGTGGTATTCTTTTTTCATCTGATTTGTTCCGTCGAGTATCCAGGCTCCGATTTATCGCTTCGTTGAGTGTTCAGACTCCGGTGTATTTTCGTTGAGTATCCAGGCTCCGGCTTATCGCTTTGTCGAGTGTCTAGGCTCTGATGCGTTTTCGTCTGTCGAGTATCCAGGCTCCGGTTTATCGCTTCGTCGAGTGTCCAGGCTCCGGTGTGTTTTCGTCCGTCGAGTATCCAGGCTCCGGTTTATCGCTTTGTCGAGTGTTCAGAATCCAGTGTGTTTTCGTTGAGTATCCAGGCTCCGGTTTATCGTTTCATCGAGTATCGAGGCTCCGGTTTATCGCTTCGTCGAGTGTTCAGACTTCGGTGTGTTTTCGTTGAGTATCCAGGCTCCGGTTTATTGCTTCTTCGAGTATCCAGGCTCCGGTTTATCGCTTCGTTGAGTTTCCCGGCTCCGGTGTGTTGTCGTCGAGTATCCAAGCTTCGGTTTATCGCTTCGTTGAATGTTCAGACTCCGGTGTGTTTTCGTTGAGTATCCAGGCTCCGGTTTACGCTTCGTCGAGTGTTCAAACTCTAGTGTGTTTTTGTTGAGTATCCAGGCTCCGGTTTATCGCTTCGTCGAGTGTTTAGACTCCGGTGTATTTTCTTCGAGTATCCAGGCTCCGGTTTATCGCTTCGTTGAGTGTTCAGACTCCGGTGTGTTTTCGTCGAGTATCCAGGCTCCGGTTTATCGCTTCGTTGAGTGTTCAGACTCTGGTGTGTTTTCGTCGAGTATCCAGGCTCCGGTTTATCGCTTCGTTGAGTGTTCAGACTCCGGTGTGTTTTCGTTGAGTATCCAGGCTCCGGTTTGTTGCGTTGAGTGTTCAGACTCCGATGTGTTACGTTGAGCGTTCAGGCCCCGGCTCTACCGTTGAATACCTAGATTCCGGTGAAAATTTCAATTTATAACGTTTTTATTTGTCCGTTGAGTGTTCGGACTCCGACAAAGGTTGTTGGATATACGAATCCTAGTAGGTGTTGGTACTCTCTCTCCGTTGAATGTCCAGATTCTGGTGGACGTTCGGTTTGTGATGTATTGCTTTGTCTGTCGAGTATCCAGGATCCGGTAAATCCCCAGTGAAGTCACCAGTTACGTCGAGCACCTAGGCTCCGGTCAGTACGTTGAGTATCCAGATTCCGACAGATTTTTGATGCGGTTCTATCGTGCGTTGAGTATCCAGATTCCGACGATTCGAAAGATTGTTCTTTGGCCCGTGTGGTGTTCATACAAAGGCCAGTTATGCTTTTCCTGAAGAAGAGTCACTTGATTAAGTTTCTCTTTCCCTTGGCGGGGTGTTCAAGATGTTCATTATGTTCGGTTTCTCTGGAGATTCTATCCCAATCAGAGTTCGCAGTTTATTTCTGCGATTGGCAAATTTTCGGGTTCTTTTGGGTATTCAACCATCTTTTACCTTGACTGATTGAAAGTCGTTCGCTTTTCACTCATTCGGGTCCAAGTCGTTTGAATAGGGGCAGTTGTTGCACCCCAAAATTTGCCCAACCTTTTCCTTCTTGGTGTTTGGTTCTTTGCACTTCATTTAGCATTAGCATTTGCATATCATAAAGCATTATTGTAGGGGATTAAGGAGTATGCCCATCAAGAGAGGAGTTCTAAAGCTTCTAAGCCTAATCAAGAATTCTCACGCCAATCATCAAGGGCATTTCATCAATTCAATTTAGTCAGAGTTCTTTGAGAGGAGCTGATTAAGAGGAACATGGTTCACCTCCTGTCTAGGAGGCCATGTAGAGGGCATCTGAGGACCTAAATCCATTGATATGGTGGATATTTGTCATGAAAGTTCCTTGAGGGTCATTATGGAGCTCATCCAAGTCATTATACCAAGTGCAAGCAGCCACAGTTGAAGGTGTTGCAATTAGGGTTTTCATCTGGTCAACCCTAAGTCAACTGTGCAATTGAAGGAGCTCAAAGATAAATTCTAAGTCATGGTGATCATGGGATGTTGTGTTGAGGCATTTGAGATGTTACTCCAAGATCAATTCAAGAAGAATTCAAAGTGTGAGGAGTTGCTAAACTAGGGTTCTCAGGGTAAAATCCCTTATTTAGTGCCTAACTTCAAGACCACGTATCTTAAGATACAAGTCTCACATGGCTTTGGCATCCACATGAATGTTGTATAGGATGTTTATAGATTTAATTTTAGTACTAGAAGTCCTTGATTGGATTTATGGAACTCAAGTTATGATCTAGACAAGCAACAGGTCACCAGATAAATGTGAAATTTGTCTGCAAAAGTCAACCAACTTCCAAGGAACTTTTGACATAGAAGGATGTTTCTCCTCAACTTTTGGCCAACATGAAAGTTGTAGGTCTTGATCTTAGATTTCCAAATTGTACTATAAGTCTTTCATATGATTTGTAGAACTCAAGTTATGAGGTTTACAAGTCAGGGGTAGTTTGGGAAACTTTGGTTACAGGTCATAAAATTACAGGTCAAGTTCACTACTTTTCCTAACTCAAATGAATTTTTTCCAACTTGAAAGTTGCTTCAAGTGGGGTCATTTGGTCAACTAAACCTCAAGGTTTCAATGGGCTAGCTCATAGTTGAAGATTGGTGAAAGGAATTTTGGTAAAAGCATGTGAAAAGCCTAGTTTGTGATCTTGCCAAAATCAACTCAAATATGGTCATATTTGTGCTCATTTTGAAGGGAAAATATGTTTTAAGAACATTGGTGACAAAATAAATTGCATTTGAGGCATGGTTCATGGACTATTTCAAGCTTTCTTCATGGTTAAGCAACACTTTGGATTATGACCATTAAGATCCAAACAAGGAGGGATTATGAGCCATTGATCTTTCTTACACTACAAGGAATGGAATGCAATAAAAAACAAGGAGAATTGGTCATGGTTTCATGGATATTCATGGGCTTCCAACTTCACAAAATTTGAAAATCCAATTCATTCATTCTCATACAATTGGGCCCCCAACTCATTGCAAACATGTTCTATATAATCCATGGAGTGAGTTCATAATTTTTTTGGATAATTTTGGTGTATGAGCAGAGTTATAGTAATTGAAAAAGTGAGCTCCAAGTGATTTTTGAGTTTTTCATTTTTCATCGATTCAAGCCTTCTCACCTATCCAAACACCTTCAACAACTATCATTGAGTGATTCTACACAATTTTCCAGAAGAATTCGTGTCCCATTGAAGCTCCACAACTCCATTTTCAGAGGTATCGGAAAATCAAGATTACTCATTAATTATGCACTATTTTTGCACCATTACAATCCCCTTGAGGTCAATTTGGATTCTGTTATCTTTTTCAGCATTTTCTTGAAGATTTATGGTTCTTGACATTTCTTGGATCCACCACGGGTTTAGAGATTCATGGAGTTTCATTTCAATTCATTGTGATATTCTTGTTCCTTGTGAAAATTGCTTCAATTTTTGTTCAAGAAGTGTTGATTTTCATGAAGAAATGAGAGAGATAGAGAGTGGAAGAGAGCTCCGGCCGCCCCTCACGGTCACCGGCGTCGGGATGTGCGTGTTCCCTCTTCTAATTTTCAAAAGGAAGAAGATAACCCAGCACCCTTGGATCGGATTGGAAAAATTGACTTTGTACTCACATCCAACACTCCTCCGCGCACCACATCACCATTCACTTAAGTGACTCAGGTGAGCTTAAGTGACTTGTTATCCACACCCCCTTTCTGAAGCCCAACGGATTACAATGCATCTGGGTTGCTATTTGACACGCTACTTTATTCATTTCTCATGTTTCTTCTTATTTTCTTTTATTTCTACTCGTTAGTTTTAATTACGTAAAAAATATAAATAATGCCCATTAAATCTTGAGATATTTACCTGTTGATCTTGATCATGTTAGGGATTTTTAGAAATTGGAATTGTATTTTTAGGATTTATTTTCATTTAGTTGTGATTTTTCTTATTTTTATTACCATTAAAATCATGAATTTGTACCTCTATTCTTGTAGAATTTCATTGGGGTACCAAAACAAAATATTTTTGCCTAATATTTTGTGGAATTATTTTAAACATCTTGAGGGATATATACATATTTTTATATGGATTTTATAGTACAATTTTCATGGGTTTTGAGTAGCATTTTGTTCATGCTCTAGTTTGCCCTAGTTTTGGGGTATCCTTGATTGTTTGCCCTCTGTTTAGGCACTTCCTCTTGGATTCTTTTGCTACATTTTTAACCTCTGATCACTAACACATTTTAGGTGCTTGTAGAATTGATTTGCCATTTTTAGATGCATTTTACTATTTTTGCCTTATTTTGCAGTTGGACTCATAATTTGGCTTTCCCACTTGGACATTTGTATTGTTTTGGCTCCAAAAGCCATGTATTGCTCTTGTGATGGATATTATAGTGATTTCTTATTATTGTGGACATATTATAGGTCTTGTGGACCATTTGGTGGATATTTATATTGTACATAGCTTGCTCATTTGATGCTTTACTTTCATGCTTGTACATTGTGATTCCATATAGTGGTTTTTGTACTCTCATTGTAGGTTTCTCTTGATTCCTTACCATTTTATCCTTGATATTCATTTGTGGCTTAGGTTGTATGATTAGAATATAATACCCTCTGTCCAATGACCTTGGTGTGCCATTTAAGGAAGTTTTAGGTCCCTCCTTTGGAGGTCTCTAAGGCATGCCTAAAGTGGTGAATCCTTGAGGACTTTCTTTGTATGTGTGTATTGATTTGCTCTTGTTGCATTTCCTTCTCCTATTCTCTTGCATTATTTCATACTTGGCTTGAGGTTGATATGGGCTTGTGGAGGCTCCTTCCCCACACTATTTTCCTCCCTCACTTGCATTGCATCTTTGCTTTCTATACTTGTATTTCATGTATGCATTTGTACAATTGTTTCCTTCTTCTTCTTTTGTCTTCCTTCCCTTAGGATTTCCATTCTTTCTTGTTCAAGATAGAATGTGATAGACATTAGGCCTTTAACCATGCATAACAACAGTAAGTAGTTCCCTCCTAACCTTGACCATAGGATGAACTTTGCATGACAACTTTAGGATTGGACTAGTTTCCCCTTTAGTGCGTCCTTTCTCTTCTCATCTTCAAACATTTTTAAAACACTTAATAAGGATTAACACGTGTTGTACGCTACGAGCCTTAAGCACTTGAGAAAGGGTTGTTGGAGAGTTTCTTTTCAACAGCTTGGGTGTTTAGTATGGTACCCTTTGGGTGACATGCGACGCATTCACTCTTAAGTCCAAGTCTTTAGTGCAACACGAGTTACAAACAGAACACAAAACACTTCTTCTTTAAAAGACTTCAAAAACAAACATCCAAATCCTTTTTTTCCTCTTGGATCTTTAATCCTTAAAAACCATTTTCATAAGGAGAGTTTCGTTAACTCTCGGTTCTACCGCAAACGGTAAACGCCTAAGTCTCCAAGGGTCGAGCTGCATACACCAAACTGCGAGAACCGTTTGTTAACCCTACTCGGGTTAAAACATAATGAACCAAACCTGTAGTCTTGTTTAGCCCGAACTACGTTTGCTATGATCTTTCATGCCGTGTGAAAGTACGTAGGCACGAGATGCGATATCTTGGCGAGCAACCTTCCCCCTTTTTCCCGTAGTTAGGCGAACTACGTTGACTCTGATTTCTCGTTCCAGACGGGAATACATAGGCACAGAACTGCGGTGTTCTGCCGAGTCACTTTTATTTGTTTTTGTCCCTAAGCCTTTAGCTAGATATTATTAATCAACCCTTCGAGATAAAAAATTAAGCGTGGATCCCGTCGAGTACGACGGACGTGAGGGGTGCTAATACCTTCCCCTTGCATAACCGACTCCCGAATCCAGGACTTGGTTGCGATGACTGATCAGTGGATTTCACTTGTATTTTCAAACTCTGTTTGTTGTTGGTTTTGCACTGTTTTTATCTGTTTTCAAAGCTTTGGTTTTTGTTATCTTAGTTATTTGTATTCGTTTTTATGTAAGTCTTATTTTGAGGTTTGTATTACTTTTGTCGCTGGTGCGTTTGATTCGGTTTCTTTTAGTTTGTTTTTGGCAGGAATTGATGGCCCGACATTCGCACCGTTTCGGAGGCAAAGAAAAGTAGAAAAAATGGAATTCAGAGGCCTGACACGGGTACCCGTGTTACACAACACGACCCGTGTCAGGAGGGACACGGCCAAGAGGAGAAGAAAAGAATGAATAACAGAAGAGCAACACGGGTGCCCGTTGTCGCTACTGCGAAAATCGGCGCCGACTGAACAGAAGAGTCGCCACCGTGCGTTATTTATCCCACGGGAGGGAAAGGAAACGCTCAGAGTAAACCTCGCACAACACAGGAAAGGTATGGTCATCGCAACCAAAACCTGGATTCGGGAGTCGGTTACGCAAGGGGAAGGTATTAGCACCCCTCACGTCCGTCGTACTCGACGGGATCCATGCTTGTTTTCGGGTATGGATTGTTATTCTATCTAAACTATAGGTCAGGGGTTAAAAGAAAAGAAAATGACTCGGCAAAGTATCGCACTTTATGCCTACGTATTCTCGTCTGGAACGAGAAATCAGAGTCAACGTAGTTCGCCTACCTACGGGAAAGGAGGGGAAGGTTGCTCGCTAGGATATCGCATCCTATGCCTACGTACTTCCACACGGCATGGAAGATCAGAGCAAACGTAGTTCGGGCTACGTACGACACAAGCTTGTCTTGGTTGATTTTATTCCTTCTGAAAAAGGTTTTCTGATTAACAGTCCAAGCGGACAAAAATGACGTCTTGATGAGTTCACATTCTTTTACGAAAGAAGCGTCTTTTATTGTGTTTGAAATCTTTATTGTGTTTTTCTGTTTGTTTTGAGAAAGAAAGAGACAGAACTCTAACCTACGGTTGCGAAGGGAAACAAACTAACCTAATGTTATCATGCATGGGTTAAGACCTAGTGTCTATCATGCTCCTCTCTTGCGCAGAGAGAAACAGAGATCCTAAGGGATAGGCAGAAACAGAAACAATATCAGATATCTACAGTAAAACAGTAAAATGCATGGACGCAACAGTACAAGCGAGGCAAGGGAGTCCCACTCAACCTCGAACCTAGAAAACAATAGGCAAAAGTGAACAGACTTCACTTTCAACCCAGCAGGGTAAACAACAAACAATACAGTCCAGAAAACCAATCAATACATCAGAAATGAAATACAGCAATAAAACAAACAGCTTCAGCAGCTCTGAATCAACATCTGGCTTCAAGTAATCTCCAATCATTATGGGCTTCAACAAGCATCAATCTCCATCTTCATGATCTTTAGGTAAGGGCTTTGATCATCAGTCTTCTATCTGCAATGGCTTTTCTTTAAGTCTCAGGCTCCAGGATGAACATCAGCCAACCAGATGAAGTGAATGAATGTTAGACAGTTAATTACCTACCAAGGGTGGTTCATCAACTGTTAACATTAAACAGAAAGTTTTCTCTCAAAAGTTCTATCTTTCAAATACATTCACTGATCCTTCCAAAGGAAGGAGGTGGATATTTGAAAGAGACTTTGAATCATAGAGAAAGGATAGAGGCAAACAAAGCCATCTATGTTTGAGAAGCAAGCTTTCTAATCTAGAGCTCTGCCTAGCTCCTAAACCCTAGTCTCCTCAGCAGCTGCTAGCAAGAACCTCCTCTCCAACTCTGGCAGTTGATCTTCAATCTCTGGATCTCCAATGGTCTTCATCTCCCCAAGTCTTCAGCTCTCCCAAGTCCCCAAACAATCCCAATACCCAAACAATCAAGCAATAATCCCCAGAGGGCACACCACACCAGTCAATCAGATATACAGTATATTAATAGCAGTAGGGGAATCCTGACTTTTTCTAAGGGATCTAATAACTACCCATAACCCCTATAGTCCTATAACTAAACTAGTCAAACCCTAAGTCCTAAGGGAAAAGAATCAAATCTCCTAAGTCATCACTTAAAACCCTAGTTTTTATTCATGTTTTTCACACCTACATTAAGCACCTAAAATTAATTTCTAAAAATGGGAACTAAATTGAATCTACAAGTTCAATGTCTAACCTAAACAACCTAACAAGAATGGATGAAAAATATTGAAGCAAATAATAGAACAAAAAATAACAAAATCATGTATGAAATGAAATTATGTAAAATGCTATTTATTTAGAAAATATGGAAAAAATATCAAATAAAAAATAAAATGCCATTTTTATTTTTTATAATTTTCTAGACATCCTAAAGAAAAATATGCAAAAAGAATGAATTAAAAATGATGATTTTTCTATTTATTATGAATTTTTAAAAATGAATGAAAAATGAAAAGAAAATAAAATAGAAAATATAAAGAAATAGCCAGAGGGGGTGAGAAAAGTAAAGGCGCGCAGTTGAAATCCCATGTGGGCTGGAAAAGGTGGGGTGCGAATATCAGTTGCAGCTAGGCCCATATGCGCTCAGAAAACACTTGAGAAAATGCCAGAAAAATAAAGAAAGATTCGGTGTAAATAGCATCCAATTCATGTGTATTCGCTTGGGCTTAGTGAAAAAGGGGTGTGAATAGCTGCTGGATCCAAAGCCCACTCAGAGTATTTAAATGAAACGCCGCGTTTCATGTCCAATTCTTCCCTCCGTTTTCAACTTCAAATGTGGATCGTTGGATGGGGAATCAAGTCAAAAGTCAAGCTTGGATCGTGTGGTGCCAGGGTCATCTTCAACCTTGAGCCCAAACCCTAACTCAGAAAAACCCTAACCATGCACATACCTTCGAGCTCCCTGTTCTCTCTCCCTGCTCCATGAAGCCAGATACTTCCATCAGCAAACTTGCTCTATATCAATCCCTCTACACATCCATGCCAATAGCTCATCCTAAAACTCACTCAATAAAGCAATTCGATAGGTGTAACAGATCTGATCCATCATTTTCCAACTGATATTGATCCTCTCAATTCTCTCTAGAACTCATCCTAAACTAACCTACAACTCACCCTGATCATTTTAAGCACCTAATCTAAGATTATCTCTCATGATTCTTGACATTCTAAGCTTCACCAGAATTGGTGCACCATGATCAATATCCATGAAACTTGTCCAAACTCACCAAAATCAATCATCTCACTTATCCTAACCAATCTATACTAACAATTCCCTATAATTCTCATTAAAACATGCAATTCGAATGAAGTTACCAACCTGTTGTGATGATGAAAACAGCTATGGAATCCTCTTGATCCAATGCTTGAAATGAGGGGAAACTGATCAGTGAACTTGGTGATGAGTTCTGTATGCAATCAAAGATGCTCCAAAGCTTTGAATCTCCTAATTCCAAGATTCTTGCACTTTGAATGATGATGATGAATAGCACGATTCCTTGCTCAATTTGCCAAATAACTGTGTGGATTCTGATCCTTGTGTGATGATGATGAAGATTGAATCAAGAATATTGAAGATTGATGGAGATTATGGAGATTTTGGAAAGCTTATGCAAGTTGAAGAAAGTATGGAAAAGTTGGGGTTTTGAACAAATGGGAGCACCAACCCTTGCATGAATCAGCTTGTATGAATATATAGATGATGTTGGAACCTCCTAGAACATTGAAGAAATTTCCCTTGCATTTTTCCTTTTCAATTTGGATTATGTTACTTTCAATTCAAGCAACCATGGATAACTCACAAATTATGAACTAAGCTCAAAATTCCACTTTAGCCAATGTCTTTAAAATGCCTTTTCCATTCAAAATGACCTATAATTTTGCATCATTTGGCCAAGATATGAAAAATATCATTTTTTAAGCCATTTTCCTTCATTAAATTCAACAATTTTGAAACCTTGTGATATGAATCTTTCCGATCTCTCATGGTCACTTTTCTAGACTCAAAATGTCATTTGGAGCAAGTTTGATATTGTAAGTTTTTCCATTTGAGGCCTCCTTGTATGAGTTTTGGACATAGGTTAAAATGACCTGTAATTCACAAATGACCAAAATACCCTTTGCTTGCCAAGACCATAAGTTGAGTTCCACACATCATATGAAGGCATACTATACCATTCTAGAAATCTAAGACAATGAGGAACAATTCTTATGTTGACCAGAAATTCATTTGAAATCTCCTTGAGGGGTAAAAGTTGCTTAGAAGTCAAGTCACTTCCACAGACAAAATTTCAGATACCTCAGATGACCTGTAACTTGCAAGGACCATAACTTGAGTTCTATAAATCTCCTTGATGTCTTCCACCACTCAAATTAAAGGTCTTGAGATCCTATACAAGTTTCATGTTGGACAAGGATCCATTTGAAGCTTGCATTTTGACATATCTTGCTTGGAAATTTGACCTAAACTAGGGGATTTTACATAGAAACCCTAATTTAGAAACTCCTCTTCTCCTTGATTCCTCTTGATTTCTTCTTAGCATGACAACATATCCTTATTCTCCATGTCAAATGATGAACCCCACATCTCTCCAATAGCCCTTAATTCCCTTGAATCAATCAATTGACCTAGGGTTGACCTAGGGTTGACCCAGATGAAACCCTAGTTGACTGTCTTCAACTGCAATTCTTGTGATCACATCAACAACTTGTTTTCTTCCCCAAATGACTTTCTAAGTCCTCCAAGATGTCTAGATACTCCCCATGCTCAACCCATAGCTCACACTTTCTTTGGTTGACCCACAGATACTCCCAGATAGGAGATAAACTCAAGGCTTGATCTGCTGAACTCTTTGCTTTCAAATTCTTTCTTGATGACTTGAATGAGATTGAATTAGGATAATAACCTCTGGATAGGCCTCTAGAGATGAGAATAATGCTTGATCCCCTGTTGAATGACTTGCTATGCTTATGCTATGCAGATGGTTAGGCTATGTACATGACTCTATATGCAAATGCTAATGATATTGAAACATAAACCAAGTGAATAAGGTTGAGCAAATTTTAGGGTGCAACAGCTGCCCCTATTCAAGCGACTTGGACCCGATTGGGTGAAGAGCCCGGAGCCTTCAGACATTCGAGGTACGAGACGGTTGAATACTAAGAAACCCGGAAATTTGCCAACCGCAGAAATAAACTGCACCCCTGTTTGGGTAACGACATCCACTGCCTGGATCTGACTGTTTGCAGCCGCTCACTGATCTCGTAACGACCACGCTGGGGACAACAGATTGCTTGCTTGTCCACATTAGGACTCTGTCTGTCATCAATACGAAGAAATCTCAACTAGAACCTGTCCACGTTAGGACTCCACTTGCTGTTAACCCAGAAAAATCTCGGCAACTCCGCTGGGGATAATTTGAATAAATCGTCCGCGTTAGGAATAGACTCTTCCCCGTTAGGGATAACACCTGTCCACGTTAGGAATAACATCATCCGCGTTAGGAGTAACACCTGTCCACGTTAGGAATCATCTCTTCTGTATCTGTCCGCGTAAGGACTCCAATCTTTCCACGTAAGGAATCAATCTTGATATGTCCGCGTAAGGACTCAATCTTTCCACGTAAGGAATGCAATCTTTCCACGTAAGGAATCACAAACTTTCCATGTAAGGAACCCAATCTTTCCTCGTAAGGAATCAGCTTCTTTCCACATTAGGAAACCAACTTGGTCTGTCCACGTAAGGACTCCACTCTTTCCACGTAAGGAATACAATCTTTTGCTTTGTCAAACTCTTCCACGTAAGGAATACGTCTTCTTTTTGATTCGTCCACGTAAGGACTCCAATCTTTCCACGTAAGGAATAAACTTGCTCTTCCACGTAAGGAACTGACCTCTTTTCCCACGTAAGGAATAAACTCGTCCACGTCAGGACCCATGTTTCGTCTTGATTTGTCCACGTCAGGACTCAGGCATCTTCGACCCGCTGGGGAAATAAAACTTGTCCGCGTTAGGACTCACATCTTCGTCCGATCTGTCCACGTCAGGACCCACGCTTCACCAACACGAAGAAAGATAACTGCTGAGAGTAAATGGTCCACGTCAGGACACCAACACAAAGAGTAATCAGTTCTGTCAACGTCGTGACTTCACATTCCACCCATTCCGAGAACCCAAATCTGTCCACGTTAGGACTAACACATCTCATCAACCCGGGGAAATAAATCTGTCCACGTTAGGACGCCCACTTCTGAAGAAATCCCGCCAATATAGGAATAAATTGTCCACGTCAGGACTTAGTTCTTCATTGATCCCAACCCACAAACTTCTTTAGCACTGACGTGACAGCGACTTTGAGGCGGACTCTACTGGGGATATCTGGAAACCAAACTATCGGACGCCTGTTCTGATAACCGGCGGTGGCCTCTGAAATTCTGATTCATGGAACCCCTGATGACAACTAACTCTGCCTGGGAATAAAGAGCAACTTATCCTGATAACTCTGTGAGGAATACGGCCGAAACCGACATCATCATTGGACGTCTCATGCCGAGATCTTGAATGTTTAGTAGTTCATTTGAGCAAGAGTTCTCTTCACCTGAACTGCTATAGTACAAAAACTGCTTCAGCAAAATAAATGCTGAAGATAATTCCGACTCCGCCGGGGATAGCCAGATGCTACAGAATTATTCCAGCAAAATAAATGCTGGAAGGGTGAAGTCAACCCTGCTGGGAAATTGGGAACTCAAACCAAACACCCTGTTGAGGTAACCCCCTGCTGGGGAATATAACTTTGCTGGGGAATAGCAGATGTGCACAATATGATCGGACTTTCTGCTGGAGAGTGAACTGATATTACACAGTATCCCTGACAAAATAAATGACAGGACCCATCGCCAACTCTGCTGGGGAGAGTCGTGATCTTCGATTTCCACTGGGAGGAAAGAACACTTGCTGAAAAGAGAATTCCGCTGGGGATGGGATGATTCTCTTGGGGAAAATTAACTGACTCCACTGGGGAAGAGTAACTGACCCTGCGGGGAGAGGTGAGCTTGTCTGGATACAGCTCACCAATTTGGGAAA
Source organism: Lathyrus sativus (assembly GCA_963859935.3). Classification (NCBI taxonomy): domain Eukaryota; kingdom Viridiplantae; phylum Streptophyta; class Magnoliopsida; order Fabales; family Fabaceae; genus Lathyrus; species Lathyrus sativus. The sequence continues at coordinate 273,166,963 of OZ012738.1, read as the reverse complement.
TGCTAATCTTCTGAGGCTGAACCACTCTGCTTGAGATAAGGAATCCTTCCGGGGGACACCACACTGCCTGCATACAGCCTACAATCTTTGAATCGTTAATTCTGTTGAGGATGAACGAATTTGCTGGATAATCCTTTTGCACAGTCTACGACTAGCTGGAGAGTTCGATCCTTCTTCAGGAAGAACCTGCAGGACTTGCGTGAGGGCTGAGTCTCTCGTTATTGCAATCTTTTGATCATCTTCCTCGTACGGTTATGAAACCTGCAACAACACAAGCAAGACAAGACAAGCCTATGCAACCAAATCAATTCAGGTTAGTGACGTTATTTTCAGTTAATCCAAAGCTTTAGCAACTGTTGGCAAGGGCCAGTGACGTTATGCACATGCTAGTTTCATCAAACTTAGGCGTTAATCATGCACAAAACAGTAAAGAACAGTGTCAAGTACTGAATAACTTATTTTATTGATTGGGCCCCTGAATGGGCGGAGTTTTGTACACGGGATGTAACCCCTGAAATGAGGAAGCTACACAAAGCGAATATACAAGTACACAAGTATGCACAAGAAGCATAGATATTGACAACTTAAATTTGTACACATGTCGGCAACGGGATGCAGATGAACACCACGAACTGATCCTCCCATGACTCGCCCGACTCTAATGCTTTCCCGGTATCCCCACTTCTGAAGAGATTGTATCAGATAACTGACTCCTCAAATGTATTCTCCCACATTGATGCTCATTGCAATTATCAAATTCGGACCGCAGTCATTTGCTTTTCAAATCCCTAACTTTTGCGTGAACCGCCCTTTACGGGTTTTCAGTTCACCGGGATACCCCTTTTTGCCGAAGTCGCCCAGTGTAGGTTTTCAACTTCGCGGGTGTACCTTTTTCAATTTTATCCCGAATTTTTTCCCGAACCTTTCATTCTGTTTTTGGCTCGCCAGGATGCCCCATTTTTGCCTGGACTCTCTTTTTCTGTCCAGCGGGTCTATTTTAAGCAAAGTATTTTTTAACTGCGTCCGAATTCACAGGCGACGTAAAGTCTTCTCCGTCCATGGTGGACAACAACAACGCTCCTCCTGAAAAGACTTTCCTGACAACGTATGGCCCTTCGTAGTTGGGGGTCCACTTGCCCCTGTGATCTGCTTGCAGCGGGAGAATCCTTTTCAGCACAAGGTCGCCCGTCTGAAAGCTTCGCGGATGTATCTTCTTGTCGTACGCTTTCTTCATTCGGCTCTGGTACAAACGACCGTATGCTAGAGAAGCTAGCCTCTTCTCGTCCATCAAACTCAGTTGATTCAACCTTTCTTTCACCCATTCTTCCTCGTCCAGCTGAACGTCTCGCAATATCCTCAGAGAAGGGATCTCGACTTCCAACGGTAGCACCGCTTCCATTCCGTATACCAACGAGAACGGAGTTGCCCCGGTTGATGTGCGTACCGTCGTACGATAACCGTGCAGAGCAAAAGGTAGCATCTCATGCCAATCCTTATAGGTCACCACCATTTTCTGAACGATCTTCTTGATATTCTTATTGGCCGCCTCTACAGCGCCATTCATCTTGGGTCGGTAAGGTGAGGAGTTGTGATGCTCGATCTTGAAATTCTGACAGAGCTCCTTCATCATTTTGTTGTTCAGGTTTGAACCATTATCCGTGATTATCCGTTCGGGAATTCCATATCGGCAAATGATATCTCTCTTGATAAATCTGGCCACCACTTGCTTCGTTACATTTGCGTAAGATGCCGCTTCCACCCACTTGGTGAAATAATCGATTGCTACTAGGATGAACCGATGCCCGTTAAAAGCTGTCGGCTCGATCTTTCCAATCATATCGATTCCCCACATTGAAAATGGCCAAGGCGATGACATCACATTCAGAGGACTTGGAGGCACATGGATCTTATCGGCATAGATCTGGCACTTGTGACACTTCCTCGCAAACTTGAAACAATCAGTTTCCATTGTCAGCCAAAAGTAACCTGCCCGCAGCAGCTTTCTCGTCATAGCATGCCCACCAGCATGCGTACCAAAGGTACCTTCGTGTATTTCCTCCATGAGAAGCTTTGCCTCTCTTTCATCTACACATCGCAACAGCACCAAATCGTGGTTTCTTCTGTATAAGACGCCATCCAGATTCAAGTAGAAATTACCAGCTAATCTCCTGAGAGTCTTCTGATCTTGACTGGATGCCCCAGCCGGATACTCTTTATTCTTCAGGAAATTAAGGATATCGAAATACCACGGTTTGTCGTCGGATGCTTCATCAATAGCAAATACGTAAGCTGGTCTGTCAAGCCGAGAGATGACGATTCGGGGAGCCTCATTCCAGAAGTTGACTTTGTACATGGAAGACAAAGTGGCGAGGGCGTCAGCCATTTGATTTTCTGCCCGCGGCACATGATGCAATTCAACCTTGTCGAAGAAAGGCAACAATCTCCTTGCATAATTCATGTAATGTATCAAATTGGGCTGCCGTGTCTCCCATTCCCCTTTGATCTGATTCACCACCAGAGCTGAGTCTCCGTATACGTCCAGATGTTTGATTCGCAAATCAATGGCTTCTTCAAGCCCCATTATACAAGCTTCGTATTCGGCCTCATTATTGGTAACAGCAAAGGTCAGTCGGGCAGTAAACGGGATGTGCGACCCGTGTGGCGTGGTGATGATTGCCCCTATTCCGTTACCGTAAGCATTCACGTCTCCGTCAAATATCATCTTCCATTTGGAACCCAACTCCGATCCCTCGTCTGGCAACGGATTTTCACAATCTTTCATCTTTAGATACATGATATCCTCGTCAGGAAAATCAAATCTCATCGATTGGTACTCTTCAATAGGCTGCTCCGCCAGATACTCAGACATCACACTCCCCTTTATAGCCTTTTGCGAGACGTATTGGATGTCATATTCAGTCAAGACCATCTGCCAACGGGCAATTCTACCTGACAACGCCTGCTTTTCGAATACATATTTGATAGGATCCATCTTCGAGATGAGCATGGTTGTATGATTCAGCATGTACTGCCTCAAACGCTTGGCGGCCCAGGCTAGCGCGCAACAAGTTTTCTCCAGCATTGAATATCGAGATTCACAATCTGTAAATTTCTTACTCAGGTAATAGATCGCATGCTCTTTTCTCCCTGTCTCGTCGTGTTGACCGAGAACACAACCCATGCTTCCCTCAAGAACCGTCAAATACATTATCAAGGGTCTACCTACCACTGGGGGTATCAGAATGGGAGGCTCCTGCAAATACTGCTTTATTTTATCGAACGCCTTTTGACAATTTTCGTTCCACGTTACTGCTTGATCTTTCTTCAACAGCTTGAATAATGGTTCACACGTGGCCGTTAGGTGAGATATGAACCGGGCGATGTAGTTCAACCTCCCTAAAAACCCGCGCACCTCTTTTTCTGTTTTAGGCGTCGGCATTTCTTGAATTGCTTTTATTTTAGCAGGATCGACCTCTATTCCTCTTTCGCTTACGATAAACCCCAGGAGCTTACCCGATCTCACCCCGAAGGTGCATTTGTTAGGGTTCAGCCTCAGCCTGAACTTCCTAAGCCTTTTAAACAACTTCAGCAGATTCACCAGATGCTCTTCCTCCGTCTGGGATTTGGCAATCATATCGTCAACATAAACTTCGATCTCTTTATGCATCATGTCATGGAAAAGAGTCGTCATCGCACGCTGATATGTTGCCCCAGCATTTTTCAAACCAAAGGGCATCACTTTGTAGCAAAATGTTCCCCAAGGCGTTATGAAAGTAGTCTTCTCCATATCCTCTGGCGCCATTTTAATTTGGTTGTAGCCCGAAAAGCCATCCATGAAGGAGAATACGGAGTATTGAGCGGTATTATCAACTAACACGTCAATATGAGGAAGTGGAAAATCGTCTTTTGGGCTTGCTTTATTCAAATCTCGATAATCCACGCACATTCGAACCTTGCCATCTTTCTTTGGCACTGGTACGATGTTGGCAACCCATGAAGGATACTTCATCACAGCCAGGAAACCGGCGTCCCACTGTTTTTGAACTTCTTCTTTGATCTTCATTGCCATATCTGGTCGAGTTCTGCGAAGCTTTTGTTTGACCGGCGGGCAATCTTCTTTCAGTGGCAGGCGATGCACAACCATGTCTGTATCGAGCCCTGGCATATCTTCATACGACCAAGCGAATACATCACTATACTCTCAGAGCATTTCAACCAGTCTTCGCTTGGTATCACTCTGTAGTGCGGCTCCAATACGAATATTCTTCTCAACCCCTTCCGACCTTAAGTTGATAATTTCGATGACCTCATCGTGAGGCAGAATGGCTCTTTCCTCTTGCTTCACTAACCAAGACAGTTCTTCAGGAACGTCGCTATCTTCGACAACCTCTTCTTCGGCCTGAAATACCGGGTGCTCAAAGTCGGGACGAGTCATAGGTGGTTCAAGGATGTCATCTGAAAATGTTGTCCTGCAAAAGGAATGGTTAAGTGCTTCAAAATGCGTATAAAGCGAACAACCACGTTGCCATTTTATTGAAAAATATAAAACAAGAAAGACAGGGATTACAGTATTTGCACATGAAAAAACGCCATTTATTTAATGATTGACACGCAATGTTCATAACAACACAGCCCTAAGCAAATCCTGATGCCCCGGGCAAGACATCAGATTATTCAACAATTAATAAAGCAAAGCATTACTGTTTAAAAGTCACAGGAACAAGCTCCTGAATAGACCAGTTGCACAGTCCTTGTCCTGGCATGCTTGGCTGAATCCAGGCATCCATATCACAGTCGATGTCTCCTTCATCAGACTCCGAAGCAGCATTGACGGTTTCATGACATACTCCACTGGCAAGGATGGTGACTGGCCCTCTGAAACGGGATGCCCCCATGGAGGGAGTTGATGACGACGGTCGGTATCCCAGCCCGAACCGGTCCATCTTCACAGGAATGTCCAGCACTTTGCCCCATCCCTTTGCTTCTCCTGCTTCTACTAGAGCTTGAGCCTCTTTGTACGATGAGACGGCTATCTCTGGCACTTTGCTCGGCCCGGGACCTTTGTCCTTGATGCGCAACCCTTCAAATGCCTGGCAGGGTGTTTCGTGGATCTCTCCGTCGACTTCCACATATTTAAATGACGATAGATGGCTGACCAGGATGTCTTCTTCTCCGCATACGGTGACTACGCTATCTCCGACCATATATTTCAACTTCTGATGCAGGGTAGACGTGACTGCCCCAGCCCCATGAATCCAGGGTCTTCCGAGCAGGCAGCTATAGGCAGGCTGTATATCCATGATATAAAATTCTGTGGCGAACACCTCCGGCCCCACCTGCAGAGGCAATGTTATCGATCCAAAGACTGTTCTTCGCGTGCCATCAAACGCTCTGACTACCAAGTCACTGGGTGTGCACAGGATTCCTCTGACATCCAGCTTCATCATTGCTTTCTTGGGCAACACATTCAAAGACGATCCGGTGTCGACCAATACATGCGACATTACTGATCCTCTACATTCAACAGATATGTGCAGCGCCATATTATGATCTCTCCCCTTCGGGGTCAAATCGAAGTCGGTAAAGCCCAAGTTGTGGCCTGCATTCACATGTGCCAACACTCCTTCCAGCTGATTCACGGAGACGTCTTGGGGTACAAAAGAAGTATCCAGGACTTTCAGCAACGCATTCCTGTGGGCTTCAGAACACAACAGCAATGACAGGATAGATATTTTGGACGGCGTCTGCTGTAGATGCTCTACAATCTTATAATCACTTTTTCGAATCAAACGCATGAACTCTTCTACGTCTTTCGATGCCGATTCTTTGTCACTTGCTTGCGCTGGGACATTCTCAACTGCCTTCCCTTTTCCTTTCGCTAGTCTTTCGGCCTCCACTTCGGGGGATATAAAGATCCTACCACTTCTTGTCATACCTCCTGAACCAACAACATTATCCACAGTCTCGGCTGGCTGCTTGTTAACATCAATCTTTATCCCGTCACAATACACCTCCAACCCATATGACCATGGGACTGCTTTCGTGTTCTCGTACGGGATTGGCCCGGCCTTAGTTATGGTGATCGGTGGTCGCTGAGCTGGTGCGGCGATAGTGATTGTCTTCCGAGGAATCGTTACAGTGGCCACATCATTCCGATCATCTGCCACTGCCCCTGCGGGCTCTTCAGTTGCTGCTTGGTCAAACTGCAATATGCCTTCATTAATTAAAGCCTGAATGCCTTTCTTCAAATCATCACACCCTCCAGCTAGGGTCCAACATTCTAAGCAATACTCGTCACATCCCGGGTAAACACCCCCTTGCAACAGTCGGCTCTTTATCTCGCTCAGCGGCGCCTTTAAGTCTTCGACATTCATAATCAGATTCAACCCTTCCTCAGTCAGAATGGCGTTGGCCCCATGATTAGGCATGGGTTTCTGCACTATATTCGGACCTGCCGTTCCGAAATTGATAGTCTTATTGTCCAAAAGATCCTGCACAACATGCTTAAAAGCGTGGCAACCCTCTATATCGTGGCCCGGGGCCCCAGAATGAAACTCACAGTGCCTGCTTGCATCGTAACCAAACGGGGGAGCTCCTGTTATCGGTGCCAGAGTTCTTTTCTCTACCAGGTTCAATCCCAACAATGTCTGCAACAAATCTGCATAGGTTGAGGGAGGCTTCTCAAACACTCTTCTCGGTTTACTACCCTGGAATCTTCGCTGAGCCTGCTGTGCCCCCTGTTGAGGCTGCTGCTGCTGTTGCATGGGCTGTTGCTGGACCGGTTGTTGTTGCTGGAGTGGTTGTTGTTGATACGGGATAGTAACACTCGCCACCTGCTGCGGCTGATGATATTGACCTCGTCCCCTGCCTCGGCCTCGGCCTCGGCCTCCAAATACTGCGCTTGCCTCGCCCTGACGGCGCCCACCAAAAGCCTTCCTATTACTGCCAGATGCAGTCGATTCCTCAACCTGGAATTTTCCTTGCTTAATGTTACGTTCAATCTTTTCCCCCATCAGAATTAGGTCTGAAAAACTGGCCAGAGACGTATGAAACAGCATATCATGAAACAGACCTGTGAATGTGCCGACAAACATGTCATTCATTTCCTTATCTTCTACGGGAGGACGGACCCGGGCAGCCATATCGCGCCACCTTTGCGCGTACTCTTTAAAGCTCTCCCCCTTCTTCTGCGACAGTCCTGCCAATTGGACCCGATTGGGCGCCAAATCGCTATTATACTTGTAGTGAGCTACAAATGCCTCTGCCAATTGTTTCCATGTCTTGATATCAGTTGGCTCCAACCCCATGTACCACTCTAAGGAAGGGCCTGACAAACTATCTTGGAAGAAATGCATTAGCATTCTCTCATCAGTTGAGTACGCAGACATCTTTCTGTAATAAGCTCGTACATGCACTTTTGGACATGTGTCCCCTTTATACTTATCGAACGCAGGAGCTTTGAATTTGATTGGCACCCTCAAGCCAGGTACCAAACCCATTGTTGCCATGTCCAAACCCACAGCACTTTGGTTTAGGACTCCCCTCATTTGCTCTTCTAGCATTCTGATCTTCTGGGAGTCATCCATCGGCCCTTCGAAACCTCCGCCGGAGAAAGCGTCCTCCTGCTGATCTTCTTGCCACATACCATTTCTAGCCCCATACCCGTCATATCCATTATTACGTCCAGCTCTGATCTGATTCATCCCCGGACCTCGGCCTCTGTTGCCGTACCCTTGAACTCCTCCAGCAGGACCAAAAGCCATAAATCCAGCACCGTTTCCATTTCCAAAACCTCCGTAACCCTGATTGGTCACACCATAACCATCCTGCCCAAAGCCCTGAGCATTAAAGCCGTATTTCCCCGCATTATCGAATCCCTGATCATTGAATCCGAATCCAGTATTGACAAAGTCGCTGCCTCCTATATTATCTCCCAAATTGACATCACCCAGCCCAACGTTATGGACAGCAGTCTCGTTCCCAACTCCGACGTTACCGTTCCCAGCGGCGGTAGCGTTGTTGACATTAGCAACAGGTATATTGACTACAGGTGGAGCCACTGGCGTGGGAGTGCCGTCCCCATGAACAGTATCGACCCGCACAGACTGATGATCTTCATTACCGTGACCAGCATTTCGAGCCAACAGAGGCTGGACCATGGCCTGCAAATTCTCTTGCCCTTTTGCAATAGCTTCCATGGTCTGCATAAAGAGAGCGAGCTTCTCGCGCACATCTTGCATCTCGTTCTGCATTTGATCCATGATTCTTCGACAGTTGGTGCGGGTAGAATAGCGATGCGGGTGCTGATCTGCAATCCTGAAAAGTACCTGTTGCAGAGCAGGAAATAAGACGCTTATTCAAAGATTACCTGTAATGCAATATGAATATGAATGCAATGCAATGTGTCTGTGCATTAGGGAAATTCATTCCCCCAGTTCTAGTGTGAAGGTGCCAGTGCGGTGACAGTGCTGACAATAGGAATATCGGAGCTGAATCATAGAAAGCCTCATATATTGCAGGGAAAATCAATAAGCCCAGAGTACAATATCACTGAGAGTACAAAGAAGGCATGACCTCAACCAACAATCCTGGTGATGGTCAGCACTATGCAAATAAGGCATACAAATTACTATATGAAATGATCAAATCCTCCCAAAAGTCTGGTACTCTTCTATCAACTTCTTGGTCTCTGGATGGCTTGGTCGATCAAGCAGCCCTTCAACAAGTTGGTTCCTTTTCTTAAGAACACGGCGCACGTCTTCAGCAGTTTCTTCCCATGTTGCTTCTCCGAAGCAATCTTCTAGCTTTCGCTTCTGAGACACCGCTTCATCTCTGCATTTGATTGCCTTGTTCAGTGCATGCTGGACACTATAACGGGTCATCACTTCTTCCTCACACTTCTTGATGCTAGACTTCAACTTCTCTTCGAGGTCGGAGATTTGCTGCTTCAGCTTGTCTTCTCTCATCTTATTGTTGGTGAGAGTAGCATTCCAAGTCTTATTGCAAGAGGAGATTTCTCGGTGTGCTGCGTCAAGCGCCTTCTTTTTGGCTTCCGGCATGTTATGGGAGCTTCTGAACTCTTGCCCCAGACGTTCGCGCTTCTTCTTTTCCTCGGTCAACTCAGCCCCTAACCTGTTTAACAGCTCAATTTGTTGTTGGAAAGCATATACGGCCTTGTTTTTCTCACTGCGTACCTGAGCTAGCTCCTGCTCTAACCCTTCGTTGATCTTCATCAAGGCTTCCTTTTCCCTCACAACTTGCTCGTAGGCCTCCCTAGAAACAGTAGTTGGCTCTTCTGCCGGGACGGGAGCAGTGACGGGTGCAGCTGGAAATGGCATTAATAACTGACTTGCTCTTTTCTGGATCCAAACCCTGTAAGGTTCATAAGCCTGTCAATCGTTCTTACCTAACAGTGGCTTCCCTTTGCGGTTAATACGTGTCCAGGCATGTTGCAACTTGGCTAATAACTCCCCCTTCACGTCACCTGTGAAGTACAGAGATTCCCGTACTTCTTCCTCCTGAGGTGGATTCTTCAGCGCATATCCGAACTGACGAATGAATAGAGAAGGGTTGTAATTGATACACCCTTTTCTTCCTATCAGCGGCACATTAGGGTACCCAGAACAGCTGAAGATGAGCTCAGATCCCAACAGGTCTCGATCAAACCACACAACGTCTTCGGAATATAGCCTCATCAGGCACTCTGACCAACTGGCTGAGGTTGCACTGTCCACAAATGGTCCCTTCATGGGGAGATGACTTTTGAACCACATATTTAATAGAGGAGCACAGCAGTAAACAACTTTTCCCCTTCGGTTTTCGTTCTTATAGTGCAATGAATGATAGAAGTCTCCGATCAACGTTGGCATTGGATTGCCGGCAGCAAATAGATGGAAAGCATCCAGATCTACAAAGTTGGGCAAGTTAGGAAACAGCACAATTCCATAAATGCATAAAGCCAAAATAGCATTGAAAACCACCCAACAGCCGTTCTTGGCGTACTCTTGAGCCTTGCCAACCAGAAAATCTAGAGAGAAACCGGGAACCCCAAGCCAAGAAGTCACCAACAACTCAGCAGCATTCATATGCAAGGCTTTGGCTAAGTCCTCCAACTTGGGCTCAGCAGCAGAGTGAATAAAGGGAACCTTGTTCTGCACGGGAAGCTCAGTAAACTCCACATACTCCTCAATGGTAGGCCCTAGAATGAAGTCAGCAAACGTAAAGCATCTCAATGCGGGGTCATAGAACTGCATCAAGGTGTACAGCCCGTTCATCTCATCAGCAGTGGGCTTGCAGACTAATTTCAGTAATCTCCCGTGACTCATTCTGAAGCTTCTCCTAACCTCCTCATCGGCAAGAGATATCAGACCAAGCAAAGAAGTAATATCAGGTGAAGGCAGCTTATACGCAACTGTTTTCCTCAAACCAGCCATAATCAATACTCAGAAGTCTGGGCACTAGAACCGGGGAATATGCAAATGCACCTGCAGCACAGACACACGTTAGTGAAATGCAAGTGGTAATGGATATGCAGGCAATGCAATGCAAGTAACATGCAACAGGGACCAAAGCTGTAGCTGAATAGCCTGAACCCAATCAAGAAAGGTCTCAGATAGACCATCCAGAAGACATCAAACCCTGGTCTCAGACAGACCTAAAACAAAGCTCCAACACTGGTCTCCGACAGACCTCAAACCATAACTCTCACATGTCTCTGGCAGACCTCAAATCACATCTCCAATTGGTCTCTGACAGACCTCAGAACACTCCAACTGGTCTCTGACGGACCTCAGAACACATCTCCAAGTGGTCTCTGACAGACCTCCTAATTCTCCATAAATACCCAGGATCTCTGATCAAGAAATAATCGGTAGTCTGAAGGTCTAGTTACCTGCATAATCCCAAACCCTCTCACAGGTGGATGTCCTAGTAACTGACAAAGGTATGGCATCCTATGCGGTCGTCGGCGTCACAGACTTTCAGGGTTGATGATACGATTCCCAGAAGGAGTGGCATCATCAAATCCTGAAGAGGCCTCACTTAGCCAACTTCCAAATGATCGGTTCCCGGAGTCGACAATTCAGCTGACCAACAACCCCTTCGACCCAAAGGGTAGAAAAAGAAGCCAACCAGAAGAACCTCGTCCGAGTGTAGATTTCATGAGACACTAATGCAAGCAAAGCCGGCACGCGCCCACTACTTTCTACTCTAATTCTAGGTGCACTCAAGCCCAGGTCCGGCTTCTCACTCAATATCAGAACACGCGTCACCCCCCAATACAACAATAATAAACAATATACATAATGATGAAAATAAAGGTCAGAAATATAAATCCATACAAAATCCTCGACGGGAAAACAAGCGTTAGGATTGACTCTCTTAAGGGACGTTGGATCCCAAATGCATAAGAACCATCGCAGTCCTTAGCAGCCAGGGGACGTTGGGTCCCCAGCAGAGTCGCCAGCTGTCGCTACTGCGAAAATCGGCGCCGGCTGAACAGAAGAGTCGCCACCGTGCGTTATTTATCCCACGGGAGGGAAAGGAAACGCTCAGAGTAAACCTCGCACAACACAGGAAAGGTATGGTCATCGCAACCAAAACCTGGATTCGGGAGTCGGTTACGCAAGGGGAAGGTATTAGCACCCCTCACGTCCGTCGTACTCGACGGGATCCACGCTTGTTTTCGGGTATGGATTGTTATTCTATCTAAACTATAGGTCAGGGGTTAAAAGAAAAGAAAATGACTCGGCAAAGTATCGCACTTTATGCCTACGTATTCCCGTCTGGAACGAGAAATCAGAGTCAACGTAGTTCGCCTACCTACGGGAAAGGAGGGGAAGGTTTCTCGCTAGGATATCGCATCCTATGCCTACGTACTTCCACACGGCATGGAAGATCAGAGCAAACGTAGTTCGGGCTACGTACGACACAAGCTTGTCTTGGTTGATTTTATTCCTTCTGAAAAAGGTTTTCTGATTAACAGTCCAAGCGGACAAAAATGACGTCTTGATGAGTTCACATTCTTTTACGAAAGAAGCGTCTTTTATTGTGTTTGAAATCTTTATTGTGTTTTTCTGTTTGTTTTGAGAAAGAAAGAGACAGAACTCTAACCTACGGTTGCAAAGGGAAACAAACTAACCTAATGTTATCATGCATGGGTTAAGACCTAGTGTCTATCATGCTCCTCTCTTACGCAGAGAGAAACAGAGATCCTAAGGGATAGGCAGAAACAGAAACAATATCAGATATATACAGTAAAACAGTAAAATGCATGGATGCAACAGTACAAGCGAGGCAAGGGAGTCCCACTCAACCTCGAACCTAGAAAACAATAGGCAAAAGTGAACAGACTTCACTTTCAACCCAGCAGGGTAAACAACAAACAATACAGTCCAGAAAACCAATCAATACATCAGAAATGAAATACAGCAATAAAACAAACAGCTTCAGCAGCTCTGAATCAACATCTGGCTTCAAGTAATCTCCAATCATTATGGGCTTCAACAAGCATCAATCTCCATCTTCATGATCTTCAGGTAAGGGCTTTGATCATCAGTCTTCTATCTGCAATGGCTTTTCTTTAAGTCTCAGGCTCCAGGATGAACATCAGCCAACCAGATGAAGTGAATGAATGTTAGACAGTTAATTACCTACCAAGGGTGGTTCATCAACTGTTAACATTAAACAGAAAGTTTTCTCTCAAAAGTTCTATCTTTCAAATACATTCACTGATCCTTCCAAAGGAAGGAGGTGGATATTTGAAAGAGACTTTGAATCATAGAGAAAGGATAGAGGCAAACAAAGCCATCTATGTTTGAGAAGCAAGCTTTCTAATCTAGAGCTCTGCCTAGCTCCTAAACCCTAGTCTCCTCAGCAGCTGCTAGCAAGAACCTCCTCTCCAACTCTGGCAGTTGATCTTCAATCTCTGGATCTCTAATGGTCTTCATCTCCCCAAGTCTTCAGCTCTCCCAAGTCCCCAAACAATCCCAATACCCAAACAATCAAGCAATAATCCCCAGAGGGCACACCACACCAGTCAATCAGATATACAGTATATTAATAGCAGTAGGGGAATCCTGACTTTTTCTAAGGGATCTAATAACTACCCATAACCCCTATAGTCCCATAACTAAACTAGTCAAACCCTAAGTCCTAAGGGAAAAGAATCAAATCTCCTAAGTCATCACTTAAAACCCTAGTTTTTATTCATGTTGTTCACACCTACATTAAGCACCTAAAATTAATTTCTAAAAATGGGAACTAAATTGAATCTACAAGTTCAATGTCTAACCTAAACAACCTAAAAAGAATGGATGAAAAATATTGAAGCAAATAATAGAACAAAAAATAACAAAATCATGTATGAAATGAAATTATGTAAAATGCTATTTATTTAGAAAATATGGAAAAAATATCAAATAAAAAATAAAATGCCATTTTTATTTTTTATAATTTTCTAGACATCCTAAAGAAAAATATGCAAAAAGAATGAATTAAAAATGATGATTTTTCTATTTATTATGAATTTTTAAAAATGAATGAAAAATGAAAAGAAAATAAAATAGAAAATATAAAGAAATAGCCAGAGGGGGTGAGAAAAGTAAAGGCGTGCAGTTGAAATCCCAAGTGGGCTGGAAAAGGTGGGGTGCGAATATCAGTTGCAGCTAGGCCCATATGCGCTCAGAAAACACTTGAGAAAATGCCAGAAAAATAAAGAAAGATTCGGTGTAAATAGCATCCAATTCATGTGTATTCGCTTGGGCTTAGTGAAAAAGGGGTGTGAATAGCTGCTGGATCCAAAGCCCACTCAGAGTATTTAAATGAAACGCCGCGTTTCATGTCCAATTCTTCCCTCCGTTTTCAACTTCAAATGTGGATCGTTGGATGGGGAATCAAGTCAAAAGTCAAGCTTGGATCGTGTGGTGCCAGGGTCATCTTCAACCTTGAGCCCAAACCCTAGCTCAGAAAAACCCTAACCATGCACATACCTTCGAGCTCCCTGATCTCTCTCCCTGCTCCATGAAGCCAGATACTTCCAACAGCAAACTTGCTCTATATCAATCCCTCTACACATCCATGCCAATAGCTCATCCTAAAACTCACTCAATAAAGCAATTCGATAGGTGTAACAGATCTGATCCATCATTTTCCAACTGATATTGATCCTCTCAATTCTCTCTAGAACTCATCCTAAACTAACCTACAACTCACCCTGATCATTTTAAGCACCTAATCTAAGATTATCTCTCATGATTCTTGACATTCTAAGCTTCACCAGAATTGGTGCACCATGATCAATATCCATGAAACTTGTCCAAACTCACCAAAATCAATCATCTCACTTATCCTAACCAATCTATACTAACAATTCCCTATAATTCTCATTAAAACATGCAATTCGAATGAAGTTACCAACCTGTTGTGATGATGAAAACAGCTATGGAATCCTCTTGATCCAATGCTTGAAATGAGGGGAAACTGATCAGTGAACTTGGTGATGAGTTCTGTATGCAATCAAAGATGCTCCAAAGCTTTGAATCTCCTAATTCCAAGATTCTTGCACTTTGAATGATGATGATGAATAGCACGATTCCTTGCTCAATTTGCCAAATAACTGTGTGGATTCTGATCCTTGTGTGATGATGATGAAGATTGAATCAAGAATATTGAAGATTGATGGAGATTATGGAGATTTTGGAAAGCTTATGCAAGTTGAAGAAAGTATGGAAAAGTTGGGGTTTTGAACAAATGGGAGCACCAACCCTTGCATGAATCAGCTTGTATGAATATATAGATGATGTTGGAACCTCCTAAAACATTGGAGAAATTTCCCTTGCATTTTTCCTTTTCAATTTGGATTATGTTACTTTCAATTCAAGCAACCATGGATAACTCACAAATTATGAACTAAGCTCAAAATTCAACTTTAGCCAATGTCTTTAAAATTCCTTTTCCATTCAAAATGACCTATAATTTTGCATCATTTGGCCAAGATATGAAAAATATCATTTTTTAAGCCATTTTCCTTCATTAAATTCAACAATTTTGAAACCTTGTGATATGAATCTTTCCGATCTCTCATGGTCACTTTTCTAGACTCAAAATGTCATTTGGAGCAAGTTTGATATTGTAAGTTTTTCCATTTGAGGCCTCCTTGTATGAGTTTTGGACATAGGTTAAAATGACCTGTAATTCACAAATGACCAAAATACCCTTTGCTTGCCAAGACCATAAGTTGAGTTCCACACATCATATGAAGGCATACTATACCATTCTAGAAAGCTAAGACAATGAGGAACAATTCTTATGTTGACCAGAAATTCATTTGAAATCTTCTTGAGGGGTAAAAGTTGCTTAGAAGTCAAGTCACTTCCACAGACAAAATTTCAGATACCTCAGATGACCTGTAACTTGCAAGGACCATAACTTGAGTTCTATAAATCTCCTTGATGTCTTCCACCACTCAAATTAAAGGTCTTGAGATCCTATACAAGTTTCATGTTGGACAAGGATCCATTTGAAGCTTGCATTTTGACATATCTTGCTTGGAAATTTGACCTAAACTAGGGGATTTTACATAGAAACCCTAATTTAGAAACTCCTCTTCTCCTTGATTCCTCTTGATTTCTTCTTAGCATGACAACATATCCTTATTCTCCATGTCAAATGATGAACCCCACATCTCTCCAATAGCCCTTAATTCCCTTGAATCAATCAATTGACCTAGGGTTGACCTAGGGTTGACCCAGATGAAACCCTAGTTGACTGTCTTCAACTGCAATTCTTGTGATCACATCAACAACTTGTTTTCTTCCCCAAATGACTTTCTAAGTCCTCCAAGATGTCTAGATACTCCCCATGCTCAACCCATAGCTCACACTTTCTTTGGTTGACCCACAGATACTCCCAGATAGGAGATAAACTCAAGGCTTGATCTGCTGAACTCTTTGCTTTCAAATTCTTTCTTGATGACTTGAATGAGATTGAATTAGGATAATAACCTCTGGATAGGCCTCTAGAGATGAGAATAATGCTTGATCCCCTGTTGAATGACTTGCTATGCTTATGCTATGCAGATGGTTAGGCTATGTACATGACTCTATATGCAAATGCTAATGATATTGAAACATAAACCAAGTGAATAAGGTTGAGCAAATTTTAGGGTGCAACACCCGTGTCACACAACACGGCCCGTGTTGCAGCCTCTGATGCATGTTTGTGAGCATTTTGGATACAGAAGCCTGACACGGCCACCCGTGTTACACAACACGGCCCGTGTCAGGGCCACTGATGGTGAAAATTGTCGCTTTCTGATTTTTTGCATTTGGAGCTATTTCGAAGGGTATTTTAGACATTCTATCATGTAATTTGAATTGAGTTATATTAGTCGTATTTTGGCAAAAGAAAAGGAGGACTTTTGGATTGAGATAGATTTTTACACATCTGAAGGAAAATTCTGGAGAACGAAGGATCGATCAAACGCGGAAGCAATTGACGATCCAAGTGAACCAATTTCAATTGTAATGATCTCTTACCTTTTATTTCTAAGTTCATTTGTTTTTACTAAGAACATGAGTGGCTAAACCCCCAATTGTTAGGGGGTGGCCCTGCATTGCGATGTATTGATATTTGTTTGGATTATTCTATGAGAATTATGTTATTCACCTTATACATTTTATTTTGCAACAATCTTAATGCGTATTCATATTGGAAAGTAGAATTCGATTTATGATTAGGTTTTGGTCTGGAAAGTCAACCTAATGCTTTTGCAAAATAATATTACGGTAGATATTGCTTAGGAATGGGGATATCCCGTATCACGTATTTTATGTCAGAACTATTGCTTGATGCTTTTCATGGACACTGAGGAATTAGTGTACATGAAACTCATCAAAGGGTTTTTATTAAGGAATTAAGGAAAACTAAATTTAAGAACTAATGAATTAAGGTTAATAAAAATTATCTCAGAATAATCCTGCATGGTCTTTACTCGCATTGTGTCCACTCCCTAACATCGTTCTTAGATTTATCTATAAGTCTTTATTTACTTGTTGTGTTACTCTGCTACCAAACAACCCCCTAGACTTTTTGCTCCTTTGAATACTAAAAATCCCGTTAATTTCTACGCAGTCCTCGAGATCGATACTTGGGACTTTTTCCCTTATTACTACAATCGGTAAAAATAGTACACTTGCTATTTTCCCGATCAAGTTTTTGGCGCCGTTGCCGGGGACTGCCAAATTAACGTTGTTTTTAGAATCCAAAAGAAATTTTGTTGCTCTGCGACTAAAAATTTTATTACTCCTGTATTCTCTCTGTGCTTAAAATATCTAACGTTTGTCTAACTGTGTATGCGAGGTCAGGCCTCAGCTAAATATTCTTTTGATACAGAACCAGAACGAGCATTACACGAAAGACTGAGAAGAGCTAAAGTTAAAAGACTGGAAGAAATAGAAGAAATTATTTCTGTGCATAGTGACTCAGAAACAGAGAGAGAGACGTCACCCGAAACTGTTCAAATGGCTGGGAATCCACCTCAGCCTGAAAGATTGTTAGGAGACTATTGTGAATCAACCAGTGAATGTTGCATATTTTTAGCTACACCCTTCCACCATCCGCCAGTTGGAGAGCAAACCGTTCGCAGGAAGAATCAACGAAGATGCAAATAAGCATCTTCAGAGATTCCTTACGACTACCACATCTTTAAAGATATAAGGGCATTCCGAAGAAGCCAAGAGATTGGTTATGTTCCCGTTCACACTCACTGATGATGCAGAAGAATGGTTTTACTCACTTCCAGCTGGGAGTATCACAACATGGCAAGAGATGGAAACTGCGTTCCTTAATGAGTATTTCCCTGCTTCAGTGTTTATTCGAAAGAGATATGACATTGTCAACTTCAAGCAAAAAGAAGGAGAGTCTTTAGGTGTTGCGGTGGAAATAGGATATCAAATTATTAATTAATTTGAATCACAATTCAATTCACAACCGCTCTTTGATTTATCCGAAGGAAAAGGTCAAAAGAGGAAAAACCTATTTTTGCATCGTAAACACAATGCGGGGAGAGACCTAGGTAAGGGGTTGGTTAAGCTTAGGGAAGGTAATAGCACCCTAAACTTCTGTAGTACTCTACAGGAACCTTTCGTTTATTGTATGCTTTTCTATTTTATTTCATTATCTGCTTTAATATATATTGAGCTAAGGGATAAAGTGACCTAAAACCTAAGGGTTAGTCCTAAGTTTACTCGACAAGATTCGCATCTTGTGCCTACGTATCCTAGATAGGGAATGGAATCAGAGTAATCATAGTTCTCCTCGAAAGGGAGGTTAGAAACATCTTGACTATGGTCAAGGTTTCAATGGGGAATAAACGTATCTTATGGATACGCTTACGTGGAGTCTTTGAAACTCCTATTTCTATGTTGAATTTGTTAATTGAAAATTTAGGGTTGAAATTAGGGATTCCACGGCAGGAAACCCTAAATAGAGTACGGCGACTCTTTGACCTAATGCTAGGGTAAAGGGCATTTTCGTCCACGTCGGGACACCTAGGCTATTAGGGTTTTTGAAACGGTAAAAAATTAGGGTTATTGACTCGGCGGTCAAACGGCTAGACCTAATTCCTTCGGAGGGATTCTAACGGATAAACGTGCAAAATACGGCAAATTATTATACGGCAAGATTAAAGTGCGGAAAGTAAACAAAACGGTAAAGAAAGCGTCGCGACGATCACTCGCGTAAATTACAAATCCCCAAAAAATGCAAAATAAAATAAACCGCGACCATGGCCTCGCGTAAATTACATCCATGGAACAAAATACAAATATGATAATAAAATACTTAACTAATGATAAATGAAGTTAAACTCAATCAGCTGGAAAAAAAATAAATCGGAGAATGTTAATAGGATTAGACAGAAATAAAGCGAATAAAGTTCAAAAAGTGTCTTAGTTTTAATTTGAAAAATGTTTTAGTTTTACTTTTAAAAAGATTCAATTTTAATTTTTTTTAAAAAGAAGTTTTAGTTTTAATAGAAAGAGAGGTTTAGTTTAATTTTAATCTTAGTTTTAAAAAAGATTTAGTTTTTTTTTAAAGAATTTAATTCTAATTTTAAAAAATTGTTCTAGCCTAAATATTAAAAAAAGGTTTAGTGTTAAAAAAAAAAGAGTTGATTAGCAAAAGTTTAATTTAAAAAGATTAGTATTAATTTTCAAAAATGTTAATTTTTTGTTTAAAAGAAAAAAAAAAGGGTTAATTAACTTACGCTAATTAAAAAATAGTCTAAAAGAAGTTTGTCTTTTACTAAAAAACTGTTTTTTTTTTTTTTTGAGTTTTTGTTTTATTCTAAAGAAGAGAACTGTGAAAGTTAATAAAAACATGTTTTTAATTAATAGCTATTCTCTTAATTATCTAAATAATTACTTACTAAACTCAGAATTTTAAAACGCTTCTCAATTTTAAAAGTTTTCTAATTATGAGTTAATGAAACATGATTAACTAAAGTTATAACCTATTTACAAAACTAAACCCACTTAATTTTTTTAACTGTTAATAATAATTAAAGAAATTTAAAACAGAAAAAGAAAAGAAAATAGCAAAAAATAAAAATAAAAAGAATGAAAAAAAAGAGACACGGAAATAAAAAGGAGAGACAGTTGTCCGCTGATGGAACCTTGGGGTTTCATTTTCCCCTTTCTTTTTCTTGATGCATGTCTCAATCTTCTTCCTGAAACACAAATCACCAAACAAAAACCATGAGATTTCATAAACCCATACCTTTCGGCCGATTGGCGGTGATGAAATTTGATGGAGGTATTGATGTTCGTCCTCTGGCGATGATGAAGCTATCTTCCCTCTTCTGATAAATCGTGAGAACGGCCGCCGTTTTTCACTTTTGTCTTTTTTTTATCAAATGCAACTCATGTTTATATAGGTAACAAATTAGGGTTAACTCTAACCTAATGCCCACTTTAAAGCCCAACTTAAATAATTAGTCAAAGCTAAAAAAAACAAACTAAAACAAACTTAAAAGAATAAAATCTTTTCTAATATTTTTAATTTTATGATTTTTGGATGTTTTTATGAATAATATGGAAAAAAGTGAAAAAATAATATTTTTTAAAAAATAATTTAAATAAAATACGAAAATAATAATTAAATAATAAAAAAAACTATTTTTGTTATTTTGTTTTATGAAAATAGAAAAGTTAGAATAAAAATAAAAGAAACAAAACAAAAAGTGAAAAAGGTGGGATTCGAACTCTCAACCTCTCACACTCACAACTCCTTACACAGGGTCTCTTGCCAATTGTGCTATTTTATTCATTCAAAATAAAGTGGCACTAGAAACCTTGTAAACTAAAAGAGCGCGCCACATGATATTTTCTTGCAACAATCAAACAACTGCACCACCCGTTAGTGGTTAGTTTAAACGCAATGCACAATGAAATGGGATGCAAGATGAAACGACTAATCTTAGGGAAAATTTTAGGGTATTACATTAGGGGATGCATATAAGCGGTTTAAGAGGTGTCTGACGGCATGTCCTACTCATAACATGGACGCCACTGAGCAGATGCAAAACTTTGTGAATGGATTACGACTCAAAACGAAACAGCTCATAGACACTGCTGCCGGTGGCTCAACCAACTTCTCAACAGCCACGGGTATCAAAAGGATCATAGAAGCAATTGCCGCTAACGAGCACCTTGAGTTGTATGATCGCACTGTAAACCAACCGGAAGGTAAGATTGATTTGAAGCTGGCAGACCAGGTTGTTAAAATGGAGGATCAGATTACCGCCGAGGTAGAGAGAAGGTTAAAGAAAATGAATATTGGAACTCAGACAGTGGCATAAGTTGAACCAGTTCAAGCATCACCTTGTGAAATATGTGGTGGACCACACTTTACCGTGCATTGTGTAGCAACTCAAGAGCAGGTGGAACAGATTAATATGTTGAGGCAGAACAATCCTTATGCCAACACATATAATCCTGGTCGAAAAAATCACCCCAATTTTTCATGGAAAGATCAACAAGGAAATGTACAAAAACCGGTTCAAGGCCAACAACCGTATCAACCTCAGCAACAACAATACCAGCAGCCACCGTACCAACCTCAATATCAACAACAAGCTCCTAGAAAAGCTGATTGGGAAGTCGCCATTGAAAAAATGGCTGCCCAAAGTTCTCAATTTCAAGAAGAGACAAGGAGCAACTTAAGGAATGTTGGTGCATCCATTAAAAATCTTGAAGTACAAATGAGTCAAATTGCTCAACAACTAGCAAGTTTGCAAGCGCCGGGTACACTTCCAAGTGCTACAGTACCAAATCCGAAGGATCACCACCAAGTTAAGGCGGTAGTAACAAGAAGTGGAAAATCCAAGGAAGTGGAAGAAGAGGAAACTGAACTAAATGATCATATGATTGAAGTGGAAGTGGAAATAAAAGAAAATGATGTGGTTGAGGAAGAAGTGGTGACACCAGCACCGGTAACTAAAGAAAAAGTTGTAGAACCGAAACCGGTGATCAAGCTGCCCTACCCCTCAAGAAATAAAAAGAAAGGACAGCAAGAGAGGAATTTCGAAATTCCTTGAACTGTTTAAAAAGTTAGAGCTGAACATTCCATTGTTAGAGGCACTAGAACAAATTCCCACCTATGCCAAATTCATGAAGGACATCATTGCTAAGAAGTGGACTAGTGAGTCCGAACCTGTTATTCTAACTGAAACTTGTAGTGCTATTTTGCAGGGTCTGAAGATTCTGGTGAAGAAGAAAGACAGTGGAGTTGTTACTATTCCATGCACTATTGGTGATAGGTCATTCAAAAGAGCTTTAATCGATTTGGGAGCAAGTATTATCCTCATGCCCTTGTCCATCTACAAAAAGTTGGGTATTGGTGCGGTTCAAGACACTCGGATGACTCTCCAATTTGCGGATCATTTGGTTAAGCGGCCGTATGGAGTGGTTCAAGATGTTCTGGTTAAGGTAGATAAATTTGTGTTTCCGATTGATTTTGTGATACTAGAGATGCCGGAAGATGAAGAAATTTCGTTAATTTTGGGCCGGCCATTCTTGGAAACCGGGAGAGTCGTGATTGATATGGAAGGCGGTACCCTTACCTTGAAGGTATATGACGAGGAGTTAAAAATTGATGTTAGGAATACCATGAAGCATAAACAGGATTTTGGCACAAGTAGCAACATACAAGTGCTAGAACAAGTTGTAGAGAGTGAACATTTGGAGAGTGTGACCCAACTGCCCCTTGAGAGAGTGTTAAGCATGTCAATTTTTAAGGAAGATAAAGAAGTGGATGAGAATGACATGGAAGTAGTTGAAATGTTGGAGACTCGACCATTTCAAAGGGGATCCCGACCACACCGATGGGAATACTTAAGGCAACCTATAGCGTTGGAAGGTAATGAAGAAAAGCCTAAAGGTTCGGAATTGAAACAACTTCCGGAGAATCTCAAATATGTTTTTCTCGAGACCGTAGAAAAATGCCCCGCCATTATTAGCTCTAGTTTGAAAAGTGTCCAAGAGAAAAAGCTGATTGGGGTTCTTAAAAAATTTAAGAGTGCTATCGGATGGAAAATCGAAGACCTCAAGGGTATAAGTCCTACAGTTTGCATGCACAAAATTCTTATGGAGAAAGACCACAAACCGGTTGTGCAGCCCCAAAGAAGACTGAACCCCGTTATGAAGGAGGTAGTAAGAAAGGAAGTCGTGAAATTGTTGGATGCTGGACTTATCTATCCTATATCGGACAGTTCATGGGTGAGCCATGTTCACGTGGTGCCCAAGAAAAGAGGTACAACTGTGGTGACTAATGAAAAGAATGAGTTGATTCCTACACGTACAGTCACTGGTTGGACGGTGTGTATTGATTATAGGAGACTTAATTTGGCCACAAGAAAAGATCATTTTCCATTTCCGTTCATTGATCAGATGCTAGAAAGATTTGCTAAGCACGACTACTATTGTTTTCTGGATGGATACTCCGGGTACAACCAAATCGCGGTTGCGCTGGAGGATCAAGAGAAGACGGCTTTCACATGCCCGTACGGAGTTTTTGCCTACAGGAGGATGCCATTCGGGTTATGTAACGCCCCAGCGACATTCAAAGATGCATGACTTCTATTTTTGCTGATATGCTTGAGAAGCATATGGAAGTCTTCATGGATGACTTTTCTGTTTTTGGTTCATCATTTGATAATTGTTTAACAAACCTTTCACTTGTTTTGCAGAGATGTCAGGAAAGTAACTTGATCCTAAATTGGGAAAAATGCCATTTTATGGTAAGAGAGGGCATTGTCCTTGGTCACAAAATCTCACACAAAGAGATCGAAGTCGATCAAGCAAAAGTGGAGGTAATATCTAAGTTACCACCACCTGTGAACGAGAAAGGTATTCAAAGTTTCTTAGGCCACGCGGGTTTCTACCGTAGGTTTATAAGAGATTTCTCCAAGATAGCTAAACCGTTGACTTCCTTGTTAGTCAAGGACACAGCGTTTGTGTTCAATAAGGAGTGTGTTGACGCGTTCGAAAACCTGAAAAATAAGTTAGTGTCAGCATCGATTGTGATTGCCCCCGATTGGTCTCTGCCGTTTGAGATAATGTGTGACGCCAGTGACATCGCGGTGGGGGCTGTGTTGGGGTAGCGGAGAGAGAAGCTTTTGCATGTTATTTACTATGCTAGTCACGTTTTGAACCCTGCACAGATGAATTACGCAACTACCGAGAAGGAGTTGTTAGCGGTGGTGTACGCCTTTGACAAATTTAGGCAATATCTGTTGGGTTCCAAAGTGATTGTTTATACTGACCATGCTGCTTTAAAATATCTTTTTGCTAAGCAAGATTCAAAGCCCAGGCTTCTGAGATGGATCCTACTTCTCCAAGAATTCGACGTGGAGATTCGTGATAAGAGGGGATGTGAAAATACTGTAGCTGATCACCTCTCGCGAATGTCACCGATTGAAGAAAACGAGGACAAGCGTCCGATAAAAGATGAGTTTGTTGATGAACACATCCTAGTTATTAATGGTGTCCCTTGGTTTGCTGATTACGCCAATTATTTGGTCGGGGGTATAATACCTGACGACTTTGATTCTAACAAGAGAAAAAAGTTTGTTCATGACTGTAGGTTTTACTTATGGGATGACCCGTTTCTTTACAAAAGAGGGGTGGATGGACTGATCAGAAGATGTGTTCCTGAAGATGAGCAAAGGAAGGTGCTCGAAGCATGTCATAATTCAGATTATGGAGGGCATTTCAGTGGTGACCGCACCGTAGCCAAAGTCCTCCAATCGGGGTTGTATTGGTCGTCTTTGTTCAAGGATGCCCAGGACGTAGTGAAGGAATGCGACAGATGTCAACGGACTGGAAATATCTCGAAAAGAAACCAGATGCCGCAAAATTCCATGTTGGAAGTAGAGTTGTTTGATGTTTGGGGGATTGACTTTATGGGGCCATTCCCACCATCATTTGGAAAAAATTATATACTGGTGGTAGTTGACTATGTTTCGAAGTGGGTAGAAGCAGTGGCACTACCAACCAATGATGCTAAGGTAGTGGTCAGGTTCCTAAAGGAGAACATATTTTCTCGGTTTGGAGTACCAAGGGCTCTTATAAGTGATGAAGGAACTCACTTCCTGAATCATCTCATGGAAAGGTTACTCCTTAAGTATAATGTGAAGCACAAAATAGCTATCCCTTACCATCCTCAAACCAACGGGCAAGTCGAGGTGTCGAATAGACAACTCAAACAGATACTAGAGAAAACAGTGCGTGCCTCCCGTAAGGACTGGGCAGTAAAGCTGGACGACGCTCTTTAGGCGCACCGCATTGCTTACAAAACACCCATCGGTATGTCCCCTTACCAATTAGTTTATGGAAAATCTTGTCATCTGCCTCTAGAGTTGTAACACAAGGCGTTATGGGCATCTAAAGTACTCAATCTAGACCTCACCAAAGCAGGAGAGTCTAGAACTCTCCAACTCCATGAGCTAGAGGAATTTCGAAATCGGGCATATGAGAATGCCAAAATTTACAAAGATCAGACAAAGAAATGGCATGATTAAAGAATTCAGAAGAAGGAATTCTGGGAAGGACAGTTGGTGCTACTATACAACTCCCGGCTGAAACTCTTTCCCGGAAAGCTTAAATCAAAATGGTCAGGACCATTTGTCGTACATAAGGTGTTTCCGCACGGGGCAATAGAGCTGAGAAATCAAACTAACAGAGACATTTTTAAAGTCAACGGTCAGCGATTGAAACCTTACTACGAGGGGCAGCAGAAGGATCGAAATAATGTCGTTCATCTCTCCGGATAAGATGAAGGACCTTCGAGCCATGCGACGGAAAACGAAGCGCTTCGTGGGAGGTAACCCACGCCTTTTTATACTAATGCTTTCATGTTATTTATTGTTTTAACAGGTTTGGTGTACTCGCAGTTCATCGGAGGAAGAAGGTTGTCAGAAACCGGACAAAGAATGCGGAGAAAATTGAAAAATCAGTACCCTGACACGGGTGGCCGTGTTGTGCAACACGGGCCGTGTCAGGATGGCTACAACATGAGAGGAAAATTTGAGGATAACAGCGGTGTGACACGGGTGCCCGTGTTGCACAACACGGCCCGTGTCACATAGTTCAGTGGATTTTTTTTAATTAAGCTACAGGTGGCGCAACACGGGTGCCCGTGTTGTAGGCGCGAAAATGAAAAATTATTTTTACCCGTGTGGGGCCCATCTCTTTATTCCTCACTTATCTCCTTTACCCCTCTCATTTACCCACTTATCTTATCATCTTCATCTTTTACTATCTTCCTTCTGCCAAAAAACCCTAAACCTCAATTGCCTCTTCTCCACAAAAGCTTCATATTCACCAATACCTACTCATCAAACACACTTTCCTTCTTCACAAAAACGTCCCCCTCATCCTTGTGATCATTCCTCCGGTTGCGTTTTTCTCTAACGGTGATTTTGAATTTTTTGAATTGTCTGTGTTGTTTGTGTTTTGCAGGATAAACAATTCCGCCTCGTAGAGACACCGGAAAAGCCGTGGCCGAAACTTCGCGCCCCAAAAAGAGAGCACACCGAATGGCGAATCCTCACAACATACTTTTTGAAGACCCGGATCACCAGAAGTAATATTCCAACATCATAAAGCGTAAGCTCATCCCAACGAGGTATATTTGTAACACTACGCTTGATAATTTAGGGCTGAGAGTAGAAGTCCATAGGATGTTTCACATTCTTGGTATGCTGGAATTTATGCAATTTGAAGCGCCGACTTATGAGCGCATAACTGTTGAATTCTTAAGTACTTTAGATTTTCAGTTGAAGCATAGGATGACAGGTGCGGAGGAGGAATACTATGGCACTCTTAGATTTCGCCTGTTCGATACTGACCATAGCCTGACAGTAGCCAAATTGGGAGATATTCTGAAGCTCCCCAATTTTGGACCTGGAGCTCCTCCGGGAAATTTTAGTGCAGGTGACTTCTGGAGGGCCATTACAGGTAAAGCTGATTATGTCGCTAAGGCGGCAAAAGCCTCGTGTATTCATAACCCGTGTTTCAGGTATGCTCAAAAAGGGTTGGCCTATACACTATTCGGCAGGGGTGACAGCACAGGAGTGGCAACTCAGAAGGAGCTGTACTTATTGTATGGCATGGCGAATCAAGAGCTCATCAATGTAGCTGACTTTGCAGCTGACCATCTGAAGAGGGTTGCGAATGCACCTTCCGGCGAAATCAGTGTCGGCGGTATGATCACTCAAATTGCCAATCACCTTGGATACGGTCCCCAGCTGAGGGAGGAACCCATACTCGCAGGTAAGACTAATATAGACCTTGCCACCCTAACCATCCAAGGTATGATTCAAACCTTTGATAATTATTACTCGTTGGTCAGCCGAAACAATCATCTCTTAGTGCTACCTGCCCCTGACTTTATCGGCATTCAAAATGTGAATAACTGGTTGTATGAAAGCCCAATGCAGGACGACGACCAATTTTATGATGGTGCAGGTACTGATGAGGATGAGGAGGAGGAAAGAGACCAAACGGAAGGCACCCATGAACCGGCTCCTAGAATGTCTCCCCAACCCCAACCGGAGTCCGGCTCTTGGAGCTTGTCTAAAAAAGAATGGGAATGGATGGAGAGTGAGGTGTGTCATCTCCGGAGTGAGAAGACAAGGCAAGGCGATGAGAAAACGAGGCAAGGAAACGAACAAATCCGCCAAGGCAGGTTGATTGGTGAAATGCACGAATGGATGCGGCAGATGATGCTGCGCGACCAACCTCCTCAGCCATGAACTCTGTGAGTCCCCTTCTACTGGTGTTCCAACAGTGGGGACACTATTGAATCCAAGTGTGGGGGTATTTTATTTGTGTGTTTTTGTTTCTATTTTTTCTTTATTTGGTTATTTATTTTTAAGTGTTAGTTTGAAAGCATGATGGAAGTTCCACAGGGAAAACCTCCCGATATTGAGCCATTAAAATAAGAACTATTTAGTTGAGTTGTTTGCAAGTGAGGTGATGAGAAAGTATATAGAATGCTCGGAAAAAGAACCGTGAGGATGAAATTGGAACAATCTTGAGAGATAGGTAAAAAGCAAACACCTTGGGTTTCCCGAATAGGAACGAGTCCGACGTGTAGATTTGTACCATAGTGCTTTGATCTGAGAAGTACCCCCTAGTAGTTTATCTTGACAGTCGGGCTTAATCAGTAAGAATCGTGTGTGCGAGGTTGATCGAAAATATATATATATATATATATATATATATATATATATATATATATATATATATATATATATATATATATATATATATATATATATATATATATATATATATATATATATATATATATATATATATATATATATATATATATATATATATATATATATATATATATATATATATATATATATATATATATATATATATATATATATATATATATATATATATATATATATATATATATATATATATATATATATATATATATATATATATATATATATATATATATATATATATATATATATATATATATATATATATATATATATATATATATATATATATATATATATATATATATATATATATATATTGAGAAAAGGCACAGAGAAAAAGGGGCAATTAGACGACCAATCCTTCTAAGTTGGGTAACCCTCACCCGGTTATTCAGCCCAACGGCGGTCGAACCTGAAAGCCATTCTAAAGTAATAACAGTGCCAGAAAAAAATTATTAATAATAATTAGTTGATCAATCTTGTGCATGCGAGGAAAAATCATAAATGCCCTTATAGTTATTGTCCGAATGAAAGGGATGAAAATTGAAAAGAAGACTTAAGTACAAAGCATAGTCGGAGAGGTTACCAATAGGGAGATTTAGGTCTGTGGTTTACCGCGGTCTAGTGTTTGTGTGTTACCTGTTTTGAGGGAGAGGCCGAGATTAACCCTAGTGGGACTTGGAACGAGATGTTCACGTATGAGTATCATTACCGTAACTCACAGTTCTATGGACGGTTCAGTTGTGCAAAAAGATATTTGAAGTTCGGTTTGGTGAGCTTTTTGCTTGAGGTCAGGCAAAAGTTCAAGTTCGGGGGAGTTTGATCGGTGGATTTCACTTGTGTTTTCAAACTCTGTTTGTTGTTAGTTTTGCACTGTTTTTATCTGTTTTCGAAGCTTTGGTTTTTGTTATCTTAGTTATTTGTAGTCGTTTTTATGTAAGTCTTATTTTGAGGTTTGTATTACTTTTGCCGCTTGTGCGTTTGATTCAGTTTCTTTTAGTGTGTTTTTGGCAGGAATTGATGGCCCGACATTCGCACCGTTTCGGAGGCAAAGAAAAGTCGAAAAAATGGAATTCAGAGGCCTGACACGGGTACCCGTGTTACACAACACGGCCCGTGTCAGGAGGGACACGGCCAAGAGGAGAAGAAAAGAATGGATAACAGAAGAGCAACACGGGTGCCCGTGTCACACAACACGGCCCGTGTTGCAGCCTCTGATGCATGTTTGTGAGCATTTTGGATACAGAAGCCTGACATGGCCACCCGTGTTACACAACACGGCCCGTGTCAGGGCCACTGATGGTGAAAATTATCGTTTTCTAATTTTTTGCATTTGGAGCTATTTCGAAGGGTATTTTAGACATTCTATCATGTAATTTGAATTGAGTTATATTAGTCGTATTTTGGCAAAAGAAAAGGAGGACTTTTGGATTGAGATAGATTTTTACACATCTGAAGGAGAATTCTGGAGAACGAAGGATCGATCAAACGCGGAAGCAATTGACGATCCAAGTGAACCTATTTCAATTATAATGATCTCTTACCTTTTATTTCTAAGTTCATTTGTTTTTATTAAGAACATGAGTGGCTAAACCCCCAATTGTTAGGGGGTGGCCCTGCATTGCGATGTATTGACATTTGTTTGGATTATTCTATGAGAATTATGTTATTCACCTTATATATTTTATTTTGCAACAATCTTAATGCGTATTCATATTGGAAAGTAGAATTCGATTTATGATTAGGTTTTGGTATGGAAAGTCAACCTAATGCTTTTGCAAAATAATATTACGGTAGATATTGCTTAGGAATGGGGATATCCTGTATCACGTATTTTATGTCAGAGCTATTGCTTGATGCTTTTCATGGACACTGAGGAATTAGTGTACATGAAACTCATCAAAGGGTTTTTATTAAGGAATTAAGGAAAACTAAATTTGAGAACTGATGAATTAAGGTTAATAAAAATTATCTCAGAATAATCCTACATGGTCTTTACTCGCATTGTGTCCACTCCCCTAACATCGTTCTTAGATTTATCTATAAGTCTTTATTTACTTGTTGTGTTACTCTGCTACTAAAAAACCCCCTAGACTTTTTGTTCCTTTGAATACTAAAAATCCCGTTAATTTCTACGCAGTCCTCGAGATCGATACTTGGGACTTTTTCCCTTATTACTATAATCGGTAAAAATAGTACACTTGTTATTTTCCCGATCAATGACCATTCCTTTCCTTTTTCGTTAGGTTTTCTCTAAGCGTTTCCTCTCCCTCCTTTGGAATAAATAACGCACGGTGGCGACTCTTCTGCCATTGTCGGCCTCGTTTTTCGCAGTAGCGACACCCCTGAATTGAATACTTAGAAAGAATAAAAACTTCCCTTTTTGCATGAGTATTCTTTTCAGAATCAGAGCCTGATTGTTCCAAAAAGAAAGAGCTTGACTTGGATGAACGTTTCAGAATCAGAGCCTGATTGATTAAAACTTGATTTGGGGATCTCAGAGTTACTTTAAAGAGTTTTGTCAGATTTTTCATAAATTCTGAAATACTAAAAATTCACGTTGGTTATAAATTGATATGTCTGAATTCCGTTCAGGTAAAGTTTATTTGAACAGTCAGAATTTCATTTTCTCCCCCTTTTTGTCATAATTAAAAAGAAAAGACTTTTAAAGACAAATAAAGGAAACATAGAGAAAAGATACATTCATGTAGAGAAAACATCAGAGTCATTCATTCATTCAAATAAGTACTTAGACAGAACAGACAAAACATCAGATAAGAAATTCAAGTACAAGTACACAAACATCAGATACAGAAAACATAAAACTAGGTTTGTTTGGAAAGAATCATCTTCAGAAGATGGCTGATCTCAGATGAGGTTTCTTCTTGCTTTGACATCCACTTCTCAATGTTTTCAGTTTTCTGATCTTGCTTAGCCATCCAGGACTTGATCTCAGATTGCCCAGCTTCTAGCACTGCAATCTTATCTTTTAAGTTTGGGTTCTCTTTCTTGATCTCAGAAGAAGTAGATGGACCAGGTTCTGATGCAGGAGCAGAGTCAATAACCATTGGAGTTGCAGAGTCTGGAGCCACAGATGCAGAGGGTTTGTCCACAATTGTCAGAGCCAAAGGATTTTCTTCAGAAGCAGATCCTGCAATAGTTTTTGTAGAAGATACTCCAGAAGATGAAGGTACATCCTCAAGAAGCAAAGGTGCAGATCTTTTCATGTTACATAACATGGTTCTGGCAGTCTCAGCAAATCTGATCTTCGCATTATCAGAACAGACATTCTTCAGATTTGAAGCAACAGTATTGAATCTGGAGATGAAACTATTCCAGATAGCATCAGATTCATCTGCATTCATGGTTGACAAACATCTTTTCTTTACAGAGCCTAAATTCATCCTTATCTCTTTCATAAAATTAGCAAATAGAATATCAACGTTTAGCCTAGTTTTTGGTTTAAGAAGGGTTTCCAAAGTGAATGGCTTGGATTGAACTGGTGGAGGTGGTGTGGTAAATTTTTGAATGATGAATAGAGGGCGAGGATAAGCTGGTTTCTTTTGAGCAGGCATAATGCGAAAGAATGGTTTGATTCTCCGAATGGATGGGATGACAACTCTTGGATTTGCAAAGTAAGGAACAAAAGCTGATGGGTTTGGTTTAGGTGTTGGCGTTGGTTCAGGAATGATAGCATCAGATGAGATAAATGTATCTGGTTGTTGTGGTTCATATCCTCTGAGAGAGGGGTGAGCTTACATCTGGATGAACATCAGATTCAGATGAATCAGATGAGGTGGTTGTATAACAGGATGTGGAAGATATATCAAACATGATTTTCAGAGGTTGGACGTCCAGAACCTCAGAATCAGATACGTTTGATTCAGTAGGTTTGGGTTGATCTGGTTGTGGATTAGAAGGTATGGATTTTGGTGGTTCAGATACAACGGTTTCAGATGGTATTGGTTCAGGTACAGAGTTTTGTTGAATTTCAGGTTGTTGTTGTATTGGAATTGGTTCTGCTGGTTTTGTTGTTTGTGGTTCTGATTGAGAAATGTCAGATGATTGTAATGGTATTGTGGGAACAGGATCAGATGTAATTGTAGGTGGCTCAGAGGTTTGAGATGGAATAGAAGTGGTTTGAGTTTGAGTAGGAGGGGGTTCAAGTATAGAACTAACTGTTGATAAATCTACTGCAATTTCAGAAATAGAAGGTAAAGATGTTTTAGTACCTCTTATCTTGATGCGTTTGGCAGAAACAGAAGGAGCTTCTCCAGAAGCTTTTCTCTTTATCTGCTTCTGTGGTTTTTCAGCAACTTTCTGTTTCTTCTGAGCGGCGACTTCTTCTGCCTCTATCTGTCTTCTTTTCTTCATATTCTCCTCATAAACATATGGAACTGGTTCTCTTGCACGTATCAAAATATCAGCAGGAACAGGTGTTCCATCTGCCTTGCACATATCAATGTACCTAATAATAACATCTTTGGGTTCCTCAGCACCAAAGATAGGAAAGTCTTTAACTGGAATCCTCCTCTGACTAACTTCAGCAATATTTAGCTTTTTAGGACCAGTTGTGAGTTCATCCACAAGTCTTAGCCTTTGGAGACTCTTCCCATTCAAAGGTTTTCCAACTATTGACTCAAGTTCTTCTTTCACTCCAGCTTCATGTAGAGCAGCTACCAGACCATTCTCCGTCAGAATGTCTGAGATTAATCTTCCAAAAGGTAACCACGTTCTGATCTTCTGACCCTTAGTTCTGACAGATTCTCTGGATGCATTAATGTGATTCCACAGATGCATGAAGAGAATGTGTGGCAGATCCACTTTAGTACTCTGACTTAAGCAGTACATGAAATAAATCAGTTCATTGTTCACATAATCTAGAGAGTTTGTGGATTTTCTGTGGTTGATGCAGCCCAGAAAAATCTTTGCCCAGATCTTGTAATCAGGTTTCAAATCCTTGAACTTGTTGGAGGCTTGTCCAGATGAAATAACTTCAGCATACACTTCTTCCATTTCAACACGCCCAGCTGACAGGTGAGAAACTCCATCAGTTTCCTCATACCCAATGAGTTTTCTGATTAAATCTTCCGTGATTATAATCTCTTTTCCTAGAATAGAAGAGATGATGAACTTCGGGTAGACAGATGCATGAATCCATAATTCTTTCACTAAGTGAGGATAAACTGGTCCAAATAATCTATCAAAGTACTTTACCCAGCATTGAGCATCAATGATAGGACGTAAATTAAAACCATTTTCAGCCAAGGAGTCAAATTCCACCATTGATTCACATAACACTTCAAGCTTATCATCTGGGGTTAACAAAGTTCTCTCAGGTTCCTTAAAAGGAGTAGCACCCACATTTGACAAAGAAACAACAGCCATTGACGATTGGAACTGAGCTAAGGTTGAAGATGAAGTGGCCATTGTTGAAGATGATGAAGGTTTAGGGTTTAGATGGAGGCTAAAGAGAAAACAGAAATGCATATACGTGTTTGTGAGAGTGAAAAGTGTGAAATGGTGAGATTTTGTGGTATTTATAGAGAGGATTAGGGCACACAAGCAGACACACATTCAGCACATTCTCAATTAGCAATTAATGGCATTTAATGAAAAGAATAATAATCATTTCAAAGCATTAATTGATTCTGACAATTTGGGGGGAAACCAAGAATTTCAACTATTCAAACGTTACCTCAAATGTCTCTTCAGTATTTTGCATGCCATCTTTTCAGATTCTGAGTAACACGTGTTTGCTTGCATGTGCTTCTGAATTCTCTTTGAGAAATGAAATGTTAGCCAACGTTTAGATCCTCTGAGACTTGTTAGTTCAGATACACACAGAATTAATAATTCAAGAAAACAAATAAATGACAGATGAAATACTTCAGAGCTTAAACATTTTGCATCTAAGAAGTTTGCTTCTGATCAATATTATTCTGGACAAAAATCCATACCAATATTTTTCAGAATAAACTTGAACCTATCTTCAGCAAGGGGTTTTGTAAAAATATCAGCCCATTGATGATCTGTATCAACAAAGTCTAATTTTATAATACCCTTCTGAACATAGTCTCTGATGAAGTGATGTTTAATTTCTATATGTTTTGCCTTAGTGTGTAAAATGGGGTTTTTAGACAAACATATAGCAGAAGTATTATCACAGAATATAGAAATATTACTCTCAAAGATCTGATAGTCTTCTAGATGACTTTTCATCCAGAGCATCTGCGTGCTACATCCAGCAGCAGCAATATATTCTGCCTCTGTAGTTGATAGCACAATTGTATGTTGTTTCTTACTGTACCAGGAGATTAAATTTATTCCCAGAAATTGACAACTTCCAGAAGTACTTTTTCTTTCAACTTTGTCTCCAGCGTAATCAGCATCACAAAATCCAACTAGTTTAAATTCATCAGATCTTCTGTAACACAAACCCACATTAGAAGTACCTTTCAGATACCTTAGAATCCTCTTAACAGCTGTTAAGTGTGATTCTCTAGAATCTGATTGGAATCTTGCACACAAGCATACACTGAATAAAATGGCAGGTCTAGAAGCAGTTAAGTAGAGAAGAGATCCTATCATACCTCTGTAGAGTTTCTGATCTACTTTCTTACTTACCTCTTCCTTACCAAGAGTACTTGTTGGATGCATAGGAGTCTTTGCCATCTTACTATCAGTCATGTTGAACTTCTTCAGAAGCTCTTTAACATATTTGGTCTGATGAATGTAAGTGCAATCTAGAGTCTGGTTGACTTGAATTCCCAGAAAGAATCTCAATTCTCCCATCATGCTCATCTCAAATTCAGCATGCATACATTGAGCAAACTCATTTCCCAGCATAACATTGGTAGATCCAAATATAATATCATCCACATATATTTGACAAATTAACAGATCTTTCTTAAATGTTTTACAGAAGAGTGTTGTGTCCACTTTGCCTCTGATAAAAAATTTCTCCAGAAGAAAATTGCTTAATCTCTCATACCAAGCTCTGGGAGCTTGTTTTATACCATAAAGAGATTTCTTGAGTTTAAAAACATGTTCTGGAAATTTTTCACTTTCAAAACCAGGAGGTTGGTGAACATAAACTTCCTCTTCTATAATTCCATTTAGTAAGGCACTCTTAACATCCATCTGATATAGAGTGATGTTATTTTGTGCAGCAAAAGAAATGAGTAAACGAATAGACTCTAACCTGGCTACAGGAGCATAAGTCTCTGTATAATCAATTCCTTCTTGCTGGCTATAACCTTGAGCAACAAGCCTTGCTTTGTTTCTTTCAACTTCTCCTTTTTCATTCAACTTGTTTCTGAAGACCCATTTAGTTCCAATTATGTTGAATCCTTTTGGTCTTGGAACCAAATCCCAAACGTCATTTCTTGTGAATTGATTGAGCTCTTCTTGCATGGCGATTATCCAGTCATTGTCTTGCAGAGCTTCATCCACAGAAGTTGGTTCAATAACTGACACCAACCGAAATAATGAAGCTTCAGATGATCTGAGATAGGATCTTGTTCTTATAGGGTCATCTTTCTTTCCAATGATCACATCCTCTGGGTGAGATGCCTTGATTCTGGAGGATGATCCTCTAACATTTGATTCTTCAGAAATATTCAAGTTGTTCATTTGAGAAGCTAAATGAATTGCATCTGGCGTTACTTCTGGATCTTTCATTTGAACTTTTTCTGCCTCTGAGCCTTCAGAGTCTGTGAGAATTACTTCTCTATCTGCAGAACTTTCAAACTGCTTTGGCTTTTTAATGCCAAGCTTATCATAAAATCTAACATGTATAGATTCTTCCACAATCTGTGTTTCAGTATTGTATACTCTGTAGCCTTTAGAGCGTTCAGAATAGCCAAGCATGAAACACTTTTGTACTTTAGAATCAAACTTGTTTAGATTCTCTTTAGTGTTCAGTATATAACATATACATCCAAAAGGATGAAAATAAGCAATGTTGGGTTTCCTGTTCCTCCATAATTCATAGGGAGTCTTTTCCAGAAGAGGTCTTACAGACACTCTGTTCTGAATGTAACAAGCTGTGTTTATTGCTTCTGCCCAAAAATGGTTTTCCAGATTAGTCTCGTTGATCATGGTTCTGGTCATTTCTTGCAGAGTTCTATTTTTCCTCTCTACAACTCCATTATGTTGTGGAGTTCTAGGGCAGGACAAATCATGAGCAATGCCATTTTCATTAAAATATTTTTCAAAAAATTTGTTTTCAAATTCGCCACCATGATCACTTCTGACTTTAACAATTTTAAAATCTTTTTCATTCTGGACTTATTTGCAGAAGTCAAAGAACACAGAATGTGACTCATCCTTGTGTTTTAGGAATTTCACCCATGTCCATCTACTATAGTCATCAACAATGACTAATCCATACTTCTTGCCTCTGATGGATGCAGTTTTCACTGGTCCAAACAGATCAATGTGAAGTAACTCTAATGGTCTTGAAGTTGAAACAACACTCTTAGTTTTAAAAGAAGATTTTGAAAATTTTCCTTTTTGACATGCTTCACAAAGAGCATCTGAGTTGAACTTCAACTTAGGAAGTCCTCTGATCAAATTGAGTTTATTAATCTGAGATATGCGTCTCATATTAATATGCCCCAATCTTTTGTGCCAGACCCATTGCTCATCATTAACAGACATAAGGCATTTAACATTTTGAACCTTAAGTTCTGAAAGATTTATTTTGTAAATGTTGTTCTTCCTCTTTCCATTAAAAAGGATTG
The DNA here is from genome assembly GCA_963859935.3 of Lathyrus sativus. Taxonomy (NCBI): domain Eukaryota; kingdom Viridiplantae; phylum Streptophyta; class Magnoliopsida; order Fabales; family Fabaceae; genus Lathyrus; species Lathyrus sativus. The sequence goes on along the minus strand of OZ012738.1, from coordinate 273,130,408 downwards.
AGCCATCCTTCTGACTAACCGCTTTGCAACATTGTTGATTAAAGATTATGTCATATCCATTGTCACTTAATTGACTTATGGACAATAGATTATGCTTTAATCCTTCTATAAGTAAAACATTAGATATAGAGGGAAGGTTACCATTGCCAATAGTACCAGAGCCAATAATCTTGCCCTTCTGATTCCCTCCAAACTTCACTTCTCCTCTAGATTTAAGCTCCAGGCTTTGGAACATAAACCTTTCTCCCGTCATGTGACGTGAGCAGCCAGAGTCCAGGTACCATGACTGGCGTCTTGACTTTTCTGCTAAATATATCTGCGACATGGATTATCTTATCCTTAGGTACCCAGATATTTTTGGGTCCTTTTGGGTTAGTTACCTTAAAAGTTTGTCTGAACTTCTGTCTTTTTACAACAGTTTTGTTCTGACTCACTTTTGGTTTAAACACAGAAACATTCTGATCAGAACGTGTGTGTTTAATATCATTCAGATGGCCAAACTTAAAATGAGAATATAAGGGAGTATTCTTAATGATAAGTTTATCAACAGGCATTGGATTTAAATCCTTTCTAGAGGAAGATTCATATCCAATTCCTTTCCTGTTGTTTCTACTAACTCCATAGATCATTGAAGCCATCTTGCTTCTATCTATGCTTTTAACCAGAAACTTCTGAAAGCTGAAGTCATATTCTCCTAAAATATTTTTGCATTTTGACTTAGTTTCAGATTCAGAGTCTTGTTGAGCTTTTTCAAAATTGTTTTTCATTTTCAAATTGTTTTCTTTGAGCTCAGCAACTTCTGACTTTAACAGATTATTCTCATATTCAAGATTGCATTTAAGCTTCTTGCATTTGAGCTTAATCTGGTTATATTTTTTCAGGACTTCTGATAAAACTTTAATAAGTTCTTCCCTAGAGAGATCAGAAAGTACCTCTTCTGAGTCAGATTCAGAATTAGATTCAGATCCAGATGATCCCTCATCCTGATCTTCCACGCCTGCCATCAGAGCCACGTTGGCGCATTCTTCTTCAGATTCTGATGAAGATTCAGAATCATCTGAACCATCCCAGGTTGCCATTAGAACCTTCTTCTTTTTGTCAAACTTCCTTTTTGGCTTTTCTTTTAGAAGCTTTGGACATTCATTCTTGTAATGGCCAGGTTCTTTGCATTCAAAGCAAACAATCTCCTTCTTTCCAGATCTTTTTGGTCCAGAGGACTCCTTGCGTTGATATGGCTTCTTAAAGTTCTTGAACTTCATCTGTTTGTGCTTCCAGAGTCTATTGATTCTTCTGGATAGCAAGGACAGTTCATCTTCTTGAGAAGAAGAAGACTCTTCAGAACTTTCTTCTAACACCTGCAAAGCTTTCACAGATTTGTTAGACTTTAAAGCAATTGACTTACCTTTCTTTTGAGGCTCGTCTTCCTCAAGTTCAATTTCATGGCTCCTCAGTGAGCTGATTAGTTCTTCCAATGTGATCTTGTTCAGATCCTTTGCCAGCTTCAGAGCAGTGACCATAGGTCTCCATCTGATAGGTAAGCTTCTGATTATCTTCTTCACATGATCAGCAGTTGAATAGCCTTTGTCCAGCACTTTTAAACCAGCTGTGAGGATCTGGAATCTAGAACATAGTTTCTATAGATTCAGATTCTTCCATTTTAAACGCTTCATACTTCTGGATCAGCGCCAGAGCCTTGGTCTCTTTAACTTGTGAGTTCCCTTCGTGTGTCATCTTCAAAGACTCAAACAAATCAAATGCAGTTTCTCTGTTGGTGATCTTCTCATACTCAGTATGAGATATTGCATTTAATAAGATTGTTCTAGCTTTGTGATGATTTCTGAACTCCTTCTTTTGGGCTTCAGTCATAGATTTTCTATCAATTTTCTTGCCATCCCCATCAGTGGGGTGAACATACCCATCAATGACTAAGTCCCATAGATCAGCATCATAACCAAGGAAGAAACTCTTTATTCTGTCCTTCCAATAGTCAAACTTCTCCCCATCAAACATAGGGGGTTTTGTGCTGATTCTATCCCTTTCTTCATATCTATTGTTGATGTTAGATGTTGAAGTTTCAGCCATAATAACAACCAAGCATATATATCAAAGTTTTCTCACTGGATCTTTTCTGTTCACGGTGAAGTGATAGCACACACAGAACCGGAGCTCTGATGCCAACTGAAGGTGGGAAATACTTAGAAGGAGGGGGGGTTGAATAAGTATATAGAAATTATTATGGCAATAAAAACACAAAGATTTTTATCCTGGTTCGTTGAACTCAACTACTCCAGTCCACCCTATCAAGAGTGATTTGCCTTTCTCCACAAAGACTTAATCCACTATTAATCAAACTGATTACAATAGCAAACACTAAGAGCAATTGTTCTTAGTCTTCTCAAGAACTACTGACCACAACTGGGTCTTCTTAAGGAACTTTTACAATCAAATGTAAAACTAAACAAGTGTTTGAATGCTTCTAAGAAAGCTATATCACAACTGTGATTTACACTTAAGTTTAAGAATGTATGAAATAAATTTAGCAAAGAGAATAATTTGTATGATACCTTTTCAATGAATTTCTTTCAATAAATCATCAACTTGAGAAAGATGTTGAAGTCTTGCTTTTATAGGCGCAGATGTCCAAGATGTTTGCACTTTGAAGACCGTGTCTGCAAAGTAGTTATAACCTTTTTGTCTTTACATCACTTGACCTTCCCTAGAAAAAGAACGTTCAGAGAAATCCTTTTTGCCTATGTTTTTGTGTCTAGCATAAAAGAGGAAAGAGTCGTTTGGCATATCCAAGGGGTATATCTTCAAATAATCTTCTTCAACAAGTTTCTAATTCACAGCAATTAACATCAGAGCCTTGAGTAATCAGAGTCTTGATGTCTTCAGAGTTTTGATGTATCAGAGTGTTGCAGCAAGTGTGCTTTAGCGTGAGATTCATTATAGCAGAGTTTAGGGATCAGATCCTCAGTACTTGCAGCGTACAGTACCATCAGAGTCTTCTGAAAATCTATGCTTGAAACTCTTCATACAAAGTCTTCAGTCTATGCTTCTGTAACTTCTGCTTCAGATCCTTCTGTAGGCAGCGCTCAGAGTCTTCTGTAGGCAGCGCTCAGATTCTTCTCAGAGATGCTTCTGACGCTTCAGAGCCTTGCATAGTTCAACGTTCAGATCCATTTTTGCTTTCAGAAGAATATCAAATTTAATATCTGCAGCAAAAATACTTGAACAAATTTAGAGTATATAATTTCTTAATATAAAATTTCGTAAGTGTTATCATCAAAATATAGAGATAAACCTAAGAACCAATATGTGTTCTAACACCATCTTCACTTAAAAACATGATTATGAACTCCCAATCCCAGTCGGAGGCACTAAAAGATTTAACAGGTCTGACTTTTACTATTAATATTTGTCGGACATACTTTCTCAAAGAGAAATTAGATCCCCCTCCCCACGGTGAAACCTCCAACGATTGTGTTGGTGGTCTTCTTAAAACTTTTCTCGAACAACCTCGTGAGAAGATGGTTATAGAAATATCGACTAAATGATGTGTGTGGTTGTGGTTAGCTTTATGGGGCCCCATGATAAGCGCCAATTGTACTTGCTAAAATTATAAAAATGTAACAACCCCTATTGAATAAGTGTTGTCAAAGGCTTTAAGATTTTTGTGAGGTTAAAATCTAGCTCACGTGATGTGAGAAGCTATTGTATATCTATATTATCTATGTCGTAGTTATGTTAGTTTATCACGATATTGTGATATTTATAATCCCCTCTGCCTGGACCCAAGTCTTTATAGGATATAACAACCACTACGGGAATGAGTAGTTGATTCCCTAAAATTTAGAGAGTGTAGTTAAATCCCATAACTCCTTATATAACTTTCTATGATCCAATACATGCTTCACACTTGATTACATGTTTAGAGGCACTAAGGGTCTGAACGACGTATCCGGAGATGTGACGCTCAAGCTAGTAAATGGGTGACTTAAAAAAATGACGGGAGAAAAGTATGTCTTTGCCCCACCCCATGATCTCTTCTAATCACACCACTAACTTCCATTATCTTAAAGTTTATATTTACTTGGGCATTCGAGTGCTAACCATTCAGGTAACCCCCCTAAGTCCATCGTATCAGAGATATCAACACCGATTAATGATACCAAAACAATATTGATCTCTTCGATTCAACAAGCATCGGGATTTTAACTTTCGATCCATGGTGTCGTATCAACACAATGCATCGGAAGCTCAATTTTACTGTATTTTCTACAATCATCACCAATTATGCTTCCGCAATGAAACTGTGGCACCATCTGTTGAAATCAACTTCTGATTTCTATGACTTCCATGATTCCATGTTTGATTCTTTGATCTGAGCTCCAAAGAGAGTTTTTTGACGAAGAAATCTAAGTTTCACAAAACTGAAATCTCAGATCTACGCCACTTGGATCCACCAAGCTTCAGTTCAATACCGAGCAAGCACTTGGTAGATTTTAAGCAATCTTGGAACGATACCAATGAAAGCCATGAAACAAGATCACATCAGAGAACGTCTTGGTCAACCAGGGGCATCAACCTCAAACATTTGAGTAAGTAGGATATTGGACGCCTTCAGATTCAGATTCGTAAATTCGTGGCAGGTCTGGTGTTGTGTCACCCTCAAATGAGCGATGTCTTGGGTCTGATCCTACCTAGCACACCTTCATTTGAGAACCATAAAATCCAAGGGATAATTCTCCCAGACGTGAGCAAGGTCAGAACTAGTCACCCCATGAGGCAGAAGTCCAACAATGTAAGGATCTTCCTATTGAAGTATGACAATGTGATTACCTTGTCTGGCGCAAAGGATCTTACAGTGGAAGTCCAACAATGTAATTTGACAGTCAAACCATATTAACTTCTTGCAAATATCATAATCTTTTATAAGATTTTTCATAAACAGGTGACTCACCCTCCCACCAATCAACTATAATAATATCTCAAATTGACTAAGTTCTATGTTTTAGGAATGAGTCTTACATTCAATTTTTAGAGCTTGTAGGCTCTACTAGGAAACTTCTAATATATACGATAGAATTTATCCCAGTTAGGTTATAGATGTCCCTACTAGGAAGGCACTATGACTCGTTGTAGTACTAAATTGCCTTTCGGCATCTCTCTTTGAACCAACTTGGAGTTATATCTTCTATATGGTCTTTGTTTAGCATGAACTCTAGAATGTGTGTGACATCTCTTTTCTCGTCAATTAGGTCAATGACACATATTAAACATGCTTCGTTTTCTTCCTCCTTGAACTAAGAGCGCCGACGTGATAGTGTGTCAATTTTGACTCGCAACATGGTGTCTGCCCCATACACTAGTGTAAAAGGGGTTTTCTTGGTGGTGGAATAGGGGTATGTGATTTGACCATAGCATTTCGTGCAGATACTTGGACCACAACCCTTTTACATCATCCAACTTCTTCTTGATCTACTTCAATATCGCTTTATTTACTAATTTTGGTTGTTTGTTCTCCTGTGAGTGATGACTTATATGAACTTGGTTTGTACTCCCAAGTCATTGTAAAAATCGATCAAGGTAGTACTTGCGAACTTATATCTATTTTTTGAGTCGATGGTACCTGGTATAAACCAAACTTGCACATAATTCTTTGCCAATAAAAGCGGAACAATATTTTAGTTGTAATATTGGATATAACTTCTGCCCCTATCCACTCTGTGAAATAGTGTACTCCTATGATCAGGAACTTTAGCTGGTCGGGAGATATCACAAAAGGTCCAATAATCGTAATGCCCTACTAATAAAATGGTAGATATGTTGTGGAAACTCACTACTTTTGAGATATTTTGACCCTTATTACTTGATTTTATCTTGTTTTTGGAAGGATAATTAGGATGAATTAAGTATGTTTTGTTGTTTTTAACTTAGTTAGTATGGAACACACTAGGTGATCTATTTTGTGAGTTTTATATGATTGTTGCTTGTGTAGGAGTACTCTGGTGACAAGTTCTATCACACTAGGAATGCAACTTCAATGCAACCTCACTTCCAAATAGGCCTTAGAGCCATGAGACGCTAAAATGAGTGAAAGGGTCTCAACATTAGGGAAAGTAAGGCATGAGCTTGAGGATGGAAATACTAGTTGACTTGGAAAGCTAAATGGATCAGAATGAATATTACATGACAAAAACCTACAAAAGCTTCCTAGTACTTAAATTAATACACAACTTTCCTCTCTGCACAACAGGTCAGTCATAAGAAGCTTTGTCCCCTACATGCGTTATGTATTGTACCTAGTGGTACAAAAGGATAAGAAGTGGGAATATGTTAAATTTTATGGGCAAAATCAATGGATAATCACAAGGCCCATGATCCAATAACTCAAGGAAACTCTAAAAAACTAGGAGGATATAAAAGGAGCACCTTAGAAAAATGAAAGAAGGTTCATAAGTTGAGAGAGTTGAGAAATAACTTAGAAAAATATATCTTGTCTGCAAAAGATGAAATCTAACCAGAAGTGAAAAGAATATTTCATCTTTCCTTTCTTGAAGAGTGCTAGTCACCAGGCGTGACATAACTTGCCTCTTGTTGATTGAAGGTTGAAAGGAGTATAAGTGTTACACTTAGGTTTTCATTTTATTTCCATTAGTGTTTATAAATGTTAACTTTAAGATCTTGTGTCGTTGTAATTCTTTTTCTCACTTTGAGCTAAACTCTTTATGTTGAACAATGTTAAGTTTAATGAAAATTAGTATTTTGTGTTAGATGGTGTGATTCTAATGATGTATTTTATCATGTGAAATATTGTTGTATATATGTTTCTTTGTCTAATCATCTTAGAAATAGGTTAAAGCTTGTTAATATTGAGGGATCCTTTAACAAGTGGAACTCATGGTAAATGTGGTTAAAAATAGTAGAATAGACATATTTACTAAATTAGTCACTTTAGGCATAGCGAGATACAACCATAGGGGAAATCATAAGTTATACCATACATGCCTTAACTTTATTGCGAGACCTAGAGATTTATTCCCCTAACTTAATGAATATGCTTTGATGTTGTAGACATACAATATTAGATCATTTTATGCCTCATTTGTCACGACAGGTTTCATCATTCACAAAAAAAAATATAAAACTCGTTAAATAGATCATTGTCAAACATGTCTCTCACTATTAACTTAACTTATTTACTCATATTCATTACTGCTTGACCTGAATCTATGGTAATCAATTATTATTATTATCCTTTGCTCATGACTATTCATAAAGTTTTACAATGAGGATTAATTTAAGTTAATATAATATTTGTCGGATTGATACTCATAATTTTACATCACTTGCTATTATTTGACTGTGTATACTTGCACATATAAATAGCCACAACACGTTGTCATGGAGGAGAGTAATGCAGTTGGTGCATGGTGTAGAATAGCATATCTCTAGCATTTGTAACTCATTAGTAAAGGTTAGTAGTACCCTACTCTTAATAGCATTTGTGCCAAGGCTCTACCACCAATATGACTGACACAAGGCCCTTGATGAATTTCAATTAAGACTAGGGAGATTTCATGTTCCCCCATACACCTTAACAAAGGAGAGGTTCTTCCCTTTTTCTAGAGCTTCCATAACATAAGAATTTACTTTGCAGCATGCTTACATATTTGCTTTGCCTATAACTCGTCTTGTGGTAATTCGACTTACTATAGATAATAGATTATAGGTTTCATCCAACCACCAGTTAGAGAGATACGAATAGTGTTTGCCTCCACCATTCATATGTTAGGTATGACAAGCGTTTCTTGTATTGCAATGCGGTTGAACCCTATTTTCTTCGACCTGGCAAGTTTGGACAATATGCATGCCCTAAAATTTTGTTCCCTGGGAACATGCATTATCTCAAAAAATTTGAAATGCTCATAAAAATCATTTACCTTCTTAAAATATTTAATGATTTATGGTTCTTTCTTCTGGTACTCACTGAAGACTTGCTTCTCCACAAGCTAAGATTCGTTCGTAGCCACCATAGTTGACACGCCTACTTCTAGGGCGAGGGACATGCTAACGATGAGAGCTTCGTACTCAGACTAATTATTTTTAGCCCTGAATTCAAACCTTAATGATCTCTCAATAAATAAGTCATATGGTTCTTCTAGCATTATCTCAGTGCCACTCCTTTTTGCGTTAGAGGCTTTGTTGAATTGTGCTAGAAAATATAACAGTATCTCTAAATTGATGTTTCCTCTTGGAATGTTCTAGACATCATATTCAAACAACTAGACTGCCTAAGATACCACTCTACCAGATAGATCTGGCTTCTTGATGACATGGTGTATGAGATAGTATGTTTTTACTAATATATAATGTACTTGTAAATAAATTCTAAACTTTCTAGCGATCACCACTACCCACAATGCAAGTCTTTCTATCTTATAATGATGAGCCTCAGTGCCCTAAACACTTTTCTCACCAAATAGACAGGTCGTTCCACTTTATCTATTTCCTAAACATGTATTGAGCTCAAAGTTTGGTCAGTAATTGACAAGTAGAGATATAGAGGCGAACCTGCTATCGGGCGTGTCAAGATGAGTATTAATACTAAGAATGTCTTCAACTTTGAGAAATCTTACTCGCATTCATTCGTCCATTTGAATCTCTCATTTTTATTTAATATGGAGAAGAAATGGAAAACCTTTTCCCCTATACAAGAAAGGAAACGAGAGAGGGAATAAAACTTTTTCCTCATGTCTATGCTGACTTAGCATTTGTATGGTTTGCCTTTATACCTCTTTTGGTGAGCATGAATCCCAAGAATTTGGCTGCTTGTATGCCAAATGAGCATTTGGTCGAATTCAAACGCATGTTGTAATTATGAACTGGCCCAAAGATATCTTTTAAGCTCTTACATGGATCCCCCCTTCTGAAGTCTTCACTATCATGTCATCAATGTAAACCTCTAAGTCGTGCCCTATTTTCTTTGAGAACATCATGTCCATGAGCCTCTGATAGGTTGCGCCAATGTTCTCGTACTCAAAAGGCATGACATTGTAGTAGTAATTGCCATGAATGGACATGAAATTTTTCTTAGGTGCATATGTAGGATCCATCTTGATCTGGTTTACCCTGAAAGTACTAAAGCTGCCAATACTAAGGATCTGACTCAAATATGCTCTGAACTTATACACGCTAAAAGCACACCTGCTGCAAAGACTCTGATTCAGTAAAACTCTGATCAACATCAGAAGGCTCTGATCAAATTAGACTCTGATGATTCTTGCTGAAAATTGATGAAGAAGAATTCAAAGATTATGTCCGTTGGAATAATCCAAACGACTCTTTCCTTATTTATGCTAGACACAAGAACACAGACAAAAAGGATTTCTCTGTGCTTTCTTCTTCTAGGAAAGGTCACTTGATGTGAAGACAAAAAGGCTCAGACCTTTTGGTACACTCTTCTCAACGTGAAGTTCTCTTGGATCAAGTTGCCTATAAAAGTAAGTCTTCACCCATCTTCTTTAGTTGACGTTTTACCTGAAAAGAAATCAATATTCAAAGCTCTCATACTATTCACATTCTTTGTAGAATTAATTTCTTTGTTCTTAATATTAAGTGAAAAATCACAGTTGTGATAAAGCTTTATTAGAAGCAATTTAAACACTTGTATTTGTTATTACATTTGATTGTAAGAAAATCTTAAGAAGATCCAGTTAGGATCAATAGTTCTTGAGAAGACTTTGAACATTTGTTCTTAGTGCTTACTATTGTAATCAGTTGATTAAATAGTGGATTAAGTCCTTGATTGAGAAAGGCAAATCACTCTAGGAAGGGTGGACTGGAGTAGTTGAGTTCAACGAACCAGGATAAAAATACTTGAGTTATTTTTTCTAAGTTTTCATCTTCATACTTATTCAACCCCCCTTCTAAGTATTTTCTCACCTTCAGTTGGCATCAGAGCTCCGGTTCTGTGTGTGCTACCACTTCACAGTGACAGTAAAGATCCAGTGAGAAAAACTTTGATATATATTTGGTTGTTACTATGGCTGATAATACAATGTCTAACGTTAACAACAAATATGAAGAAAGGGACAGAATCAGCACTAAACCCCCTATGTTTGATGGGGAGAAATTTGATTATTGGAAAGACAGGATTGAAAGTTTTTTCCTTGGTTATGATGCTGATTTATGGGATTTGGTCATAGATGGATATATTCATCCCATTGATGGGAATGGCAAGAAAATAGATAGAAAATCTATGACATAAGCCCAGAAGAAGGAATTTAGAAATCACCACAAGGCCAAAACAATTTTGTTAAATGCAATATCTCACACTGAGTATGAAAAGATTACAAATAGAGAAACTGCATTTGACATGTTTGAGTCCTTAAAGATGACTCATGAGGGAAACTCTCAAGTCAAGGAAACCAAGGCTCTGGCTCTAATCCAGAAGTATGAAGCCTTCAAGATGGAAGACTCTGAATCTGTTGAAGCTATGTTCTCCAGATTTCAAATACTTACAGCTGGACTAAAGGTTTTGGATAAAGGATACTCTACTGATGATCATGTGAAAAAGATCATCAGAAGCTTACCTACCAGATGGAGACCTATGGTGACTATGCTGAAAATGGCTAAAGATCTGAACAAGATCTCCTTGGAGGAACTAATCAGTTCACTAAGAAGTCATGAAATTGAACTTGAGGAAGACGAACCTCAAAAGAAAGGTCAATCAATTGCTTTAAAATCTAATAAATCTGCTAAAGCATTGCAGGTAATAGAGGAAAGCTCTAAAGAATCCTCATCTGAAGATGAAGATGAACTATCCATGCTGTCTAGAAGAATAAACAAACTCTGGAAGCATAAAGGAAAGAAGTTCAGAAACTTCAGGAAGCCTGACCAAAGAAAAGAATCTTCTGGACACAGAAGATCTGGAAAAAAGGAGGTTGTCTGTTATGAATGTAAAGAACCTGGACATTACAAAAATGAATGTCCAAAGGTGCTGAAAGACAAGCCTAAAAGAAAATCTGATAAGAAGAAAAAGGTTCTAATGGCCACCTGGGATGATTCAGATACATCTGAATCTGAATCTGAGTCAGAAGAGGAATGTGCCAATGTAGCCTTGATGGCAGACATAGAAGATCAGGAGGAAGGAACTTCAGGATCTGAATCTGACTCTGAATCTGACTCTGACGCTGAAGAGGTAATGGCTAAACTCACTAAAGAAGAACTTATCAAAGTGTTATCAGAAGTTCTGAAGAGCTATAACAATATTAAGCTCAAATACAAGAAGCGTCAAAGCAATCTTGTATCTGAGAATAATATTCTCAAATCAGAAGTAGCTGAGCTAAATGAAAAGAACTTAAAATTGAAAAATGATTCTGAATTAGCTCAACAAAACTCTGATTCTGAAACTGAATCTGAATGCAAAAATATTTTGGAAAAATATGATTATAGCTTTCAGAAGTTTCTTGCTAAAAGCATAGACAGAAGCAAAATGGCTTCCATGATCTATGGAGTTAGCAGAAATAACAGAAAAGGAATTGGATATAAATCTTCCTCTGGAAAGGATTTAAATCCAAAACCTGTTGATAAAATTATCATCAAGAAGACTCCTTTATATTCCCACTTTAAATTTGGTCACTTGAATGATATTGAACAAACACGTTCTGAAAAGAACATTCATGTGTTTAAATCTAAGGCTAGTCAGAATAAACCTTATGTTGAAAAACAGAAGTTTAGACAAACCTTCAGAACAACTAACCCTAAAGGACCCAAGAAGATCTGGGTACCTAAAAGCAAAATAATTCGTGTTGCAGATGTTCTTAGCAGCAAGGTCAGGACGCCAATCATGGTACCTGGACTCTAGATGCTCGCGACACATGACAGGAGAAAGGTCTATGTTCCAAAGTCTGGAGCTTAGATCTGGAGGTGATGTGAAATTTGGAGGGAATCGGAAGGGCAAGATCATTGGATCTGGCACTATTGGAAATGGTAAACTTCCCTCTATTACTAATGTTTTACTTGTAGAAGGGTTAAAGCATAACTTATTGTCCATAAGTCAATTAAGTGACAATGGTTATGATATAACCTTTAATCAAAAATGTTGTAAAGTTATTAGTCAAAAGGATGGCTCTATCCTATTTAGTGGAAAGAGGAAAAACAACATTTATAAAATAAATCTTTCAGAACTTAAAGTTCAGAATGTTAAATGCCTCTTGTCTGTTAATGAAGAGCAATGGGTCTGGCACAGAAGATTGGGGCATATTAATATGAGACGTATATCTCAGATTAATAAACTTAATCTTGTCAGAGGACTTCCTAATCTGAAGTTCACCTCAAATGCTCTTTGTGAAGCATGCCAAAAAGGGAAGTTTTCAAAATCATCTTTTAAATCAAAAAATGTTGTTTCTACTTCCAGACCACTAGAATTACTTCATATTGATCTGTTTGGACCAGTGAAAACTGCATCCATCAGAGGCAAGAAGTATGGATTAGTCATTGTTGATGACTATAGTAGATGGACATGGGTAAAGTTCTTAAAACACAAGGATGAGTCACATTCTGTGTTCCTTGACTTCTGTAAACAAGTCCAGAATGAAAAAGATTTCAAAATTATAAAAGTCAGAAGTGATCATGGTGGTGAATTTGAAAATAAATATTTTGAAAAATATTTTAATGAAAATGGTATTGCTCATGATATTTCCTGTCCTAGAACTCCACAACAAAATGGAGTTGTAGAGAGGAAAAATAGAACTCTGCAAGAAATGGCCAGAACCATGATCAATGAGACTAATCTGGCAAAACACTTTTGGGCAGAAGCAATCAACACAGCCTGTTACATTCAGAACAGAGTGTCTGTAAGACCTCTTCTGGAGAAGACTCCATATGAACTGTGGAAGAACAGAAAGCCCAACATTTCATATTTTCATCCTTTTGGATGTATTTGCTATATGTTAAATACTAAAGAAAATCTGAACAAGTTTGATTCCAAAGCGCATAAGTGTTTCATGCTTGGATATCTGAACGCTCTAAAGGCTACAGAGTATACAACACTGAGACATAGATTGTGGAAGAATCTATTCATGTTAGATTTGATGATAAGCTTGGCAGTAAAAAGCCAAAGCAGTCTGAAAACTCTGCAGATAGAGAAGTTGTCTTCACAGACTCTGAAGGATCAGAGGTAGACAAAGCTCAAGTGAAGGAACCAGAAGCAACGCCAGATGCCATTCCTTTAACTTCTCAGATGAACAATTTAAACATTTCTGAAGAATTAACTGTTAGAGGATCATCTTCCAGAATCAAAGCTTCTCATCCAGAGAATGTTATTATTGGAAAGAAGGATGATCCTATCAGAACAAGATCTTTTCTCAGATCATCTGAAGCATCATTATTTGGACTGGTGTCAGTAATTGAACCAACTTCTGTAAATGAAGCTCTGCAAGAAAATGATTGGATTATTGCCATGCAAGAAGAGCTAAATCAATTCACCAGAAATGATGTGTGGAATTTAGTTCAAAGACCAAAAGGATTCAATATAATTGGAACTAAATGGGTCTTCAGAAATAAGCTTAATGAGAAAGGAGAAGTTGAAAGAAATAAGGCAAGGCTTGTTGCTCAAGGGTACAGTCAACAAGAAGGTATTGATTATACTGAAACTTATGCTCCAGTGGCAAGGTTAGAATCTATACGCCTTCTTATTTCATTTGCTGCACAAAATAACATCACTCTGTATCAGATGGATGTTAAAAGTGTCTTTCTAAATGGTATTATAGAAGAAGAAGTTTATGTCCACCAAGCCTCCTGGTTTTGGGAGTGAAAAATTTTCAGATCATGTTTTCAAACTGAAGAAATCTCTGTATGGTTTAAAACAAGTTCCCAGAGCTTGGTATGAGAGATTGAGCAATTTTCTTATGGAGAAAATTTTCATCAGAGGCAAAGTGGACACAACACTCTTTTGTAAATCATTTAAGAAAGATCTTCTAATTTGTCAAATATATGTGGATGATATCATATTTGGATCTACCAATACTATGCTGGGAAAGGAGTTTGCTCAATGTATGTAGGCAGAATTTGAAATGAGCATGATGGGAGAATTGAGATTCTTTCTGGGAATTCAAGTCAACCAAACTCCAGAGTGCACTTACATACATCAGACCAAATATGTTAAAGAACTTCTAAAGAAATTTAACATGACTGATAATAAGTTGGCAAAGACTCCCATGCATCCAACCAGTTCACTAGGCAAGGAAGAGGTAAGTAAGAAAGTAGATCAGAAACTCTACAGAGGTATGATAGGATCTCTTCTTTACTTAACTGCTTCTAGACCTGACATATTGTTCAGTGTATGCTTGTGTGCTAGATTCCAATCAGATCCTAGAGAATCACACTTGACAGCTGTCAAGAGGATTCTAAGGTATCTGAAAGGTACTTCTAATGTGGGTTTGTGTTACAGAAAATCTGATGATTTCAAATTAGTTGGATTCTATGATGCTGACTATGCTGGAGACAGAGTGGAAAGAAAAAGTACTTCTGGAAGTTGTCAATTTCTAGGAAGAAATCTAATCTCTTGGTACAGCAAGAAGCAACCCACAATTGCACTATCAACCACAGAGGCAGAATATATTGCTGCTGCTGGATGTAGCACGCAGATGCTCTGGATGAAAAGTCAGCTAGAAGACTATCAGATATTTGAAAGTAACATTTCTATATTCTGTGATAATACTTCTACTATATGTTTGTCTAAAAACCCCATTTTACACTCTAAGGCAAAACATATAGAAATTAAGCATCATTTCATCAGAGACCATGTTTAGAAGGGAATTATAAATTTGGCCTTTGTTGATACAGATCATCAATGGGCAGATATTTTCACAAAACCCCTTGTTGAAGATAGATTCAAATTTATTCTGAAAAATATTGGTATGGATTTTTGTCCAGAATAATATTTGTCAGAAGCAAATTTTACAGATGCAAAAATGTTTAATGCTCTGAAGTATTTCTTCTGATTACTTACTCATTTCCTTAAATTATTTTTTTGTGTGAAACTCTGAACTAACAATACTTAGAGGATCTGAACGTTGGTTAACGTTTCATTTCTCAAGAGAATTCAGAAGCACATGCAAGCAAACACGTGTCACTCTGAATCTGCAAAGGTGGCGTGTACACTACTGAAGAGACGTTTAAGGTGAAGTTTGAATAGTGAAAATCTTGATTTTCCCCCCAATTTGTCAGAATCAATAAATGCTTGAAATGATTTTTATTCTTTTTCATTAAATGCTATGTGTGAACGTGCTATTATCTGACTGTTTGTATGCCTAAGTGTTTACTATAAATATCACACTTCTTACCACTTTCACACTTTTCACATCTCAATTGTTTATGCATTTCTGTCTTCTTTTCTCTCTTCACAAAAACCCTAAGCGTTTGACAAACTCATCTTCAATGGCAACTTCATCATCCACTGCTGCACAGTTTCAATCAACCATGGCTGCAGTTACTTCTGCAAATATGGGTGTGACTCCATATACGACACCAAAGAGAACTTTGTTAACACATGTTGACAAACTGGAGGTTCTCTGTGAATCAATGGTGGAATTTGATTCACTTGCTGAAAATGGATTTGAGTTTCTCTCCATAATTGATGCTCAAGGATGGGTGAAATACTTTGATAGACTTTTTGGACCAGTCTACCCCCTTCTGGTGAAAGAATTCTGGATCCATGCTGCTGTATACCCTAAGTTCATTTTATCTTCTGTTCTGGGTAAAGAGATAATCATCACAGAATATCTGATCAGGAAACTCATTGGATATGAGGAGATAGATGGAGTATCTCATCTGCCAGCTGGGCGTGTAGATATAGATGAAGTATATGAGGAAGTGATGACTACTAGATAGGCCTCTAATAAGTTCAAAGATCTGAAGCCCGACTACAAGATCTGGGCAAAGATTTTCATGGGATGCATTCATCACAGAAAGTCTACAAACTCTCCAGACTATGTAAACAATGAACAGCTCTACTTTATGTACTGCTTAAGTCAGAGCACCAAGGTAGGTCTTCCCTACATTCTGTTTATGCACTTATGGAATCATATAAATGCCTCCAGAGAATCTGTGAAAGAAAAGGGTCAGAAGATCAGAACTTGGATTCCCTTTGGAAGGTTAGTCTCAGATTTTCTGACAGAAAATGGATTGGTGACTGCTCTATATGCTGCTGGAGTCACAGATGAACTTGAATTTATTCTTGGAAAACCTCTGAATGCAAAGAGTCTTCAGAGACTAAAAATTGTAGAAGAACTCACAACAGCACCCAAGAAGCTGAACATCACTGAACTCAGTCAGAAGAGAATCCCAGTAGATGACTACCCTATGTTCTTTGCTGAAGAACCAAGAGAAGTTATAGTGAGTTATATTGATGCTTGCAAGGCAGATGGAACGCCCATTCCTGCAGATATTCTGAAGAGAGCAAGGGAACCATTGCCTGTTGTAGGAGAAGAGATCCCAAGAAAAAGAAGTCAATCAGAAGCAGAAGTTGCGCCTGTTCAGAAGAAGCCCAAAGTTGCTGAGAAGCCTCAGAAGCTGATCAAGAGGAAAGCATCTGGAGACACTCCTTCTGTTCCTACAAAATGCATCAAGATTAAAGGTACCAAATCTTCTGTATCTTCTATAAATAATACTGTTGTAAATGATTCAACATTTAAGTCTATCCCTAAACCACCTTCTACTCAGAAACAATCTGTTACTGCTTCACCTCATACATCTGTTCCATCCCCACAAAAATCATCTAATCCTGCTTCCATCTCACCTATAAAACCTTCTACTACACAATCATCTGTACCAAAACCAACAACAACAAAACCACAAAATCAGACTCCACAACCAGATATACCAACAAAATAATATGCACCATAACAACAACAATCAGAACAACAACCACAACAACCAGAAAAACAATCTGAACAACAAAAAGAAAAACCCTCTGAACAACAACAACGACCACAAGAAAAACAATTTGTATCAAAACAAACACAACAACCAGAAAAACAATCTGAACCACAAACACAACAACAAGAAAAACAACCACAACCAGAAAAACCACCATCCAACACATTTGAACCCATTGCATCTGTACCAGTTACTTCTGAACCTATAAAAGTAACATCTGATCCACCTACATCAGAACCACCTTCATCTGAAACAGCGAACCCATCTGAAACCCATATTCCTGAGACAGAGGTTCTAAATGTTACACCTCTCAAAACTGTTTTTGAAGTGCCCTCTACCTCTTACACTCCAACCTCTTCATCCAATTCCTCAGAATCTGATATACACCCAGATTTTCTGGTATCCCCCTCTCACAGAGATTCTGAAGTAAACCAACCAGAACCCCCTGTTTCTTCTGAAGTTATTATTCCAGATCCTATTCCAACACCTAAACCATCTTTTGACATTACCATTCCAAATCCTACCCCTGCACACAAGCCAAGAACATCTGAGAATGTACCTTCTGCTTCGTGCAAACTATCTACTTCTAAAAAACTTCCTTCTGGTTTCACCTTGAAAAACTTCTACACCAGAATTGAACCATCTGAAACCATCACTCCTCTCAAACCCAAACTTACCATCATTCTACCATCTGTGCTTCAATCCTATATTAAAACAATGTCAGCAGTACCTTCATCAGATCCAAAACCATACTCTGTTATATCTGCTAAATCTGATATACCTGTTTCATCTGATAAACCTGCTATTTCTGATAAACCTGTTAAATCTGCTTTCAAACCTTACTCTGATAAACCATTTGATGTGGTTTCCTATAAAATAAAAGCAAAACCAAATCTGGTGAATGCTTTAAACAGATCCAAACCTGACAAATCCTCTGAAATTCCATTCATACCCTACTACCCTCCTCCTCTGATCTCCATTCATAAATCCATATTTCCACCTACTCCCCAACCCAAGCCAATAACCTTGGAAACTCTGTTACGCCCCAGACCTAGACTGAATGTTGATCATTTATTTACATGTTTTTTGCAAGAAATACAGATGTATTTAGGTTCTGTACAGAGGAAATGTTCAGCAACAATGGATGCAAAGGAATCTGATGTCATCTGGAATGGCTTCATAAACAGATTCAACATTATAGCATCAAATCTGAAGAACGTATGTTCTGATGATGCGAAGCTCAGATTTGCTGAAGCTACTAGAAGTCTGTTCTGGACTGTTAAGAGATCTGGACCACTGCTTCTTACAGATGCTCCTTCATCATCAGAAGAGAATACTGAATCTACATCTGAAGACAACCCTCTGGCCATGACTCTGATAGAACATCCTTCTGGCTCTACTGCTCCTTGCTCCAAAGCCCCTATGGAAATTGACTCTGTTCAAGCTTCAGAAACTGTTCCACCTTCTTCATCTGAGATCAAGAAAGAACATCCAGATCTTGAGGATAAGATTGCAGTTCTGGAAGCTGGTCAATCAGAAATCAAGTCATGGATGGCTAAACAAGATAAGAAGTCTGAAGACATGACTTAGTGGATGTCCCAACAGGATCAGAAGAATGAAACAATGGCTAAGTGGATGTCAAAACAAGAACAGTCCTCTTCTGAGATCACGGATCTGTTGAAGATGCTTTTGTCAAAACACTCTTAGTTAATTTTTTTTCTTATGTTTGCATCTAATGTTTGCACATGTATTTTAAATATCTTCTGATGTGTGTACTTTTGCTCTGAAATGAATAAATGAATATTTCAAAGTTTTCTCCACATGATTTATCTCACTTACTGTTTCCTTTTATTTGTCTTTTCAACGTTATTACTTTTTGCTTATGACAAAAAAGGGGGAGAAAATATAGCTCTGAACTGTTTAATTAAACTTCACCAGAATGAAACTTCAGACATATCAATTTTATCTAACATAAAATCTGAGTATTTCAGAACATTTGATAAGTACATTCTGTAAAAGAAACTCTGAGTCTCTCAGATCATTTGATAATTATCAGACTCTGACTCTGAAATATGCAAGATACTCTGACTCTCAAATGTTAAAGAACAATCAAGCTCTAACTCTGAAAAATACTCAAGATAAAAGGGAAGTTTATATTCCTTATTTATATTTAATTCAGGGGGAGATTCATCATCTCAGGGGGAGTTATAATTATTCTATTTTCAATTAAACAAAATTTCTGATGTTTTTGTCATCATCAAAAAGGGGGAGGTTGTTAGAACACAGATTGGTTCTTAATAATATCTCTATGTTTTGATGATAACTATTATGAAATTTTGTAATTAAGAATTATATACTCTAAAATTTGCTTGAGAGTGTTTTCTGCAGATATTAAAGTCATTATCACTCCAGAAGCAAATCAGAACTGAACATAAGAAATATGCTAGACTCTGAAGCGCCAGATGCATCCATTAGAAGATTCTGAATGCTGCCAACAGAAGATCCTGAGCGTAGCCTTCAGAAGAATCTGAAGCAGAAGCTCCAGAAGGATCTAAAGCAGAAGCTCTAGAAGAATCTGAAGCAAGTCAGAAGCATCTGAACCAAAGAAGAATTCTGTATGAAGAGTTTTCAAAGCATAGTTACTACAGAAGATTCTGAAAGTACTAAAGCTGCCAGTACTGAGGATCTGACTCAAATATGCTCTGAACTTATACACGCTAAAAGCACACCTGCTGCAAAGACTCTGATTCAGTAAAACTCTGATCAACATCAGAAGGCTCTGATCAAATTAGACTCTGATGATTCTTGCTGAAAATTGATGAAGAAGAATTCAAAGATTATGTCCGTTGGAATAATCCAAACGACTCTTTCCTTATTTATGCTAGACACAAGAACACAGACAAAAAGGATTTCTCTGTGCTTTCTTCTTCTAGGAAAGGTCACTTGATGTGAAGACAAAAAGGCTCAGACCTTTTGGTACACTCTTTTCAACGTGAAGTTCTCTTGGATTAAGCTACCTATAAAAGCAAGTCTTCACCCATCTTCTTTAGTTGACGTTTTACCTCAAAAGAAATCAATATTCAAAGCTCTCATACTATTCACATTCTTTGTAGAATTAATTTCTTTGTTCTTAATATTAAGTGAAAAATCACAATTGTGATAAAGCTTTATTAGAAGCAATTTAAACACTTGTATTTGTTATTACATTTGATTGTAAGAAAACCTTAAGAAGATCCAGTTAGGATCAGTAGTTCTTGAGAAGACTTTGAACATTTGTTCTTAGTGCTTACTATTGTAATCAGTTGATTAAATAGTGGATTAAGTCCTTGATTGAGAAAGGCAAATCACTCTAGGAAGGGTGGACTGGAGTAGTTGAGTTCAACGAACCAGGATAAAAATACTTGATTTATTTTTTCTAAGTTTTTATCTTCATACTTATTCAACCCCCCTTCTAAGTATTTTCTCACCTTCAGTACTGTTGTTACTTTGGGATGCTAATATCTCCCTTGGCCCAAGACAAACCGCTTTCTACACCTGCCAAGTCACAAAACTTGAGTTAGCAAAATCAGAGGATATCCACTTGAGAAGATTTGATCCGTGCAGCTAGCAAATCTTCAGGACATTGAACTTGGACAGACAAATATTAAACACGTTTGATCCAAATACCGCAAGATTGGGATTCTCATTTAAGCACATATTACTACAATCAGACGAAAAGGGAAGTTTTTCAAATCTTGTCTAACACCAAATCGGAAAATCCAATCAACATTCAAATCCATATTCAAGACAGCAATTAAAATACGTTTTATTTTCAGAGTCTATAAAAGGAGACCTAGGAGATGAAGGCAAACAGGGGGAAAATCACCGCAAAAACCTATGTTCAAAAACCTAGAAAATTGAAGAAAGAAGAACTTATCTTTTCCGTTTAAGGAGCTATTCCCAACCACCGCGAGTTCAACCGACAGAGCATTCCGTTCTCCTCATCTTCACATCCCGCCGCCACCAACCTTCGGTAAATTCTTATTCATATTGAAATTATTGAACCGTTTGATGTTTTCAAATCATGTTTCAGGTTCAGGAATGGAAGGCAAAGAATGAAAAGGGATCGAAAGAGGAGTACAAGCGATGAAAACGAAGACGGATTGGGGGGGAGAAGCCGATCGCGAATCTTGGGGGGGAAGAGGGATTTAGGTTTTCGCTTCATCATATTTATCCGTTGTAGCTTGTCGATCCTATTGCAACACACACACACACACGCCCTTAATCTGCTAATCACTCACCTAACACACTAATTTACCCCTAATTCTTCCGTTAATCACCTTAACTAATCAATAATTAGTTTTTTTTTAAATAACTACTAAACCGTAATTAGCCATTTCATTTAAAACCATCTTTTACTTATTATTTAACTTATACCATTCATTTAACTTTAGTTAATATTTTTATTACCTAATTAATCAACCTTTTATAAATTAAGATAATAACTTTTTAAATTAACTTATTTATTTTATTATATATATTAAACCCATTTTATCTTGTTAGTAAAAGCCTTTTTCTAATTAACTTTCATAATATTAAAACTTCTTTTATTATTCAATAATGAAGAAAAACTTTAGTAAAATTTATTTAAACATTTAAGACAATGCTATTTATTAAAACCAAAAAGCAAAACTATTTTATAATTGGTGTGTTTTTTGTGATAATAATTAAGATCCTTTTTCTAATTAACTTAACTTCAATAAATTTACCTTTTGTAATAATATTTAAAAGCTAATCTCACATATTTTCCCCCTAAGTTAATTTCTCAAAAAAATTAATCTTTTTTTAATCAACTAAATTCTTAAAATCAACCCAGCTAAAATCAACAGCGTAAAATACAACCTAATCGTGCACACTCACATTCACGACACTTTCACTCTCACACACTTCAGCGCTTTCATGCGTATGTGTATGTTTTATGTTTTCCGCAATTTATCTTACAAGCAATTTACTTTTATCGCAATTTATATTTCCGCATAGCATTCTGTCCAAAGGAAAAACCTACACATGATTCAACAATCGTGTGTAGTGCATCTAATTTTGCACCATACTCCCGCCCGATCCTTGATCCCATTCAAGTTGATCAATTAAGATAGATCCTACCCCATAGGAAGGACCTTTATCTTACAACATAGACAAAACAATTCAAACAACACAATACAAACAATATTCAAACACAATAGAGAAAGATGTTAATCATCTTAAGCAAGATAGAATCTCCATCCCACAACAATACAATCAATTCGTAGGAACTTTGCCTTAAGAGAGGCGTACCTCGTTGATCCCTATCTGAGTACTTGAGCCCTTCTCTTAAGATGATGCAAAAACTACATTCCTACAACTTGTGGCAGTTAAATCTCCCTTAAAATGAAGACACATCTCTTCTCCTGAAATCAATCAATCAACTACCCTAAACTCGTAGGAACTTTGACCACAGTCAAAGAACTCCTCAAACCCTTTAGGGGAACTACAGATACTCTGATTCCACTCCCGTAAGGATATGTAGGCATAATATGCGACATCTTATCGAGTATACTTAGAAATAAACCCCTAGGTCTTTCAACTTTAATCAGATAAACCATAGCAATAAACAATACAAAACAAGAGGTTCCTGTAGAGTACTACAAAAACTTAGGATGCTAGTACCTTCCCTAAGTTTAACCTGAAGGTGTGAAAAATACACAAGAAAGGGGGGGTTTGAATTGGGTATTTGGTTACTTAAAAACTTTTGCCATCTTCTTCTGTGTTGTTTCTAGATGTAGCAATGCGGAAGCATAAATAATAAACTAAACAAGTAAAGAACACAAGATATATCCTGGTTCACTTGAGCAACTCTCAAGCTAATCCAGTCCACCCTTCCAAGGTGATTTCGCCTTACTCACTGCAAGGACTTAATCCACTATAACCAAACAGATTACAGTTGCACAAGCTAACTGCAAGTGACTAACAACTCGACAATGACACGTTCAGGGATCCCCAAGGATATAACGTTCATTGACACCTTAATAGAATCCGATCACTAAAGATCTCCTATTAGGATTTCCACAAATGACTACTGTCACTTGTCATCTCAAGTATACTGATCTTAACAAGATCACTTGAGGAACCACTTAATTCTAAAAAGAATTTGTGTTGCCGGAGATTACATAAGTGCTTCTCAAATAAGCAGATTACTCCTAATTAAGTTCCTAGCAAGTATTGAGCAACAACTCCTTGCTTTCTAATATAGAAACTAATCTAATAATAAATCTCTAAGAGATTATTGAGTACAGTTTCCATATTGCTTAAAAGCTTTTCTGTGTGTGAGCACTAAGGCTTCTTTTCATCTTAAGCTTTTCTTCTTTCTTTCTTTTCTACACTTCATGCTTACAAGCATGCTAACATTTGAATGATTCAAATGTTATTCATTTATAGTACAGCTAATAGCAACAGCGTTGCTTGACTTAGCAACCCAGCAACCACTTAATGATCAAATGATTCTTCTTTTTATAGTGCTTCCAAGAATGACGTTGAGAGGATAAGGATGTTCATTCAAACTCCAACGGTCATATCTCAACGGATAGATAAGCACGTGTTGGATGACATCACTTTCTTGTCCTTTTCTTGCAACGGTAATATTCCATTTAACAGCTTGGACAAATTTGCTTCTGGCTTGGTTCTTCTGATGATGTTACAGATGAGTAGTTCAGAAACTACTTTGGTATAGATAGCATAGTAAACATCAGATTCTGACTTCAGCACTTTGTTCATCAGAGTTGATAGCAACAGCTCATCTGATTGAACACGTCTTGTCTGGTGAAGCTTCATAATCTTTCTTCTTCAGAGTCTGGTCTTCAGAGTCTTTTGCACTTGGTCTTCAGAGCCTTCAGCCTTCAGAACTTCAAGTCATCAGAGTCTTCAGCACAAACTTCTTCAGATGATTATATCTTCAGAGTCTTGACCTTCAGAACATGTCTTCAGAGTCTTCAGAGTCTTGACCTTCAGAACATGTCTTCAGAGTCTTCAGAGTTTTGTCCTTCAGAACATGTCTTCAGAGTCTTGACGCACTTGGTCTTCAGAGCCTTCAGCCTTCAGAACTTCAAGTCATCAGATTCTTCAGCACTTCAGTTCTTTAGAGGGCTCACTCTTCAGAGACGCTCGTTAGCTTCCAGATCAGATGCATAACTCAGATCAGAATCCACAGATGCATTGCAACTGCAATATCCAGCATCCTTGATTCTTTATTGAACATGATCAGATGCAGAAACAAACTTGCTTCTTTACTGAGCTTCATTTGCTTTTAGATCAGATGCACTTCTTTAGATCATAAACCACAGGAGCATTGCAACTGCAATATACAGCATCCTTGGTTCCTTACTGATGGTGATCAGATACATAAGCAAACTAGCTTCTCCCAAGCGCTTTATGACGTTACACATAGTAATTCCATATATTACTAGCTGCACACGTTGCTTTTGTTTGTTTGGTCTAATATATTTAATTTAATATGACCTGCACATAACAAACATTAAACCATAAAATGGTTCTTTCATAAATACTCAATTGTTATCATCAAAACATAGAGATAATCCTGTAGAGACAAATTTTGCTCTTACAATCTCCCCCTTTTTGATGATGACAAAAACATGTATTTTGATAGAACATTTTATACAGGGTAATCACCAAGCATTAACCTATTCAGAGTTCTAAGCAACTGCTCCCCCTGAATGTGTTAACCTTAAACACATTTTTATGCTTGTTCAGAGACATACTCTGATCCCAAGACTTACAAAATATAAATTTGATAAAACACAATCAAATAGAATAGAATAGAAGGAATACTTCCCTACAATATAAGAGAGCATGAGTCTTCAGCATCTGGACTAGTTCAATCAGAACTTCCATCTTCAGATCTTTAGAACTTATCTTCTCTAAGCATTGTATCAGGGTCATATAACTTCAGAATCTTCTAAAGCATTTTCTCTTATTCTTCAGAACATCCTTCAGATGAGAAACTCCCCCTGAGTTTCAGACTGGGTGAAAATCAAATATCCTGACTTGTGAACCTTCCTGAGAGAACTCCCCCTGATTATAATATGTCAGATATTTGGATCTTCTGATCTTGATACAGTCTTGATTCTGCTTTTTCAAACTTGCTTTCTTCTCAGATTCTTGATAGATTCTTGATTTCTTGAAGCAGTCTGATACCAAAAGAAACTAGTAGAATGTTTACTTCTGAATCTGATACCAATGTTGATTCTAAGACAGATACCAATACATGATACTCATGATTCTGAGTCTGAATCCAAATCTTGCTCTATGAAGATTTCTGATTCTTATGCTCTGACTGTCATTTTCACAGACAATTTACATCTTCTGAACATCATGATTCCAGATGACTTTAACTTTCAGATCTCTGAACAGTATTGGGTCCATCTGATTCTGAATCTATGTTCACGAAGTGTATAACTTCTATTATATGAACACCAGTTCATTTGAACTCAGATTTCTTTCATTTATCCTGTTTAGAATGCCTAGTGAACTTGTTCAGAGTTCCTTGGAAAACATCAAACAAACAATTAGTAATAAACGCAGTTTATATGTTTTTGCATTCTCTTTCAGGTTATAGAATATATCAAAGTTATATTCTATTTCTCAAAAACATTTTCCATTTCTCCCCAAGTTATATTCTATTCTTCCAGATAATATCAAAATCATCTTTCTTTTCTCCCCCTTTTTGACATCATCAAAAAGTTTGAGTTTTTCATCAAAACAGATTAAAAAAAATTTCTCTTTTTAAAGTCAGAAATTAAAAAGATAAGAGTTGAGAGATAGCACCTGAGAACTTAATCATCTTTCATTTCTCCCCTTGAGAACTTAATTCTTACAGGTTGATACCAATTAAGGTAGGTTGATATCTTTTCTCAGATTTCATCTTCTATATCTCCCCCTGCTTCTTGGAGAGTGACAACTCTTCAGAGTTTGTAGAAGCATGCTCTGACGAGGATTGTTGACAGGTGTCTGTTCAGCAGAACTTTCTCTAACAACTTGTTGTACATCCTTCATAGCTTGTTGATCTCCTCTAAACTTACTAATGTCACGTTCTCAACGTACAAAAGTAGTTTCACAAGAAAATCCAACTACAACATTTTCCTTAGTCTTCTTAGCATCTTCAGCTTCTTGTACTAATCTGGAAGTTTCTTTTCTGGAATCTTCCTCTGCTAGATTTAGACAAGAAGGTTGAAAATTATTCTTCCTTTTTGCTTGATCTTGATACCAATAATTCTAGTCCTTAGAGAAACTTGAAATACGTCCAATTTCAGAGTCTAATTACTTCTGAAAAATATCTCAAGAAGTCTCAAGTTCCAGAGTTGAAGTACTTGTTCTGGCCTTTGCTTTGATTCTTGATTCTGCGCCCAGAACCTTCTGTATCTTCACTCAAACATCTTCTGAAGTTTTTCTCAGAGTTATCTGACACTTTGTTTCTGGTTGGATGTCAGAGACATGATACCAATTTAAGATGTAAGATACCAATTGAAGGTGTGAAATAATGAAATTATTTCAGCTCGTTTCTTCAACATCAAAACACTATACTACAGAAGTATCAATGTTTGATTGAACAAACCATCTTCTAATAGAATCTTTTATCCAGAGTTCCAGATAATCCAAATCTTCTGATAGTCTACGACTTCAGATTTGCTTAGATCTTTAGATATCATCTGATATCAATTGAAGGTGATGTGTCATCTGATCCTTCAATCTTCTGTACATGAATGTCCTTCATTTGACACTTCATCCAGAGCATCTGATACTTCAATTAGCATCTGATGTATTTTGCTTCTTTAAGGGATAGTGCTAACCAGAGGTACTTTTGCAACTAACTCTGACTTCAGTATCATCAGCATAACAAAAACCTACTAAAAATAGTTATCTGGTTTTCTGCAACACAGAGTCACGTTAGTAGTACCTTTCAGATACCTCAGAAATCTCTTAACAACTGTTAAATGAGATTCTTTAGGATCTGATTGGAATCAAGCACATACACATATACTGAAAAGAATGTCAGGACTAGAAACAGTAAAATACAGAAGAGTACAACTCATACCTTTGTAGAGCTTCTGATCTACCATTTTACTAACCTCTTTCTTTCTCAGAGTGTACGTTAAAAACATGAGAGTCTTAGATGGCTACTCTCTAACAGATTATCCTTCTATCTGCTACATTCTTTATCTGATTCCTCCTTTGGTCTTCATCTTCTGATCATCCATCTTTGGATGCCGATGATCATGCTTCTTTATCTTCAAGATGACTTGTTTCCAGATGAAAGCTATATCTTCTTGCATCAAGAATTTATCCTTTGGACAGTCGTGGTTGATCATCATAAATTATCATCAAACCAAGATGAATTTCTTGAACTGATTTGAATGACAATCTTGTTCTTATCAATCAGTATCTGAGGGTGACTTCTTCTTCTAGAATTCTCGTACCAACTGAAGGTGTGAGAACTTCTGAGTACCAATAGAAGGAGTAGGATCTTCTGCTAAATCACCTTAGGTTTCTCCACCTTTGGTTTCTGATTCCAAGCTTGTTATCAAAACTTGAATCTTAGCATCAGTGCTTCATTAGGTAATACCTTATACCAATTGAGACAATGTTTCCTTTCTGAATTAGCTTCAGAAATCTTCAAAGCTTCTGCTATAATCTTCTGAAGAGATTCTCTACACCAAACTTTCTAACCATAACTATTTCTGTTATGTTAGTAAGTTCTTCTGATCATCAACAATCAGCCTTTGCCCAAAAGCACTTAATCAACAGATGTTAGCTCAATTAATAACATCAAACCCAGAAGTGCTTCTTCAGAAGGTTGGAGACTGATAAGAGTCTAATATCAACTTTATGATATCCAAAGTAGACTCTTCTGACAGTGAAGTTGCAACCCAACTTATCTTGATTAGCGTCTATTGAGTGAACAACTATGGAAATGATTCCTTGCATTAGATCCTCTGCTTCAGATCTATGCAGCTTAGCTCTAGAGAATGATTCAACCAACCGTTCATCCAGAGGTATGCTTCAGATCAAACCAGATCTTCATTCTTCAGGTGTCCTTATTATCCAGAAGTGAGCTATGTTGCTGACATATCAACCAACTGCTCAGAGTCTTTTATAGAGTTGCTTCTCAACAAACTTTCAGAATCTCCTGTTAGCGTTGCTTCATCAGATTCTTCTGTAATTTTGCTTCTGTAGCTTTTCTTCTGAGTCTATACTGATACCAACTTAAGTGTCTTCAGTATCCTGCCTCAGTTGCTTTGCTTCTGATGCTTTGAACTATCTTCTATAGCTTTGCTTCAGAGTCACCAACAATTGAAGGAGAGATGTCTTGATTGACAGAGCCTCTACAAAATCAGTGTTACAGAACCTTCTGTACAGTTACTGATCTGACTTCACTAGCCTTTTTTAGAATGCTAGTTTTAGCTACTGCCTGCATACACTCAGCAAACTCCTTTCCAAGTGAAGTATATGGTTCTAAATAGAAGTATCATCAATGTAAATAAATCTGACAGATTTAAAATATCTTTCTTAATAGTCTTTAAGAAGAAGAGTAGTAACAACTTTACTTTTGACAAAATAATTTTCAAAAAGAAAACTGGGAAGTTGATGAACATATACTTCTTCTTCAATAAAACCATTTAAAAGTATTTTTAATATTCATCTGATTTATATTGATGTTATACTAATCAACGAACGAGATTGAAAAGAATATGAATTCTAACCTTGTCACAAAAGCATATGTCTTCTGTATAGTCAAGAGTTTCTTGCTGACAATCTTTGAGAAGAAAGAATCTTGTTCTTATGGAATCATCCTTCTTTCCAATGAATGTCTCTTCTGGAAAAGAAGATTTGATTCTGGGGGAAACTTCTCAGAGCTGATTCTTCAGAAACAGCTAATTGAATAGCATCTGGAGTAGCTCCTGATTCTTCAGCTGGAACACATTCTGCTTCTGATTCTCCAACATCTTGTGTGACAAACCAGTAACAGCAACTAAAGTAGAATATTCTGAATAACTCTTCTTGAACAGATCTCAATTCCTTTGTTAGCATTCTGCAGCATCTTCATCAACACAACAACATCCATTTGATTCTTGAGAGACATCCTCAGAGCACAGATAATCTGATCTTCATGTGTAGAGAGAATCTAGCTTCCATCAGGCTTCATCTTCTGAATTTTTCTGCTTGAAACAAATACAGATCCAATCTAGATACAGTTATCATCAAACTTAGATGCATCAAAAGACACAGTCTGACTGACAATTTTGCTCTTACAATGCTGAGCTAACATGTAAGGAGTTAGATTATCAGAGTTGACATAACATCTGCTCTTGAAAAAGAATGTTTACTGACTTATTCAAATTGAATAACCCCAGAAACTTAAATCCTTTTTACATTTGACAGAATGACTACTGTCATTGTATCTTTCCTCATATCTTTATTTCTCAAAACATTCATTATGAATTTCTGAAAAATAATGTCTGATAGCATCTGACCAATTTCAGTTTGTTCAACATCTCGAGTTAATAGAACTTAATTGTCCATGCTACTTCTAATGAGATCTTCTGAATTCATCATATCATCATAATCCAGATGAGTTAGAAACACTGCCTTTCTAGAAACCTCTGCAGAATTCTTTGAAGCTCTTCAAGGAGAGCAACTTTCAAATGTTTTGGATCTGAAGAATCATTTCTTCCAGATTTGAATATTTTTCTAAACTTACCCTTTTCTGCAGACTTCATTCTGGCGTTCTGATGAATAGGATTCATTAGCCAACAATATATCTTTTCTTACTTAAGATAAATCCCAATGAGTTGTCATGAGAAAGTCAAGTGTGGACTAATCCGTTTCTTGAAAACATCTCATACTCACCAGAATTAATCTTTAGAGATCAAGAATTATTGCTTGCAGAAGATTTATCTTTGAGCAAATATGTTGAAAATCCAAACGTATTTTAAGATCAACATTCAACAGATATATCTTCTTATCTGATGAATCTATCTTGTCAGCTGATTCTTCATTCTTCTTTCAGAATCTTCTGGAGGAGATTTGCTGTTGAAGGCTTCAACACTTCAAATTTCAAACTTCATAGAATCAGTGACTTGCTCAAGGTAACTCAATAGATTACAATTTTAGTACTCATTATCCTCAAAAACTGATATGAGACTGAAATTGTAAGAACGGTGAAATATTCCCAAAAGTATTTCTTCACACAGCCTATGGATCTTTATCTGACACTGTTAGGTGTTTGATATCCATCAATAACAGAACCGAAGCTCTGATACCAACTGAAGGTGTGAAAAATACACAAGAAAGGGGGGGTTTGAATTGGGTATTTGGTTACTTAAAAACTTTTGCCATCTTCTTCTGTGTTGTTTCTAGATGTAGCAATGCGGAAGCATAAATAATAAACTAAACAAGTAAAGAACACAAGATATATCCTGGTTCACTTGAGCAACTCTCAAGCTAATCCAGTCCACCCTTCCAAGGTGATTTCGCCTTACTCACTGCAAGGACTTAATCCACTATAACCAAACAGATTACAGTTGCACAAGCTAACTGCAAGTGACTAACAACTTGACAATGACACGTTCAGGGATCCCCAAGGATATAACGTTCATTGACACCTTAATAGAATCCGATCACTAAAGATCTCCTATTAGGATTTCCACAAATGACTACTGTCACTTGTCATCTCAAGTATACTGATCTTAACAAGATCACTTGAGGAACCACTTAATTCTAAAAAGAATTTGTGTTGCCGGAGATTACATAAGTGCTTCTCAAATAAGCAGATTACTCCTAATTAAGTTCCTAGCAAGTATTGAGCAACAACTCCTTGCTTTCTAATATAGAAACTAATCTAATAATAAATCTCTAAGAGATTATTGAGTACAGTTTCCATATTGCTTAAAAGCTTTTCTGTGTGTGAGCACTAAGGCTTCTTTTCATCTTAAGCTTTTCTTCTTTCTTTCTTTTCTACACTTCATGCTTACAAGCATGCTAACATTTGAATGATTCAAATGTTATTCATTTATAGTACAGCTAATAGCAACAGCGTTGCTTGACTTAGCAACCCAGCAACCACTTAATGATCAAATGATTCTTCTTTTTATAGTGCTTCCAAGAATGACGTTGAGAGGATAAGGATGTTCATTCAAACTCCAACGGTCATATCTCAACGGATAGATAAGCACGTGTTGGATGACATCACTTTCTTGTCCTTTTCTTGCAACGGTAATATTCCATTTAACAGCTTGGACAAATTTGCTTCTGGCTTGGTTCTTCTGATGATGTTACAGATGAGTAGTTCAGAAACTACTTTGGTATAGATAGCATAGTAAACATCAGATTCTGACTTCAGCACTTTGTTCATCAGAGTTGATAGCAACAGCTCATCTGATTGAACACGTCTTGTCTGGTGAAGCTTCATAATCTTTCTTCTTCAGAGTCTGGTCTTCAGAGTCTTTTGCACTTGGTCTTCAGAGCCTTCAGCCTTCAGAACTTCAAGTCATCAGAGTCTTCAGCACAAACTTCTTCAGATGATTATATCTTCAGAGTCTTGACCTTCAGAACATGTCTTCAGAGTCTTCAGAGTCTTGACCTTCAGAACATGTCTTCAGAGTCTTCAGAGTTTTGTCCTTCAGAACATGTCTTCAGAGTCTTGACGCACTTGGTCTTCAGAGCCTTCAGCCTTCAGAACTTCAAGTCATCAGATTCTTCAGCACTTCAGTTCTTTAGAGGGCTCACTCTTCAGAGACGCTCGTTAGCTTCCAGATCAGATGCATAACTCAGATCAGAATCCACAGATGCATTGCAACTGCAATATCCAGCATCCTTGATTCTTTATTGAACATGATCAGATGCAGAAACAAACTTGCTTCTTTACTGAGCTTCATTTGCTTTTAGATCAGATGCACTTCTTTAGATCATAAACCACAGGAGCATTGCAACTGCAATATACAGCATCCTTGGTTCCTTACTGATGGTGATCAGATACATAAGCAAACTAGCTTCTCCCAAGCGCTTTATGACGTTACACATAGTAATTCCATATATTACTAGCTGCACACGTTGCTTTTGTTTGTTTGGTCTAATATATTTAATTTAATATGACCTGCACATAACAAACATTAAACCATAAAATGGTTCTTTCATAAATACTCAATTGTTATCATCAAAACATAGAGATAATCCTGTAGAGACAAATTTTGCTCTTACATAACCAACCCCGAACCTAAAACTCTCTAACTTGCATTTGCATTGCATTGTGGGAATTTTGATCTTTATCCCTTCCTTTGGACAAATCAAAGTTCGGTTGCAAAATGAATTAAATATTCAAACTAATTAATAGTTTGGTATCCAGATTTTCACCGCGACAAAACTTCCTCGTTAATGATTTTTTTTCTCCTTGCTAACCTTACAATTTCTTTGAGACACTAGCTTAACTAAAGGATTTATGACGAGGCTATGACATACCACTCTGGTATTCATGCTAGGCATATCCAAGGGTGCCCAAACGAACATGTCGATGTTCTTTCTGAGTAGGGCGATCAAATCTTCTTTTTCTTATTCACACATGAGGTGCCCAGGTTAGTGACTTGGTGGTGCAAAGGTCCAATCTAGACCTCTTTCAAATATTTTGTTGGGGTAAGTCTTTCACTTTATTCCACCAATCTGGGGTTCTAACTTACTATATCAGCATCATCTATCTCTAGACAAGGGATGACACCCAGGGTGATGGGTTCCTTCGTTACTTCCATGTTAGTTTGGTAACATTCTTAGGTGATTGCCTGATCCTTTTCGACTGTGCCCACATGTTCGTTGGGTAGTGAGTATTTAGGCTTAAATGGATAATGAACAAGACCTCATGCAACAAATTGAGTGTAGGCCTTCTTAGGATTATGTTATAGAGGTGTGGCGTCTACTATAAGATACTTCACATCGATGGTTATGACACTCGCCCTAGAGCAGAATGTTGTTTCAAAAGTGATATGGTCGTTGATCTGCACTTGCTTGCCCAAAAGGCCGACCAAAGACCCTTGGAAAGCTCCACGGCTATTGGGATCCAGCTGGATTCCCTGAAAGGCGCTCAGTGTAACACCCCTTCTATACCCCCAAAATAATGCAAATAAAAATTCATCAGAGTATATTTATGACATGGTATAAAAGAGGCGCATCGCATTATCATCGAAACAAAACATAAATAATACCTGCTCATAAAGATATGTAACAAAAGGGGTAAATCTCAACTAAAAACAAAGCATATCGCTTAAAACCCACATATCAATATTTTAATTAAAGCGGAAGATTAGAACATTGAATTACTTAAGACATGATATCATAGAAATACACAACATCAAGTTTGGTTCACAATATCATTCATGTTTTACAAAACATCATCAGCTGATACATATACAATGTATCACAAAAGAATACTCTACAAGCCTAGCTACCCGATGTTACATTATCAGAGCAACCGACTCAAAAGAATGAAACTATACTTCGCCAAAAGAAACCTCCAGCAACCTAATCTGCAATGCCTCATAGAGCACTATAAAACAGTAGAAGGGTGAGAAATATTATCATAATAATCAATGCATATAATTATATACGCATACACAATACGTAATGTACATACTCCACATTTTCTCACCACAATTCATTGTAGTTCATTATACAATCACAACATGCACACACGCAATTATACATAGTCCACGATTTCCACACACAAGCATATTTCATACAACAATGACATTCATGCAATGTGACTCAATACAACTCAATGCAAACTCACGCCATGTGGTACCGACACTTGTTATCTTTTTTCGGTTTACATTAAATCGGGTCCACTCTTCTAGACCGATAACCACCAAAAGCCCGTCCTCTAAGCTTTCAAACTCACTCTTCTAGGCTTGGGACAAATCACTAGTCTCCACGAAACTAGCAAGCATTGCCTCTTGACTAAATTATGCATATGCAATCAACAATCAAATGCACTTAAGACCGACATCTTAATCTCATGCATTCATAAAATTCATCTCTTCAAGAATTATAACAACGATTGCACACACAACATATTCACATATATCATCAATATATTTTCAAGCAATGCACACATATACACAATATGTTCTCATGCATTCTCAATACATTTTTAATCACATTAATTAATGTATAACATTTGTCAAAAGACCATAATTCAATTAATTCAACAATCTAGGATTCACGCCATAATGCTACCCACAGTATAATACATCTCGGCATAATCGATGCCTCGAGCAAAGGAAAATAATCATAATTGAATCAGAAATCCGACCTCGGATGGAAACATTGAAGAAAACACAATCTATTACGTTCGCTACCCTGCTCGCTTAGCGAGCTCCTAAAGAGTATTCGCTACTTGTTCGCCCAGCGAACAAGCTCGCGAAGGAAAACAGAAGCTATTGACTTCATTCGCTACCTTGCTCGCTCAGCGAAGGCCTAGCGAACCTTCGCTACCCCCTTCGCTACCAGCGAACACCATAAAATGCATTATGTCCAAGTCTGGGACCGTTCGCTACTGGCTCTCTACTAGCTCGCTTAGCGAACGTTCGCTACTGGCTTGCTACTAGCTCGCTTAGCAAACGTTCGCTACCAGCTCGCTCAACGAACACGCTAGCGAATGTCTGCGAACTCAGAATTTCTCACTGTCCAACTCCCACCAAACTCTCCAAACCAACCGATTCTCACCGAACAAGTTCTGTAACCTTAGTCTAACATCCCCCAACTAAATACTACCACTTATTCTCATTTTCCACCGTGAAAACTCAGATTCTACCGATTAATCCATTTATGCCCTAAAATGGAAGTTGTAGAAAAACATCCAATACTCTAACCCAAGCATACATATTCATATACATTGTTAAGATAATGATATTTCACACCCTTACCTTGATTAATCCAAAGCTTGAGAGTTGTTCTTGATGATTCCAAGTTTTTCCCTCTTCTTTTTCTCTTTTCTCCTCTTTCTCCTTCTTTCTCTATTCTTTCCTTTATGTTTCTATCTTTCCCTTTTCTTTCCACTTTCCTTTTTAATATGTCTTTCTCTTCTAATTCTCTCCAACATTTATTAATTCATTTAATTAATTACCCATAAATTAAATAATTCTCATTAACCTATTAATTAATGCAAATAATTAATTAATGAAAAATTGGGCTTTTACAACTCTCCCCCACTTTAGGAATTTTTGTCCTAAAAAATGTTACCTGATTCGAACAACTCTGGATAAGATTTCCTCATCTGGCTCTCCAGCTCCCACGTTACATTCCCACCAGCCGGTCCTCCCCAAGCGACCTTCACCAAAGCAATCTCTTTGCCTCGAAGTTGCTTCGACTTCCAATCCTCTATCCGCATATGTGATGTCTCCACAGTCAGGTTATCTCTCACCTGTACATCATCTACTTGGACTACATGAGATGGATCCGGAATGTATTTCCTCAATTGAGATACATGGAACATATCATGAAGATTAGCTAGAGATGGCGGCAAAGCAACATGATAGGCTACCTCTCCAACCCTTTGCAAAATCTGAAAAGGACCAATGAAACGCGGCGTCAACTTACGCGACTTCAATGCCCTACCAACACCAGTCATCGGAGTGACTCGAAGAAACACATGATCTTCCTCTTGAAATTCAAGTATCTTCCTCCTCTTGTCATGATAACTCTTCATACGACTCTGAGAAATTCTCATCTTTTCTTGAATCATCTTAATCTTGTCGGTAGTATCTTGAACTAACTCGGGTCCAACTACAAAACTCTCTCCCGACTCATACCAACATAATGGCGTCCTGCAACGTCTACCATACAAGGCCTCAAAAGGTTCCATACCGATGCTCGAATGAAAACTATTGTTGTAAGTAAACTCAATCAAAGGCAAGTAGCTATCCCAAGCTCCTCCCTTCTCCAATACACAAGCTCTCAACAGATCTTCAAGTGATTGAATCGTTCTTTCAGTCTGACCATCTGTCTGAGGATGATAAGCTGAACTCAAATGCAACTTCGTACCCAAAGCACTCTGCAGACTCTCCCAAAATCTCGAAGTGAACCTTGGATCTCGATCTGGCACAATGCTAGACGGAATACCATGCAAACTGACAATCCTCTCAATGTACAACTTCGCCAATTTCTCCAATGGATAGTCCATGCGCATAGGGATAAAATGAGCAGATTTGGTCAATCTATCTATAATAACCCATATGACTTCAAAATTACTCTGCGTCCTTGGTAAACCGGACACAAAATCCATAGAAATGCTATCCCATTTCCATTCAGGAATAAACAACAGTTGCATCAAACCTGACGGTTTCTGATGTTCAATCTTCGACTTCTGACAAGTCAAACAAGAATACACAAACTCTGCAATATCCTTCTCCATACGAGGCCACCAAAATATTTTCCTCAAATCTTGATACATCTTAGTAGCACCCGGATGAATACTCAATCCACTACGATGCCCTTCCTCAAGAATACTCTTCTTCAGCTCAACAATGTCAGGAATACAAACTCTATCACGATACTGCATAATACCATTCTCATCAATCCGAAAATCACCACCTTGGCCTTGATTGATCAAAGTCAACCGATCAACTAAGCTCAAATCCGATTTTTGTCCTTCTCGGATCTCTTCCAGAATACCACTAGTAAGTTTCAACATACCAAGCTTCACTCCATAAGAAGTCCTTTCACACACCAAACTCAAATCACGAAACTGCTCAATTAATTCCAACTCCTTCACCATCATCATCGACATATACAATGATTTCCTACTCAATACATCTACTACCACATTCGCTTTACCGGGATGGTAATTCAAACCAAAGTCATAATCCTTTAGAAATTCTAACCATCTTCTCTGTCTTGCATTCAATTCCTTCTGATCAAAGAGGTACTTCAAACTCTTATGCTCACTAAACACCTCAAATCTCGAACCAAATAAATAATGCCTCCAAAGTTTCAACACAAATACAACGGCGGCCAACTCTAAGTCATGCGTCGGATAATTCTTCTCATGCACTTTGAGTTGCCTCGAAGCATAAGCTACAACTTGATTATTTTGCATTAACACACCTCCCAGACCTATCAAAGAAGCATCACAATACACAACAAACGGTTCTTCCGGATTTGGCAAAATCAAAACAGGGGCCGTCGTCAATCTCCTCTTAAGCTCTTGGAAACTTCCTTCACACTTGGCATCCCAAACGAAAGCTTGACCTTTCCGAGTCAACTGCGTCAACGGCGATGATAGCTTAGCAAATTCTTCAATTAACTTCCAATAATAACCGGCCAACCCAAGAAAACTTCTAATCTCAAAAACTGATTTCGGAGTCTCCCATTGCGATACCGCTTCAACTTTCGACGGATCAACCGCAATACCTCTACTTGAAATTACATGCCCAAGGAAACTCACTTCCTTCAACCAAAACTCACACTTAGAAAGTTTCGCGTACAACTGCTTTTCTTTCAACACAGATAACACGACCTTCAGATGCTCGACATGCTCTTCTTCATTCTTCGAATAGACTAGAATGTCGTTAATGAACACAACCACAAACTTGTCCAAATAGGGATGAAAAATTCTATTCATGTACTCCATAAACACACCTGGTGCATTAGTCACACCAAATGGCATCATAGAATACTCATAGTGTCCATACCTCGTTCTAAAAGCAATTTTCAAAATATCCTTAGCCTTCACGCGAATCTGATGATATCCGGATCTCAAATCTATCTTACTAAACACACTTGCACCAACCAACTGATCCATCAAGTCATCAATCCTCGGAAGTGGATACTTATTCTTGATACCTTATTCAACTGTCTGTAGTCCACACAGAGTCTCATAGAACCTTCTTTCTTCTTAACCAACAGCACTGGTGCACCCCACGGTGACACACTTGGACGAATAAACCTCTTATCAAGCAGATCTTCAATTTGACTCTTCAACTCTTTCAATTCCGATGCGGACGTACGATATGGAGTCATCGATATCGGACTAGTTCCAGGAACCAAATCGATCGTAAACTCCACTTCCCGTTCTGGCGGTAAATCTCTTATCTCATCAGGGAAAACTTCCAGAAAATCATGAACAATTGGTAAAACAAAAATTTCTTCACTCTCACTAATACTCAAAGTTGCCAATAACATAAATACCTTTGCACCATCTTGCACCGACTCCTTCACTTGCTTAGTCGTCATAAACAAATCCCCTTCCTTGTCAGATTCAGAGAAAATAACCGTTTTGTCAAAACAGTTAATATAAACACGGTTGAACCTCAACCAATTCATTCCAAGAATGACATCAATTAGGTCTAAGTGAAGACACACTAAGTCAACTCCAAAATCTTTACCGAAAATACTCAACGGACAATTCAAGCACACATACTGGGTAGTTACCGAACCCATAGCAGGAGTGTCAATAACCATACCGCCACCCATAACAGACAACTTAAGACTTAATCTCTTAACACAATCCAAAGAAATAAAAGAATATGTATCTCTGGTATCAATTATAGCGATAAAAGGTATACCATTAATGAAGCACGTACCTCGGATCAATCAATCATCACTAGCAGTTTCCGATCCAGATAGAGCAAACACTTTTCCGCTCCCTTGCGTTTTCTTCGGCTTATCACACTTGGTACTAATGTGCCCTTGCTCACCACAATTGTAGCAAGTCACATTTGCACCGCTTCTGCACTCTATAGCTTTGTGGCCTGGCTTGCCACACTTAAAACACTTCAACCCAACACCTTTGCATTCAGGAGCACGATGTCCCGCTTCACCACAGTTATAACATCTTACTGGAGTAGAGGCTCCTCCCCCACTTGCCTTCTTACCATAATCATCTCTTTGTTTCCCTTTATCTGCAAGAGTCACATAAGGTTTCCCTCGAAATTGCCCCTTTCCCTTCTTATCACCCAAATTCTTGTAGTGGCTAGACCGAGCCCTACTATCCTCGTCATAAATCCTACTCTTGCTTACCAACTCAGAAAATCGCCTGATCTCCTGATATCCGACAACTTGTTTGATCTCCGGCCTCAAACCATTTACAAATTTGAGACACTTAGATCTCTTAGCATTAACGGTGTTGTAGTGGGGACAGAACTTAATCAATTCTTCAAATCTTGCCGCATACTTGGCCACAGTAGAGTTACCCTGCTTCAACTCAAGGAACTCAATTTCTTTCTTCCCACGCACATATTCTGGAAAATACTTCTCCAGAAATGTCTCTTTAAAAAGATCCCAAGTAATCACCATTTCATTCTCCTCAAACCTTTGGCGAGTATTACCCCACCAATCCTCCGCTTCCTCCTCAAGCATATGGGTGCCAAACTGCACCTTCTGAGCATCCGAACAATTCATAACTCGGAAGATCTTTTTTATAGCCTTCAACCAAACCTGTGCTTTGTCAGGCTCATGGGTTCCTTTGAACACTGGCGGATTATTCCTTTGAAACCTTCCTAAAGCACGGAATTCATCGTCTGCATGATTCCTAACATTCAAATTGGCTTGAGGGTTTTGCTCGATCGCTCCAGCCAACCTAGTCAAAGCCTCCGCAATCGCCTCGTCGTTCCTACCAGCCACCATCGTTCTGTATCTCAACCACAGAACTCACAAGGTCAAACAATATCGATAGTTTCACACACAATCAGATATACAAAGGGACTAAACAAGTTAATAACTTGGCCAACTGGCCGACCTGCTCTGATACCACTTAATGTAACACCCCCTTCTATACTCCCAAAATAATGCAAATAAAAATTCATCAGAGTATATTTATGACATGGTATAAAAGAGGCGCATCACATTATCATCGAAACGAAACATAAATAATACCAGCTCATAAAGATATGTAACAAAAGGGGTGAATCTCAACTAAAAACAAAGCATATCGCTTAAAACCCACATATCAATATTTTAATTAAAGCGGAAGATTAGAACATTGAATTACTTAAGACATGATATCATAGAAATACACAACATCAAGTTTGGTTCACAATATCATTCATGTTTTACAAAACATCATCAGCTGATATATATACAATGTATCACAAAAGAATACTCTACAAGCCTAGCTACCCGATGTTGCATTATCAGAGCAACCGACTCAAAAGAATGAAACTATACTTCGCCAAAAGAAACCTCCAGCAACCTAATCTGCAATGCCTCATAGAGCATTATAAAACAGCAGAAGGGTTTGAAATATTATCATAATAATCAATGCATATAATTATATACGCATACACAATACGTAATGTACATACTCTACATTTTCTCACCATAATTCATTGTAGTTCATTATACAATCACAACATGCACACACGCAATTATACATAGTCCACGATTTCCACACACAAGCATATTTCATACAACAATGACATTCATGCAATGTGACTCAATACAACTCAATGCAAACTCACGCCATGTGGTACCGACACTTGTTATCTTTTTTCGGTTTACATCAAACCGGGTCCACTCTTCTAGACTGATAACCACCAAAAGCTCGTCCTCTAAGCTTTCAAACCCACTTTTCTAGACTTGGGACAAGTCATTAGTCTCCACGAAACTAGCAAGCATTGCCTCTTGACTAAATGATGCATATGCAATCAACAATCAAATGCACTTAAGACCGACATCTTAATCTCATGCATTCAAATAATTCATCTCTTCAAGAATTATAACAATGATTGCACACACAACATATTCACATATATCATCAATATATTTTCAAGCAATGCACACATATATACAATATGTTCTCATGCATTCTCAATACATTTTTAATCACATTAAACAATGTATAACATTTGTCAAAAGACCATAATTCAATTAATTCAACAATCTAGGATTCACGCCATAAGGCTACCCACAGTATAATACATCTCGGCATAATCAATGCCTCGAGCAAAGGAAAATAATCATAATTGAGTCGGAAATCCGACCTCGAATGGAAACATTAAAGAAAACACAATATGTTACGTTCGCTACCCTGCTCGCTTAGCGAGCTCCTAACGAGTATTCGTTACTTGTTCGCCCAACGAACAAGCTCGTGAAGGCAAACAGAAGCTACTGACTTCGTTCGCTACCTCGCTCGCTCAGCGAAGGCCTAGCGAATCTTCGCTACCCCCTTCGCTACCAGCGAACACCACAAAATGCATTATGTCCAAGTCTGG
Source organism: Lathyrus sativus (assembly GCA_963859935.3). Lineage (NCBI taxonomy): Eukaryota > Viridiplantae > Streptophyta > Magnoliopsida > Fabales > Fabaceae > Lathyrus > Lathyrus sativus. The sequence goes on along the minus strand of OZ012738.1, from coordinate 273,089,180 downwards.
GACCGTTCCCTACTGGCTCGTTTAGCGAACGTTCGCTACCAGCTCGCTCAGCGAACACGCTAACGAATGTCTGCGAACTCAGAATTTCTCACTGTCCAACTCCCACCAAACCAACTGATTCTCACCGAACAAGTTCCGTAACCTTAGTCTAACATCCCCCGACTAAATACTACCACTTATTCTCATTTTCCACCGTGAAAACTCAGATTCTACCGATTAATCCATTTATGCCCTAAAATGGAAGTTGTAGAAAAACATCAAATACTCTAACCCAAGCATACATATTCATATACATTGTTAAGATAATGATATTTCACACCCTTACCTCGATTAATCCAAAGCTTGAGAGTTGTTCTTGATGATTTCAAGTTCTTCCCTCTTCTTCTTCTCTTTTCTCCTCTTTCTCCTTCTTTCTCTATTCTTTCCTTTATGTTTCTATCTTTCCCTTTTCTTTCCACTCTCTTTTTTAATATGTCTTTCTCTTCTAATTCTCTCCAATATTTATTAATTCATTTAATTAATTACCCATCAATTAAATAATTCTCATTAACCCATTAATTAATGCAAATAATTAATTAATGAAAAATCGGGCTGATACACTCAGGAATATGATATCTGTCGAGCTTCTTGGGTCGGTAAACATTTGCTTCACGTCCAATTAGCATACTAAATTGTGATGACCATGAGATCATTATTGTGGGGAAATACACTAATCTCGTCTTCTCTTAAGAAGGTAATTCTTAACTCTCAGTCACTGCCAAAGGCACTAAGAGCTTTAATAGGTGAAATGTTTACTATTAACACCTGTTGGTCGTACTTTCTCCAGGAGGAGCTAGATCCCCCCGGTGAAACCTCCAACGATGGTGTTGGTGGTCTTCTTAGAACTTTGTTCGAAAATCCTCGTGAGAAAATGGTGATAGAAACATCGAGTAAATGATGTGTATGGCCCTGGTTAGTTTTATCAGGCCCCATGATGAGCGTCAATTGTGCTTGCTAAAATTACAAAAATGTAACAACTCCTAGTGAATAAGTGTTGTCAAAGGCTTTAAGGTAGTTGTGAAGTTGAGAGTTAGCTCACATGAGGTGATAAGCTATTGTATATTTGTACTTTCTCTGTCGTAGTTAGGTTAGTCTATCACGATATTGTGGTATTTTTAATCCTCTTGGCCTGGATCCAAGTCTTTATAGGATATAGGAACTACTCTATAAATGAATAGTTACTTCTATGAAATTTAGGGGGCATAGTTAAATCCCACCACTCTTTATGTAATGTTTATTGATCGAATGTACGTTTAACACAGCATCCATCACGTGTTATGATGGAGGTACTATGAGTCTGAACGACGTATCTGAAGAAGGGTGCTCAAACTAATAAATGAGTAACTTATAAAGAATTATAAACAAAAGGTATGCTTTCGCCCCACTCCATGATCACTTTTAATTACATCACTATAAATCCTAAAATAACTTTCTATACTCTTGTTTAGTTTTTTAAAAAATTAATAATTTAGCCTAAAATTTCTACTTTCTCCTAAAAATTTTAGATTTTAAAGTCTAACCTTGCCATTTAAACCTTATGTTATTTTATAATTTCAATTTCCCAATTAGCAATATGATTAAAATTAATCATATGCTCAATTGAAACAACAATAATTTTGCATGTGATTAATCTTATGCATAGAAAATTAAATATTTATAAAGAATATTTGATTTTATTAAAGATAAATGTTTATTATGAAATGATAAGAAGGATGGATGGTCAAACTAAAAATATCATGAGAATAAAAATGAAGAAGTGGAGAATTTGACAAAGCTAGTAGTGGGGACCATTGACAGAGTGTGATCGAGGAGAATTTTGGAATGGCATACATTGTTGAGAGACACGCTTGAACTATGGTGGGGTCATCACAGCTCAACTCTTTCGTTTTTTCTTTCCTTTTTTATTATATTTCATTTTCTCATCTCTAACTTCAATTTAATATCAGCCGTGCGATCATTTTTGCGACAAGTTGCCGCATTCAACTTCTTTTTCTTCAAGTACCATTGTCATTGATGAGTCTTATCAACTATTTATTGCATTCTAAAATATTTCAATAATGGTTTGTTGATATTACTAAATTGAATGTTATCATCAAAATTTAAATTTTAATATTCATGAGTTTTTAATAATTATTATTATTTATTTATAAATAATTTTTATATTATACTAAATATATCGGTGGCATAGAGGTTTTTTCAATTGTATTCTTCTTTGTAAAGGACGAACATAATTAAAATATATATCTAAAATCTTAAATGAGAGTAGGCATGGCTTTTATCCTTATAAAAAGTAAAATTGCAAAAAAAAATGTAGGTACTTGCAAAATTTCAAAAAATAATAATAAAATGGAAATGATATTGAAGAGTGTGGATTTGAAATTTTGAATATTTTTAGGGGTGGCAAAATGGGTCGGACTCGTCGGATCGACCTGTATGATTCGTCTTTTTTGACGGGCTGAGCTAAGATTTTTGGCTCGGTACTTTAAGTTGGTCCGTCCCGCCTAACCTGTTTTAAAAAGCGGGCCGAGGCAGAGCGGGGTGTTTGCCCACGAGTTTTTTGTTAAAACTTTTTTATTTTTTTACTTAGAATTGAAACAACTGTAACTATAAAAACAACACCCTTCTCTTAAATTTATTATTGTGAATCGGATACCTTAAAACTAAGTATAAACAGTTTCTTTTTGATCAAGAAACACACAAGGGTTAGGGTTAATAAAGAAGAAAACAACAAGGATTGATTATTAAACTGCTATTCTTTCCTTTCTCTTAGAATAAGATTACAAGTATATAAGAATAACAAAATAACCTCTCTCTCTTGAAATTAGGATTTTATCTTGCTATTTTTTCTTATAACAAGATTGAGAAACTTGTATCCTATTTATAAGAAAAATAGCACATTAACCTAATGGGTTTTTTTAACAATTACCCATTACAAGCTAACTTAGGGTACAAGCTAACTTAAACAATTGGGCTTACAAGCAAGATCCAATTCAACATGCTAACAACCTTAGCAATATTGACTAATGCATGTTAGAACAAACTTCGACTACAACACGCATTACTTGCGAACAGACTTCGACTATACTAGAGTTCGATCCAACATCTCACAAATCTCCACCTTGGATCTAACTCTATAACATCAAGAAACTAGCTTTGTTCATGCAGGTTTATTAACTACATACAGTGGAAAACCTTGCAACTGGACAACGTCTTGGTGATCATATCAGCAACATTATGATCTGTCGAAACCTTCAGCACTTGGACTTCTCCACGCTCGATTACCCCTCTGATGAAATGCAGCCTCACATCAATGTGTTTGGTTTGCTCATGATAGGCTGAGTTCTTCGACAAGTGTATTGCACTTTGACTATCACATTTAACAGTGATAACTCGACCTTGAAGTTTTAGCTCCTTTGCAAAACCTTCAAGCCACAATGCTTCCTTCACAGCTTCAGTTAGGGCAATATACTCCGCTTCAGTGGTTGATAAGGCAACGACCTTCTGAAGTGTTGCTTCCCAACTGATTGTTGTCCCAAACATAGTGAACACATATCCAGAGATAGATTTTCTGGAATCCATACAACCTGCATAATCAGAGTCGACATATCCTTCGATTGCTGCTTTACTATCTTTACCCAAGGCTCCACCATAAATTAAGACTCTATTCAGAGACCCATTTATGTACCTTAAAATCCACTTCAATGCTTGCCAGTGAGCCTTTCCAGGATTTTCCATGTACCTGCTTACAAGACTTACTGCATATGCTATGTCGGGTCTAGTACAGACCATAACATACATCAAAGAACCTATTATGTTAGCATATGGAATGCTATTCATATAAGTTCTTTCAACATCGGTGTTGGGACACTGATCTATACTCATCTTGAATTGAGGGTTTGTCGGAGTCACAACAGGCTTTGAATTCGACATACCAAACTTTTTGAGAACCTTCTGTAGGTATGCCTCTTGAGATAAGAATAATTTCGAATGCTTTCTATCTCTCCGGATGTCAATCCCAAGAATCCTGGACGCAGCTCCCAGATCCTTCATGTTGAACTCTTTATTGAGTTCAGCCTTCACCCTCATTACCTTTTCGACATTGTTGCTTGCTATTAGAATGTCATCCACATAAAGCAACAAAATAAAAAATGAATTACCTGGTCGAAATCTGAAGTAAACCTAGTGGTCGAACTGACTTCTGATGAAACTTATGTGTGACATGAACTTGTCGAATCTCCTATTCCACTATCGAGGAGATTGTTTCAGTCCATATAAAGATCTATTCAGTTTGCACACATAATATTCCTTCCCTCTTTTGACATACCCTTCAGGTTGCCTCATTAGGATTGTTTCATCTAGATCACCATAGAAGAACGCAGTCTTCACATCCATCTGTTCTAGTTCAAGGTTGAAATGGGCCACCATGGCAAGCAACATTCGAATGGATATATGCTTTACAACAGGAGAGAACAGATCATTGAAGTCGATACCTTCTTTTTGAGTGAACCCCCTAGCAACCAATCTTGCCTTGTATCTCTTCGAACCAATTACAACCTCAGCCTCAAGGGTATACAAGCCTTGTTTCTTCACGCCTCTCAAGACTTCCTTCGACCCCTTCATGACTCTTAGGATACTTTTCTCTCCTTGAAAAACATATCCTTTTCTGTCGAATTCACCAAGATAAAACAAATTTCTCTTCAAGTCAGGTACGTACCTGACTTCAGTCAATAACCTTATTGACTCATCATGGAGCTTGAATCTCACAGATCCATTACCTGCAATTTTGCAAGATTTGTTGTTTCCCAGCAACACAGATCCACCATCTTGATCACATAGCTCCTAGAACAATTCTCTGTTTGGAGTCATGTGCCAAGTGCAACCTGAATCTATAATCCACTATTTTCTCGAGTCGCCACTTGAAACCACAAGAACATCAGATGAGTCGAAGTCATCTTGAACAATGGCTGCATTGCCATTACCTTCATGATCTTTCAGGCATTTAGGGCACACCTTTCTTGTGTGACCCTCCTTCTTACAATGATAACATCGAATACTAGATGTTTCTCCACTATAAGACTTTTCTTGACTTTTACCTTTCTTCTTGTCGAACTTACCATCCTTTCGCAAGAATTTTCCCTTAACGACCAAACCTTCGCCCACCGTTGCAGGTTTATGCTCCTTTCGTTCGTTCAAATCCTTAGAATACAAGGCTGATTGAACTTCTTCAAAGGTCAGGGACTCCCTTCCATACAAGAGAGTTTCTTTGAAGTGAACATGTGTTCTAGGCAAAACACACAACAGCAACAGTGCTTGATCTTCATCATCAATCTTCACATTAATATTTTCAAGATCAAGAATCAGCTTGTTGAACATATCCAACTGCTCAACCAACACTTTGTCTTCACTCATCTTGAATGAATATAAAGCTTGCTTCAGGTAGAGTCGATTCACCGGAGATTTGGTCATGTACAAACTTTCAAGTTTCACCCATAATCCTGATGTTGTAGTCTCCTTTGATACCTGTCGAAGAACCTTATCACCAAGGCTCAACAATATTGTGCTGTGAGCTTTCTCGATCATTCCCGTCTTTTCTTTTGTCGTTAACGCATCGTCCATGGTTGCCTCACCCTTCAACACTTCCAAACAACCCTGCTGAACCAATAGGGCTTTCATCTTCAAGCGCCACAGACCAAAGTCTTTCACTCCGGTGAACTGTTCAATCTCATACTTTGTTGAAGGCATCTTATCCACGCTCACCGCACCAATTTGTTGTGAATCGGATACCTTAAAACTAAGTATAAACAATTTCTTTATGATCAAGAAACACACAAGGGATAGGGTTAATAAAGAAGAAAACAACAAGGATTGATTATTAAACTGCTATTCTTTCCTTTCTTTTAGAACAAGATTACAAGTATACAAGAATAACAAAATAATCTCTCTCTCTTGAAATTAGGATTTTATCTTCCTATTTTTTCTTATAACAAGATTGAGAAACTAGTATCCTATTTATAAGAAAAATAGCACACTAACCTAATGGCCTTTTAACAATTACCCATTACAAGCTAACTTAGAGTACAAACTAACTTAAACAATTGGGCTTACAAGCAAGGCCCAATTCAACATGCTAACAACCCTAGCAATATTGACTAATGCATGTTAGAAGAAACTTCGACTACAACACGCATTACTCGCGAGCAGACTTCGACTATACTAGAGTTCGATCCAACATCTCACATTTATGTTGATTGAATTGTATTATAAATTATTATACAAACAAATATGAATTATAATTGTAACGTTTTTTCTATAACTTTCTAATACATGTGTTGATTGAAAAAACTTAAAATAAAAGAACAATGTATGTCATGTTGAATTATTAAGTTTTCAAATATTAACTCACATGTTTTCTTTAGAAATAGATGTTGATTTTAAAAAAAAGAAAGGATTTGATTAGTGTATCTGTGTGACAAATTTAAGATTTAACTATTAAGAAATCAGTCAATATAAGAGTCTATAGGATGTAAACAGTGAGAAAGTCAGATGTTAATGTTTTATGCATTGTGATGTTTTATGCAATGTAATTATTATCATTGTTTGTCTTTTGTAAATTTTTAATTAGATTCTTTTAATAGTTAGTTTCTAAATAGGATTAAGATGATATGTATTGTTTAATTATTTAGATACGATTTTTTATTGTACTTGAGTTTATTTCGTTATTTTTTGTTGTAATTGTTCTTTATTTATTTTATTTTTGAAACTGTTTGGACTTAAGACATGTTAAAGTTCTATTATGCGTTCTTAAAAAAATATTTTGTCGATCTCTATGGTAATAAATAATTTTTTTGTAAATTATGAAATAAATTAAATTGTAAAATAAAAAATTAGCGGGCCGACCGCCAATTTATTAATAAATGAGACATGTTTGACTTTTGAGGTCAAACAATTGGTCCGCCCCACTTTTGGACGAGATTAAACGGGACGGGGCTAAACGGAGATGGGCTTTCCATTTTACCATCCCTAAATATGTCCATCAGACTAAATATGTTTAATAGATTTCTTTTAATTTGTCAAAATTAAATATATAAAATAAGTTACTTTTTATCGTAAAGAAACTTATAGAATATGCCCATTTTACTTTTTATTTTAATTTAGCCTTATATATAAGTAAAAAACTATTTCCATATTCTTATGGAAAATAATTATCCTTATAGAAATTTCTGATAAATTGGGAACATATTCCAACCGTCAATTTTTTAATTATTGGTAAAATTAATGTGTGTGAATTTTATCGTTTAATTAATTTTAAAAAGATGTTATGAAATAGAAGATGTTTTGCCATATGTGGTTATAGTATCAGTACAGTATTTTTTTGTACTAAATCGGTACAGTTTGTTAGACAAGAGATTTTGCGAAACTATTTATAAATAGTCATGAGCTATTATTTGTCTTTACAATATTATTTGTCTTTACAAAATAGTGATGAGCAATTTGGGTTTCTTAATTTTTTTATATATTTAAATATAAATGGCAATATTTTGTACTCTTTCATGAAACCTCGATGCATTTTACGAAAGTGAATATTTTGCTTTACCTAACAATGCGTTTGTTAGAAAATTAGATAGAAAACTAGGGGTTGGGTTTTGAGTGACTTTGACTTTCTCTCTCACTACAAATACTTTCATACATTTTCTTTTATTCCATTTGTTTTTTTTTTCCCTCATAAAAAACAATTAAAGTTACCAAAGTCATGTGAGATGAAACTGTGTCTTAATCCATTTCCTAAAATTAGAAAGTTTATCTCTAAGTTTGTTGCTTAGAGTCCATAAATTAGTCTTAACCTTCTATGTAATATTTAATATTACTAAAATTAGTTCTAAAATATTATTTAGTTTATTTTTTCTTCCTTCTTTCATTATTTTTGTGCCTAATGTTAACACATTATTAAGAGTAAAGATTACTCTGATTGCCGCATGTCATTTTACTATTTAGTATCTAAATTTCATCATTATTATCTAAGTATTTTAAAAAATTGATGTCCTCAATTTTCTTCATTCTTTCATGGTTTTCTCAACAAATTGTTCCTTTCTTCTAAGTCGCCACGATCTTCCATAAATTCTTTATATATTCATGAAATATCTATCACTACTAGCATTTTTAACCTAAACCCTACTCACATATATCAAACAGATATGTTTGAAATATTTCTCATGCATTTTAGTGATAACTCCAATCACATAATAATACGATTGTTTCTTAATAATATAAATTGTGAGATATTGGATTGAACTCTAGTTTAGTATGTTGTCGAAGTCTGCTCACATGCTGTTGTCGAAAACTTACATGTTGTAGTTGAAATATGTTCTAGTATGTAGTTGTCGAATTTGGTCTTGTGTTAAGAATCCAATTGTTTAAGTTAGTTTGTGTCCTAAGTTAGCTTGTAATGGGTAATTGTTAAAAAAACTATTAGTTTAGTATGTTAGGTTTTATTATAAATAGCATACTAGTCTCGCATCTTAAGTGTGGCAAATCCTAATTAGTGTGAGAGGGTTATTTGTTATTCTTGAATACTTGTAATCTGATTTAAAGAGAAATTAAGAATAACAGTTATAACCAATCCTTGTTATTTTTCTTGTTTGTTTTTTCCTTAACCCTAATGCTTGTGTGTTTCTTGACCATAAAGAAATTGTTTATACTTTGTTTCAAGACATCGTTTTTCACAACAAATTAGTGCGGTGAGCGTTGAAAAGATGCCTTCAATAAAGTATGAGATTGAAAAGTTCACTGGAGTGAACGACTTCGATCTGTGGCGCTTGAAGATGAAAGCCCTACTGGTTCAGCAGGGTTGTTTGGAAGCGTTGAAGGGAGAGGCAACCATGGATGCTCGTTAGCGGAAAAAGAAAAGATGACCATGATAGAGAAAGTCCACAGCGCAATATTGTTGAGCCTTGGTGATTAGGTTCTCCGACAGGTATCAAAGGAGACTACGACATCGGGGTTATGATTGAAACTTGAAAGTTTGTACATGATCAAATCTCTGGTGAATTGACTCTACCTGAAGCAAGCTTTGTATTCATTCAAGATAAGTGAAGACAATGTGTTGGACGAGCAGTTAGATATGTTCAACAAGCTGATTCTTGATCTTAAAAATATTGATGTGAAGCTCGATGATGAAGATCAAGCCTGTTGCTGTTGTGCGCTTTGCTCAGATCACAAGCTCACTTCAAAGAAAATCTCTTGTATGGAAGGGAGTCCTTGAGCTTTGAAGAAGTTCAATTAGCCTTATACTCTAACGACGTGAACGAATGAAAGGAGCATAAACCTTCGACGGTTGGTGAAGGTTTGGCCGTTAGGGAAAAATTCTTGCGAAAAGATGGTAAGTTCGACAAGAAGAAAGGTAAAAGTCACCAAAAGTATTATAGTGGTGAGGCATATGGTATTTAAGGCTATCACTGTAAGAAGGGGGTCACACAAGAAAGGTGTGCCTTGAGCGCCTAAAAGATCATGGAGGTAAGGATAATGGCAATGCAACCATTGTTCAAGATGACTTTGACTCATCTGATGTTCTTGTAGTTTCAAGCGGCGACTCAAGAAAAGAGTGGATTATAGATTCAGGTTGCACTTGACATGTGACTCCAAACAGAGAATTATTTGAGGAGCTATGTGATCAAGATGGTAGATCAGTGTTGTTGGAAAATAACAAATCTTGCAAAATTGCAGGTATTAGATATGTGAGATTCAAGCTCCATGATTAGTCAATAAGGTTATTAACTGAAGTCAGGTATGTACCTAATTTGAAGAGAAATTTTATTTCTCTTGGTGAATTCGACAAGAAGGGATATGTTTTTCAAGGAGAGAAAAGTATCCTAAGAGTCATGAAGGAATCGAAGGAAGTCTTGCGAGGCATATGGAAACAAGACTTGTATACTCTTGAGGCTGAAGTTGTAAGTGGTTTGACGAATGTTGTATCCATAAAACCTTTGTCGAAGACAAAAATTTGGCACATGAGATTGGGCTATGTCAGTGAAAGGGGTCTGGTCGAATTGGGGAAACAAAATCTACTTGGTGGAGACAAAGTCGAAAAGCTAAAATTGTATGAACCTTGTGCACTTGGAAAAACTTGCCGAGTGAAGTTCAACAAAGGAAAACAAAGAACACATAGATCCCTTGATTACATCCATGCTGATCTTTGGGGGCCTGCAAGATGTCCATCACACTCAAAAGCAAGGTATTTTCTATCCATAGTCGATGATTTTTCTAGAAAGATATGGGTATTCATCCATAAGACAAAGGATGAAACTTTTGAGAATTTCAAAGGTTGGAAGACTCTGGTCAAAAATTGAGAACCGACAATGGCGTTGAATTTTACATTGAGTCATTCGGCAGTTTCTGTGCTGCCTCAACTATTGCAAGGTACAAAACTACTGCAGGTACTCCATAACAAAATGGTTTGGCAGAAAGGTTCAATCGAATTATTTTGGAAAGATTTAGATGCATGTTAACTAGTGCTAGGTTAAAGAAGGTGTTTTAGGCTGAGGCGGTTTCAAAAGCAACATATTTGATAAACAAATGTCCTTCGACTGTGTTAGATATGAAGACACCTGAAGAAGGCTAGTCGAAACATCCATCTAGCCTTGACAAACTTAGAGTATCTGGCTGCATGGCCTATGCTCACATTAGGTAAGACAAGGTCGAACCTAGAGCTCTGAAATGCATGTTCATGGGATACCCTAAAGGAGTCAAAGCTTATAGGCTATGGTGCCTAGAGCCAGGTCATAGGAGGTGTATCACTAGTCGAGATGTAGTTTTCAATGAAGTTGAGATGGCCTTTAAGAAAATCGAGGATGCTGATGAAGAGCTGGAACAGGGAGAGATTCCTATTGAGGTGAAACATGTTGATGTTGAATTGTGTATCCTAGATGAAGTTGAAGAAGAAGCAGAAGATATTATCAAAGATGAGGAGACTGATAATGACTACCTGCTAGCAAGAGACAGGTCGAGGAGAGTCATCAAGTCACCTCAGAGACTTAGGTATGCAGATGTTATAGCTTATGCCTTAATCTCTGCAAGTGAGGTTCTAGACAAAGAACCTAGAGACTATAAGAAAGTTACGAGGAGTCGAAATAAGGCTGAATGGTTGAAGGCCATGGATGATGAGCTGAAATCTCTTCATGATAACAACACATAGGAATTGATCAAGAAACTTGCTGGAGCCATTTTAGTCAGCTGTAAATGTATTTTCAAAGTAAATGAAGGAATCGAAGGAGTGACGTCAAAGAGATACAAGGCAAGATTGATCGCTAGGGGTTTCACTCAGAAAGAGGGTGTCGACTTCAATGATGTGTTATCTCTTGTTGTGAAACACATGTCTATTCGAATGTTACTTGCCACAGTGGTATAGTTCAACCTTGAACTGGAACAGATGAATGTGAAGACTGCATTCTTGTATGGTGATCTAGATGAAACAATCCTGATGAGGCAACCTGAAGGGCATGTCGAAAGGGGGAAGGAAGATCATGTGTGTAAGTTAAAGAGATCTTTATATGGACTGAAACAATCTCCACGATAGTGGAATACAAAATATGACAAGTTCATGGCACGCATAAGTTTCATTAGAAGTCAATTTAACCACTGTGTTTACTTCAAATTTCGACCTGGTAATTCATTTGTTATTTTGTTGCTTTATGTGGATGATATTTTATTAGCAAGCAACAATGTCGAAGATGTAATCAGGGTGAAGACTAATTTCAATAAGGAGTTTGACATGAAGGATCTGGGAGTTGCGTCCAAGATTCTTGGGATTGACATTCGAAGAGATAGAAAGCGATCAAAATTATGCTTAGCTCAAGAGGCATACCTGCGGAAGATTCTCGAAAAGTTTGGTATGTCGAATTCAAAGACTGTTGTGACTCCGACAAACCCTTGATTCAAGTTGAGTATAGATCAGTGTCCCAGTACTAATATCGAAAGAGCTTATATGAATAGCGTTACATATACTAATATAGTGGGTTCTTTGATGTTTGATATGTTCTGTACTATACCCGACATAGCATATGCAGTAAGTCTTGTAAGCAGGTACATGGAGAATCTTGGAAAGGCTCACTGGAAAGCATTAAAGTGGATTCTAAGGTACATAAATGGGTCTCTGAACAGAGTCCTAATTTATGGTGGAGCCTTGGGTGAAGATAGTAAAGCAGCAATCGAAGGATATGTCGACTCTGATTATGCAGGTTGTATGGATTCCAGAAAATCTATTTCTAGATATGTGTTCACTATGTTTGGCACAACAATAAGTTGGAAAGCAACACTTCAGAAGATTGTTGTCTTATCAACCACTGAAGCAGAATATATCGCCCTAACTGAAGTTGTGAAGGAAGCTTGTGGCTTGAAGGTTTTGCAAAGGAGCTGAAACTTCAAGGTCGAGTTATCACTGTCAAATGTGATAGTCAAAGTGCAATACACCTGTCGAATAATTCTTCCTATCATGAGCGAACCAAACACATTGATGTGAGGCTGCATTTTGTCAGAGGGGTAATCGAGCATGGAGAAGTACAACTGCTGAAGGTTTCGACAAATTATAATGTTGTTGATATTGTCGCAGTGAAAATCGGATACTAAACTATTGATTAGTTTGAATCTTTAATTCATTTTTGCAACCGAACTTTGATTTGTCCAAAGGAAAGGATAAAGATCGAAATTCCCACAATGCAATGCAAATGCAAGGTTTAGAGAGTTTTAGGTTTGGGGGTTGGTTAAACTTAGGGAAGGTACTAGCATCCTAAGTTTCTGTAGTACTCTACAGGAACCTCTTGTTTTATGTTTATTGCTAAGTGTTATCTGCTTAAAGGATTAGAGACCCTAGTGGTTTATTTCTAAGTATACTCGATAAGATGTCGCATCTTATGCCTACATATCCTTACGGGAGTGGAATCAGAGTACTTGTAGTTCCCCTAAAGGGTTAGAGGAGCTCTTTGACTGTGGTCAAAGTTCCTACGGGTTTAGGGTAGTTGTTTTGATTGGGTTTAGGAGAAGAGATGAGTCTTCATTTTAAGGGAGATATAACCGCCACAGGTGTAAGAGGTTGTAGGAAAATAGTTTTTGCATCATCTTAAGAAAAGGGCTTAAGTACTCGGATTGTTTGACGAGTATGCCTTTATCGCTCTTAAGGCAAAGTTCCTACATGTTTGATTATATTATTGTGGGGGTGGAGATTATATCTCACTTAAGATGATTAACATCTATTCTCTATTGTGTTTGAAAAAGTTGTATTGTGTTGATTGTTTTGTCTAAGTTGTAAAGATAAAAGGCAAGGTCCTTCCTATGAGGTAGGTTCTATCTTAAGAGATCAACTTGAATGGGATCAAGGATCGTGGGGAGAATGATGCAGATGATGTGCACTACACACAACGTTGAATTATGTGTAGGTTTTTCCTTTGGACGGGATGCAACGCAATAATATAGATATGATAATGTAAATTGCGGTAAATAAATTGCGGAAATGTAAACCATACATATACGCATGAAAGCGCTGAAGTGTAGGTGAATGTGTCGTGAAGTGGGTGTGCACGATTAATTTGCGATGTTGATTGATTAAGTTGATTTTAGTTTGAATTATAAGAAAATGTCGATTGAATTTGAGGCGGATTGATTGTTTTTAGAAGAATTGGTTTAATTTGAGGTGAGTTTGATAAATATATCATTTTTGATGAGGATTTGGTTTTAAGAAAAGTTGAATTTAATTATATTAGTTTTAAAAGAAGTGATTCTTATAAAAGGTTATTATTATTAAGAAGTGAAATATTTTGAAAATGGTTTTCTTATTATATAAATAGTTTTAGCTATAATTATAAAAAGGTTGTTAAAATTTGAATTTTATTTTAAAAAAGATTACAAGTTATTAATATATGGTTTTAGCTTTTTATATAAAAGTGGATTTAAATGAAGGTTAATTTTAATAGTAAATAGAGTAAAATAATGAGTTTTGGTTAATATAAAAAAGGTTAACAAATTTATTAAAAGAGTTTTATTATTAGATAAAAGAGGAATTAAAATATTAAACAAAAGGTAAAATAATAAATTATTAATTAAGGTGAATTAAATAAAAGGTGGATTAATTAAATAATAATTATGAAAAAAAAGAAAAGTTTATTTTTTTTTAAAAAAAGGTTATAGTTATAATAATAAAACTAGGGGTGGCAATAAAATCCATTTAGATATTATCCATCCAATCCATCCAATAATTTATCCATCCAATCCATCCATAAGACAAAAAATAATTTAATGGATTTGATCCAATCCATCCATTAACTCATATGGATGGATTCAATCCATCCATCTCATTTTATAAATCCATTGGATCTTATATTATTAGTTAATGGATCTTATAAATCCATTAGATTTTATAAATTTCAATGAAATAGATTTTAATTAAATAAACTATTTTTATAAAAAAAATATTAAACATTTTAATTAAATATTTTTCTTTATTTTAAACACACAAAAATAAAAACATCTAATTTCTTCTTCTTCTTCTCAAACATTACTTAGAAACCTCTTCTCCAACTTATTCTATAAAATTTCTTCCCCAAATTATAAACTAAGAACCCTAATTTCTCCCCCAATTTTTTTCTTCTTCAAATTTCTGTCTAAACCAAGAACCCTAATTTCGTCCCCAAATTTCTTCTCCAAATTTCTTCTTCCCCAATTTCTTCTTCTCTCAATTTCGTTTTAATATCAAGCACTAGTAATTCATCTCAACGGTTTCGGTGCTTCAATCGCCATTCATCTCAACAATTGGGTGCTACAATTGCAACGTTTCGGTGCTACAAAACAACCAGTTTTCGTAATTGTTGTGGCTGGATATTCTCTCTTTAGCTATTTAGTATGGCTTCTTACTCGACATTCGGTAATATTTTTGTGTTCTGTTATATGAATTGTGTTCTGCTATATGAATTAGTGTTTACCCATTTTCTCCAATTCTAAGTTCTAACTATTCTGTTGTAACCAATTTTAAGCATTGGGGTCCATGATAAAAGTAGTTTGCAAATATTAGAGACCTTATACTGAAATTTCTGACTTGTTGCTCTCACAAAGACAAGCAAGTATGAAATCCTTTTGCAGACAAATATGCCTACTGCTGTGCTGTTAACCATGCTTTTGAATCTTAATGCCACGCCACTGCTTCTTTGACTGAATTTCTGCATTGTAATTTCTTTGTTATGTCTTTATCCCTTGTAAGAAAATTATACTAGCTTTCTAAAACAATAAAATCAATAAGGTTTTGAGAGAATTTGAGCATGATTCTCTTCTCAGTTAGTAAAAGAATTTGAGTTTGATTTTTTGTAATCTCCCCTTTTGAAAGAGCAATCCCATTATGCCAGCCATTGGCATCGCTGGATGAAACACAACCCACACTTTGTTCAAAACTAAAATGGCCTAATAGAAAATCGCTAATAGAACTAAATTAAACCGAAAATTAAACCAATAAGAACAGTGTAGAGCAGGTTGTGTGCTTTAGGTTGTCACCATTTCTTTTTTATCCATGACTGTTCTTGTAGACATGAGCTTGTTAACTCATGTTTAGTTGTTGCTGTGTAGATGCTTAAAGGCAATTCCATTTTGGGTGGCTGTTAGTTGCCATTAGTGTGATTTAAGTGGAGCTAATTGTTGCTGTTAAGCATTAAGGGGCTGTTATTGATTTAAGTTACATTACAACTCCAACTTAGGGGCTGTTATTGTATACAACAGACTGATATACTTAGAGGCTGATATACTCCAACTTAGTTTCTTTTTTATCCATGACTGTTCTTGTAGACATGAGCTTGTTAACTCATGTTTAGCTGTTGCTGTGTAGATGCTTAAAGGCAGTTCCATTTTGGGTGGCTGTTAGTTGCCATTAGTGTGATTTAAGTGGAGCTAATTGTTGCTGTTTAGCATTAAGGGGCTGTTATTGATTTAAGTTGGAGTTTTTTAACCATTGGCTAAATTTTAGTGAAAAATAATACTACAACAGTGTTAGGACATATACAATAATTTTATTCAGAAACTAAGGAATTCATAAACTAAATTGGAGTTGTAGTATTAGTTTCTTAAGGGGCTGTTTCTGAATCCAACTTAGGGGTTGTTATTGTATATTATTGTAATGTAGCATTAAGGGGCTGTTATTGATGTAATGTAGCTTATTGTATATGTTCTTATTGTAAATGAGTTGTAGTATTAGTTTCTTATTGTATATGTTCTTATTGTATATGGATTGAAAACTACCTACTAGGTGGTTCAAGTATATCAGCACAAGAAACAATGTTAGGACAAGCATCTTCCACTGTTGATTAAGAAACTGAATTTGCCAATTTAGCCATTTTCACTAAATCAAGTGTGTTACTAAAATTGAGTTGTTTATAGTTTGAGTAACTATGGTGTTAGAGGAGGCTATTTATATCCTGAACATGTTTGTTTGCTTATGTGATTTGTTGTCATACTTTAGTCCAAAATTGCATTAATTGATGTTGATGTTATATAAACAGCGTGAAAATTAATTGCACTAATTTAGATAACGAGAAGGTCCGATTAGATTACCGGCCGATGCATTTGAATACATTGAATGATGATGTTGAGTATATTTATATAGTATTAATGGATGTCTATAATTGTTGGATTTTGTGATACATATTGGAGTTAGAAATTTCAAAATTTTTATATTGCATCTAGAATTGAAAACCATAGCTGACCTTGATGCTATCTTGCTCCTTTAATTATCACCCTTTGGTCTGTACTGTAAAGGAAGAGTAATGAAAATGAAACATGATAACACATTCACATCAAAGAAAAGAAGATGGGGTATATCTAGGAAAAAGGAAATAAACAATCACCCTGTCATGTTGATGTATCAAAAGAGGTCAGAGTGAATAGAGATGAACTTTTACTTATTTTATTTTATTTTCCTTTCTAACTTTGTTGCTAAATTAATTCATATGATTATAAAAGCATCTAAGAAACTGGCCCATAAGAAAGAAAACTTTCTAAGATTCTGAGCCATGCATGAAGAATTAGAAATTCAATAGTTGAATAGAATGCAAAAATAATTCATAGCCCTTCTACCATAATAGACCAAAGAATCCATTTTCAATAGTTATGGGCCCTTCAAATTATTGTAGTAACGGCTGTAACCAAAGAGATAGATACATGATACATCTTTAACTTTGTGATATTTAATTTTTCTTTTAACGAAGATAATTGTGCAGATAACCCATGTCTATATCTGACACTAAATATTATAACTCTATATTCAAGACTTCTCTCTATCTGACACTAAACATGACAATCATATATTTAAAACGTGCACATATCTAATACTAAACATGATAATTTTATATTTAGGTTGTGGTGTCTGGCGACTGCGATTAACATCTAAATATAATAATTCAATATTTAAGACGAGTATGTCTATTAAAACTAAATATGATAGCCCTATTTAAAAAGAGTCTGTCTGTGTATGTGTCTGTATCTGACACTAAATATTATAATTCTATATTCAAGAAGAGTATGTGTCAGATACTGAACATATGATAACTTTATATTCAAGATGTGTTTGTGTCGATTTCTATTTGTTTAGCTTAATTATTTTGATTGCAATTTAATGATAGAAACTCTCACTGATTCAAAGATAATCATCAACATAGGGATTGAGTTGGTGGTGGGAATATATATTATATATGCATGAAATCAGCATATGATTGAATGAAGTTATGTTTCCCTTACTATTGCAGAAGATTCCATATGTTATCAAATTACAATCATAATTTTGTTGAATGCTCTTTCTCTGTCATTATTTATAATAATGCTGTAGAATAATGTTTTCTTACTCTCCTTTTTGGTTAATAATATCACATAGTGAATTCTTTTAAGTCATTTTCTGCTTTATGATGACAGCAATTAAGGGAATTTTAATCAGAATCTTTGCTTTGGAGTTTGAACAAATGAATATAGTATTTACCCTGTAAAGTCCTACACTAATGTACAAGATACTGTACAAACACAACAAGCTATAGCTACATTGATTTCCTTTCCATTTATTATTTTCTGGAATATGATGATGCAATGCAATTTGTTGTCAGTGCTTTAAATTTGAAGTTAGACATAAATTATTGAAGTGTTTTTATGGTTTCAAGTCTTAATGTTATTAGTGGCTTTTAATTGGATAATTCAGTTTGTATTTCCTTTGTACTCACCTTCAATTATTGTCAAATTATAGGAAATATGTCTACCGATGGCGATGAACCCGTAATTCAAATTCAGGATGAAGTTGATGAAAGTTCAGTCCTTAGTTTAAAAAGAACAAAAACTTCTACAGCTTGGGAATTTTTTGAAAAGTTTGTGGACGATAAAGGACTCCCAAAGGCCAAATGCAAAAGTTGTAATAAAATTTATATGGCTAGGGAGGGTGGTGGCACTTCAAATTTGATAAAACATGCAGTGAAATGTGTTGGAAGAGGGAATGGATCTTCTTATCCGCCACTGGATCAAGAAAAGTATAGGGAAAAGATTTCTAAGGTAATTGTCAAACACAATTATCCTTTTACTTTTGTTGAACATGAAGGGATAATTGACTTACTTTGTTTCTTACACCCCGATGTTAAGTCAATTACTAGAAATACTGCAAAGTCTGATGTTCTGAAGGTGTTTAGAAAAGAAAAGGAAAACTTAAAATCCTATTTGCAGTCGATTCCAGGAAAAATTTGTTTAACATCTGATCTATGGTCTGCAATAAATACAGATCAATATATGGTTTTGACTGCACATTTTGTTAATAGGAATTGGGAATTAGAGAAAAAAGTTGTATCCTTCACTCATTGTCCACCACCTCATACCGGTTTTAATTTGGCTGAGAAGTTAATAAATTTGCTAAAGGAGTGGGGTATTGAGAAAAAAATATTCACGATTACTTTAGACAACGCATCTAACAATGATGTTATGGTGAATATATTGAAGAAACATTTATTATCAGGATTAGGATTGATAGCTGACGGTACTTATTTTCATGTTAGATGTGGAGCACACATCTTAAACTTAATTGTTCATGATGGTTTAAAGGTGATAGATGGATCTTTGGATAAAATTAGGTTGTCTGTGAAATATGTAAGAGGCTCAGAAGCTCGAAAGATAAAATTTGCATCTTGTTTAGAGCAACTTTCAAATGTGACTTCTAAGCAAGTTCGTCAAGACTTACCTACTAGATGGAATTCCACTTATCTGATGCTTGAGACTGTTATAGGTCAACGAGAAGCCTTTACCCTCCTAAGCGATATTGATCCCTATTTTGATTGTTGCTTATCAAACGAGGAATGGGATGAGGTAAAAATCATAGCTGATTTTTTGAAGCCATTTTATGATATCACTGTGTTATTTTCAGGTAGCACTTATCCAACCGCCAACCTCTATTTTAGTGGTGTGTGGCGAATTCATATGAAAATCAAGGAAGTTGCATGTGTTGATCATAGTGAGTTTGAGAAACAAAATCAATTATGTTGCATGGCTAGAAGAATGAAGAAAAAATTTAATAAATATTGGAATTCTTATAGTGTTGTGCTATCATTTGCTGTCATCTTAGATCCTAGATATAAGTTGCAGTTTGTTGAGTGGTGTTATGTGAGGTTGTTAGGTGGTGAGGGAGTACAAGTTGCAAAGGTGATTTTTGATAAGTTGAAAGTTTTTTTTCAAGAATATCTCAAGTCCTCAAATGAAGAAAGCACTTCATCTTCACAAAGGTCAATTAGAGGTAGTCCGAACATTCCCTCAAATGACTTGCAGGATTTTGGGAGTTACGAAAGTAAATTGTGTGGACCATCAAAAGATGAGTCTGATTTGGAAATTTATTTGAATGAAAAAAAAATTGATCATGAGCAATATGCTGATTTAGATGTTTTGCAATATTGGAAAGCAAATGAGGGTAAATATCCTAAACTTTCTATATTGGCACGTGATCTTTTGAGCATTCCAATTACTACAGTTGCATCAGAATCAGCATTTAGTATAGGTGGACGTATACTTGATAAGTATCGAAACGCTCTTTTACCCGAAAATGTTGAAGCATTGTTGTGTACACATGATTGGCTTTGTGGAACTCCAGGTTAGTATCTCAATATTTCCATTTGTATTCTTTTCATTTATATTCTTTTTTAATTAATGTATGTTTAATTGTTTTCTACTTTGATTCTCTTTTGTAGCTGCATTTGATTTTGATGGACCCGATTTTGTTGAGGACCTTTCAACCTTCTTTTCCACAACATGAGGTTACTTGTTTGAGAGTTAAATTTGGTGGGTGGGCATGATAACAATGATTGTTGGAGAGATTGTTAATTTTGCAGCATATATTAGTCACTCTTCTTGGTGCTCTTAGCATTATTATTAGTGCTGCTCTAGCACCCAATTGTTAAATTTGATTTCATTTTCTATAGACTTCATTAACACTAATTCATTAAGATTGTTAAATTTGTGTTAAACAAAAATTATATATATATATATATATATATATATATATATATATATATATATATATATATATATATATATATATATATATATATATATATATATATATATATATATATATATATATATATATATATATATATATATATATATATATATATATATATATATATATATATATATATATATATATATATATATATATATATATATATATATATATATATATATATATATTCTTAATTATTTTTAGGATGACTTCACTAATTTCTTAAATAGTTAAGAAGAATTCAAAAAATAATTAAGAATGATTACTTAAGATTTGTATATATTATAAAAATAATAAAGTCTTACTGAAAATAATTAAGAATAATTATTTAAAAGATTTGCTTATATATATATATATATATATATATATATATATATATATATATATATATATATTCTTAATTGGAATGTGAAGAGAGAATAATTTTTTTTACAATTAAGAATAACTAAAAAAATGGTTAAGAATATTTAAAAAAATGATTAAGAATATTAATTTTTTTAAAGAAATTTAAAAAATAATTGAGAATATTAATTGTTTTTATGAAATTTAAAAAATAATTCAGAATATGAATTTTTTTGTAAAATTTAATTTTTTTTTATGAAATTTAAAAAATAATTAAGAATATTAATTTTTTTTGTAAAATTTAAGTCTTTTTTTATGAAATTTAAAAAATAATTCAAAATATTTAAATTATGTTTCTATGAAATTTAAAAAATAATTAAGAATTTTTAAATTAATTTTTTGGATGGATGGATATCCATCCATTAGAAATATGTTAATGGATGGATTGGATGGATTTTATCTCTTAATGGATGGATTGGATTGGATTTTTTTTAAGAGAGTTAGTGGATTGTTAATGGATTAATGGATTGCTTTGATCCATCCATTAACAATCCAATCCATATCCATCCAATCCATCCATTTTGCCACCCCTAAATAAAACAGATTGATTTAGGGTGATTAACGATAGTTAGTGGTGTGTGAGGTGGTGTTAGTGAATCATTCAATCAGAAACAAATGAAAACAAAAAAAACAATCCAAAGGAGGAAAAACACGCCGGAACCCTAAGCCCCCTTTCGCATCTTTTTCCCTGTCACCGTGATTTCGCCATGGAGCTTTGTTCGTCTCTCGTCTTTCCTTTCCCTCATTTCTTCCATTTTGACCCTGAAACACAAATCAAAACATCAATAGTTCATTAATCTTGATAAGACCAGAGGTTTACCGAAAATTGGAGGCGGCGGCAGATTAGAGGATGGGAGCGTGAGAGTTATCGCGGCGGTGTTTGTGGTGTTCTCCGTCGACAAAATGTTCGCTCGCGAACGACTTCGACGACGAAGATAGTGAGGGTGATCGAGCGTGCTCGCGGTGTTTCCTCTTGACGAAGATAGCCGGTTTCCAGCGATGGCGGATGTTGCAAGATGAGTCCTGAACTTTCTCTCTTTCTGTATTGGTTTTCTGATTGTGAGTGGTTTGCTGTGTGTGGTTGAATGTTGTGCGTTTTTTTGTGTATATGTGGGTCTTCCTCCCCTCTTCATCTCAAAACCTCTCTCTTTTATAGGCTTCACAGGAAATTCTCCGTTTAAACTCTAATTGTGTGCCTTAAATGTTGTTTTGGATTTCCCATTTTAGTCTAGGAAAATATTTGAAATCTTCCCTTTTTCGTCTGATTGCAAATGATATGTATTAATTGAAATCCCAATTTCTGATTTTGTGTATCAATTGTTTAATATTGTCCAGGTTCAATGTCTTGGATTTGATGGGATCTTTTTCGAATATTCTTCTTACACAGGTATACTCTTTGATTGATTTGCTAACTTGGGTTTTGGCTTTTGGCAGGTGTGGAAAACAAACAAATTGTTGGGCCAACTGATGAATTAGAAGCCCAAAAGGGGAGCTCGGGTTTGACGTGCGCATCCTGGAGAAATTGCAGTTGGTTCTCGCCTCAAGATGAAGCTTGTTGAGTTCTGCTTCAGAAAGGTGATGACTGGAGGTGCTGCTTCCCTTATTTGGTGTTTTGTCGATAGTTCTCATGAATGAAGTTAGCTGTTATGGACCCTGTGAAATATTATGCGTGGGAGAGGTATTCGGTTATTCCTTATTCTCGTGCTCTGTACCTTGAGTTCTCAAGTTGTTTTCTTTCCGATGATCTGCGCTATTTGTTTGTCTCGTACTTGTTTTGAGTTGTAGATATCAAGACTTCTGAAAGTAGGATTTGCATCAGGATAATAACAGATAAAGCTCTTAAAGCGTTAACAAGAACACTCATAGGATGTGCATCTTGTCCACAACTCTTTGAGGTATGGTTGCACCATGCTGCTTATTTTCTTTTGCATGGTGACTAAATGGGGGCCTATTACTTGCAGTTGTTGAAGTTGGGAGGAGACCTGCTGAGATGAATGGAAGCTTGCTTGTAAAGTCTATGCGTGTTGTGAGAACAATTTCACTTTTCCATCTTTGTGCACCTTCCTAGTTTTGCTGTTGTTGGTCCTTAGAACAAGTTTTGTTTGATTACTGATTTGTGTTGCCTGATCCATGTTTTGTAGGTGTCATTGATATTGTGATATGCGGAACGGCGTTGTGCCGGGTTGTTTCAGATGTGATGAGAAGAACTTACGAGCTGGTTGTATCAGAAAAGCTAAAGATTGAGGTGCAGTTGTGATGCGAAACGTGCCATGAAGGGTTGCCTAAAGTTTCCTAATGGTGCGGTGTGCTACTGTCGAAAAGAACTCAACATTTCCTTTCTCGATTTGTTATAACCCTTCTAACTTGGTTTTGGATTGTGTAATATACTCTGAACAGATGTTGGTGGCTTTGATTATTGGTT
Source organism: Lathyrus sativus (assembly GCA_963859935.3). NCBI lineage: Eukaryota > Viridiplantae > Streptophyta > Magnoliopsida > Fabales > Fabaceae > Lathyrus > Lathyrus sativus. The sequence goes on along the minus strand of OZ012738.1, from coordinate 273,065,781 downwards.
GTCTGCAGGTAACAAAAGAACATATGTATACCGGACTTCTCGCATATGTTGAGTTTCGCTTGGTGATGATTAGGAGCAACAACAACAGACCGTGTAGCTGTATGACTTGAAATAACCTATGAGATTGGAGTTTGTGTATTACCGCCAAAAGAACATGCCATTGGCTCGTGTCGCTTCGACGAAGAGTCGGTAGATCCAGAATGTAGCCTTTTGCTGCAATTAGCACTTATTAGAAGGATGGTTTGTGCATATAAATTCCTTTTCTCATGTTGTTCTTGTGATGCTGAGGACTTTGGAAATGGGCCAAAGGATGTTGAAACCTGCTTTGAGCCATGAACACCTTCCTGCCTTGCTCAAACAACTTCAATCTATTTATTCAATTCATCTTCTCTTACTAATATCTTGTTCTACTGATGATTGCTTGCAGGAGTTGATGAGAGGGCGTTATCAGTGGACATGATGTACACTTTGAACAACAAACGGTTCGTCGCACGATTGGCTGGAGGTTTCAATATTGTTGGTAGTGTCGTTCTCGTCAAAATTGGAATCTTGACTTCCTTTGGGTGAGTTTTTCCTTCAGGTTTCTCGTTTCTTCGCCCTGTTGCATAGGTTTTTTTTATCATAGCTCAATTTAGACAGCAATGTCGGATGGACAAGGTTTTAAATGTGGCAGCTGCGGTTCTAATTTCCAATGTCTCATGAGGTAGACGATTCTCTCTTCGTGACAGAGTTTTCTAACATCGTCGTAATTTCCTTTCATTATGCAGGTACGGTCCTTCCGTGAAGCCACCTAAAAGTCACTTTGCCTACGGCGCGGGGAGAAAGTCTGGCGAACTCCTGGTTGGATTTTATATGCGGAAACCTTGCGGAATACGATGCACCGAGGCGTCTCCTAATGTAGAACAAGCGCTTGCGATGCCCACCGTCTGTTACGTGCGTTACTGGCTAGGACTGTTCTGCTTGGCATTCCTAGGCATTAGCAGACCATGACTGTTGTGTATTTTGTGATTTCCTAGGACTTGTGTAAACTCACGTAATCGACATGATTCACTCATGTAGACAACTTGATTTATTCATGAAAGCAACTGGATTATCTTATGTAGACAGCTTGTGGTGATTCGTAGAAAAAGCTTTATGTACTTAAATGAGACTGAGATTTGCAAAGCTAGTAATAATTGTGCCAACATGCGTAGCTTAGAGCTTTTTGTTTTTGTCCAAATGATCATCAAAGAGTCCAATTGGTAATTAAAGAGTCCTTCTTCATGCTAAAGAGAAATTATCTTCATGAGAACAAAAGGGTACATCCACCACAGTGTCAAATTTGGTGTGGTTCCTGTGAAACTCTACTTCGCGCGGCCTTTGAATCTTGTAAACCCAACCACAATTTGGACGTTGATGTAGAACTTGAATATGGACAATTCTTCTCATCTTAATGCACATAGTTTGAAACCAATCTACCGATGCTTGAAATTATTTTGGACCAATTTATACTCTTGAATAATTTTGACATTTCGGTCTGAATCCAATTCACTGAATCACGTCCTGAGATTGTTTAAATGCGGGTATGAAGGCTATCTCCGCTTGGAATTACTGCGTACAAATTGGTTAGCCGTAAAAACATGAATATTAAAATAAAGTCAAATAATAAGAGAGAGAGAGAGAGAGAGAGAGAGAGAGAGAGAGAGAGAGAGAGAGAGAGAGAGAGAGAGAAAAGAAAAATGCGCAAAAAGAGGTGGCATCTTACGGTCAAAAATTAGGGTGCAACAGATATGATCATTAAGACGTTGCCCAGTTGCAAGTTTTTCCACTGTATTCAGTTGGTAAAGTTGCATGAAGAAAACTAGTTCGTTTGTTGATGTTATAGAGTTAGATCCAAGGTGGATATTTTCTGAGACATTGGATCGAACTCTAGTTTAGTATGTCATCAAAGTCTGCTCACATGTTGTTATCGAAGACCTACATGCTATAGTTGAAATGTGTTCTAGTATGTAGTTGTCGAATTGGGCATTGTGTTAAGGATCCAATTGTTTAAGTTAGCTGGTACATTAAGTTATCTTGTAATGGATAATTGTTAAAAAAAAACATTAGTTTAGTATGTTAGGTTTTATTATAAATATCATACTAGTCTCTCATCTTAAGTGTGGCAAATCCTAATTAGGGTGAGAAGGTTAAATGTTATTCTTGTGTACTTGTAATCTGATTTAGAGAAAAAGTAAATAATAGCAGTTATAACCAATCCTTGTTGTTGTTCTTGTTTGTTTTTCCCTTAATCCTAACCCGTGTGTGTTTCTTGATCATAAAGAAATTGTTTATACTTTGTTTCAAGACATCATTTTTCACAACACAAATTACCACTCATTGCCTAAATCAAAAAAGTTGTATTACGATCAGATAACAAATTAATGTTTATCGAGGGAACCCTAATTTTTCCAAAGAGCACAAATCACACAACTCTGACTCGGGATTAGTGCAACACAATGGTTATAGCATGGATAATGAATTCAATCGAGTCACAAATCGCTGAGAGAGTTCTATGGATGGACGTATCTCAAGAAATTTGGCAAGAACTTCAAGATCGTTTGCTACAATCAAGGTAACAAGAATCATCAATCATGTCAACATATTTGGCTTTTGTCGTCGTTAGTAAAGTCATGTTTGATATGCCAATTTTAGTTATTGCCCTTTTTTTTTACTTCTGACTTTCCCATTTGTTCTTAAAGTCAACATCTCTTACGTTACCGAAAATTAAAAGACATTACACTTTCATCTTTAGGAATTAACATTAACATAGGAATTGACATTAACTATGAATATTCTTTGTCCATTGTTATTGTGAGATATTGGATCAAACTCTAGCGTGCTGTCAGAGTAATACGTGTTGTAGTCGAAGTTTGTTCTAACATGCATTAGTCAATACTTCTAGGTTTGTTAGCATGTTGAATTGGGCCTTGCTTGTAAGCATAATTGTTTATGTTAGCTTGTACCCTAAATTAGCTTGTAATGGGTAATTGTTAAAAAAAACCATTAGGTTAGTGTGCTACTTTTCTTATAAAAAGCATGTTAGTCTCTCATCTTGTATAAGGAAAAATAGGAAGATAAAATCCTAATTCAAGAGAGAGAGGTTATTTGTTATTCTTGTATACTTGTAATCTTGTTTGATAGATAAAGGAAAGAATAGCAGTTTATAATCAATCCTTGTTGTTTTCCCTTGTTTTCTTTCTTGACCCTAACCCTTATGTGTTTCTTGTCTATAAAGACACCGTGTATTTTTTGTTACAAGGCATCCCTTTTTACAACAAATTGGTGCAGTGAGCATGGAGAAGATGCTTTCAACAAATTAGGATATTGAAAAGTTCACCGGAGTGAATGACTTTGATCTGTGGCGCCTGAAGATGAAAGCCCTACTGGTTTAGCAGGGTTGTTTGGAAGCGTTGAAGGAAGAAGCAGTCACGGACGTTACGTTAACGGTAAAAGAAAATACGACCATGATTGAAAAAGCCCACAACGTAATATTGTTGAGCCTTGGTGATAAGGTTCTTTGACAGGTATCAAAGGAGACTACAACATCAGGGTTATCAGTGAAACTTGAAAGTTTGTACATGACCAAATCTCTGATGAACTGACTCTACTTGAAGCAAGCTTTGTATTCAATCAAGATGAGTGAAGACAAAGTGTTGGATGAGCAGTTGAATATGTTCACCAAGCTGATTCTTGATCTTGAAAATATTAATGTGAAGATCGATGATGAAGATCAAGCACTATTGTTGTTGTTGTGTGCTTTGCCCAGAAGACATGCCCACTTCAAAGAAACTCTCTTGTATGTAAAAAATTCCTTGAGCTTTGAAGAAGTTAAATCAGCCTTGTATTGTAAGGACTTGAACGAATGAAAGGAGCATAAAACTTCGACGGTGGGCGAAGGTTTGGCCGTTAAGGGAAAATTCTTGCGAAAGGATGGTAAGTTCGACAAGAAGAAAGGTAAAAGTCAGCAGAAGTATTATAGTGGCGAGGCATCTGGTATTCAAGGCTATCACTGTAAGAAGAGGGTCACATAAGAAAGGTGTGCCCTGAGCGCTTGTAAGATCATGGAGGTAAGGATAATGGCAACACAACCATTGTTTAAGATAACTTTGACTCATCTCATGTTCTTGTGGTTTCAAGGGGTGACTTAAGAAAAGAGTGGATTATGGATTCAGGTTGCACTTGGCACATGACTCCAAACAGAGAATTGTCCGAGGAGCTATGTGATTAAGATGATAGATAAGTGCTGCTGGAAAACAACAAATCTTGCAAAATTATAGGTATTGGATCTGTGAAATTCAAGCTCCATGATGAGTCAATAAGGTTATTGATTGAAGTCAGGTATGTACCTGATTTGTAGAGAAATTTGATTTCTCTTAGTGAATTCGACAGGAAGGGATATGTTTTTCAAGGAGTGAAAAGTATCCTAAGAGTCATGAAGGGGTCGAAGGATGTCTTGAGAGGCGTGAAGAAACAAGGCTTGTATACCCTTGAGGTTGAGTGCGTAAGTGGTTTGACAAATGTTGCATCTACTAAACCTGTGTCGAAGATAGAATTATGACACATGAGATTGGACCATGTCAGTGAAAGAGACCTGGTCGAATTGGGAAAGCAGAACCTTCTAGGAGGAGACAAAGTTGAAAAGTTTGAGTTTTGTGAATCTTGTGTATTTGGTAAATCCTGTAGGGCAAAGTTTATCAAAGGCGAGCAAAGAGGACATGGATCTCAATATTACATTCATGTCGATCTTGTGTTCTTTGCTTGCCTTTGTTAAACTTCGCCCTATAGGATTTACAAAATACAAAAGATTCACAAAACTCCAACTTTTCGACTTTGTCACCTCCTAGCAGGTTCTGATTCCCCAATTCTACTAGGCCTCTTTTGCTAACATGGCCCAATCTCATGTGCCATAATTCTGTCTTTGATATAGGTTTCATGAATGCAACATTTCTCGAACCACTTACAACCTCAACCTCAAGGGTATACAAGCCTTGTTTCTTCACGCCTCTCAAGACTTCCTTCGACCCCTTCATGACTCTTATGATACTTTTCTCCTTGAAAAACATATTCCTTTCTGTCGAATTCACCAAGAGAAATCAAATTTCTCTTCAAATCAGGTACATACCAGACTTCAGACAATAACCTTATTGACTCATCATGGAGCTTGAATCTCACAGATCCACTACTTGCAATTTTGCAAGATTTGTTGTTTCCCAGCAGCACAGATCCACCATCTTGATCACATAGCTCCTAGAATAATTCTCTGTTTAGAGTCATATGCCAAGTGCAACCTGAATCCATAATCCACTCTTTTTTCGAGTCGCCACTTGAAACCACCAGAACATCAGACGAGTCAAAGTCATCTTGAACAATGGCTACGTTGCCATTACCTCTATGATCTTTCAGGCGTTCAAGGCACACCTTTCTTGTGTGACCCTCCTTCTTACAGTGATAACATCGAATACCAGGTGTTTCGCCACTATAAGATTTTTGTTGACTTTTACCCTTCTTCTTGTCGAACTTACCATCCTTTCGCAAGAATTTTCCCTTAACGGCCAAACCTTCACCCACCGTTATAGGTTTATGCTCCTTCTGTTCGTTCAAGTCCTTAGAATACAAGGTTGATTGAACTTCTTCAAAGGTCAGGGACTCCCTTCCATACAAGAGAGTTTCTTTGAAATGAGCATGTGTTCTAGGCAAAGCACACAGCAGCAACAGTGCTTGATCTTCACATCAATATTTTCAAGATCAAGAATCAGCTTGTTGAACATATCCAACTGCTCAGCCAATACTTTGTCTTCACTCATCTTGAATGAATATAAAGTTTGCTTCAGGTAGAGTCGATTCACCAGAGATTTATTCATGTACAAACTTTCAAGTTTCACCCATAATCCCGATATTGTAGTCTCCTTTGATACCTGTCGAAGAACCTTATCACCAAGGTTCAACAATATTGTGTTGTGTGCTTTCTCGATCATTCCCGTCTTTTCTTTTGTCGTTAAGACAACGTCCATGGTTGCCTCTCCCTTCAACGCTTCCAAACAACCCCGTTGAACCAGTAGGGCTTTCATCTTCAAGCGCCACAGACTAAAGTCGTTCACTCCGGTGAACTTTTCAATCTTTTACTTTGTTGAAGGCATCTTCTCATGCTCGTCGCACCAATTTGTTGTGAATCGAATGTCTTTAAACAAAGTATTAACGGTTTCTTTATGATTAAGAAACACACAAGGGTTAGGGTTAATAAAGAAAACAAGGTAAAACAACAAGGAACAACAAAGATTGGTTATAAACTGTTATTCTTTCCTTTCTCTTTGAACAAGATTACAAGTATACAAGAATAACAAAATAACCTCTCTCACTTGAAAATAAGATTTTATCTTCCTATTTTTCCTTATGCCAAGATTGAGAAACTAACATCCTATTTATAAGAAAAATAGCACACTAACCTAATGAGCTTTTTAATAATTACCCATTACATGCTAAGTTAGGGTACAAGCTAACTTAAACACTTGGGCTTACAAGAAAGTCCCAATCTAATATGCTAACAACCTAGCAATATTGACTAATGCATGTTAGAATAAACTTCGACTACAACACACTCTGACAACAGCATGCAAACATACTTCGACCTCATGCTTAATTCCTATCGAACCAGAAGCTACCCTTCGACCATACTAGAGTTTGATCCAATATCTCACAGAGATTGTATAATCCGAGTGAAGAGGATTGTAATTATGAGAATTGAAAAAGAAATGCAATTGGGGACGATGATTTTGTTAATTTATTAAAAAAAATTGTTAATTTATTAAATTAAAATCAAATAGAAAATTGTATTTAATGATGTGGCAACAATATTTTTAAAATTGGTCAAATTTTCTATTGCCTCGTCATAAGTGAGACTGCCACATAGCCAAAATTGAGAGAGGATAAAAAAAATCCCAAAAACAATCAAAATAAGGGACCTAATAGCTGACTTTTTTTAAAGAGGGACTACTAAGTTAGGAAAAACATAGAAGGGGGATCAAAACTCCTTACCTATACCTCTAGGTCAATTTTGGTTTTCTTTGTTTTAAAACGTCCAATTTAATCCCTTATGTTGTCAAACAGAATTAAATAAGTCATTTGTGTCAAATAATGATAAACGACATTAGACAGAAAGGACGTGACAACTGAGGTGGGTTGTCCATTATAAATTAATTTATAATTAAAATAATAAATTTAAAACATTCAAAATTAAATTATTCCTTATTAAAACACTAAAAATTATGCCTAAATCAAAGATCATACCTACATAGTTATCATCATCAACTCATCAGCACATTCATCAACATAGGGTTTACAGCTGCCGCAGTCGTATCACCACCACCAACAAAAAATGGTTCTCAACACTAAATTTATCCAATTCAATGGTTGAAAGATCTACCCAGAAAGAGGCATCAAATTTATCTGTAGTGATTCACAGAAAGAGGCATTAAATTTACCCAGAAAGAGGCATCATATTTATTTGTAGTGATTCACAGAAAAAGGCATCAGATCTACCCAAAAAGAGGCATCAGATTCATCAAATCCAATTCAATTCAATCGTTAAAAATCCATACAAACTTAAATCAAGCAAGCTTCAACCTATGAGATCCAAAATTTTAACTTTCAACCTACAAAATCAGTACACAGATTTGGAATTTTTTTTCTCCTTTATTTTTGGTGATGGTGTTGTATTGATTGTTTATTTTGACAATGGTGATTCAAGAAGAATAGAGAGAGAAAAAAATGTTATGGGTTAACTATTTTTGTGGTGATGATAACATCATGTTGATGAATATGTTTCTGGGTAACGTGTTCTTGATGGTGATGAATAACACCATCTTGAATAATTAAAAATAAATAAAATTATGTTATTTTTATGTTTTTAATTATTAATTAATTGAAAGACTGTGTTGATATTTTTGTTGTATTTGTTTTGTATTAATGTAAGTCAAATTCAATTTTTTTCTTCCGATTTTAAAAATGATTGTGATGATTTTTTTTTATAAAATCTGAACTAATAATATTTTATTTTCGAAGATTTATTTATTTTTGAATTTTTATTTAAGTTGTAAAATTTTTTTGGTTTTTTAAGTTAACAAAAGTTAATTTAAATAAAATTTATTATTTTAATTAACACTATTATACAATTCAAAAAAATATTATAAATTAAATTCTCAATTATTAAATATATTATTTTGAATTTTAATACTATTTTAATTTTAATTAAATATGTCAAATATGGCTTAGTTGGAGCCAAATTGTAATTGTCACATCATTGCAATGTATTAAAAAGACATGTCATATATGTTAAAAGAGGACAATCCATCGTCCACCTTAGCTGCCACGTCCTTTCTGTCTAACACCGTTTATCATTATTTGTCATAAAGGATTTGTTTAATTATGTTTGACAATGTAAGAGATCAAAGTAAAAGTTTTAAAAGAAAAAGGACCAAAAGAGACCCAGAAGTATAAGTAAGGGACTAAATGTTGGAAATAATAATATATTTCCATTAAAGTTGTTCCAAAATGACAAAGTGGGTGTTATAATAAATGCTTAGTCCCACATTGGAAGAGGAGTAAAATTAAATAGCATTTATAAGGCACTTGGAACAATGTAATTTCCAAAAGAGCCAAAAAGGATAAAGTGCCACATAGTCATATGTGGTAGTGCCAAAACTTATGTCACTTGTCTCATACAAAACACCCCTCGCCGGTGTCGCCACCGGCGACACCGGCTCCGGCTCCGGAACCGGAACCGGGGGCGTGGGCGTAGAGGCGCTAGTGGCGGCTTGTAGACGGCACTTGAGCACTTGGGCACGACGCATCGGAGCAATCGGGCTATTCGCGGCGTTAATGAGGCGGCGCCGCCGGAAGCCGCCTCTGGCGGACGGACCGGCCTTCGGCCGGTATACTGCGAATTTATTTTTAATTATCGCTCAGATTTATTCGTTGCCTAGAGTTTGATTTTGAATTCGAATTTGAAATACATGACACTTGACGAAGTGGTGCATGATATTTTATTTGAACCATTGCAAATGCTCATTAGAGAGTGTGTTTATGAAGAATTGCAAACTTCTGAAAAGACACATGCATGGCTATAAATATATGCTTCATAATTCGAAATCATTCACTCCAAAAATTCTGAAATCCTCTTCCATATAATTCCAACATTTTCCTTGCATTCGAAACTTCACCAGTCTTGTGCAGTTTCGAGAAAAAGGCTGACTTATCCTTGGTATTCAGGCCGTTCCAACTCTAAGACAATTTGAGAGTGTGCTTGAAATACTTTTAAGGAAAGTGATTTCGTTCACGATTCAGTCTGGATCCATTCGACATAGAAGAATTAACTAACAATCTTAAAAGTATTTGTATCATGGATTCCGACGCTGCTGTTTCAAGTATCAAAGTCATGAATCAGGATCTTGTCAAATTGGATCGCTTCGATGGAAACAACTTTACCAGATGGCAAGACAAGATGACGTTCCTACTTACTGCACTCAAGGTTCACTACGTCTTGAATCCCGATCTGACACCAATTCCAGAACCAACTGAAGATGATTCTGACGAACTCAAGAAGAAGCGCATGCTGCGAAGGGAGGACGAATTACTATGTCGTGGGCATATTCTGAACACGCTGTCTGACCGCCTATACGACCTATACACAGACAATCCGTCCGCTAGAGACATATGGAATTCACTAGAATTTAAATTCAAAGCCGAAGAAGAAGGTACGAAAAAGTTCTTAATTTCTAAATACTTTGATTTTAAATTTATAGATTCCAAGCCCATACTTCCTCAAGTGCACGAATTGCAAGTCCTGGTGAACAAAATCAAAGCGGTGAAAATAGACATTCCTGAAACCTTTCAAGTTGGTGCAATCATTGCGAAGTTACCAAGTTCGTGGAAAGGCTATAAAAAGAAACTGTTGCACAGTTCTGATGACTTTTCCTTGGAGAAAATCCAGAAGCATCTTCGAATCGAGGAGGAATCGAAGGAGAGGGAAAAATCAGAATCTGCGGGTCTTTCCAAAGCCAATGCTGTCACCAGAAAGGAAAAGAAAAAACATGATGTCAAGAAAAGTCACATCGCGCCAAAAAAGGAACATACCAAGTTCAAGAACTTCAGTGGTCCGAAGGGTCCGAAAAATGGATGCTTTGTATGTGGAAAACCTGGACATTATGCTCGAGATTGCAGGCACAATAAATCAAAAAAGGAGATCAATGCAGTGAATGCTAATGATGATATAATTGCTACTGTGAGCGAAATTATGGCAATCAAAGGCAAAGTCCAAGGCTGGTGGTATGATACATGTGCCACGGTTCATGTCTCATATGACAGGGATGCATTCAAAACATATTCTGAGGCAAATGATGGACAAGAAGTACAAATGGGAAATGAAGTGTGATCCAAAGTTGTTGGAACCGGAACGGTCGAACTCAACTTCACTTCTGGAAAGAAAGTTACTCTTGTTAATGTGCTTCATGTCCCAGACATGAATAGGAATCTTGTTAGTGGGGATTTATTGGGAAAACCGGGTATTAAATCTGTGTATGAATCGGGCAAACTTATCTTGACCCGTAATGGTGTGTTTGTTGGAAAAGGATATTCCGCTGAAGGAATGATCAAACTATGTATTACTGATAACATGATTAATGAAATTTCTAATTCTGCTTACATGCTTGATTCAGTTACTTTATGGCACAATAGATTAGCACATATTGGTATTAGTTCAATGAAAAGACTAATTAAACTTGGCTTGATATCATGTAATATCAAAGATTTCAATAAATGTGAATTATGTGTTAAATCAAAAATGATTAAGAAACCTTTCAAAAGTGTTGAAAGAAATACAAATCTGCTTGATCTTGTGCATTCAGATTTGTGCGAATTTAATGGCATGTTGACCCGTGGGGGAAATAGATATTTCATTACATTTATTGATGATTGTTCTAGATACACTTATGTATATCTCTTAAAGCATAAAGATGAGGCTTTTAATGCCTTTAAGAGTTACAAAGCAGAAGTGGAAAATCAATTAAGTAGAAGTATAAAAGTCCTTAGGAGTGATAGGGGCGGTGAATACTTCTCTACTGAATTTGATGCATTTTGTGAAGAACATGGTATAATACATGAATGTTCGGCACCTAGAACACCACAACAAAATGGCATAGCAGAAAGAAAGAATCGAACATATCAAGAAATGATGAATGCCATGTTATTGCATTCCGAACTACCTTTCAATTTGTGGGGCGAAGCTTTATTATCCGCTTGTCACATGATAAATAGAATTCCCTTAAAGAAAAGTGGAATTTATCCATATGAGGTATGGAAGGGCATAACACCAAATATTGGCTATTTTAAGGTGTGTGGGTGTGTGGCATATTACAAAAACATGGATCCTAAGAGAACCAAGTTGGGTCCTCGAGGGATAAGATGTGCATTTGTAGGATATGCACAAAATAGCAAAGCATATAGACTTTTAAATTTAGAGTCTAATATAATTATTGAATCCCGGGATGTAGAATTCTTTGAAAATCTTATAACTAAGGATAAAGAATCAGAGTCGGCCATAAATAAAGAATCTTGTGAAAAAGACTCTTCTCGGATTGTAGAAATACAACCTGAAGGCACATCTCGAATAAATGAACCACGACCCGAACCTAGGATAAGCAAAAGAGTCCGGAAAATAAAGAACCTAGGACCAGACGAAATTGATTCTCAATCCATTTCATTTTATCTGGTTGAAGGAAATAGTACAAATTTTATTAAAAGCATTCCGGTAATTCTTCAAGTAGGGGAAGATCCTAAAACTTATAAGGAAGCAATAGCTTCTAGAGACTCCTCTTTTTGGAAAGATGCTATCCGAGATGAAATGGATTCAATTATGTCCAACCACACTTGGGAACTTGTTGATTTACCAAAGGGATCAAGACCCATTGGATGCAAGTGGGTGTTTAAAAAGAAATATCATAGTGATGGTACATTAAACACTTATAAAGCAAGATTAGTGGCAAAAGGATTTAGACAAAAGGAAGGTATAGATTATTTTGACATTTATGCACCTGTAGCAAGAACAACCACTATAAGGTTGTTATTTGCTTTAGCATCTTTAAATGATCTGATTGTTCATCAAATGGATGTTAAAACAACATTTCTAAACGGAGACCTCGATGAGGAAATCTACATGGAACAACCAGAAGGACACGTCCTTCCTGGAAATGAACAGAAGGTGTGCAAACTTGTCAAATCTCTATATGGCTTAAAACAAGCACCAAAACAATGGCATCAAAAGTTTGACTCTACGATAATGTCAAATGGATTTATTCCTAATTCTTGTGACAAGTGTTTATATACAAAAGTGCATAATAACACTGTAATATTTTTGTGTCTTTATGTTGATGACATGCTAATAATTAGCAATAGACTTAATGGAATTTTAGAAACAAAAAGGTTTCTAACTTCCACTTTCAAGATGAAAGATCTTGGGCTTGTTGACACAATTTTAGGAATAAAAGTTAAGCAAAATAGTGGGGGTTATGAACTTAATCAAACACATTATATTGAGAAAATGCTTGATAAGTTCAAACACCTGAAATTCAAGGAAGTAACTACTCCATTTGATCATGTAATCAAACTTGAAAAGAATGATGGAAGAGCAGTGGCTCAATTAGAATATGCAAGTGCGATCGGATGTCTTATGTACTTAATGCAATGTACTAGACCCGATATATCATTTGCAGTTAGTAAAATGAGTAGATTTACTAGTAATCCAAGTAATGAACATTGGAAGGCAATCACGAGGATATTTGGTTATTTGTTGAAAACCAAAGATCTTGGCCTTCATTATGGTAGGTTTCCTGCTATATTAGAAGGATATACCGATGCCAGTTGGATCTCTGACGTGGGAAATCACAAATCTACAACTGGGTGGATATTTACACTAGCTAGAGGAGCAATTTCTTGGAAGAGCAAGAAACAAACATGCATTACTCTTTCGACCATGGAATCAGAATTCGTGGCTCTCGCTTCTGCTAGTCAAGAGGCAGAGTGGTTGAGGGATCTTCTTTTGGAAGTTCCATTGGCTAAAGACAATGTTTCAAAGGTAATGATACACTGCGATAGTCAGGCCACTTTGGCAAGAGCATTTAGCGAAGTGTATAATGGAAAGTCCAGGCATATAGGACTTAGACATTCGTTCGTAAGAAAACTGATTAAGGATGGAATCATTTCACTTACGTATATACGAACAAGCTATAATTTAGCTGATCCGTTTACTAAGACACTGGCCAGAGACTTAGTAAAAACAACCTCGAGAGGTATGGGGTTGAAACTCCTTGAGTAAGAGTTCCGACAATGATGGCAACCCAATCTTAAGTTAACAGAACATTAACGTTAAGATTTTCAATGGGTAACAACAAGTCGTTGATTTGGATAATTGTCTAAATTATGTTGACATTAGAAATGAGGGTTGAGTTTTATCTTAAACTCTTAATGAAGTTCAATACCAAGGGTACGTATCTATTGGAAACAGATACTATATGAACTTCACCTATGTGAATTATGAGATGGTGCCGTCTCAAAGTGAGAGTTGGAGTTTCTCTCATGAAAAATTCATGAAACAGGATAGCACATGGCCATAAATAAGTGCTAAGCGAGTTATGCAGAGGAAGAATCTTTAAGGAGTGTGTGTAAGGTAACACCGGTCTATTCATATGGATTCATGGTTTAAAAGCATTGCTACCTAATATTCCGATTAAACCTTGTGTTATTCTTACTAAGGTTAAGTTTAAAATCGAAAGATACTTAACTGTATTAATACTTCTTATGTCCCATTTCTGGAATTATTATTTTGTCATTATTAGAACAAGTGGGGGATTGTTGGAAATAATAATATATTTCCATTAAAGTTGTTCCAAAATGACAAAGTGGGTGTTATAATAAATGCTTAGTCCCACATTGGAAGAGGAGTAAAATTAAATAGCATTTATAAGGCACTTGGAACAATGTAATTTCCAAAAGAGCCAAAAAGGATAAAGTGCCACATAGTCATATGTGGTAGTGCCAAAACTTATGTCACTTGTCTCATACAAAACACCCCTCACCGGTGTCGCCACCGGCGACACCGGCTCCGGCTCCGGAACCGGATCCGGGGGCGTGGGCGTAGAGGCGCTAGTGGCGGCTTGTAGACGGCACTTGAGCACTTAGGCACGACGCATCGGAGCAATCAGACTATTCGCGGCGTTAATGAGGCGGCGCCGGTGGCGCTCCAGCCGCCTCCGGCGGACGGACCGGCCTTCGGCCGGTATACTGCGAATTTATTTTTAATTATCGCTCAGATTTATTCGTTGCCTAGAGTTTGATTTTGAATTCGAATTTGAAATACATGACACTTGACGAAGTGGTGCATGATATTTTATTTGAACCATTGCAAATGCTCATTAGAGAGTGTGTTTATGAAGAATTGCAAACTTCTGAAAAGACACATGCATGGCTATAAATATATGCTTCATAATTCGAAATCATTCACTCCAAAAATTCTGAAATCCTCTTCCATATAATTCCAACATTTTCCTTGCATTCGAAACTTCACCAGTCTTGTGCAGTTTCGAGAAAAAGGCTGACTTATCCTGGGTATTCAGGCCGTTCCAACTCTAAGACAATTTGAGAGTGTGCTTGAAATACTTTTAAGGAAAGTGATTTCGTTCACGATTCAGTCTGGATCCATTCGACATAGAAGAATTAACTAACACTAAAAAGGATATTAAATCATGTATATACTAAACCATGAGTGGAATGAATGGCAAGCTACAATTTTTTAGGATCGAAATTTGGTTGGACACTACATGAGAGAAAGACAAGAGGATCTGCATGTTTTTAAAGTCCCACGTCGAAATTTTTTCACTAAATGGAAGTGTTTATAAACCTCTTTTACACAGTTTTCAAGTTTTGAATTTTGGAAAAGATCATGGGGCTTTAAGTCTTAAAGTAATGTCTTAATAATTAATTTATAATTAGATTTTTATAAATAATATTAATAAAAATAATTTAAGAAAAAATATAAAAAAATACAAAAAATTAAAATAAAATTTAAAAAAAATAATATTTAAAAAAAAGTAATAAAAAAATTAAATTAAAAAATATAAAAAAATCCACGTGGATTTTAAATAGTAAATAAAAAATTAAATAAAAGTCCACCTGGAATGTCAAGTCACTAATAAATAGAATATGAGTTGAAATAGTGCGCACATGAGACATAGATAGAGAATCTTCATATTACGAGGGCGAATAAAAAAAATCTTTTATAGAGATGTAAAACGAATCTCACTTACATTACGGGGATATCATATATTTAACCTTTTCTTTTAATTCCACTACTTCTATAATACGTAAAGCTCATACTCTAAAAAAGATTGGTGCACTCGAACTACACCTGTTCATCTATCCTTCCAACCCCAATATGAATGTTGTTATATATTATAACTCTAGTACTAGTAACCCTACCATAAACAACTATAACATATGGCTCAACCGTTTTGACTGTTGGTGCAAAGGTGAATAAATGATGAACAAAGGAAATATTCTATTAAGAATGACGGCTACTAAACATGATTAAAGTTACAATGATTGTCACCCTATTTATAAGCTAAAACTAGGGTTACTAGAATAAGATAAAATACTAAAATACCCTCTAATAAACTTAGGGGCTAAGAAAATAGTACAACTAAATAAATATGAATTACTATTAATATTCTAATACCATCCCTTAATTCATATTCCATCAAAACTTGTAACACCAATTCCATCCCTTAGTCTGAGAAATTGATCAGTCTTGATAACTTTCGTCAGAACATCTGCCAACTGCTTCTGAGTGCTGCAGTGTACAACTTCTAACACTCCACTCTGAACTTGATGTCTCAAAAAATGATACTTGGTCTCAATATGCTTGCTTCTCCCATGCAACACTGGGTTTTTGGCAAGATTGATTGCAGACTTGTTGTCAATCATCAACTTCAGAGGTTTGTCTACTTTAATCTTCAGATCCTGCAAAAGATTCAGAATCCACACAGCTTGGCATGCAGTAACAGCACCTGCAATGTATTCAGCTTCACAGGTTGACAACGCCACAACAGGTTGCTTCTTGGAACACCAAGAAATGGAACCTCCCAGAAATTTGAACAAGTACCCAGATGTACTTCTTCTGTCAACTCTGTCTCCACACCAATCAGAGTCTGAATAACTCAGAAGTTCTGACTCATTATTTCCTCCAGAGGGAAATAACACTCCATACTTCAGAGTTCCTTTGATATACCTCAGAATCCTGACAGCAGCTTGGTAATGGGACCACTTAGGTTTACTCATGAACCTACTAACCATCCCAACTGAGTAGCAGATATCAGGTTTGGTATTGCACAGATACCTCAGAGAACCAACCAACTATTTGAAGGTTGTAGCGTCCACATCCTTTCCTTCAGAGTCTGAATCCAGTTTCTGATTTGTATCAGAAGGTGTGACAGCCATCTTACAATTCTTCAGATCAAATCTCTTTAGAAGTTCTAATTCATACTTGAGCTGATGCAAAATGATACCTTTCTCAGAATATCTGAACTCCATCCCTAGAAAGTATGTCATTTTGCCTAGATCAGTCATTTCAAATTCATTCATCAGAACTTTCTTGAACTTGACTATCTCCTGTTCAGAACTTCCAGTCAGCAGTATATCATCAACATATAAACATACCAGAGTCATATTGCCTTCAGAAGTATGCTGAACATAGACACCGTACTCCATCTTACATTTCTGAAAGCCTTGCTTCTTGAAAAATGAATCAATCTTCTGATTCCAAGCTCTGGGCGCTTGTTTCAATCCATATAGAGCTTTGTATAATCTGTACACCATCCCTTCCTGATTCTTTTTCACAAATCCAGGAGGTTGTGACACGTAAACTTCTTCTTCTAATGGACCGTTCAGAAATGCAGATTTTACATCTAAATGCATCAGAGGCCAATTCCTGTTAGCAGCTATTGCAATCACCATTCTGATTGTTTCATGTCTTGCTACAGGTGCAAACACTACAGAATAATCCAGCCCAGGTTTTTGTAGAAATCCTCTGGCTACCAACCTTGCTTTATGTTTTCCAATTGAGCCATCTGGCTTTAACTTCTGCTTGAAAACCCATCTGACGCTGATGGCTTTCTTGTCTTTTGGAAGTTCTGTCAGCTTCCAAGTCTTGTTTCTCTCTATAGCATCAAGTTCTTCTTTCATGGCCTTCAGCCACAGCTTCTGCTTAAGAGCCTCTTCTGTACTTATGGGTTCAGAGTCTACCATCATGGCACACTGAATAACTTCTCCTTCAGAGTCTACTTCAGTGTCTTGCAGCATGTCAAATTCTATATATCTTCTGGGGACGTTTCTGATTCTTTGTGGTCTCTGAACTTGTTCAGAGTCTTGGGCTTCAAATGATTGACTTTCTCCAGAGCTTTGACCAACTTCAGGATCTGGCATATTTCCAGAGTCTTGAACTTCAGAATTTCTAGCTTCAGAGGCTTGACTTCCTCCAGAGCCTTGGCCATCTTCAGAGTCTGGATCATCAGAGTCTGGATCATCAGAGTCACCTTCATCTTCTGAGTCTTCTCCAGAGTCAGAATCACTATCAGAGTCAGAATCAACGTCAGAATTTATTTCAACTTCAGAAATTCTTAACTCTGACCTTTCTTCAGAAGTTCTAACATCAGAATCAGATTGAGACTTATCCCAATTCCAAACTTCTGATTCCTTCACAATCACATCTCTGCTGAATTCAATTTTATTGGTTTCTGGACAATAGAGCTTGTATGCACCTGTACTGTGGTACCCTATCAGAATCATCACTTTGCTTCTATCATCCAGCTTCTGTCTTCTGGCTTCTGGAACATGTTTATAGCAAACAGAACCAAACACCTTCAGATGACTAACACTTTGCTTGTCTCCAGTCCACTTCTGCATAGGAACTATTTCCTTCAACTTCTTCGTAGGACATCTGTTGAGTACATACGTTGCAGTGGCAACAACTTCTCCCCAGAGCTTCTGAGGAAGCTTCTTCTCCTTTAGCATGCTTCTCACTATATCAAGCAAAGTGCGGTTTCTTCTTTCAGCAAGACCATTGTGTTGAGGGGTATAAGGATCAGTAACCTCATGCTCAATTCCATTCTCCTCACAAAACTTCTAGAACTCTTTGGAGTTATACTCACCTCCACCATCAGTTCTAAGAATCTTCAACTTCTGACCACTCTGATTCTCAGCCTTCATTCTGAATTTCTTGAATTCATCAAACACCTCGTGTTTGAACTTAATAAGGGATACCCATGTCATTCTTGTGAATTCATCAACAAATAACACAAAGTATTTATTCCCTCCAATTGATGCTACTGGAAATGGACCACACACATCAGAATGTACAACTCCCAAGGCATGTTTTGCTCTTGGAGCAACTTCTGACGCAAATGGCAAACGTGGTTGTTTTCCTTCCATGCAAACTTTGCATGACTTCTCAGGCTTCTTAATTGCAGGAATTCCATGTACCAACTTCTTTGAATTCAGATGTTTTAAGCTTCTGAAATTCAAATGACCAAATCTTCTGTGCCACAACTCACTCTCCTTCTCAGCACATGTTGCACTAAGACATTCTGAGTCTGCAGTTCTGACATTCACCTTGAATGTTCTATTCCTTCCCTGTTCTGACTCCATAATCAACTTCTGATTGCAGTCATACAACTTCAGAAGATTGTCCTTCATGGTAACTGAAAAACCTTTCTCAATTAATTGTCCCACACTCATCAGATTGCTTCTGATGCCAGGTACATACCACACGTTCTGAATCAATGCTGTTTTCCCATTGTTCATAATCACTCTGACATTTCCCATACCTTCTGCATTAAGATATTTGTCATCAGCACATCTGATCTTTGTTCTCTTTTCAGAGTCAAAGTCAACCAGCCATTTCTTGTTTCCAGTAAGATGATTTGAACAGCCAGTGTCCATATACCACCAGTCTATCAGATCCATATTATCAGATTCAGAAGCCATCAATAGCACAGATTCGTCATCAGAACTTCTGGCTATATTTGCTTCTTCTGATTTTCTCTCCTTGTTTGACCAACAATATCTAGCAAAGTGACCAAACTTCTTACAACAGTAACATTGGATCTTCTTCTTGTCATACTTCTCTTTTCCCTTCTGAGCATTCTTTTGTCTATCATAGGTTGAGCTTTCTGACTTCTGACCACCATCAGATCTTCTCTTGGCTTCTAACTGCTTATGATACCTCCTATCAGAAGTTGCTTTCAGAGCCTGCTGCTCTACTTCCCTTTCAGAAGTTCTCTCAGTCAAACGCAACTCTTGCGCTTCTAAACTGCTCTGCAGCTCTTCAATTCTCATGGTACTCAGATCTTTGGAATGTTCTATTGCTACCACAATGTAATCAAATTGAGAGGTAAGTGATCTCAATACCTTCTCCATGATTGTTTCTTCAGAAAGAGTTTCTCCACACGCCTTCATCTCATTAGTGATCAGAATCACTCTGGAGATGTATTCAGAAACTTTCTCATTATTCTTCATGTTGAGGTTCTCATATTGCTTTCTCAAGGACTGAAGCTTCACCTTCTTCACTGATGCGTCACCACCATAACATCTAACCAGTGTGTCCCACGCAGCCTTTGCTGTCGTTGAATCTGCAATCTTCTCAAACACATTTACATCAACACATTGATGAATAAAGAATAATGCTTTCTGATCCTTCTTCCTTACTTCCTTCTGCGCGTTTTTCTGTTCATCCGTTGCATCTGCTGCTACCGGAACATAACCATCAGTGACAAGATCAAAAACATCTTGAGCACCAAACAGTACACGCATTTGGATCATCCAACGATTCCAGTTTTTACCGTCAAATACTGGAAGCTTGGTGTTCATGTTGCCGTTTCCGTTCATCTTCACCTTGCACAATACACTCAGATTTCTCACACAGTGTTTCCCAACCCACAGAATAAAATTCTGATCAGATTTTGTTCAAGATTCAACACGAATCTAAGAATCAAAATCAAACACACAAGACCTCACGTTCACTCGTGTTTCCCGTGTTTCCCAATGAATCTGAACCGGAGCTCTAGATACCAATTGTTGGTGCAAAGGTGAATAAATGATGAACAAAGAAAATATTCTATTAAGAATGACGGCTACTAAACATGATTAAAGTTACAATGATTGTCACCCTATTTATAAGCTAAAACTAGGGTTACTAGAATAAGATAAAATACTAAAATACCCTCTAATAAACTTAGGGGCTAAGAAAATAGTACAACTAAATAAATATGAATTACTATTAATATTCTAATATTGACCACCTTTCTCATCAAACTATACTATTATTCATATCAATAAAGAATATTCTTTATAATACATGTCAAAAATAATTCTCCTTGTGACACTTGTTGTCATGGCAACATTAAAGATTGTATTTTCATGAAAACATAAAAAAATGTTAACTTGCTTTGGCATTATTCACTACATATAAGGTACTTTCTTTAACCCCATCCATGTTAGGTCACAAATATTTCTTAACCGATCTTAATGATCACAACATATTCTGCTTGATCTATCTTATCAAATTTAATTCCAAAACATCTTTTTTTAGTTCAATATTTTGTTAGTTATGTTCAAAGTCAATTTAATAGGAGTGTTAAGATATTTAGATATGATAACGACCCAAAATTTACTATGAAATTTTCAAATTAAACTATGAGACACAACATTTGACTTCTTGCACTAACACAACCCGATAAAATAGATTAGATAAAAAAAGCACCAACACCATATAGGAACACCTTCTAAGAGTTGTCGCTACTCGAAAAATGCATCGTGCAACGATGGTGAGGCGAAAAGAAAGGACAGAAGAGTCGCCACCGAACTTTATTTATCCCATGAGGGGAAAGGAAAATATCGAGAAAACATGAAGAAAGAAATGGATAAGATGGTCTCGCAACCAAGAACGGGTTCGGAAGCCGGTTATGCGAGGGGAAGGTATTAGCACCCCTCGCATCCATCGTACTCGATGGGAACCATTTGTTTGTCGACGTGTGAGTTTATTTGCTTTAAAATTATGCTATAAAAAGTGTTCCAAAAGATAGGGAGAAAAAGGGTTAGAAATAGGAGAGAGAGAAGATAACGGGGGGAAGAAAGGAGAAAGAACAGACTCGATAGGACTTCGCGGTCCTAGGCCTACGTATTCTCAACGGATGTGAGAAAGTTAGAGTTGACGTAGTTCGGGGCTACGAATATATGGGGGATTGTGCTCGGCAAGGATTGTGGCCCTTGTGCCTACGTATCTTTACTTGAAGAAGTAAAGAATCAGAGCAGCTGTAGTTCGGCCTACAGTTTGTTAATGTTTTTATGGATGATGTTATCGTGCGCGTTCTAGCAGTTTAGGTGTTTTGCGGCTCGCATGTGAGGAGACTTAAGCGTTACCTGTTTGCGGTAGAACGGACGTATCATATCCTTTTTGAAATGATTAGGTTTTCGCCATGCTAGGCAAGATGTCACATTTGATTTATGAGATTGTTTTTTTACGGGTGAGGTAGATCCTCGGATAGTAACCCCTTGCGGGTAGTACCCAATTCTTTATCTCAAAGTTTTTGTTATGAAAGGTGTGGCGAACGTAGCGTCTTTATATTGAAAGACGAGTATCAAGACCACCCACACTACAGTGAATATCCTGACACTCGGAGAGGAAGAAGACTACACTCAATCCTCTCTCTTTGATTCAATACAAATAGAACTTCATTCTCTTATTAAAGATGTTTTTTGGTTTTGAATGGTAAGTGCTTTGTGACAGAGAACCCTACAGTAAACGTCAGCACTCGGGATAGGAGAAGGCCTACGCCTAACCACTCCACGACCATTCAAGTTTTTGTTAAGAAAAGAGTTTGAAAAAAAGCACTCGGTATGAGACCGAGGTTTTAGGTGAGAAGGTTGTGGAGAGAAGTTATGGAAATGAGGGGTGGTGAATAGAGTCGCGTCTTTGTATTGAAAGACGAGTATTGAAACCACCCACACTATAGTGAGCATCCCAACACTCGGAGAGGAAGAAGTCTACACTTACTCCTCTCTTTTTTAATTCAATACAAATATAATTTGTTGCTTTATGGAAGTGTTTTGAAAATACAATTGGTACGGGGCCGAGTTTTTTAGGAGAAAAGGGATTGAAAACATACAAGCGCCTTCGTATTGAAAGACGAGTGTCGAAACCACCCACACTACAGTGAGCATCCCAACACTCGAAGAGGAAGAAGTCTACACTTAATCCTCTCTTTTTAATTCAATACAAAGGGAAATCAATTATTTTATTAAAGATATTTTGAAAGTGCACTCGGTACGGGACTGAGGTTTTTAGGAGAAAAAGATTTGAAGCGTCTTCGTATTGAAAGACGAGTGTCAAAACCACCCACACTACAGTGAGCATCTCGACACTCGGAGAGGAAGAAGTCTACACTTAATCCTCTCTTTTTAACTCAATACAAAGAGAGATTTGTTTTTCTTTATTGAATAGTTTTAAAATGGGCTAAAAAGCCCAAATAACAAAAGAGAAATAAAATGTGAATTAAAATAAAAAAAAAGATGGAAAATAAAATAGCACATTAGAATATTAAACTATGATCTTTTGGTTTTTTTGATATTTAAATCTATTTTAAAATAAATAAATAAAATAAGAAATAACTAAAATGAAAAATAAAATAAAAAGAGTAAAATGAACAAGTGGCTAAAAAGAAGGAAATGTCTACACCAAGGGTAGAACTCATGACCTTGGGGCTACAAGCACAAAATAACACCAATCCAACCACTGAACACGTGTGACAATTAAAGGAAGAGGAAATTGAAAATATTGAAAACAACGAAAATCACGAAAATAAACAAAAACACCCCCGCTAGGGGTCGAACTCAGGACAAAGGCATGGCAAGGCAAGGCACTAACCACTGGGGTGGCGATACATCCATTGTATAACGCTACCCCATTAATATATGTACCAAAGTGAGCAAGATTTCTGGGCAATTGTAAAGCAAACACAAGGCAAAACAAGTGAAACTCAAAAAACATTTTGATCCCAACTTAACCAAATCTCAATCATTTTCAGTGAAACAAAAGTCCAACTTGCTTGTTTTTTCACAAGGATCAAGATGACATCAACCATTTTTCTAAATAATGCACACATATAAAAATTCGAATGAAGATGAAAGGATGAGTTTTAAAATTCATTTTGAAGTCTATGGATCACAGCTGGTGGAATTAAGAACAAATGAGGGTCTGCACACATTTCAAATTCAATATAGAATGAGTTACAACAGAAAGAAACAATCAAAAGGCATTAGAACACAAAATTGGTATATGAGTTGCATTAATGAGTATGAGTTTCCTATGAACAACACCAGATGATCAAAAAAAATTCCTCAAGGTCAAACAAAGGGTTGTGCAAGTTATAAACACAATCCTCATGGATAATTTTAGGAAGAGAATTGAGTTTCTGTCATAGACCATAATGTGATAATCCAACTGTCAACCTAGTAAACTAATGGTGCGGTACTATTACAAGGTTAAATCAATGCATAAAGGTAACAACCAAATTTCAATCAAAATGCCACAAGTCAATGCTCTCAATACACAAAACATAGTAGTTGAGTAATGAAGTTTCACATGCCAACAGAAATTAACCCACCCTCAAGATACCGAGCTGACAGTAAAGAAACACAAAGATTAACGGAAAATCTTGGTAACTAGATTGAGGCTGTCAAACCATGACAGCTGATCCTTAACAGGATCTTGACACAAGCATTGAATCACATGGCCAATGAACTTCCAAAACACACTGTCAGTTTAAAAGATTTGAAATCTAGGGGGTTGCCAATTCATGGCAGACTTACTTATGGCACAAGACATGATAAAACAAGACATACAAGACCTATATATGTTCAAAATAGTTGGGTGCATAACAAAGGCATGTTTAAATCAGTTGGTACCACACAAAAGATAGGTATGAACATATCAATGCATCAAGTCTTAAAACTCAAAGCCAAGGATCTCGAAAATATTCATGATGAATTCTTAACTATCATGCCTTTATAAAGACAGGACACACACACATTGCAAGGATTGTGAAAATGGAACTTGATGGTATTATAGGTTAACTAACCTCAAAGTTGGAAATAACAGGAACTTGTTTTTGTTTTAAAAGTCCAAACACAAAACAATTAATCCATAACTGATCTATGCAGCAGCCAATCATCATGAGCAATAAATTTCAACACAGGACAACAGCAGTCCAAAGAGTTGGCTTTGAAAAAATAGAAACAACAGTGCCAATTGATGCTACAAAATACAACAACCAACAACAGCCTTATGCCTTGCCCTAATGACTGTCAAAGTGAGTTAATAAATTCAAATCAAGAACAAATTCTTGACAGAGCCAAATCAGTACTTACATGGTCACAACATGACCAATCAACTCAACTGACTTAGGCAGCTACCAAGACGTTGTTAGAACACAGATTGGTTCTTAATAATATCTCTATGTTTTGATGATAACTATTACGAAATTTTGTAATTAAGAATTATATACTCTAAAATTTGCTTGAGAGTGTTTGCTGCAGATATCAAAATAATTATTACTCCAGAAGCAAATCAGAACTGAACATAAGAAATTTGCTAGACTCTGAAGCGCCAGATGCATCCATTAGAAGATTCTGAATGCTGCCAATAGAAGATCCTGAGCGTAGCCTCCAGAAGGATCTGAAGCAGAAGCTCCAGAAGAATCTGAAGCAAGTCAGAAGCATCTGAACCAAAGAAGAATTCTGTATGAAGAGTTTTTCAAAGCATAGTTACTATAGAAGATTCTGAAAGTACTAAAGTTGCCAGTACTGAGGATCTGACTCAAATATGCTCTGATCTTAAACACGCTAAAAGCACACCTGCTGCAGAAGACTCTGATTCAGCAAAACTCTGATCAACATCAGAAGGCTCTGATCAATTTAGACTCTGATGAATTTTGCTGAAATTTGAAGAAGAAGAATTCAAAGATTATGTCCGTTGGAATAATTCAAACGAGTCTTTCCTTATTTATGCTAGACACAAGAACACAGACAAAAAGGATTTCTCTGTGCTTTCTTCTTCTAGGAAAGGTCACTTGATGTGAAGACAAAAAGGCTCAGACCTTTTGGACACTCTTCTCAACGTGAAGCTCTCCTTGGATCAGCTGCCTATAAAAGCAAGTCTTCACCCATCTTCTTTACTTGACGTTTATCCAAAAGAAATCAATATTCAAAGCTCTCATACTATTCACATTCTTTCAAGAATTAATTTCTTTGTTCTTAACTTTAAGTGAAAAATCACAGTTGTGATAAAGCTTTTTAGAAGCAATTTAAACACTTGTATTTATTTTTACATTTGATTGTAAACCTTAAGAAGATCCAGTTAGGATCAGTAGTTCTTGAGAAGACTTTGAACAGTTGTTCTAAGTGCTTACTATTGTAATCAGTTGATTAAATAGTGGATTAAGTCCTTGATTGAGAAAGGTAAATCACTCTAGGAAGGGTGGACTGGAGTAGTTGAGTTCAACGAACCAGGATAAAAATACTTGAGTTTTATTTCTAAGTTTTAATCTTCATACTTATTCAACCCCCCTTCTAAGTATTTTCTCACCTTCAGTTGGCATCAGAGCTCCGGTTCTGTGTGTGCTACCACTTCACAGTGACAGTAAAGATCCCATGAGAAAAACTTTGATATATATTTGGTTGTTACTATGGCTGATAATACAATGTCTAAAACTAACAACAAATATGAAGAAAGGGACAAAATCAGCACCAAACCCCCTATGTTTGATGGGGAGAAATTTGATTATTGGAAAGACAGGATTGAAAGTTTTTTCCTTGGATATGATGTTGATTTATGGGATCTGGTCATAGATGTATATGTTCATCCCACTGATGGGAATGGCAAGAAAATAGACAGAAAATCTATGACAGATGCTCAGAAGAAGGAATTTAGAAATCACCACAAGGCCAGAACAATATTGTTAAATGCAATATCTCACACTGAGTATGAAAAAATTACAAATAGGGAAACTGCATTTGACATGTTTGAATCCTTAAAGATGACTCATGAGGGAAACTCTCAAGTCAAGGAAACAAAGGCTCTGGCTCTGATCCAGAAGTATGAAGCCTTCAAGATGGAAGACTCTGAATCTGTTGAAGCTATGTTCTCCAGATTTCAAATACTTACAGCTGGACTAAAGGTTCTGGATAAAGGATACTCTACTGCTGATCATGTGAAAAAGATCATCAGAAGCTTACCTACCAGATGGAGACCTATGGTGACAGCGCTGAAAATGGCTAAAGATCCGAACAAGATCTCCTTGGAGGAACTAATCAGTTCACTAAGAAGTCATGAAATTGAACTTGAGGAAGATGAACCTCAAAAGAAAGGTAAATCTGTTGCTTTAAAATCTAATAAATCTGCTAAAGCATTGCAGGTAATAGAGGAAAGCTCTGAAGAATCCTCATCTGAAGATGAAGATGAACTATCCATGCTGTCCAGAAGAATAAACAAACTCTGGAAGCATAAAGGAAAGAAGTTCAGAAACTTCAGGAAGCCTGACCAAAGAAAAGAATCTTCTGGACACAGAAGATCTGGCAAAAAGGAGGTTGTCTGTTATGAATGTAAAGAACCTGGACATTACAAAAATGAATGTCCAAAGGTGCTGAAAGAAAAGCCTAAAAGAAAATTTGATAAGAAGAAAAAGGTTCTAATGGCCACCTGGGATGATTTAGATACATCTGAATCTGAATCTGATTCAGAAGAGGAATGTGCCAATGTAGCCTTGATGGCAGACATAGAAGATCAGGAGGAAGGAACTTCAGGATCTGAATCTGACTCTGAATCTGACTCTGACGCTGAAGAGGTAATGGCTAAACTTACTAAAGAAGAACTTATCAAAGTGTTATCAGAAGTTCTGAAAAGCTATAACAATATTAAGCTCAAATACAAGAAGCGTCAAAGCAATCTTGTATCTGAGAATGATATTCTCAAATCAGAAGTCGTTGAGCTAAATGAAAAGAACTTAAAATTGAAAAATGATTCTGAATTAGCTCAACAAAACTCTGATTCTGAAACTGAATCTGAATGCAAAAATATTTTGGAAAAATATGATTATAGCTTTCAGAAGTTTCTTGCTAAAAGCATAGACAGAAGCAAAATGACTTCTATGATCTATGGAGTTAGCAGATATAACAGAAAAGGAATTGGATATGAATCCTCCTCTGGAAAGGATTTAAATCCAAAACCTGTTGATAAAATTATCATCAAGAAAACTCCTTTATATTCCCCCTTTAAATTTGGTCACTTGAATGATATTGAACAAACACGCTCTGAAAAGAATATTCATGTGTTTAAATCTAAGGCCAGTCAGAATAAACCTTATGTTGAAAAACAGAAGTTTAGACAAACCTTCAGATGTTCTTAGCAGCAAGGTCAGGACACCAATCATGGTACCTGGACTCTGGATGCTCACGACACATGACAGGAGAAAGGTCTATGTTCCAAATTCTGGAGCTTAGATCTGGAGGTGATGTGAAATTTGGAGGGAACCAGGAGAGCAAGATCATTGGATCTGGCACCATTGGAAATGGTAAACTTCCCTCTATTACTAATGTTTTACTTGTTGAAGGGTTAAAGCATAACTTATTGTCCATAAGTTAATTAAGTGACAATGGTTATGATATTACCTTTAATCAAAAATGTTGTAAAGCTATTAGTCAAAAGGATGGCTCTATCCTATTTAGTGGTAAGAGGAAAAACAACATTTATAAAATAAATCTTTCAGAACTTAAGGTTCAGAATGTTAAATGCCTCTTGTCTGTTAATGAAGAGCAATGGGTCTGGCACAGAAGATTGGGGCATATTAATATGAGACGTATATCTCAGATTAATAAACTTAATCTTGTCAGAGGACTTCCTAATCTGAAGTTCACCTCAGATGCTCTTTGTGAAGCATGCCAAAAAGGAAAGTTTTCAAAATCATCTTTTAAATCAAAAAATGTTGTTTCTACTTCCAGACCACTAGAATTACTTCATATTGATCTGTTTGGACCAGTGAAAACTGCATCCATCAGAGGCAAGAAGTATGGATTAATCATTGTTGATGACTATAGTAGATGGACATGGGTAAAGTTCTTAAAACACAAGGATGGGTCACATTCTGTGTTCTTTGACTTCTGTAAACAAGTCCAGAATGAAAAAGATTTCAAAATTATAAAAGTCAGAATTGATCATGGTGGTGAATTTGAAAATAAATATTTTGAAAAATATTTTAATGAAAATGGCATTGCTCCTGATTTTTCCTGTCCTAGAACTCCACAACAAAATGGAGTTGTAGAGAGGAAAAACAGAACTCTGCAAGAAATGGCCAGAACCATGATCAATGAGACTAATCTGGCAAAACACTTTTGGGCAGAAGTAATTAACACAGCCTGTTACATTCAGAACAGAGTGTCTGTAAGACCTCTTCTGGAGAAGACTCCATATGAACTGTGGAAGAACAGAAAGCCCAACATTTCATATTTTCATCCTTTTGGATGTATTTGCTATATGTTAAATACTAAAGAAAATCTGAACAAGTTTGATTCCAAAGCACAGAAGTGTTTCATGCTTGGATATTCTGAACGCTCTAAAGGCTACAGAGTATACAACACTGAGACACAGATTGTGGAAGAATCTATTCATGTTAGATTTGATGATAAGCTTGGCAGTAAAAAGCCAAAGCAGTCTGAAAACTTTGCAGATAGAGAAGTAGTCTTCACAGACTCTGAAGGCCCAGAGGCAGACAAATCTAAAGTGAAGGAACCAGAAGCAATGCCAGATGCTATTCCTTTAACTTCTCAGATGAACAATCTAAACATTTCTGAAGAATCAACTGTTAGAGGATCATCTTCCAGAATCAAAGCTTCTCATCCAGAGAATGTTATTATTGGAAAGAAGGATGATCCTATCAGAACAAGATCCTTTCTAAGATCATCTGAAGCATCATTATTTGGATTGGTGTCAGTAATTGAACCAACTTCTGTAGATGAAGCTCTGCAAGACAATGATTGGATTATTGCCATGCAAGAAGAGTTAAATCAATTCACCAGAAATGATGTGTGGGATCTAGTTCAAAGACCAAAAGGATTCAATATAATTGGAACAAAATGGGTCTTCAGAAATAAGCTAAATGAGAAAGGAGAAGTTGAAATAAATAAGGCAAGGCTTGTTGCTCAAGGGTACAGTCAACAAGAAGGTATTAATTACAGTGAAACTTATGCTCCAGTGGCAAGGTTAGAATCTATACGTCTTCTTATTTCATTTGCTGCATAAAATAACATCACTCTGTATCAGATGGATGTTAAAAGTGCCTTTCTAAATGGTATTATAGAAGAAGAAGTTTATGTCCACCAGCCTCCTGGTTTTGAGAGTGAAAAATTTCCAGATCATGTTTTCAAACTAAAGAAATCTTTGTATGGTTTAAAACAAGCTCCCAGAGCTTGGTATGAGAGATTGAGCAATTTTCTTCTGGAGAAAAATTTCATCAGAGGCAAAGTGGACACAACACTCTTTTGTAAATCATTTAAGAAAGATCTTCTAATTTGTCAAATTTATGTGGATGATATAATATTTGGATCTACCAATACTATGCTGGGAAAGGAGTTTGCTCAATGTATGCAGGCAGAATTTGAAATGAGCATGATGGGAGAACTGAGATTCTTTCTAGGAATTCAAGTCAACCAAACCCCAGAGTGCACTTACATACATCAGACCAAATATGTTAAAGAACTTCTGAAGAAATTTAACATGACTGATAGTAAGCTGGCCAAGACTCTCATGCATCCAACCAGTTCACTAGGCAAGGAAGAGGTAAGTAAGAAAGTAGATCAGAAACTCTACAGAGGTATGATAGGATCTCTTCTTTACTTAACTGCTTCTAGACCTAACATATTGTTCAGTGTATGCCTGTGTGCTAGATTCCAATCAGATCCTAGAGAATCACACTTGACAGCTGTCAAGAGGATTCTAAGGTATCTGAAAGGTACTTCTAATGTGGGTTTGTGTTACAGAAAATCTGACGATTTCAAATTAGTTGGATTCTGTGATGCTGACTACGCTGGAGACAGAGTGGAAAGAAAAAGTACTTCTGGAAGTTGTCAATTTCTAGGAAGAAATCTAATCTCTTGGTACAGCAAGAAGCAACCCACAATTGCATTATCAACCACAGAGGCAGAATATATTGCTGCTACTGGATGTAACACACAGATGCTCTGGATGAAAAGTCAGCTAGAAGATTATCAGATATTTGAAAGTAACATTTCTATCTTCTGTGATAATACTTCTGCTATATGTTTGTCTAAAAACCCCATTTTACACTCTAAGGCAAAACATATAGAAATTAAGCATCATTTCATCAGAGACTATGTTCAGAAGGGAATAATAAATTTAGCCTTTGTTGATACAGATCATCAATGGGCAAATATTTTCACAAAACCCCTTGTTAAAGATAGATTCAAATTTATTCTGAAAAATATTGGTATGGATTTTGTCCAGAATAATATTTGTCAGAAGCAAATTTTACAGATGCAAAAATGCCTAATACTCTGAAGTATTTCTTCTGATTACTTATTCATTTTCTTTAATTATTTTCTTGTGAAACTCTGAACTAACAATCCTTAGAGGATCTGAATGTTGGTTAACGTTTCATTTCTCAAGAGAATTCAGAAGCACATGCAAGCAAACACGTGTCACTCTAAATCTGCAAAGGTGGCGTGTACACTACTGAAGAGACGTTTGAGGTGAAGTTTGAATAGTGAAAATCTTGATTTCCCCCCCAAATTGTCAGAATCAATAAATGCTTGAAATGATTTTTATTCTTTTTATTAAATGCTTTGTATGAACGTGCTTTATCTGACTGTTTGTATGCCTATGTGTTTAGTATAAATACATCACTTCTCACCATTTTCACACTTTTCACATCTCAAACCTTTTATGCATTTCTATCTTCTTTTCTCTCTTCATAAAAACCCTAAGCGTTTGACAAACTCATCTTCAATGGCAACTTCATCATCAACTGCTGCACAATTTCAATCTACCATGGCTGCAGTTACTTCTGCAAATATGGGTGTGACTCCTTATACACCACCAAAGAGAACATTGTTAACACCTGTTGAAAAACTGGAGGTTCTCTGTGAATCAATGGTGGAATTTGATTCACTGACTGAGAATGGGTTTGAGTTTCGTTCCATTATAGATGCTCAAGGATGGGAGAAGTATTTTGACAGACTTTTTGGACCAGTCTACCCCCTTCTGGTAAAAGAATTCTGGATACATGCTTCTGTATACCCTAAGTTCATTTTATCTTCTGTTCTGGGTAAAGAGATAATCATCACAGAAGATCTGATCAGGAAACTCATTGGATATGAGGAAACAGATGGAGTATCACACTTGCCAGCTGGGCGTGTAGATATGGATGAAGTATATGAGGAAGTGATGACTGCTGGACAAGCTTCTAATAAGTTCAAAGATCTGAAGCCTGACTACAAGATCTGGGCTAAGATCTTCATGGGATGCATTCATCACAGAAAGTCTACAAGCTCTCCAGACTATGTCAATAATGAACAACTCTACTTTATGTATTGCTTAAGTCAGAGCACCTAGGTAGATCTTCCATATATTCTGTTTATGCACTTATGGAATCATATAAATGCCTCTAGAGAATATGTGAAAGAAAAAGTTCAGAAGATCAGAACTTGGATTCCTTTTGGAAGGTTAATCTCTGATCTTCTAACAGAAAATGGACTTGTAACTGCTCTGTATGCTGCTGGAGTCACAGAAGAACTGGAATTCATTCTTGGAAAGCCTCTGAATGCCAAAAGTCTTCAGAGACTAAAAATAGTAGAAGAACTCACAACAGCACCCAAGAAGCTGAACATCACTGAACTTAGTCAGAAGAGAATCCCAGTAGATGACTACCCTCTGTTCTATGCTGAAGAACCAAGGGAAATTGTAGTAAGATATATTGATGATTGCAAGGCAGAAGGAAAGCCTATTCCTGCAGATATTATAAAGAGAGCAAGGGAACCATTGCCTGTTGTAGTAGAAGAGACACCAAGAAAGAGAAATCAATCAGAAGCAGAAGCTGCACCTGTTCAGAAGAAGCCCAAGGTTGCTGAGAAGCCTCAGAAGCTGCTAAAGAGGAAAGAATATGGAGACACTCCTTCTGTTCCTGCTAAACGCATCAAGATTAAAGGTATGAAATCTTCTGTATCTTCTGCAAATACTATTGTTATAAATGATTCAACTTTTAAGTCTAATCCAAAACCACCTCCTACACAAAAACAATCTGTTACTGCTCCACCTCATGTTTCTGTTCCATCTCCTCAAAAATCATCTAATCCTATTTCAATCTCACCTGTAAAACAATCATCTGTACCAAACCCAACAGCAACTAAACCAAAAATTCAGACTCCACAACCAGAAATTCCAACCAAATAATCTGTACCACAACAACAACAACAACCAGAAAAGCCATCTGAACAACAACAACAACCACAAGAAAAACAATCTGATCAACCACAAACACAACAACAAGAGAAACAACCACAGTCAGAAAATCCACCATCCAAAACATCTGAACCCAATGCATCTGCACCAGTTACTTCTGAACCAATCACATCAGAACCACCCACATCTGAACCCCCATCAAAACCTTCTGAAAATATTTCAGAATCAACCAACCCATCTGGAACCAATATACCAGAGACATAGGTTCTTGATGTTACACC
This sequence comes from Lathyrus sativus, assembly GCA_963859935.3. Classification (NCBI taxonomy): domain Eukaryota; kingdom Viridiplantae; phylum Streptophyta; class Magnoliopsida; order Fabales; family Fabaceae; genus Lathyrus; species Lathyrus sativus. The sequence continues at coordinate 273,032,859 of OZ012738.1, read as the reverse complement.
ACTCAAAACTGTGTTTCAAGTATCCTCTACCGCTTGCACACCAACCACATCATCCAATTCCTCAGAATCTGATATACACCCAGATTTTCTGATATCCCCCTCTCACAGAGATTCTGAGGTAAACCAACCAGAACCCCCTGTATCTTCTGAAGTTCTTATTCCAGATCCTACTCCTACACCTAAATCATCATCTGAAATCCTCATTCCAAATCCTATCCCAACATCTACACCAAGAACATCTGTAACTTCTGCCTCGTGTGACCAATTCTCATCTTATCTTCACAACCTCTCCCATGGTTTCAAACTCAAAGATTTCTATGACAGAGTTGAACCATCTGACCCTATCACTCCTTTCAAACACAAACTTACAATCATTCTACCCTCTGTGCTTCTAACTTATATTAAATTAATGTCAGAAGTAGGTTCATTAGATACAATATCATACTCTGCTAAATCTGCAAAAGCTGTTACTTCTGCTAAACCTGTTTCATCTGATAAACCCGGTGCTTCTGATAAACCTGCAAAATCTGCTTTCCAACCTTACTCTAATAAACCCTTTGATGTGGTTTCCTATCACACCAAAGCAAAACCAAATCTGTTGAATGCTTTAAACAGATCAAAACCTGACAAATCCCCTGAAATTCCTTTCATACCCTACTACCCTCCTCCCCTGATCTCCATTCACAAATCCATATTTCCACCTACTCCCCAACCAAAGCCAATTACCTTGGAGACTCTGTTACACCCCAAACCTAGACTAAATGTTGATCATTTATTTACATGTTTTTTGCAAGAAATACAAATGTATTTAGGTACTGTACAGAGGAAGTGTTCAGCAACAATGGATGCAAAAGAATCTGATGTCATCTGGAATGGCTTCATAAACAGATTCAACACTGTAGCATCAAATCTGAAGAACATATGTTCTGATGATGCGAAGCTCAGATTTGCTGAAGCTGCAAGAAGTCTGTTCTGGACTGTCAAGAGATCTGGACCACTGCTTCTTACAGACGCTCCTTCATCATCAGAAGAGAATACTGAATCTGCATCTGAAGACAACCCTCTGGCCATGACTCTGATAGAACATCCTTCTGGCTATACTGCTCCAAGCTCTAAAGACCCTATGGAAATTGACTCTGTTCAAGCTTCAGAAACTGTTCAACCTTCTTCATCTGAGATTAAGAAAGAACATCCAGATCTTGAGGATAAGATTGCAGTTCCGGAAGCTGGTCAATCAGAAATCAAGTCATGGATGGCTAAACAGGATAAGAAGTCTGAAGACATGACTCAATGGATGTCTCAACAGGATCAGAAGAATGAAACAATGGCTAAGTGGATGTCAAAATAAGAACAATCCTCTTCTGAGATCACGGATCTGTTGAAGATGCTTTTGTCAAAACACTCTTAGTTTATTTTTTTTCATTCTGATGTTTGCATCTGATGTTAGCATATGAATCTTTTGAATATCTTCTGATGTGTGTACTCTTGCTCTGCATTGAATGAATGAATGTTTCCAAGTTTTCTCCACTTGATCTATCTCTTTTACTGTTTCCTTTTATTTGTCTTTTCAAAGTTTTTACTTTTTGCTTATGACAAAAAAGGGGGAGAAAATATAGATCTGAACTGTTTAATTAAACTTCACCAGAATGAAAATTCAGACATATCTATTTTATCTAACATTAAATCTAAGTATTTCAGAACATTTGATAAGTACACTCTGTAAAAGAAACTCTGAGACTCTCAGATCATTTGACAATTATCAAACTCTGACTCTGAAATTTGCAAGACACTCTGACTTTCAAATGTTAAAGAACAATCAAGCTCTAACTCTGAAAAATACTCAAGACAAAAGGGAAGTTTCTATTCCTTATTTGTATTTAATTCAGGGGGAGATTCATCATCTCAGGGGGAGTTATAATTATTATATTCTCTATTAACCAAAATTTCTGATGTTTTTGTCATCATCAAAAAGGGGGAGATTGTTAGAACACAGATTGGTTCTTAATAATATCTCTATGTTTTGATGATAACTATTATGAAATTTTGTAATTAAGAATTATATACTCTAAAATTTGCTTGAGAGTGTTTGCTGCAGATATCAAAATAATTATCACTCCAGAAGCAAATCAGAACTGAACATAAGAAATTTGCTAGACTCTGAAGCGCCATATGCATCCATTAGAAGATTCTGAATGCTGCCAACAGAAGATCCTGAGCGTAGCCTCCAGAAGGATCTGAAGCAAAAGCTCTAGAAGAATCTGAAGCAAGTCAGAAGCATCTGAACCAAAGAAGAATTCTGTATGAAGAGTTTTTCAAAGCATAATTACTACAGAAGATTTTGAAAGTACTAAAGCTGCCAGTACTGAGGATCTGACTCAAATATGCTCTGATCTTAAACACGCTAAAAGCACACCTGCTGCAGAAGACTCTGATTCAGCAAAACTCTGATCAACATCAGAAGGCTCTGATCAATTTAGACTCTGATGAATTTTGCTGAAATTTGAAGAAGAATAATTCAAAGATTATGTCCGTTGGAATAATTCAAACGACTCTTTCCTTATTTATGCTAGACACAAGAACACAGACAAAAAGGATTTCTCTGTGCTTTCTTCTTCTAGGAAAGGTCACTTGATGTGAAGACAAAAAGGCTCATACCTTTTGGACACTCTTCTCAACGTGAAGCTCTCCTTGGATCAGCTGCCTATAAAAGCAAGTCTTCACCCATCTTCTATACTTGACGTTTATCCAAAAGAAATCAATATTCAAAGCTCTCATACTATTCACATTCTTTCAAGAATTAATTTCTTTGTTCTTAACTTTAAGTGAAAAATCACAGTTGTGATAAAGCTTTTTAGAAGCAATTTAAACACTTGTATTTGTTTTTACATTTGATTGTAAACCTTAAGAAGATCCAGTTAGGATCAAAAGTTCTTGAGAAGACTTTGAACAGTTGTTCTAAGTGCTTACTATTGTAATCAGTTGATTAAATAGTGGATTAAGTCCTTGATTGAGAAAGGCAAATCACTCTAGGAAGGGTGGACTGGAGTAGTTGAGTTCAACGAACCAGGATCAAAATACTTGAGTTTTATTTCTAAGTTTTAATCTTCATACTTATTCAAGCCCCCCTTCTAAGTATTTTCTCACCTTCAGACGTGAACTCTACAAGCTAAAAAAGAAGCTAACAGACCTCAAAATTAAAGCAAACATTACTCATTGAAATGGCAGCCAAACTCTCTCAAAAGTAAACACAAATTTTAGTACAATGCAATATCAATTCACAGTAGTACAAATGGTATAGATTGAGCAAGCTCGAATCAGAACAAACCTAACAACATGACTGTGAGTCCAAGAACATAACAATGTTCAACTCAACCTCAAGACAGTTCTTAATTTACACAGACAAAAGCAATGAATAATAAAATAAAAGCTATGTAAACAAGACAATGTTGATCATCACAGCATCCAAGTGAATCATTTCAATAGAGGTCACAACAAAAACACATTGTAACATGACTGACAGCTAATCAACAATGCTCCCAGCCCATAGGAGTTGGCAAATTAAAACTCAGAAATGGCTTGACAGAACCAATGCATCCTTAAAAACAAGTGGACCAACAAAGCACTATATATTCTAGTTGTACTTGCACATCCTAACTAGAATATGAAGTACATTGGCAGATCCTGACTTAAGCTAAAGTTCCAATAACAGTTAACAATCCTCATGCTAAACCACACACACCAGTTAATAACAATAGACATGGTCTGTCCACAACAAACTTCAAAACAATCTAGGTCATTATAGATACAATACATGACCATGTTGATCATCAACAACTCAATATGAATCATTTCAACAAAACCAACAACCCTAACTTTAAGGACATCAACATAACAATACTCAAACAATGAGGAATCAACTTAGTAGCAATAAGGCATTCTTGTTTCAATCATTATACCTCAAACCAATATCCTCTCTAAAACCTAACAAACATACACAAACCCTAATACAACATGGCACTGCTGATCATCATAGGTCAATGTATGTTTCAATAAACTTTGTGTGAATCACTTCAACATAGCCATGCCAACCAAACAAAAAGTTCTAACACAAAACTCTAAAGACAGTCATGAACACAAATGCTAGACAGATCCAAACATGAACAAAGTTAAACTTCCCAAATGGTAAATACCAAACATAAAAATGTTTAGGATCAAGCAACTAACCTAGGCCTATCTTGTAGACAGATTTCAAAACAGTTTTGGTGGTTACTCAACATAACCATGTCAAAAGCCTAAACTCATCATGTATTCAACAACATGCCTTCACAAAATAAAAAACATACACATACTAACCTAATGGCACTCCAACAGCAAATGCACATGGTATTGGCCTCACACAAATTTTGACAGCATAGTTAACAAACCATTTCAACATGACAATATGTAAAATATTTAACAAAACCAATCAATATATGATGTATATTAATGAATGAGCTTAAAATGACATACCTCTTGTAGTCCTCACTATGCTAGCAGCCAAGAAAACCAAAGGTCCTTCCTTTTGAGCAAGCTTGTGACGTTACTTCCTTTTGAAGAAAAGTGCAATCTTGTGGACAGTTTGAACAAATGACCTTCCAGCTATTGTTTGAGACTTTAGATAGCTAGAGTATCATGGATATAAGGTGTTTGGAGTGTTAAAATGTTAGGAATGGTGATAGGTAGTGATTTGGTATGAAAGATGCACAAAAGTCAAACTATGGTGGTTCAAAGTTTGACTTTTTGATCTAGGGATTTTTGATGAATGTGATGATGGAAACAGCTTCAGAGGGTCATTTTAAGGGTGTGTATATGGTTTTTATGGTGGTTTAGTGTTTGGAACAAGGACTGATGTGAAAAGTGTAAAGTGGTGGATTTTGGTGTTTTTATGTGAAATCTCTTCACTTACAAGCAAGGAGGGAAATAAGAGAGTTGTGTTTTCTCTGGGGTTTAGAGTACTCTGGTGTGTCAAATGCAAAGTGATGAAGCCTCTATTTATAGGCCAAGAGAGGCATTGGGGCAGATTTGGTTTTTTGCCTTTGGAGGGAGATTTTGGAAAAAATCTATCCAAGATGGTATGACAGCTAAGCATATCAGCTCCTTGGCTCAATGCAGGTCAAAAACTCAAGCAAAATGAAGGGCATGAGGTGATTAAAGTGAGTATAGAGTGTAGGGCACTGCCGCTACAAGACTTTCCTCATAAAGTTTCTCTTTCCTCTTTGTTTTTCTTGAATAAAATAATGTCCACTTGCTTGCCACCTTGCAAATTTCTTGAAATCTCGTTCTTTCTGCATTTTCTAACCATTATCTTCTCTAAATATCATATTAAGACATGATCCAATGGTTGAGAATGATCCAAGTGGCTGAAAAGTGAATTTGTCAAAAAGTGAAAATGGTGCACTCAAGTGTGGAGACCCCAACTTTCTGGATTCATAACTCTCAACTCATAAGGGCTATGAAGGAGTTCTAGTACTTTTTGGAAAGCCCTCATGGAGCTCTACAACTTTCATGTTTTCATGATCCTCAGATTCCAAGTGAAACTAGGTAAAAAATCCCTTCAAAGTTGGCTGAAAACATGATTTGCAAGGCCAGAAAACTTAGAAATTTTCTAAGTGTTTTCCCCTCTTGTAATGATTTTGATCATAACTCCCAATCTACTCATTTTTTGCACATGGACCTCTGTGAGACTTTTGTAGGATTTGTCAAGACCTTTCCAACAAGCTTTGAACCAACTCAATTGGATGTGTGGTTAAGAAATTATGGTCTCGCCTCTTTCAAAACCCTAATTCCCGATTTCTCGATTACTCCTCCATCCTTGATCCAATGGTCATGAAACTTCATGGATATATGTAATATGGCATTAGGAACATTTTTGCTTCACACTTTGAGGTCAAATTCCTTATGGTTAAAGAGTTGACGTTTTGGTCAACAAAACGATCGATCGATGACTACCGAGTCGATTGTTGACGTTCTGGGTCTTCTGAGGCCTTGAAACTTCTTGAGTGGACTTCACTAAGCCGTATGAGCTTTATGGACCATAATTCCATCCTTGGAACATCTTTTAAATCAAAAGTCAAACTACAATTGACTTTTCCTAATTAGAAACCCTAATCGGGAATCCGGAACTGCACTGCCTTTAATCTTTGGGTGACAACCTCAAATTGGATTCATACTTGACCCAACGAAGTATCTTTGATGATGTGGAGATTTGTTTCTTGGAGAATCAATCCAACACAATGACTGATTAAACCGTCGAAACCTTAATTTTATTGTACGGAACCCTAATTCACCCTTTTTGCCTAGGCAATGTGCAGAAGGATTGAGTGACCATTCCCACTCCACAATGACCTCTGAGGTACTCAGCAAGCCTCTACCAATGATAAATCTTAAAATTTATTGACAACCCTCTGATGGTTTGTACCAATTCCTTTGATTAAAAAAAAGTATGGGCAAATTTAGGGTATGACAGATGCCCCTATCTAATCGGCTTAAATCTGGTAAGACGAAATGCTACGACATTCATTCTTTCGAGGTAGAAGATGATTAGATATAGAAGACCCTGAATTTTTCCGAAAAGAAAGGAACTGCTTGGGAATGAAATATTGGATATCTTGCAAAGGTCGCTAACACCAAAAGGATGTTAACAGAGAAAACTTGACACTCAAAGGATGACAAACCTATCACCAAAAGGATGATAGTACACTCACACACACTGCTCTGACATTAAAAGAAAGTAACGGACCCACTACCGAAAGGATAATGGAGCGAAGAAAAATCAACCCTAACACCAAAAGGATATAGGGAATCCATTACCAAAAGGATAATGGAAAAAACGCTAATCATGACACCAAAAGGATGTTAGACCCGTCACCAAAAGGATGACAAAGCGGAAACAAAATCAAACCTAACACCAAAAGGGTGTAGGGAATCCATTACCAAAAGGATAATGGAAAATACGCTAATCCTGACACCAAAAGGATGTTAGACCCATCACCAAAAGGATGATGGAGCGAAACAAAATCAACCCTAACACCAAAAGGATGTAGGGGATCCATTACCAAAAGGATAATGGAAAAATGCGCTAGTCATGACATCAAAAGGATGCCAGACCCATCGCCAAAAGGATGATGGAGCAAAACAAAATCAACCCTAACACCAAAAGGATGTAGGGGATCCATTACCAAAAGGATAATGGAAAATACGCTAATCATGATATCAAAAGGATATCAGACCCATCGCCAAAAGGATGATGGAGCGAAAAAAAATCAACCCTAACACCAAAAGGATGTAGGGGATCCATTACCAAAAGGATAATGGAAAATACTCTAATCACGACATCAAAAAGGATATCAGACCCATCTCCAAAAGGATGATGGAGCGAAACAAAATCAGCCCTAACACCAAAAGGATGTAGGGGATCCATTACCAAAAGGATAATGGAAAATACACTATAAGTTATTACCATAAAGAGGGATGATTATAACTCCCATGAGGAACGATCATGGCCCTGAATGATGTGCCCCTGATCAGGCTGAATTTGCTTTTGATAGACCCACGCTTTTTGCAGACAATGCCCCTGACTGGGCTGATGGTTGCTTTGAAGCCCTTGAGTTTGCGCAACAAAAGTTACACAACTTCGTGGGGAACATCCACGGTCTTGCAGAGAATGCCTCTGACTGGGCTGATATAACCTTGGAAATCTTCGAAATTTGATCTTGGACCTGAACTCGCATATGTGAATGCTTGATGATAATGACGTTCCATAAATGGAAATGCAAATGCAAATGCTAATGCACGGTGATGCAAGAGCTGGGAGAGTATGATATGATTCTGGGTACGCATATGATACAAACGTGATTATGAAGCAGTATGTTTATGATGTCGAATGCGATGCGTATGATGCATATGATTGCGAACGGGTGATTGGAAATGCAGATGCCGACGTGGCGAACTTTGGTAGTTGCCAATGCGGATTGGACTTTGGATCAGGTGGGAAAGTGGAGGACAAGCCTGACTTCCTGACATCATTCCTTCATGATGTAATAAAACTTGGAGGTGCTGACACCCTCAACTCGGAGCCCGCTTTGCTAGGCTTGACGGCCTTGTCAGTCAAGTCGTTTCAAGATTTAAAATGGTGTTCCTGTGTACTCCTTAGAGTCATGGTCACCCTTTAGTTACCCTAAGAGAGTGAGTCATCCCTTAATTCAATTTACCATAATGTCATTATATGCAAAACCCATCATCAAATAAACGAAACTTGCAACCATAAGGTAATAAAAAAAGAACAGAGAAAGCTTTGATGAAAGTAATTTTTATTGATAGAAACCCATAAATGGGAAAATTACAAAAGGAGGCAATTCCTAAAAGAGGTAACTGCTTTGAAAGAAATATAAAAAATGAAGACAATGTTGAAAACGGTTCCTGCCAAGTTTCAAATCCGCTATGGCCCATATGTCTCTGAAGACCCTTCATGCCTTGCTTCTGAGCGCAACGATTGAATGATCTTTCTCAGTCAAGAGCTTTGATGATTATGGAGGAGGGTTCGCACGTCTTTTCAAGATACATTTTTGCCTTTTTGAATCCTTAACTTTTGCCTAAGCCGCCCTTTCGGATTTTCAGTCTACCAGGATACATTTTCTTTTATTTTTAGTCTCTAACTTTTGCCTGAACCATTTTTATGGTCCACCAAGATGCCCATTTTTGCGTGGATTCTCTTTTTGGTCCACCGGGTCTATTTTTCAGGCATAATATTTTTTAACTGCATCCGAATTCACAGGGGATGGAAGATCCTCACCGTCCATGGTTGAGAGGATCAAGGCTCCTCCGGAGAAAACCTTCTTTACTATATATGGACCCTCGTAGTTTGGTGCCCATTTGCCCCTTGGATCAACGTGAGTTGGCTGAATTTTTCTCAGTACCAAATCTCCTGCTTGGATGTGTCGTGGGCGAACTTTCTTGTCAAAGGCCCTCTTCAACCATTTCTGGTATAACTATCCATGACAGATGGCTGTCATGCGCTTCTCGTTGATGAGATTAAGGTGGTCGAGTCTGGCTTGTATCCATTCGGCTTCATCTAGCTTGACGTATGCCAAAATCCTCAAGGAGGGAATCTCTACTTCAATGGGTAATATTGCTTCCATGCCATATACGAGAGAAAACGGGGTTGCCCCTGTGGAAGTGCGCACTGAGGTGCGGTAGCCATGCAGCGCAAATGGCAACATCTCGTGTCAGTCTTTGTAATTCTTCACCATCTTCTGGATGATTTTCTTAATATTCTTATTTGCTGCCTCAACAACTCCATTCATTTTGGGACGATAAGGTGTTGAATTGTGGTGTTCAATCTTGAAGCTTTTACACAACTCTTTCATCATCTTATTGTTGAGGTTTAAACCGTTGTCCGTAATGATCTCGTTCGGGATTCCATATCGATAAATAATCTTTTTCTTGATGAAGCGAGTCACCACTTGCTTAGTGACGTTGGCATAAGATGCAACTTCTACCCATTTGGTAAAGTAGTCGATGGCCACTAAGATAAAACGGTGTCCGTTCGAAGCGGTTGGCTCGATGCTTCCGATTACATCTATACCCCACATGGAGAAGGTCCAAGGCGAATTCAACACATTCAGAGGGAGTGGTGAATGTTGCACCCAAAAATTTGCCTAACCTTTTCTTACTGGGTTTATGTTTCATAGCATTAGCATATCATCATCATAGCATTGCATTAGCATTTATGCAGGGGATCAAGTGTGATATATATCAAGAGGAGCCTATCTAGAGTTTTATTCAAGCTTGAGAGGTCACCAAAGTCATCAGAAAGTGGGGGTGTGTTCTTGAGAAGTTAGGATGCTGGTATGTGGTTCATCTCCTAACTTGGGGGTCAATTGGAGACCATCAGTGGGTTGTGAATCCTTGATCATGGATAGAGTATGTAGATAGAGCTCATGGAGTGCCTTGAGGGTCATGGTGGAGCTCAGTCAAGTCATTATGCTAAGTGTGAAGAGCCACAGTTAAAGGGGTTGCAATCAGGGTTTTCATCTTAGTAATCCTAAGTCAACTGTGCAATTGAAGAGGATCAAAGCTTAATTCTAGGTCTTTTTGATCATGGGGAGTTGTGTTGAGATACATGAGGTGATATTCCAAGATCAATCCAAGAAGAGTTCAAGGTGTGAGGAGTTGCTAAACTAGGGTTCTCAGGGTAAAATCCCCTATTTAGTGCCTGACTTCAAGACCAATTATCTCAATATACAAGTTTCATCTCAACTTTTGGCCACCATGGAACTTGTAGGGAATGCTCTTAGCTTTAATTTGAGTACTAGAAGTCCTCCATTGGATTTATAGAACTCAAGTTATGATCCAGACAAGTTACAGGTCATCAGATGAATGTGAAATTTGTCTGCAAAAGTCAACCAACTTCCAAAGCAATTTTTACCTAGAAGGATGTTTCTCCTCAACTTTTGGCCAACACGAAAGTTGTAGTTCTTGAGCTTAGATTTCCAAATTGTACTAGAAGTCTTTCATCTGATTTGTAGAACTCAAGTTACGAGGTTTACAAGTCAGGGGCATTTTGGGAAAGTAAGATTACAGGTCATAAAATTACAGGTCAAGTTCACCACCTTGCATAACTCAAATGAACTTTTTTCCAACATGAAAGTTGCTCCAAATGGGGTCATTTAGTCAACTAAACCTTAAGTTATCAATGGGCTAGCTCATGGTCGAAGATTGGTGAAGGAGATTTTGGTAAAAGCATGTGAAAAGCCAAGTTTGTGATCTTGCCAAAATTAAATCAAATATGGTCATATTTGTACTCATTTTGAAGGGAAAATACATTTTAAGATCATTGGTGACAAAATCAATTGCATTTGAGACATGATTCATGGTGCATTTCAAGCTTTCTTAAGGTTTAAGCAACACTTTGGATTACAACCATTAAGATTGAAACAAGGAGCAATTATGAGCCATAGATCTCCACAACATCACAAGGAATAGAATTGAGTCAAAAACAAGGGATTTTGGCCATGAATTGAAGCACTTCCATGGGTTTCCAACTTCACAAAATCCAAAAATCCAATTTGATGTTCAAGCCACAATTGGGCCCCCAATTCATTACAAACATCTTCTATATAATCTATGGAGTACATTCATCATTTTTTTGGATAGTTTTGGTGTAGAAACAGAGTGATAGCATATTGTAAAAGTGAGCTTCAAGTGAAATTCGAATTCTCAATTCCACTCCAATTCAATCCATTTCAAGTATCAAAACACCTCTAGCAACCATCCTTGAGTGATTCTGCACAAAATTCTTGAAGGATTCGTTCCTGAGTGAAGCTCACCATCATCAATTTCAGAGGTAATTAAAATTCAAGATAACTCATCATGTAGGAATCTTTAGGCTGCCATTTTTGTATCTTTGCATCGCCCTTGAAGTGTATTTGGATTCTGGTACCTTTATGGGAGTTTCCATGGAGTTTTTGGTAATCTTAGGATTTCTTGATTGAACACGGGTTTGGAGTTCTAGAGGGTTTCAGTTCAATTCAACATGATATTCGTAATCCTTGTGAAATTTGGCACAAGTTTGACTCAAGAACCACTCCGTTTCATGCATTTTTGAGAGAGATAGGGTTGGAGGAAGTCACCGGAATAGCACTGGCCGCCCCTCACGGTCACGCTGTATTTTTCCCTCTTTCAAATGTTTCAAATGGAGAAGACGATGGTACAACCGTTGGATCACGCTGAGAACATGGACTTCGTATACTCATCGCTCGCACCAGAATTCGCCACGTCCCCTGCTCATTAAATGATGCGTTCCCACTTAAAGTTCAGCATGGGCTTAGTGCTGATTGCTATCTACACCTTCATTTCCAGGCCCAACCAAGAATGAACTGTCTGGTTTTGCTATCCAGCACGCGTGTTTGATTATTTCTCAATCTTTTTCTTATTTTCTTCATTATTTGGCATGTTAGTTTTAATTCCATAAAAAATATGAATAATGCTCATTAAATCTTGATATTTTTACATGATAATTCTTGACATGTTTAGGAATTTTAGAAATTGAAAAATCATTTTTAGGATTAATTCTCATTTTATTAGGATTTTTTCCATTTTAATTGCCATTAAAATTGTGAGATTGCACCCATATTCTTTTGGATTTTGATTGAGGTACCAAAACAATAAATAAACTCCTAATCATTTGTAGTATTATTGTGGACATCTTGAGGGGTTCATGTATATTTTTCTATGGATTTTATAGTACCATTTTCATTGGTTTAGCATTTTGTGCATACTCTAGTTTGCCCTAGTTTTGGGATACCCTTCATGTTTGCCCTCTGTTTAGGCACTTCCTCTTCGATTATTTTGCTACATTTTTAACCTCTGATTAATAACACATTGTAGGTGCTTGGAGAATTGATTTGGAATTTTTATATGCATTTTACTATTTTTGCCTTATTTTGCAATGGGACGCATAATTTGGCTTTCCCACTTGGACACTTGTATTGTTTTGGCTCCAAAAGCCTTGTATTGCTTGTGTGATGGATATTATAATGCTTGCTTCATGTTGCGGACTAATTATAGGTCTTATGGACCATTTGGTGGCTGTTTATATTGTACATAGCTTGCCCATTTGATGCCTTACTTTCATGCTTGTACATTGTGATTCCATATGGTGGTTTATGTACTCTCATTGTAGGTTTCTCTTGATTCCTTACCATTTTTTTGCTTGATATTCATTTGTAGCTTAGGTTGTATGATTAGAATATGCCACCCTCTGTCCCATGACCTTGGTGTTGCACCCAGAAATTTGCTCAACCTACTTCCCTGGGTTTATGTTTCAATTGTATTGTCATTTACATAAAAAGGCATGTACATAATTCATTCATCTGCATAGCATAGCATGGGCAAGCCATCCAACAAGGGACCAAGTGCAATTCTTATCTCTATGAGCATATCAAGAGGTTCTTATTCAAATTCAAGCCTATCCAAGTCATCAGAAAGAAACTGAAGCTTGAGAAGTTGGTGGACCAATCAGTGGGTTTTTCTCCTATCTTGAGGGGGTTTGAAGGTCATCAGAGAAGTTGTGGACTATGAATTGAAATCATGGAATGTATATAGACATCATGGAAGACCTATAGGGTCATTTTGAAAGTGAGACAAGTCATTGATGTGGTTACAAGAGTTGCCGTTGAAGACAGTCAACTAGGGTTTCATCTGGGTCAACCCTGGGTCAACCCTAGGGCAAATGCTTGATTGAAGGGCATCAAGGTCTATTTGAAAGATGTGGGGTTCATCATTTGATATGTGGATATGGATGTGGTGTTGTGCCAAGGAGAAATCAAAAGAAATCAAGAAGAAGAGAAGTTTCTAAATTAGGGTTTCTGTGTAAAATCCCCTGGTTTAGGGCAAACTTCCAAGCAAGATAATTCAAAATTCAAGTCTCAAATGGATCCTTAGCCAACATGAAACATGTATAGTATCTCAAGACCTTTAATTTGAGTTGTGGAAGGCATCAAGGAGATTTATAGAACTCAAGTTATGGTTCTTGCAAGTTACAGGTCATCTGAGGACACTGAAATTTGTCTGTGAAAGTTACTTGACTTCCAAGCAACTTTTACCCCACAAGGAATGTTCAAATGGATTTATGGCCAACATTAAAGTTGTTCCTCATGATCTTATCTTTCTAGAAAGGTATAGTATGCCTTCATATGATTTTTAGAACTCTACTTATGATCTTGGCAAGCCAGGGGTATTTTGGGAAAGTAGAATTACAGGTCATTTCAAGCATATGCCCAAAACTCCTATTTCCAAACTTCAAATGAAGAAATGTTCAACATCAAACTTGCTCAAAATGGAATTTTAAGTCTAGAAAAGTGGTTGTGGCAAGTTGAAAATGCTCATAGCTTAGAATTGCAAAATTGACCAATTATAAAGGGAAAAGTACCTTTTTAAATGACCAAAATTGTGATTTTTTGATACAAAAGCAAAACCAAGCATATGACCAACCATTTTAAAGGTAAAAGACATTTTAAGATCATTGGCAATATTAGTTTTTTGGTTTGAAGTCAAGAAATTGGAGTTATCATAAGTTGCTTGTAAGAGAAGATACACTTGCCAAATCAAGCTAGGACCAATGCACAAGGCAAGTAAGCATCCACACACTCTCTAATTGTCATGAAAAGAGAAATTCAAGAGATTTTGAGGGGCTGTAACAAGGCAATGCAGAACTGGTTTTACAACTTGGCCAATTTCATTTTCTCATGCAATGATATAAGAAACTTCTCATAGGATCAATCTAGCATCTTCCAGAACTTTCCATCATCATCTATATATTCATTCCCACTGATCCAGAAGAAGGTTGAACTTCATTTTGATCAAAAACTCATAGTTTCATTTCATTTTTCTCTCTTGCAATTACCTTCGAATTCTCTCAATTCTTCACCATCTCTTCAATTTTATGATTCAATTCCATTCAATAATCATGATTGAGTAGATTGCAAGCAAGATCTGAAGAGGAAACTGCAAGAATCGTGTTCTGAGATTTTCATTTCTTCATCTGCAAGAAGAATTCTGTTACAAGGGTCCAGGTGGTTTAAGCTCGAATTATTGCATACAGAATCAAGATTATAGTCCATTGAATGACCCTGGAGCATTGCAAGCTCTGAAGTGAAGAAAATCTTCATCTGCTTTCAACTTAACAGGTTAGTGTTTCTCACGATTTGGCTTGAATTAGGTAGCATGAGGTAGATTTGTTAGGTTAAACATGGTTTAGGTGGTTAGATGATTGATTTTGGAGACTTTAGCAAGATTTGGTGAAGGTTGATGGATGCACATGAAATCTGTTTTGGCATAGAACATAGTGATTAAGTTGTTAGAATCTTAGATAATTGGCTAGTCTTAATCAGTATAGCATGAGGATTATTGTTGTGCAAAGATTGGTGAGTTTGGTGATGATCGAAACCTGATGAAATGTTGAATCCATGATGTTATCCTTTTCTGTTTGGACGATAGAGAGAGTTTTAATGCAAACCAACGACATGGTTGTATTCTACACGAAAAATAGAACGAAATTGGTTTTTGTATCGAGGCATTTGGTGGAGAGACAAGGGAGAACGAGGGGATGGAAGATTGATGCATGGAACTCGTGTTCTAATGGATTCTGAAAACCCTAATTGCTCAAGGTTGAAGACGAAATCCAGACCGTTGATAGGCATGTTGACCAATTGACTTGGAAAAGATCTCGCGGTTGAGATTTGAAACGAATTTGGAGGGAGTTCTGGGTGTGTAGAACGCAGCGTTTCATTAAAACGCTGGCGTGGGCTTTTGATGGTTTTGCTTTCCCCACCCCCCTAAGCGAGGCCCAATTGAAAATGAACTACATTTAGATGCTATTTACACCGCGCTTCTTTTCCTTTTTATTTTAATTTTCTGAATAACAAGCTGGGCCCAGGCGCTATGCTATGCGCACCCCCATATCTGGGCCCAAATGTAAAACTAATTGCATTTAATTTCTGTTCATACCCCCTGCATCATTTTCATTATTAAATTTCACTCCAAATTTCATTTAACTTGAAAAATTCATATAAAAATGAAAAATCATTATTTTTTAATGAGACTTTTTTTCCCATTTTCCTTTTGTTGTCAAGAAAAATATGAAATCATAAAATTGTCACTTTACTTCATTTTTATATTTTTTGTATATTTTTACATTTAATTGCCTTTTTTAAATTCTTTTAGTTGATGCTACCATTTGTTGAATTTAGTTCAAGAGTTTCCTTTAGGATTTTCACCCCATTCTTTTTAGTACAACTAGATATGGATACTAGGTGCCCTTGGTTTTTATACCACATTTTCTAGGACTTCATTTTAGGTAGTTTAGTTAGAAACTATTAGGCTAGTCAATTAGGGTTTGAACATAACATAGGTGTAACAAAATAATTTCTTTTTGGGTTTCTAGGTTGAATTAGAAGATGTG
Source organism: Lathyrus sativus (assembly GCA_963859935.3). Taxonomy (NCBI): domain Eukaryota; kingdom Viridiplantae; phylum Streptophyta; class Magnoliopsida; order Fabales; family Fabaceae; genus Lathyrus; species Lathyrus sativus. The sequence goes on along the minus strand of OZ012738.1, from coordinate 273,016,859 downwards.
ACTATAGGGGTATTATGGGTAAGTGTAGTAGATCCCTTAGAAAATGCTAGAAGTTCCCCTATTATATTAATACTTTTAGTATATTCTTGTAATTGATTGATTGTGTGGTGTGCCCTTTCTAGGGTTATTGTTTGATTGCGTGGGGGTATTGGGCTTGCTTGGGGTATGGGTTTGAGCTGAAGACTTTGTTGATGAAGCCATTGAAGACAAAAGGAGTGAAGGTCCAGTTCAAGAGTTGATGAAGATTGTAGCTTGCTTGTAGTTGTTGAAGATTGTAGGAACTAGGAGCTAGGTAGAGCTTAGAGTAGAAATTTGATTCTTAAACATGGATGGCTTTGTTTGCCTCCATCCCTCTCTGTGATTCAGAGTCTCTCTAGGATACTCACCCCCTTCCTTTGGAAGGCTTGGTGACAGTATCTAAGAGATAGAACTCTTGAGAGAAACATTCTACATTTTGTTAGACAGTCTGTTTGCCACCTTTGGTGGTCAACTAACTGTTTAACATCCCAATTCATCCTATTGATTGTTCCTCATCTTGGAGAGTTTGATTTGAAGAAAAGCCATGAAAGATTGAAGATAGAGACCTTGATTGAAGATGAAGATTGTGCTGCTGAAGCTGTGCATTTGACTGCTGCTGTTTGAAGCCCTGCTGTTTGAAGCTGTTGAAGGTGTTTACTGTTAGAGTTTCTTTCCTTGAAGATTAATGCTTGCTTGAAGCTTGTGGATGTTTGAAGATGACTTGAAGATAGAAGATGATGGAGCTTGCTGTGCAAAGTTGCTGTTTGCTGTTTATTTTTGCTGTTTATAAATTTTTGATGTATTGTTTGAGTTTCCCGGACTGTATTGTTTGCCAATTAATCTGTTAGGTTGAAAGCGAATCTTGTTCGTTTTTTCCTGTTGTTTTCCAGGTTCGAGGTTGAGTGGGACTCCCTTGCCTCGCTTGTACTGCTGCATTCATGCATTTTACTGCTTTATTGTATATATGCTGCTGTTTTTCCGTCTATCCCCTTAGGATCTCTGTTTCTCTCTGCGCAAGAGAGGAACATGATAGACATTAGGTCTTAACCCATGCATGATAACATTAGGTTAGTTTGGTTCCCTTTTCAACCATAGGTTAGATTTCTGTCTCTTCTTTCTCAAAACAAACAGAAAAACACAATAAATATTTCAAACACAATAAAAGACACTTCTTCCGTAAAAGAATGTGAACTCATCAAAACGTCAATTTTTGTCCGCTTGGACTGCTAATCAGGAAAACCCTTTTTCAGAAGGAGATAAAAGAAATCAAAACAGACTTGTGTCGTACTTGGCCCGAACTACGTTTGCTCTGATCTTTCATGTTGTACGAAAGTACGTAGGCATAGGATGCGATATCCTAGCGAGCAACCTTCCCCTCCTTTCCCGTAGGTAGGCGAACTACGTTGACTCTGATTTCTCGTTTCAGACGGGAATACGTAGGCATAAAGTGCGATACTTTGCCGAGTCATTTTCTTTTCTTTTAACCCCAGACATGTAGAGTAGATAGAATAACAATCCTTTCGACAGAAAACAAGCGTGGATCCCGTCGAGTACGACGGACGTGAGGGGTGCTAATACCTTCCCCTTGCGTAACCGACTCCCGAACCCAGGATTTGGTTGCGATGACCATTCCTTTCCCGTTTTGCGGTAGGTTTACCTCGAGCGTTTCCTTTCCCTCCTTTGGGATAAATAACGCACGGTGGCGACTCTTCTGTTCAGCCGGTGCCGATCTTCGCAGTAGCGACAAACACTTGGTGTGCCACTTAAGGAAGTTTTAGGTATCTCCTTTGGAGGTCTCTAAGGCATGCCTAAAGTGGTGAATCCTTGAGGACTTCCTTTGTATTGATTTCTATGGTTTAATCTTGTTGCATTTCCTTCTCCTATTCTCTTGCATTATTTCATAATTGTCTTGAGGTTCAGATGGGCTTGTGGAGGCTCCTGCCCCACACATATTTCCTCCCTCACTTGCATTGCATCTTTACTTCCTATGTTTGCATTTCATGTATGCATTTGTACACTTGTATTCTTCTTCTGTCTTTTGTCTTCCTTCCCTTAGGATTTCCATTCTTTCTTGTTCAAGATAGAATGTGATAGACATTAGGGTTCTAACTATGCATGATAACATTAGGTAGTTCCCTCCTAACCCTGACCATAGGATGAACTTTGCATGACAACTTTAGGATTGGACTAGTTCCCCTTAGTGTTGCTCTTTTTCTTCTCATCTTCAAACAAATCAAAATACAGTAATAAAGGTTAATTGAGGTCGTACGCTACGAGCCTTAAGCTACTTGAGAAAAGGGTTGTTGGAGAGTTTCTTTTCAACAACTTGGGTGTTTAGTATGGTACCCTTTGGGTGACATGTGACGCATTCACTCTCAGGTCATAGTCTCTAGTGCGATATTAGTTGTAGACATCCATAAAAGATACTTCTCTAAAAAACAAAAAAACAAAGATCAAACTCTTTTTGTCCTCTTGGACCTTTAATCCTGGGAAACCCTTTTCAAAAGGAAAGTTTTGTTAACTCTTGGTTCTACCGCAAACGGTAAACGTCTAAGTCTCCAAAGGTCGAGCTGCATACATCAAACTGCTGGAACCGTCTGTTAACCCTACTCGGATAAAAAAGACAAACATGTGTCTCTTGTAGTCCCGAACTACGTTTGCTCTGATCTTTCACGCCGTGTGAAAGTACGTAGGCACGAGATGCGATATCTCGGCGAGCAACCTTCCCCCGTAACCCGTAGTTAGGAGAACTACGTTGACTCTGATTTCTCGTTTCAGACAGGAATACGTAGGCATAGAACTACTGTGTTCTGCCGAGTCATTTTCTTTTCTTTTCAGACCAGATCTTTAGCGTAGATAGTTAAATCAACCTTTCGAGATAAACACAACAAGCGTGGATCCCATCGAGTACGATGAACATGATGGGTGCTAATACCTTCCCCTTGCGTAACCGACTCCCGAACCCAGACAATGGTTGCGATGACCTTGTCTTATACCTTTTCGGAAGGTTTTTTCCGATCGTTTCCTTTCCCTTTCTGTGGGATAAATAACGAAAGGTGCGACTCTTCTATTTTGCCGGCACCTTATTTTCGCGGTAGCGACAGCTGGCGACTCTGCTGGGGACCCAACGTCTTCTATGCGAGTCAATCTGGGGATCCAACGTCCCCTACGAGAGTCAATCCGAGCGCTTGCTTGTTTATCTTTTGGGTTTATATTTCAGCTTTTATCTTTCGCATTTTACTTTCCGCACTTTATTTTCAGTATTATATTATTACTGTTGTGTTTGGGGAAGGGTGTTACTTTGAGAGATAAGTCGGACCTGGGCTTGAGCATAGACTTAGATTTAGAAGTGAAGATTAGTGATAAGCCTGTATGCTTTGCATGCGCCAGCTTGCCATGAAATCCGCGCTCAGACGAGATTCTCTTTGATGACCTCTGGCCTGGCCCTTTGGGCTCGACTAGTTGTTGGGTTTGAGGGTTGTCGACTCTGGGAATCGATCATTTGGGATTCAACTAAGTGAGGCCACTTCAAGAGATGATGATGCCACACCTTCTGGGTATCGTATCATCGCTCTTGAAAGTCTGTGACGCTGATGACCGCATAGGATGCCATACCTCGTCGGCGAATTAAGTCCATACCTGTGAGTGGGATGGGGTTATGTAGGAAACTCTAGAATTCAGAAAACCCGGTTCTTCTTTATCAGTGTGAATTTGATCCAAGGGTTCCTATTGTGGTTGGTTATTATCGAGGCGAAGCGCTGATTGTTCTCAAGCTACATCAGCAAACTTCTGATTATTCTCAAGCTACAACACAACAAATTTCTGATTATTCTCGAGCTATAGCAGCAAGCTTGATCCCCTGTTTACATATGCATTCACACTTTCATTTGTGCATTTCATTAACATGTACTTATGTTGCAGGTGTGCTTTTCCCCTCAGATTCTAGTGTTCTACCTTATTGCCTGACATGGAGCCTCTGAAGAAGACCGTTGCTTACAAGCTTCCTTCTCCCGACATCAGTTCTTTGTTGAAGTTAGTTGCTTTAGCTGATCAGAAGGTGAGGGCTGAGTTCAGAGAATCGTACGGGAAACTACTCAGTTTTGTATGCAAGCCATCTAAGTTCGAGTTGAACGGATTATATGCTCTGATGCAGTTTTATGACCCTCAGCTGAGGTTCTTTCTGTTTCCTGATTATGTCTTGGCACCAACTTTGGAGGAATTCTCTGCTTTATTAGGAGTCCGGGTGTTAAATCAGATGCCGTATGTTCATGATGATGCTGAGCCTAATCTGGCTAAGCTTGCTGAAGTTGTTTGTCTAGATGCTTCTGAGTTCTCAGAGAGTTTGGTTAAGCTGAACGGAGCGTATGGATTTCCTTTATCTTTCTTGGTTGACAAGGTTGCGCAATGTGCAAAGGACAGATGTTGGGTTGTATACAATGCTATTCTGGCCGTGTGCATTTATGGTATCATCTTATTTCCCAACCAGCCTGATTTCGTGGACTCAGATGCTTTCTTCATTCTCGCTTCAAAGAATCCGGTGCCTACACTATTAGGAGACGTTTATCATTCTATCCACTATAAGAATGAGAAGCGAAGGGGTAAGAACGTTTCATGCTGTGTACCCATGTTGTACAAATGGTTCCATAGTCACCTTCCGAAGACATGACCATTTATTGCTACTGCCAGTACTTTAGAGTGGTCTTCCAAGTTGATGGGTTTGTCTGCGAAGAATATTGTATGGTTTGATTGGAATATGCTTGGAGCTGATATCATATATAGTTGCAGTGGCTTTCCGAATGTCCCGCTGATTGGTCGGAAAGGCTGTATTAACTATAACCCTTCCTTGCTTGTAAGACAGTTTGGATACGCTCTGAAGAGTCCTCCTAATGAAGACGAGATACAAGAATCTTTGTATCTCACGGGCTTATTGGAAGCAGATACCCTACTCAGATTAGAGCATGCATGGGGTAACATCCATAGAAGAGGTAAAGCATTACTTGGAAAAAGCAATAGTCGAGCCTACGATCCTTATTTGGTCTGGATCCGTGAGAGAGCTAGGAAGTTTCTGATGCCATTTTCTGCAGCAGAACCATTATACCCTCCCGTGGTTGAGGAACCTACTACCGTGGAGATTGAAAAATACAATAAGTTGTTAGCCGAAAAGGAAGAGTTGCGAAAGGCAAATGAAGAGCTAGAGAAGGAGATCTTTCAACTTCAACATGAGAAGAATGAAGCGACCTATGCTTTGAAGAAGCAAACTGAGGTGGTAAACAAAATGAGTACAGAGTTGACTGAGGAGATTGACAAAAGAAAGCGATTGGGTATGGATATGAAGGCCGTTAGTAGTGTGCTTGCTACTAAAAAGGAGAATCTAGACGGGACTTATTTGCAAATCTCTAAGTGGGAATCATTGTGGAACGCCACGCTTACTAGCCGCAAGGAGCGTGAGGACAAGCTGAAGCTACAGATTTCCAAGTTGAAGATGCAACTTAACGCCAAGGAAGCGAATATTGCGGAGGAGTCATCACTTAGGTGGGATGCTGAGTATAGATTGAGAGATACTGTTAAAGAGCTGAAGAGTTGTAAGCTGCAGGCTGATTTCAAGAGGTGTAAGCTCGACGCATGTTTTGGTGAGGGAACTTGTGAAGAGGATGCTAGGAGTTTGTAGTCCACTATTGTCCAGCAGAAGTTGCTTATACAGGGACTACTCTCCAGACCAGGCCACCCTGAGACATTGAGATTGCTAGAGGATTTCCGGGCGCGTCACCCGTCTTGACCGACTTTGTTGCTTTCCTTTGTACTTTGTTATCTTGCTTGTACTTGACCATCGCCAGGCTTGTTGGCCGATGTCTTCTCTATTTGCACTCAGTTGTAGTTTGTACACTGCCTGTTGGCTCATGCTTATATACGAGGATTTCTGATTCTATGCTTGTCTATATGGGCTCCATTGTCTTTATGGCTTCTTTCCGGAACTAGAATCGGGGGGAATTTCCCTGTCGCATATTTACATGTTAGCATTTTTGCATATCATTTGCATAACAGGTACCTTGAGCTATTTTCCTAACCCTCTGTTGATGCAGGTATCAGGATTGCCGATCAGCGAATTCATCGCTACTCTACGAGAAGTAACTGCAAGAAAGCCATGGATCAAATGCAAGCTGAGATGCAGGAGATGCGCGACAGGATGGCGCAGTTCATGCAGGTGATCGAAACTGTGGCTAAGGGTTAAGAGCAGCTGCAGACTCTGGTGCAGCCTCTGATCGCCCGGGTTGACAGTCAGGGTGTGCTACATGGTGGAGTTACTGATAATCCTTCTCAAGTCGGGACTCCTCGAGCAGATGACGCTGTACCGGTGGTTGTCCTCAATACTACTGAGAACGGTAATGGGGCTGGAAATGGGAATGTGACTGGTAATGGTAACGGACATGTGGAAACCAACGGAAATGTCGGAGCTGGAAATGTGGGTTTCAACGTTGGAACTGGGAATGCTGGTTTTGGTGTTGGTGCTGGCAACACTGGTATAGGTATTGGTATTAGCAATGCTAGTTTTAGGCCGGGTGGTGCCAATCAGGGCTATGGCAATCAGGGCTATGCCAATCAGGGCTATGTTAATAAGGGTTTTGGCAACGCAGGTTTTGGCAACGCAAGCAACAATGATGTTGGAGTGGGTGCCTACAATGCTGGCTTTGGGCCAGGAGATGCCAATCAGGGTTTTGGTAATATAGGGTACGGTCCCAGGTTTAATCAAACTGGCTTTGGGCCTAATACCGGTTACACTAGGTATGATAATGAGGATTCTCACTGGGGAGAGGATCGTGAAGAAGATGCTTTCCCTCCGCCAGGCAGGGATCTTGAGATGCCCACTGACAAAGACCAAAGGTTCAAGATGTTGGAGGAGAAAATGAGAAATCTTGCTAATCAGAATCCCACGGGGTTGGACATGGCCAATATGAGGTTGGTTCCTGGTTTGAGGGTGTCACTCAAGTTCAAAGCGCCTACTTTCGACAAGTATAAGGGGGATACTTGCCCAAGATTTCACGTGCGGTCTTACTATCGGAGAATGTCTGCCTATTCTGACGACGAAAAGATGCTGATGCATTTTTTTCCAAGATAGCTTGTCTGGCCCATCACTTGAATGGTATATGGGGTTAGAGCCCACTCAGATTGGTAGCTGGAAGGAGTTGGCGGTAGCCTTTGTGAAGCATTACCAATATAACAGCGACCTTGCGCCGAACAGGGTCCAACTTCAAAATCTTTCTCAGAAGAACGACGAGAGTTTTAAAGAGTACGCCCAGAGGTGGCGTGCGCTTGCAGCTAGGATGCACCCACCCGTGGTAGAGCGTGAGTTGGTGGATATTTTTGTGGGCACTTTCTCTGGATTGTATTATGACAGGCTTATCAATTGTACGACGGCTAATTTTTCTGAGTTGATACTCTTAGGGGAACGTATAGAGAATGGATTTAAGATCGGTAAGATTCAAGCAGGAGAATCAACCTCAGCTGGAGGTGGTAAAAAGGTTTTTGGAAATAAGAAGCAGGGAGATACTAATTCAGTATACAGCTCTCGAGGAAGAGGTAGAGGTCGGAACCAATACCAGCAGCAACAGATTGCTAGTGTGACAATTCCCGTACCTCAACAGCAGTAACAGCATCCTGCTTAGCGAAGAATTCAGGATAGAGATAGGGCCGTGAAAAGAGTATTTGATGCACCTCCATTTCCGTATGCTTAGCTTCTTCCAACTTTATTACAATTGCAGCTTGTTGAGAAAAGGACGCTAGCTCCGCCGAAGGGCACGCCTCCTTTTGGGTACGATGCTAATGCACATTGTGAATTCCACTCCAGGGCACCCGGTCACAACATAGAGAATTGTCATGCGTTCAAGCACAAGGTACAAGACTTAATAGATAGCAAGGCAATCAACTTCTCCGATGATGTTCCCAACGTGGCACAGAATCCTCTGCCAAACCACGGACAAGCTGGAAGCGGCTGAGTCGCCAACAAGCCAAGAGACAAGGAGCCCAGTTCCTAGAAGCTGGCTATCTGCATTTTTCATGTCACTTCTTTACATTTGTAGTTTCTTTCCTGTAGAATTGCAAATTTCGTTTGTAAAGCTTGTTGTTTTCAATTGACATTGATAATGGAATAAATATGCATGTTTTAATCCATTCGTGTTCACTTTATTGCTTTCTTTTATTTCAAACGCTTGTTTAAGTGGAATCCGGGGAGGATGACGAAATCCAATGACGCGTAAGCTTCCGATGCTTTGCTTTTGAATAAAAACCTGTTGATGATGTACAAGCATTGTTTCAATCCACAAACACCAGAGATATAAGGAAGATAATCTCTTGTTAACCCCTTTGAGTCGAGTAGTAGGAGTTTCTTTCTGAAAATGAAAAACCTTTAATATTAACCTGGGGCAGGGTAGGTGTGAGTTAATTTGACCAAGCGTTCAAATTACAAAAGGAGTGTCCGTTCGAGGATCAATCACACCGCCATAGGTCGTACCTAAACAAAAACCACAATGGTTAAACCTGGTCGATCAAGAGTGAAACAGTCACAATCTCTTTAACAAGTCAGACGAGCCGAGGTCATACGATTTGTTCCAAAAAAAGAGAGAAAGAAAAGAATCGAAAAGAAAAGCCCGCTAAGTATACTCTTGAAGGCAAGAGACTTAGGCAAAAATTAGGGTACCCCGCTGGACTTCAAAATTGAAGAAACTCTAAAGAGTCAGTCCAGGAAAAAGTTAGGGGAAAACGAAAAACGAAAAGCGAAAAGGATTACAAAAGAAAAATCCTTAAACAAGAACGAAATCGTGTGGCTCCGGACGCCAAAAGACGAAAAGGGAGCGACTGTCACTTCGAAAAGTGTAATTTCTTGAACTGTCACTCAACCTTTGAAAGAAGAACACTAAGGTCGAATTAGCTGAACGTAGGATCGGAGAACATCACGGAGAATGGGTGGGTTAAAATAAATTTCGAGCCTTTATCTTTTCTTTCATAAATCGTGGACCTGGCCACGTTACAACCTTTAAAAGTACTAATTGAAATAGGTTTGTTTCAAAAGCATACTTCGGTAAAGATCGCATTGGAACTGACTCCTAGAAAGGATTCTTCTTACAGCATTGTATTGATTTTGACATATTGATGAATGATTCATACATTTATGTCATAAATTTTTTTCCAGTGAACAGATTGGACTTTGAAAACTGCCATATGCATTGCATTTGATATGCCTTTTATGCAGAACAACGTGTTTTACTAGCGAGAAGCGCTTAACGGCAGGAAAGTCTCCACGATGGAAAGATTTGATCAAGACAGAATGCAGGACGCCAGAGTATCCCTGTGAACCGGGGCAAGCTATGTAAAATGATCGCGGCATGAGAGTCAGCCATCTAGAAATCAGGTAAGCCAGGGCAATCAGATCGAGATTTGATGAATCTCTCGCAGCCAAGGGTACTACTCCCCACAGATCAGCCCATGAGGGGCAAAGTCATGACGAGACTAGGGGCAGGTCACCCCAAGGGCGCCAAGGCTATCCTTATCCTGAAGGCGATTAACTTGAAGCACCTCCGTGAGGTTCGAAGTGCTGAAGCTGTTCGTATCAAACCACCAGAGTACAGAGATCTCAGGTTCCCCTTTTGAAAGGATATGACGAAAAGCCCGCAGGCTGGGGCAAAAGCTGAAAGTGAAGGAGCCGTTCCTCTCCACATCTGCAGAGTTTGTCAAAAAGTTGTTATAGATGCAGGGGCAAGCCATTTCGAGTTGTTTCATGGCATATTTTTCCAAGCAGGATGACTCCTTCTTCCTCAGCAGGTTCAGTTGTGTTTCCCCACAGAGTCTGAACATGAGGCTATGAGCATTGATGTGTCTCCCCGAACGAAGATAGATTCTCCCCGACCAAATGCATCCTGGGCAGAGATCATGGTTCCCCACTCGGAGTCCCTTAACGTAGGAGCAGGCTCTATGTGAAACTTATTCCTCCCCAACAGATGGAAGTTCGCATTTTATCCCCAGAAGATTTGAATGCAGGCTAGCAAGCAGTCAGACAGTGTCGTGTGTTCCCAGTAGATGGTTATATGCACATTCAATCCCCAGTGAAGACTTCACAGAGTACAACCAGGTTGTCAGTGGTTTGTAAGGATCATCCCCACGCAGGACCGTCCTTTCTGTTCCCCAGCAGATTGTCTTTCCTCCAATAGGTTGCTCATCCTCTGCAGAGTTCATAACTCCGGGTTTGTTAAGCTATCCCTCAACAGGATTGTTTCTTCCTCTAGCGGAAGTTTGGCTTTGTTCCTCCGACATTTATTTTGCCGGAACGCCCTCTTTGCATTTGCATCGTGCATAGCATCTACCCAAACACGTAGCATTTCCATGCCATATGGAGCATTACGCCATTTTCAAACATGTGCATTTTGAAACATAAGCCAGGTTGGTGCCCTCTTTGTTTTCAGATGTTTTTCCCTGCAGGTAATTGGAATTCTTGTTCAGGAGGGTTTTCGGATATTCAAATTTTTGACATGAGATATGTGATGATAACGTTCGTCCTATCATGTGTGCCCTCCTCAGAGTTGCTTGGTTAAGTTTCTCTTCTTCCCCAGCGAAGTTTTCCTCAGATTGCTGTTACGTCAGCATTAAAAGATTTCATGATTAGACCTTTGAAGTCGTTGCTCGTTGTCAAAGTAAGTGTCTGGCAGTTGACGTCAGAATTTCCCCAGTAGAGTTTTCCTCGGATTGCTGTTACGTCAGCATTAAAAATCTCGTGGATTAAACCTTTGGAGATAGTTACCTGTGACTGACAGAGATTGTTACCCGTGTTGACGGAGAGTTTACTTGTGATAGACGAAGATTTTACCCATGATTGACGGAGATTGTTACCCGTGTTGACGGAGACTGTTTACCTGTGATGGACAGAGATTGTACCCGTGATTGACGGAGATTGTTACCCGTGTTGACGGAGAGTTTACCTGTGATGGACAGATATTTTACCCGTGATGGACGGAGATGTTACCTGTGTTGACAGAGAGTTTACCTGTGATGGACAAAGATTGTACCCGTGATCAACGGAGATTGTTACCCGTGTTGACGGAGACTGTTTACCTGTGATGGACAGAGATTATACCCGTGATTGACGGAGATTGTTACCCGTGTTGACAGAGAGTTTACCTGTGATGGACAAAGATTTTACCCGTGATGGACGAAGATGTTACCTGTGTTGACAGAGAGTTTACCTGTGATGGACAAAGATTGTACCCGTGATGGACGGAGATGTTACCTGTGTTGATGGAGAGTTTACCTGTGATGGACAAAGATTGTACCCGTGATGGACAGAGATGTTACCTGTGTTGACAGAGAGTTTACCTGTGATGGACAGAGATTGTACCCGTGATTGACGAAGATTGTTACCCATTTTGACGGAGATTGTTACCCGTGTTGACGGAGATGTTACCCGGGTTGACGGAGATGTTACCCGTGTTGACGGAGATGTTACCTGTGTTAACAGAGTTGTTACCCGTGTTGACGGAGAGTTTACCCGTGTTGACGAAGAGTTTACCCATTTGACCCGTGTTGACGGAGATCCTTACCCGTGTTGACGGAGATTTTACCTATTTTGACTCGTGTTGACGGAGATCCTTACCCGTGTTGACAGAGATTTTACCTATTTTTACCCGTGATGGATGGAGAAGTTACCTGTGATTGACAAAGATTTTTACCTGTGATTGACAGAGATTGTTACCCGTGTTGACGGAGTTGTTACCCGTGTTGACGGAGATGTTACCTGTTTTGACAGAGAGTTTACCCGTGTTGATGGAGATTTTACCTATCCTTACCCGTGTTGACGGAGATCTTACTAGTGTTGACGGAGACTTTACCTATTTCGACCCGTGTTGACGGAGATGTTACCTGTGTTGACAGAGTTGCTCCCTGTGTTGACGAGATGTTACCCGTGTTGACGGAGTTAATACCCAAGTTCGCGCTTTACATAGTGCAAATACCGGTAGTGTCAGACACGTTCCCCGCAGAGTTGTTCGTTCAAGTCTTCGGATGCCAGATTAGCACTTTTATTTAGTGCTTCGCCCGTTTCTGCGGAAATGGGAGGTCAATGATAGTACATTGACGACTCGCGCTTTACGTATTGCTCACCCGTCCCTTCGGAGATAGAAAGTCAAGGATAATATTGTGATATGGTCTTATGGCTCGGTGCTCGCTTATTATAGCATATTTTTGAAGATTGATTGTAGATTCAATGCCTGTGGCGTCACACAGGTGGTTGATGTTGAAGTCAGGTTCTTTATCAGATGATTGATTAGTTTGTTGCCGTGACAACCGGATTCAATTTTCTGGATGGATTTTGTTCCCCAAGCAGTTTTCTTGCAGTTTATTTCTTCGGTTAGCAAATTTCCGGGTTCTTTGGTATTCAACCGTCTTCTACCTCGATTGTTCGAAAGCCGTTCGCTTTTCACCCAGTCGGGTCCAAGCCGCTTGAATAGGGGCAGCTGTTGCACCCCAAAATTTGCCTAACCTTTTCTTACTGAGTTTATGTTTCATAGCATTAGCATACCATCATCATAGCATTATCATAGCATTGCATTAGCATTTATGCAGGGGATCAAGTGTGATATATATCAAGAGGAGCCTATCTAGAGGTTTTATTCAAGCTTGAGAGGTCACCAAAGTCATCAGAAAGTGGGGTGTGTTCTTGAGAAGTTTGGATGCTGGTATGTGGTTCATCTCCTAACTTGGGGGCCAATTGGAGACCATCAGTGGGTTGTGAAGCCTTGATCATGGATAGAGTATGTGGATAGAGCTCATGGAGTGCCTTTAGGGTCATGGTGGAGCTCAGTCAAGTCATTATGCTAAGTGTGAAAAGCCATAGTTGAAGGGGTTGCCATCAGGGTTTTCATCTGAGTAATCCTAAGTCAACTGTGCAATTGAAGAGGATCAAAGCTCAATTCTATGTCTTTGTGATCATGGGGAGTTGTGTTGAGATACATGAGGTGATATTCCAAGATCAATCCAAGAAGAATTCAAGGTGTGAGGAGTTGCTAAACTAGGGTTTTTAGGGTAAAATCCCATATTTAGTGCCTGAGTTCAAGACCACTTATCTCAAGATACAAGTTTCATATCAACTTTTTGCCAACATGGAACTTGTAGGTCATGCTCTTAGCTTTAATTTGAGTACTAGAAGTCCTCCATTGGATTTATAGAACTCAAGTTATGATCCAGACAAGTTACAGGTCATCAGATGAATGTGAAATTTGTCTGCAAAAGTCAACCAACTTCCAAAGCAATTTTGACCTAGAAGGATGTTTCTCCTCAACTTTTGGCCAAAAGGAAAGTTGTAGGTCTTGATCTTAGCTTTCCAAATTGTACTTGAAGTTTTTCATCTGATTTGTAGAACTCAAGTTACGAGGTTTACAAGTCAGGGGCATTTTGGGAAAGTAAGATTACAGGTCATAAAATTACAGGTCAAGTTCACCACCTTGCATAACTCAAATGAACTTTTTTCTAACATGAAAGTTGCTCCAAATGGGGTAATTTGTTCAACTAAACCTTAAGTTATCAATGGTCTAGCTCATGGTCGAAGATTGGTGAAGGAGATTTTGGTAAAAGCATGTGAAAAGCCAAGTTTGTGATCTTGCCAAAATTAAATCAAATATGGTCATATTTGTACTCATTTTGAAGGGAAAATACATTTTAAGATCATTGGTGACAAAATCAATTGCATTTGAGACATGATTCATGGTGCATTTCAAGCTTTCTTAAGGTTTAAGCAACACTTTGGATTACAACCATTAAGATTGAAACAAGGAGCAATTATGAGCCGTAGATCTCCACAACATCACAAGGAATAGAATTGAGTCAAAAACAAGGGATTTTGGCCATGAATTGAAGCACTTCCATGGGCTTCCAACTTCATAAAATCCAAAAATCCAATTTGATGTTCAAGCCACAATTGGGCCCCCAATTCATTACAAACATCTTCTATATAATCTATGGAGTACATTCATCATTTTTTTGGATAGTTTTGGTGTAGAAACAGAGTGATAGCATATTGAAAAAGTGAGCTTCAAGTGAAATTCGAATTCTCAATTTCACTCCAATTCAATCCATTTCAAGTATCAAAACACCTCTAGCAACCATCCTTGAGTGATTCTGCACAAAATTCTTGAAGGATTTGTGCCTGAGTGAAGCTCACCATCATCAATTTCAGAGGTAATTAAAGTTCAAGATAACTCATCATGTAGGAATCTTTAGGCTGCCATTTTTGTATCTTTGCATCGCCCTTGAAGTGTATTTGGATTCTGGTACCTTTATGGGCATTTCCATGGAGTTTTTGGTAATCTTAGGATTTCTTGATTGAACACGGGTTTGGAGTTCTAGAGGGTTTCAGTTCAATTCAACATGATATTCGTAATCCTTGTGAAATTTGGCACAAGTTTGACTCAAGAACCATTCTGTTTCATGCATTTTTGAGAGAGATAGGGTTGGAGGAAGTCACCGGAATAGCACCGGCCGCCCCTCACAGTCACGCTGTATTTTTCCATCTTTCAAATGTTTCAAATGGAGAAGATGATGGTACAACCGTTGGATGACGCTGAGAACATGGACTTCGTATACTCATCGCTCGCACCAGAATTCGCCACGTCCCCTGCTCATTAAATGCTGCGTTCCCACTTAAAGTTCAGCATGGGCTTAGTGTTGATTGCTATTTACACCTCCGTTTCTAGGCCCAACCAAGAATAAACTGTCTGGTTTTGCTATCCACCACGCGTGTTTGATTATTTCTCAATCTTTTTCTTATTTTCTTCATTATTTGGCATGTTAGTTTTAATTCCATAAAAAATATGAATAATGCTCATTAAATCTTGATATTTTTACATGATAATTCTTGACATGTTTAGGAATTTTAGAAATTGAAAAATAATTTTTAGGATTAATTCTCATTTTATTAGGATTTTTTCCATTTTAATTTCCATTAAAACTGTGAGATTGCACCCATATTCTTTTGGATTTTCATTAAGGTACCAAAACAATAAATAAACTCCTAATCTTTTGTGGTATTATTGTGGACATCTTGAGGGGTTCATGTATATTTTTATATGGATTTTATAGTACAATTTTCATTGGTTTTGGATAGCATTTTGTGCATACTCTAGTTTGCCCTAGTTTTGGGATACCCTTCATGTTTGCCCTAAGTTTAGGCACTTCCTCTTCGATTATTTTGCTACATTTTTAACCTATGATTACTAACACATTGTAGGTGCTTGGAGAATTGATTTGGCATTTTTATATGCATTTTACTATTTTTGCCTTATTTTGCAATGGGACTCATAATTTGGCTTTCCCACTTGGACACTTGTATTGTTTTGGCTCCAAAAGCCTTGTATTGCTTGTGTGATGGATATTATAATGCTTGATTCATGTTGTGGACTCATTATAGGTCTTGTGGACCATTTGGTGGCTGTTTATATTGTACATAGCTTGCCCATTTGATGCCTTACTTTCATGCTTGTACATTGTGATTCCATATGGTGGTTTATGTACTCTCATTGTAGGTTTCTCTTGATTCCTTACCATTTTTTCCTTGATATTCATTTGTGGCTTAGGTTGTGTGATTAGAATATGCCACCCTCTGTCCCATGACCTTGGTGTGTCACTTAAGGAAGTTTTAGGAATCTTCTTTGGAGGTCTCTAAGGCATGCCTAAAGTGGTGAATCCTTGAGGACTTCCTTTGTATTGATTTCTATGGTTTACTCTTGTTGCATTTCCTTCTCCTATTCTCTTGCATTATTTCATAATTGGCTTGAGGTTGAGATGGGCTTGTGGAGGTTCCTGCCCCACACATATTTCCTCCCTCACTTGCATTGCATCTTTACTTCCTATGTTTGCATTTCATGTATGCATTTGTACACTTGTATTCTTCTTCTGTCTTTTGTCTTCCTTCCCTTAGGATTTCCATTCTTTCTTGTTCAAGATAGAACGTGATAGACATTAGGGTTCTAACTATGCATGATAACATTAGGTAGTTCCCTCCTAACCCTGACCATAGGATGAACTTTGCAAGACAACTTTAGGATTGGACTAGTTCCCCTTAGTTGTGCTCTTTTTCTTCTCATCTTCAAACAAATCAAAATACAGTAATAAAGGTTAATTGAGGTCGTACGCTGCGAGCCTTAAGCTACTTGAGAAAGGGTTGTTGGAGAGTTTCTTTTCAATAACTTGGGTGTTTAGTATGGTACCCTTTGGGTGACATGCGACACATTCACTCTCAGGTCATAGTCTCTAGTGCGATATTAGTTGCAGACGTCCATAAAAGATACTTCTCTAAAAAACAAAAAAAAAGATCAAACTCTTTTTGTCCTCTTGGACCTTTAATCCTGGGAAACCCTTTTCAGAAGGAGAGTTTTGTTAACTCTCGGTTCTACCGCAAACGGTAAACGCCTAAGTCTCCAAAGGTCGAGCTGCATACACCAAACTGCTGGAACTGTCTGTTAACCCTACTCAGATAAAAAAGACAAACCTGTGTCTCTTGTAGTCTCGAACTACGTTTGCTCTAATCTTTCACGCCGTGTGAAAGTACGTAGGCACGAGATGCGATATCTCGGCGAGCAACCTTCCCCCGTAACCCATAGTTAGGCGAACTACGTTGACTCTGATTTCTCGTTTCAGACGGGAATATGTAGGCATAAAACTGTTGTGTTCTGCCGAGTTATTTTCTTTTCTTTTCAGACCAGATCTTTAGCGTAGATAGTTAAATCAACCCTTCGTGATAAACACAACAAGCATGGATCCCATCGAGTACGATGGACGTGAGGGGTGCTAATACCTTCCCCTTGCGTAACCGACTCCCGAACCCAGACAATGGTTGCGATGACCTTGTCTTATACCTTTTCGGCAGGTTTTTTCCGATCGTTTCCTTTCCCTTTCTGTGGGATAAATAACGAAAGGTGGCGACTCTTCTATTTTGCCGGCACCTTATTTTCGCGGTAGCGACAATGAAGTATGAACTTTGTCTGCGTAAATTTCGCACTTGTGGCATGACTGGACATGGAGACAACAATCCGTTTCCATCGTCATCCAATAGTATCCTGCCCTTAATTTCTTCTTAACCATAGTATGACCACTAGCATGTGTTCCAAAAGATCCTTCGTGCACTTCGTTTATGATACATTTTGCTTCATTTTTATCCATGCATCTAAGTAGAACCAAATCATAATTCCGCTTGTACAATACGTCACCGCTGAGGAAGAACTTCGAGGAGAGCTTTCTGAGGTACTTCTTATCAGTGATGGTTATGCCTTCTGGATACTCATGTGTCTCTAGATACCGCTTAATATCATAGAACCAAGGATGATCATCAACTTTAGGTTCTTCAGCATCGGCTGCCAGGCAATAAGCGGGTTCGTCCAAATACTCCAGACGGATGGATGGTGTCTCATTCTTCCAATTGACTTGGAACATGGATGCTAGTGTTGCTAGAGCATCTACCAACTGATTTTCTCCTCTGGGAATGTGATAAAAAGTGATCTTATCAAAGTATGGGATTAGCTTCAAGACGTGATCTTTGTAAGGAATCAACTTGAGGTCAAGTGTTTCGTATTCCCCTTTAATCTGGCATATGACAAGCGCATAATCTCCATAGACTTCCAAAATCTTGATCCTATTATCAATGGCAACTTCAATTCCGAAAATACAAGCTTCATATTCGGCCATGTTGTTAGTACATTTTAAGCATAATCTGGCGGTGAATGGTAGGTGAAAACCAGTTGGAGAAGTGATGATTGCCCCAATTCCACAACCTTTAGCATTTGCGGCACTGTCAAACACGAGCGTCTGTCGCGATCCTGGCTCGGGTCCATCATCTGGGCCTGATGTGGTATAGTCTCTGGCAAACATGACGTCTTCGTCGGGGAAATCAAAGCGCATAGACTGGTAGTTGTCCATAGGTTGGTGGGCAAGGTAGTCAGAGAGTACACTTCCTTTGATAGCTTTCTGCGTAACATACTGGATGTCATACTCTGTTAATATCATTTACCAACGAGCCACTCATCCGGTGAGAGCGGGCTTCTCGAATATGTATTTGACAAGGTCCATCTTGGAGATCAACAAGGTCGTATGGTGAGCATATATTATCTCAAGCGTTTTGCTTCCCAAGCCAATGCACAACATGTCTTCTCGAGCATTGAATATCTTGATTCACAGTCGTTAAACTTCTTGCTGAGGTAGTAAATTGCATGCTTCTTTCTACCAGTTTTGTCATGTTGACCCAACACCCATCCCATGGATCCTTCTAGCACAGTCAAGTACATGATCAGGGGTCGTCCGGGTACTGGAGGCATCAAGATCGGCGGTTTTTGTAGATATTCCTTTATTTTCTCAAAGGCTTCTTGACAATTATCATTCCACACCACTGCTTGATCTTTTCGAAGTAGTTTGAAGATGGGCTCACAAGTGTCCGTTAGATAAGATATGAACCTAGCGATGTAGTTCAATCTCCCAAGGAAACCTCAAACTTCCTTTTCAGTTTTGGGTGCCGGCATCTCTTGGATAGCTTTGACCTTATCTGGATCAACTTCAATCCCCTTTTGGCTCATAATAAAACCTAGCAATTTACCAGATCTTACACCAAAAGTGCATTTGTTGGGATTTAATCTCAGTTGGAATTTCCTCAGTCTGGCGAATAGCTTTTCCAAGTGAATGAGGTGTTCTTCCTCAGTCTGGGATTTCGCAATCATATCGTCTACATAGCACTCAATCTCCTTATGTATCATGTCATGAAATAGAGTGACCATTGCTCGCTGATATGTTGCGCCTGCATTCTTAAGTCCAAACGACATGACCTTGTAACATAAAGTTCCCCATGGGGTGATGAAAGTCGTTTTTTCCATATCTTCGAGTGCGATCTTAATCTGGTTATATCCAGAAAATCCATCCATAAACGAGAAGACAAAGAACTGGGTTGTGTTGTCCACTAGTACGTCAATGTGTGGTAGAGGGAAGTCATCTTCCAGACTTGCTCTGTTGAGGTCTCTATAATCGACACACATTCGCACCTTCCCATCCTTCTTTGGTACTGGGACAATATTCGCTACCCATTGTGGATAGCTGGATACTGCCAGAAAACCAGCGTCTAATTGCTTCTGCACTTCTTCTTTGATCTTGAAGGACATCTTTGGCTTTGTTCTCCTCAAATTTTGCTTCACTAGCGGGCAACCTTCCTTGAGAGGTAGCTTGTGCATCACAATCTCTTCATCTAGACCGGGCATATCCTTGTAGAACCAAGCAAATACGTCAACATACTCTCGAAGCAATATGACCAGTTTTGACTTAATCTCTGGCTCCAAAGCTGCACCTATCTTGATCTCTTTGGCATCCTCTTCAGTTCCCATGTTGATGACTTTGACCTCTTCTTGATACGGCTGAATGACCTTTGACTCTTGCTTTAGTAGTCTAGCTAGCTCTTCTGGGAGATCACAATCTTCCTCGCAGTCTTCGTCGGCTTGGTAGATCGGGTTATCAAAGTCATATCGGACCATAGCGGGGTCGTTATCGACAGGATCAGGGGAGGATCTGCACGATGAATGACTTCATGCTTTTATTTTTTAGAAAATATTGGCAAAAAGAAGAAAAGTAAAACAGAACATTGCCTTTCAAAAATAATTTTATGTGCAAAAAGTAAAAATAAAAGAAAGAGAGCGTAATTGGATGCGAAAGTTTATTTATTGATGATAAGTTGTGCTTTAAAAGCAAAAAGCCCTACAACATGATCCATATGCCTTGGGCAGAGCAAATGATTTTTTAGGTAAAATAAAAAAGGGAATTACTCATCTACTAGAGTAACTTCAGGGATTTCGACGACTCTCCAATTGTTCAAAGTTTAATTAGGCGCGCTAGGATACACCATGCACAACTCTTCATGATCTTCGGCTTCATTTTCCAAAAACATGACTTGACCATCGACAAAGTGGCCCCCACTAGTAAAAACCAACGGAGTTGCAAGCCCTTTACCCCTATTAGCTGCATTCTTCTGATTATAACCTAGACCAGCTCCATTTTTGTTAACGGGAAATTCCAACACTCTGCCCCATCCTCGCAGATGTCCTTCCTCTATCACTGTCCTTGCGTCCTTCCAAGTCACTATTGAAGACGCTGGCTTTTCGTAAATCATTTCAACATTGATCACTTCAAAGGCTTGAAACGGGGTCTCATGCACTTCATCTCCTACTTCCACATAGCGGAAAGAAGCAAGATGGCTCACAAGAACATCTTCTTCACCCTCAATGATGACCATCTGATTGTTAATCATAAATTTGATCTTCTGATGTAATGTTGAAGTTACAGCACCTGCGGAATGAATCTACGGACGGCCAAGGAGGCAACTGTAAGCGGGATATATATCCATTACATAAAATGTAATGATAAAAGAATGAGGTCCAATCTTGATCGGGAGATCAACCTCGCCTACCACAGTTCTCTTAGCTCCATCAAAAGCTTTTACAATGGTTTGACTTGGCTTCATCACAAGTTCTTCAATTGACAGCTTGCACAACGAGCTCTTTGGTAGCACATTCAACGATGGTCCAGTATCAACAAGCACTATAGAGAATACAACATCCACACATTCGATAGTAATGTGCAAGGCCTTGTTATGATTTTTACCTTCGGGAGGTAGTTCACTATCATTAAAGCTCAAAATATGACCTGATGCTATATTCCCCACCACTTCTTCAAACTGCACTACTGATATCTCCTTTGGCACGTGAGTTGCCTTCAAGAATTTTAACAGTGCTTCTTGATGGGCTTTCGAACACATTAATAATGATAGCATGGATATCTTCGAGGGAGTCTGATTGAGCTGGTCAATCACTTTGTAATCTCTTTTCTGAATGATTCTTAGAAACTCCTCTGCTTCATTATTTGGGACGTCTTTCTGTTTAGATGACTGCCCCTGTTCAATGGTGCTTGGTCTGACAGTATCTTTCCTTGTATTGTCACTGCTGTTGACAGGTGGTGCAGTTGGAGCGAAGATTCAACCACTTCTAGTGACACCACCGGTTCTCACAATGTTCTCGATAGTCTTTTTCTCTTCCAAGATATCCTTTTCTCCTATCTTCTGCCCGTTGAGAAAGACAGTCTCATCATATAGCCAAGGCACAACATTAGTGCTTTCGTATGGAAACGGAGCTGGGGCCGAAATGACAAGCTGGTTCATTGATGGTGGAGACATAGGTATCTCAACCGGATCATACGGGATATGTAGTGGGATAGAAGTCTGTCCATACATGTTGTCCCATTCTTCCTCATCGCACGGTATGGTCAATGGTGTACGAGTCAAATTATCAGATGGAATCCAAAGCTCATATCCATCATCATATGGTATCTCCAATGTTTCAAATGGAATTTCAAGATTAGCAACTTGTTCAAACTTTGACAGTTGTTCTGCTACTAATACACCTTGATCAATCAGGCTTTGGATGCCTTTCTTCAACTCAGTGCATCCTTGAGATCCGCCCAAACAAACGTGGCAATTGGTTGAACAGCCTGGATAAATGTTCTTCAACTGGAGTTGCTCTTTAATAGTGGAAAGAGGAGTTCTCAATTTGTCAATATCCGAAATTAATTGGATCCCCTTAGAGCCTTCAATTATGTTTGTTGAATGGTGAGGCGACATTGGATTGGTTTTGATTTTTGGGGTGTTTCGGGTAAAGTTTATCGCCTTTGAATCGAGGAGATCTTGTACGATGTGCTTCAAAGTTTTGCAATTTTCAATGTTATGGCCTGGGGAGCCATAATGGAATTCACATTTGGCTTTGACATCATAGCCAAAAGGGAGAACCTCTGGAGGATCCCTCATTTCCCTAAGCTGAACAAGGCCTCCTTTCAACAAGAATGGTAGTAATCTGGCGTAAGTTGACAGAATTGGATCAAATTTTCTTTCTGGTCTTCTCAGTCTTTGTTGACCCTGGTACTGATTTTGTCTTGGTTGATAGGATTGTTGTTGTCTGTTTTGTTGAACTACGGGTTGACTTGCTGGAATGGACAACGGTTATTGTGGAGCGACGGCAGCAACATGGTGATAACCTTGATGAGTTCTTCCTCTATCTGTGAACACAACACTAGTTTCGCCTTCTTTCTTCTTAACGAAACCCTGATAGGGCTTCTTGATCCCACTTGAAGATCCGCCAACATTCTGAATCTTTCCTGCCTTCATAAAACTCTCTAGTCTTTCTCCAGCCGTGACAAGTTCAGAAAACACTGTAGAGGTTGTAGACGCTAGACGCTCAAGGATCGGTCCTTGCAGCGTGCCCATGAAGAGGTCTGTCAGCTCTTTCTCCATCAACGGGGGTTGTACTCTTGCCGCTACTCCCCTCCACCTCTGAGTAAAGTCTTTAAAAGATTCATTCGGTTTCTGGGTTAAATTCTGAAGCTGCATCCAATTTGGAGCCATGTTAGTGTTGTAATGATAATGTCTCACAAAAGCGTCTGCTAACTCCTTCCAGCTTTTCAAATTGGATCGTTCAAGATGCATGTACCATTCCAGAGAAGCCTCTGTCAAACTATCTTGAAAGAAATGGATTAACAGCTTCTCATCATCGGAATATGCGGTCATCTTCCTGCAGTAAGACCTTATATGGGTCCTAGGACAACTGTTACCCTTGTATTTATCGAAGGTCGGGATTACAAACTTCGGAGGTATCTTAACTCCGGGTACAAGACATATTTCAGCAGCATCTAGTCCCAAAACATCGGGGCCTTGCAGCGACCTTACCACTTCTTGTAAAGCATTGAACTTCTTCTCTAATTCAGCGGTCTGTAGTGCATATGCTTCGGCTGAATTCTCGTAGAAGCCTTCATGATCATCATAGTGAACTGGTGGTGGAGTCGTGGTACCATGAGGATGAGTTACACCGACTGGGGGATGGACTGTGTTGATAGGTACTGCACCTGCAGAAGTAGGAATTGCCCCAATAGGGGTTGGGATGGCCTCGGTAGGAGTTGGAACTGCGCCACTTGCGTTAGGAATTGCACCAGCCAAAGTCTGATTAGTGTTCCTCTCTACTGTTTGCCTTATTTCTTCTTGACTCCTGGCCATGTTCTGAATCACCTCCATGAGTTGATTCATCTGCGTCTTCATGCCTAGCATCTCGTTCCTCATAGTAGCCTGGTCTTGCTCTAGCTGATCCATGACTCTTTTCTGATTATTCCTTGTGTTGTACTGATGTCGAGAAGTCAGCTTGCTTTACTCTCCGAAAGGGTAAGCGGCGTGTAAGGTCGGGTTTTAGGGAATGCAAAAAAAATGATGCGCGAATGTATGCAATGTTCAAGAGACTTTCGAGGCTTATGATTATCATCGGTATTATAGAACTGTGACTGAATAATAAAGAATGCACAATTTAGACCAAAGAGCAAACTTTCATTAATTTGAGAGAAAATTCAATACAAACGATTGCTGAATAAGCTAAAAATAACAATTCATGCTACAAGAAAAATACTGAATAACTAAAACTCTTTCTTTTGGAGACGTTCTTCAAGCTTTTTTGTCTCGAACATGAATCTTCTAACCATTTGGTCGCAGAGCTGGATAAAGTGATGAATAGAAGGAGGGATATCATTTCCTTCCAAGTCTTGAATTGCGCTTTCCTACCTCCATGGGATATCACGGATCATGAGGTTGTAATGCTCCACCAGATTGTTATACCTAACGCGAAACATGTCTAGAGTCGACTGGTAGTAACAAATAGAATCCACATGGGTGTCCAACAATTCATTGAGCTGAGCCTCCTTCTTGAGTCACTGTGCACTATCCCTTTGCAAGGCGTCGAAACGATTCCTCCACATAGTGGTTGTTTCTCGGGCGGTCTCCAATTCCAAACATTTGTTGTTCCACATGTCAGGAGTGACATATTAAGCCCTTAATGCTTCCTCCTTGAGTCGTCGTTCATCTTCCACTTGGGTCAAGGCATTTCTCAGTTGCTTTTCAAGATCCCCAATATCAGCCTCAAGATTCTCTCTTGTCTCTTTCTTCTCAGTAGAAGCTAGTTCAAAGAAATGCCATGCTCTATCACAAGAAGCCTTAGTTTCCTTTAGGCGTTGTCGAATAGTTGTTAATGATGTATCAGCCCCTTCGAAACCCTGCTGGTACTTGACTCTCAGGTCTGTTTCTAACTTCAATTTCTTTCTATTCTCAGCCGCTTGGTCTTGTTCAAACTCTACTTTCCTTTTATGTCGGCCTTTCTCCACATTTTCTTGGTGAATTTCAGCCTCGAGGTTCTGATTTTCTTTAGTCAACCTTTCTACCACTAGCTTTAGTTTCTCATACTCTTCCATAGATACATGGGTGGGAGCAGGAGGTCCTTCTCACATAAATGGTTCTGAGGGAAACGGCAGCAACCTTTCAGCCACTCTGGCTAGCAACCATTGGTTGTATGGCTCTTTCGCCACACAATTCTTTGCCTTCAACTCTTTCCTCCCCTTCGTATGAATCTTGGCCCATGCTTTAGCAATCTTCCTGGAAAACGCAAGATCTTCTGTTGTGGCAAGCAAAAAGAAGCTTTGAACTTTCTCTGCTTCGGGCTCATCTTCCATAGCATAGCCCAACTGGCGCAATGCCATGACTGAGTTGTAGTTGATGCAACCAGCCCTACCGATTAGAGGTACATTACCGAACTCCCCACAACTAAAGATAATCTCCACATCATAGTACTCATGAGAGTACCAAGCAATATCATTGGCCTCTAGAGACATAATGCGTTGAGACCACTTCAGCTTTTTCTTGTTTTCCACGAACGGTCCTCCCTTCGGTAGATGGGAGGTGTACCATTTGAATAGTAGATGAGAACAACATTGGACCATTCCTGTCTTCTTTTCACTTCTCCAATGAATAGAGTGGTAGACATCAGCGAGGATGGTAGGGATAGGATTCTTTTGCATGAAGAGAATGATAGCAGCGATGTCTATGAAATTGTCTACATTTGGAAAGAGGACAATCCCATAAATTATTAAAGCAACAACAATACCAAACCTTTCCCAATCTCCCACAGTCTTGTACTGAGCAGCTTTATCTAGCAGAAATTTCAAAGGAAAGCCTTGAACCCCTCCCTTATTGGCTAGCCCATCTTTGACTTCCTCTTTGGTCATACGAAGAGTAAGAGCAATGGCAGAAGGCTTTGGTTCTTCTTCCAAGCCGGTGTAGATAGGTTGATCCTTAATCTTGATATTCAAAATGTGAGAATATTCTTCAAGAGTAGGGGCCAACTGATAGTTTTGAAAAGTGAAACATCTAAGAGGCGCATCATAGAACTGAGCCATAGCGAGCAAAGCCCAAGTATCGACCTCAAAATGGAGGAGATCGAGCAATTTCCCATACTTCCCTTGAAAGTTGATCTTGATAGCCTTCGGCACGTCAATCAGAATGTTTTGAATCAACTCCAACTTTGGTTCTCTGAACTTGATGGAATTTGTGCTTCTCTTTCTCTGATAAGTCATTGTGTTCACCAATACCTGAGATAATCATAGTCTCTTAAGTCCCTTGATATGCAAAAATGCTATGCAATGCAATGTTTTATGAATGCATATGATAAAAGAACAAATAGCGAGATCAAAGTCATAGGTCCTGCAAAACAACACAAAAGGTATCTCTCTCATCGGGTGGGCAATCTATTGGTTTAAGAGAGGGTGTCCCAAAAGGCTTTAAAACAAAGTCCCATGCACTAACCCTCAAAAGTTTCCCATCAGAACGAATACTCGTAAGACGATAATTCTTTCAAAGGATGAACGCAGAGTTATGTTTTAGCAACCTTCGGAATAAGCTTCTACAAAAGGCCCTCAGAATCATGGATTCCCACATCGGAAATAAAAACGCCATTACGACTACACGTAAGACATAATCATCCCAACGGGGTCTCATCTGAGCGGTGGAATTCGATCCAACTCAACGAGTCCTAAGTCTCGCAAATCAGAAAGAATCCACCTCCTAACTTAGTGTATACTCGAAAGCTCGGGTATGAAGCTTTATTCTCACAAACCAATCCCAAATAAACCCAATAGGTTAGAAAGAACATAACACAAACAAAAAACAAAAGCAAATAAAACACATATGCGACAAGCAAACTAGGTTTGGCTATTCCCCAGCAGAGTCTCCAGCTATCGCTAGTTGAAAAATGCATCGTGCAACGACGGGGAGGCGAAAACAAAGGACAGAAGAGTCGCCACCGAACTTTATTTATCCCATGAGGGGAAAGGAAAATATTGAGAAAACCTTAAGAAAGAAATGGATAAGATGGTCTCGCAACCAAGAATGGGTTCGAAAGCCGGTTATGCGAGGGGAAGGTATTAGCACCCCTCGCATCCATCGTACTCGATGGGACCCATTTGTTTGTCGACGTGTGAATTTATTTGCTTAAAAATTATGCTATAAAAAGTGTTCCAAAAGACAGGGAGAAAAAGGGTTAGAAATAGGAGAGAGAGAGAGAAGATAATAGGGGAAGAAAGGAGAAAGAACAGACTCGATAGGACTTTGAGGTCCTAGGCCTACGTATTCTCAACGGATGTGAGAAAGTCAGAGTCGACGTAGTTCGGGGCTACGGATATATGAGGGATTGTACACGGCAAGGATTGTGGCCCTTGTGCCTATGTATCTTTACTTGAAGAAGTAAAGAATCAGAGCAGTCGTAGTTCGGCCTACGGTTTGTTAATGTTTTTATGGATGATGTTATCATGCACGTTTTAGCAGTTTAGGTGTTTTGCGGCTCGCATGTGAGGAGACTTAAGCGTTACCTGTTTGTGGTAGAACTAACGTATCATATCCTTTTTGAAATGATTAGGTTTTCGCCATGCGAGGCAAGATGTCACATTTGATTTGTGAGATTGTTTTTTTAGGGGTGAGGTAGATCCTCAGATAGTAACCCCTTGCGGGTAGTACCCAATTCTTTATCTCAAAGTTTTTGTTATGAAAGGTGTGGCGAACGTAGCGTCTTCGTATTGAAAGACGAGTATCAAGACCACCCACACTACAGTGAATATCCTGACACTCGGAGAGGAAGAAGACTACACTCAATCCTCTCTCTTTGATTCAATACAAAGAGAACTTCATTCTCTCATTAAAGATGTTTTTTTGGTTTTGAATGGTAAGTGATTTGCGACAGAGAACCCTATGGTAAACGTCAGCACTCGGGATAGGAGAAGGCCTACGCCTAACCACTCCACGACCATTCAAGTTTTTGTTAAGAAAAGAGTTTGAAAAAAAGCACTCGGCATGGGACCGAGGTTTTAGGTGAGAAGGTTGCGGAGAGAAGTTATGGAAAGGAGGGGTGGTGAATAGAGTCGCGTATTTGTATTGAAAGACGAGTATCGAAACCACCCACACTACAGTGAGCATCCCAACACTCGGAGAGGAAGAAGTCTACACTTAATCCTCTCTTTTTTAATTCAATACAAAGATAATTTATTGCTTTATGGAAGTGTTTTGAAAATACAATTGGTCCGGGGCCGAGTTTTTTAGGAGAAAAGGGATTGAAAACGTACAAGCGCCTTCGTATTGAAAGACGAGTGTCGAAACCACCCACACTATAGTGAGCATCCCAACACTCGAAGAGGAAGACGTCTACACTTAATCCTCTCTTTTTAATTCAATACAAAGGGAAATCGATTCTTTTATTAAAGATATTTTGAAAGTGCACTCGGTACGGGACCGAGGTTTTTAGGAGAAAAAGATTTGAAGCGTCTTCGTATTGAAAGACGAGTGTCAAAACCACCCACACTACAGTGAGCATCTCGACACTCGGAGAGGAAGAAGTATACACTTAATCCTCTCTTTTTAACTCAATACAAAGAGAGATTTGTTTTTCTTTATTGAATAGTTTTAAAATGGGATAAAAAGCCCAAATAACGAAAGAGAAATAAAATGAGAATTAAAATAAAAAAAGATGGAAAATAAAATAGCACATTAGAATATTAAACAATGGTCTTTTGGTTTTTATGATATTTAAATCTATTTTAAAATAAACAAAATAAAATAAGAAATAACTAAAATGAAAAATAAAATAAAAAGAGTAAAATGAACAAGTGGCTAAAAAGAAGGAAATGTCTACACCAAGGGTAGAACTCATGACCTTGGGGCTACAAGCACAAAATAACACCAGTCCAACCACTGAACGCGTGTGACAATCAAAGGAAGAGGAAATTGAAAATATTGAAAACAATGAAAATCACGAAAATAAACAAAAACGCCCCCGCTGGGGGTCAAACTCAGGACAAAGGCATGGCAAGGCAAGGCACTAACCACTGGGGTGGCGATACATCCATTGTATAACGCCACCCCATTAATATATGTACCAAAGTGAGCAAGATTTCTGGGCAATTGTAAAGCAAACACAAGGCAAAACAAGTGAAACTCAAAAAACATTTTGATCCCAACTTAATCAAATCTCAATCATTTTCTGTGAAACAAAAGTCCAACTTGCTTTTTTTTCCACAAGGATCAAGATGGCATCAACCATTTTTCCAAATAATGCACATATATAAAAATTCAAATGAAGATGAAAGGATGAGTTTTAAAATGCATTTTGAAGTCTATGGATCACAGCAGGTGGAATTAAGAACAAATGAGGGTCTGCACACATTTCAAATTCAATATTGAATGAGTTACAACAGAAAGAAACAATCAAAAGGCATTAGAACACAAAATTGGTATATGAGTTGCATTAATGAGTATGAGTTGCCTATGAACAACACCAGATGATCAAAACAAATTCCTCAAGATCAAACAAAAGGCTGTGCAAGTTGTAAACACAATCCTCATGGATAATTTTAGGAAGAGAATTGAGTTTCTGTCATAGACCACAATGTGATAATCCAACTGTCAACCTAGTAAACTAATGGTGCGGTACTATTACAAGGTTAAATCAATGCATAAAGGTAACAACCAAATTTCAATCAAAATGCCACAAGTCAATGCTCTCAATACACAAAACATAGTAGTTGAGTAATGAAGTTTCACATGCCAACAGAAATTAACCCACCCTCAAGATATCGAGCGACAGTAAAGAAACACAAAGATTAATAGCAAATCTTGGTAACTAGATTGAGGCTGTCAAACCATGACAGCTGATCCTTAACAGGATCTTGACACAAGCATTGAATCACATGGCCAATGAACTTCTAAAACACACTGTCAGTTTAAAAGATTTGAAATCTAGGGGGTTGCCAAGTCATGGCAGACTTACTTATGGCATAATACATGATAAAACATGACATACAAGACCTATATATGTCCAAAATAGTTGGGTGCAGAACAAAGGCATGTTTAAATCAGTTGGTACCACACAAAAGATAGGTATGAATAGATCAATGCAGCAAGTCTTAAACCTCAAAGCCAAGGATCTCAAAAATATTCATGATGAATTCTTAACTATCATGCCTTTATAAAGACATGACACACACACATTGCAAGGATTGTGAAAGTGGAACTTGATGGTATTATAGGTTAACTAACCTCAAAGTTCGAAATGACAGGAACTTGTTTTTATTTTAAAAGTCCAAACACAAAACAATTAATCCCTAACTGATCTATGCAGCAACTAATCATCATGAGCAATAAATTTCAACATAGGACAACAGCAGTCCAAAGAGTTGGCTTTGAAAAAAAATAGAAACATCAGTGCCAATTGATGCTACAAAATACAACATCCAACAACAACCTTATGCCTTGCCCTAATGACTGTCAAAGTGAGTTAATAAATTCAAATCAAGAACAAATTCTTGGCAGAGCCAAATCAGTACTTACATGGTCACAACATGACCAATCAACTCAACTGACTTAGGCAGCCACCAATACATGAACTCTATAAGCTAAAAAAGAAGTTAATAGACCTCAAAATCAAAGCAAACATTACTCATTGAAATGGCAGCCAAACTCTCTCAAAAGTAAACACAAATTTTAGTACAATGCAATATCAATTCACAGTAGTATAAATGGTATAGATTGAGCAAGCTCGAATCAGAACAAACCTAACAACATGACTGTGAGTCTAAGAACATAACAATGTTCAACTCAACCTCAAGACAGTTCTTAATTTACACAGACAAAAGCAATGAAGAATAAAATAACAGCTATGTAAACAAGACAATATTGATCATCACAACATCCAAGTGAATCATTTCAACAGAGGTCACAACAAAAACACATTGTAACATGACTGACAATCAATAAACAATGCTCCCAGCCCATAGGAGTTGGCAAATTAAAACTCAAAAATGGCTTGACAAAACCAATGCATCCTTAAAAACAAGTGGACCAACAAAGCACTATATATTCCATTTGTACTTGCACATCCTAACTAGAATATGTAGTACATTGGCAGATCCTGACTTAAGCTAAAGTTCCAATAACAGTTAACAATCCTCATGCTAAACCACACACACCAGTTAATAACAATAGACATGGTCTGTCCATAACAAACTTCAAAACAGTCTAGGTCATTATAGATACAAAACATGACCATGTTGATCATCAACAACTCAATATGAATCCTTTCAACAAAACCAGCAACCCTAACTTTAAAGACATCGACATAACAATACTCAAACAATGAGGAATCAGCTTAGTAGTAATAAGGCATTCTTGTTTCAATCATTATACCTCAAACCAATATCCTCTCTAAAACCTAACAAACATACACAAACCCTAATACAACATGGCACTGCTGATCATCATAGGTCAAGGTATGTTTCAACAAACTTTGTGTGAATCACTTCAACATAGCCATGCTAACCAAACAAAAAGTTCTAACACAAAACTCTAAAGACAGTCATGAATACAAATGCTAGACAGATCCAAACATGAACAAAGTTAAACTTCCCAAATGATAAATACCAAACATAAAAATGTTTAGGATCAAGCAACTAACCTAGGCCTCCCTTGTAGACAGATTTCAAAACAGTTTTGGTGGTTACTCAACATAACCATGTCAAAAGCCTAAACTCATCATGTATTCAACAGCATGCATTCACAAAATTAAAAACATACACATACTAACCTAATGGCACTCCAACAGCAAATGCACATGGTATTGGCCTCACACAAATTTTGACAGCATAGTTAACAAACCATTTCAACATGACAATATGTAAACTATTTAACAAAACTAATCAATACATGATGTATATTAATGAATGAGCTTAAAATGACATACCTCTTGTAGTCCTCACTATGCTAGCAGCCAAGAAAACCAAAGGTCCTTCCTTTTGAGCAAGCTTGTGATGTTACTTCCTTTTGAAGAAAAGTGCAATCTTGTGGACAGTTTGAACAAATGACCTTCTAGTTGTTGTTTGAGACTTTAGATAGCTAGAGTATCATAGATATGAGGTGTTGGAGTGTTAAAATGTTAGGAATGGTGATAGGTAGTGATTTGGTATGAAAGATGCACAAAAGTCAAACTATGGTGGTTTAAAGTTTGACTTTTTGATCTAGGGATTTTTTGATGAATGTGATGATGGAAACAGCTTCAGAGGGTCATTTTAAGGGTGTGTATATGGTTTTTATGGTGGTTTAGTGTTTGGAACAAGGACTGGTGTGAAAAGTGTAAAGTGGTGGATTTTGGTGTTTTTTTGTGAAATCTCTTCACTTACAAGCAAGGAGGGAAAGAAGAGAGCTGTGTTTTCTCTGGGGTTTAGAGTACGCTGGTGTGTCAAATGCAAAGTGATGAAGCCTCTATTTATAGGCCAAGAGAGGCATTGGGGCAGATTTGGCTTTTTGCCTTTGGAGGGAGATTTTGGAAAAAATCTATCCAAGATGGTATGGCAGCTGAGCATATCAGCTCCTTGGCTCAATGCAGGTCAAAACTCAAGTGAAATGAAGGGCATGAGGTGATTGAAGTGAGTATAGAGTGTAGGGCACTGCAGCTGCAAGACTTTCCTCATAAAGTTTCTCTTTCCTCTTTGTTTTTCTTGAATAAAATAATGTCCACTTGCTTGCCACCTTGCAAAGTTCTTGAAATCTCATTCTTTCTGCATTTTTAAACCATCGTCCTCTTTAGATATCAGATTAGGACATGATCCAATGGTTGAGAATGATCTAAGTGGCTGAAAAGTGAATTTGTGAAAAAGTGGAAATGGTGCACTCAAGTGTGGAGACCCCAACTTTCTGGATTCATAACTCTCAACTCATAAGGGCTATCGAGGATTTCTAGTACTTTTTGGAAAGCCCTCATGGGACTCTACAACTTTCATGTTTTCATGATCCTCAGATTCCAAGTGGAACTAGGTCAAGAATCCCTTCAAAGTTGGCTGAAAATATGATTTGCAAGGCCAGAAAACTTAGAAATTTTCTAAGTGTTTTCCCCTCTTGTAATGATTTTGATCATAACTCCCAATCTACTCATTTTTGCACATGGAACTCTGTGAGACTTTTGTAGGATTTGTCAAGACCTTTCCAACAAGGTTTGAACCAACTCAATTGGATGTGTGGTTAAGAAATTATGGTCTTGCCCCTTTCAAAACCCTAATTCCCGATTTCTCGATTACTCCTCCATACTTGATCCAATGGTCATGAAACTTCATGGATATTTGTAATATGGAATTAGGAACATTTTTTCTTCACACTTTAAGGTCAAATTACTTATGGTTAAAGAGTTGATTTTTTTGGTCAACGAAATGATCGATCGATGAATACCGAGTCGATTGTTGACGTTCTGGGTCTTATGAGGCCTTGAAACTTCTTGAGTGGACTTCACTAAGCCATATGAGCTTTATGGACCATAATTACATCCTTGTAACATCTTTTAAATCAAAAGTCAAACTACAGTTGACTTTTCCTAATTAGAAACCCTAATCGGGAATCCTGAACTGCACTGCCTTTAATCTTTGGGTGACAACCTCAAATTGGATTCATACTTGACCCAACGGAGTATCTTTGATGATGTGGAGATTTTTTTCTTGGAGAATCAATCCAACACAATGACTGATTAAACCGTCGAAACCTCAATTTTACTGTACGGAACCCTAATTCACCTTTTTTGCCTAGGCAATGTGCAGAAGGATTGAGTGACCATTCCCACTCCACAATGACCTCTGAGGTACTCAGCAAGCCTCTACCAATGATAAATCTTAAAATTTCTTGACAACCCCCTGATGGTTTGTACCAATTCCTTTGAGTAACAAAAAAAGTATGGGCAAATTTAGGGTATGACAAGAGTGACTTATGCTCTCTTCCTTCAAACAAAACTGCCAGCCATTTTTTGGACTCGTGCCTTCTCTCATGAAAGTTTTATAATAAATGAACTCTTGTCTAAAATTTTAAAGTACACCATTTAACATGCTTTAAAATGCTAATATTAATTACTCAACTACAGAAGTTTTTGAGTGTTTAGTTTTTCCTTCTAGTTTTAACAAAATCTATACTAAACTTTACTCTAGATCTAGAAAAAGGATTTACTTAAGAAATAAGCACAGGATTACATTCTATATGAATTTCAAAAGAAACAAATATTTTCAACTAGGGATACATAAGTCTTTGAAACAACTATCCAGTTCCTCACTAATAAACCACTTGTTACTAATGCACCTCCACCAATATACAACCCAAATAATTATATAACCTTAGATTATCTAGACACCAAAATTTCCAAAATTATACCATTCAATCCCTTCCATGACTCGGATAATATTCCAAATATCATTCCATCCAATACTTTCCATGATAGTACCAATTGAATTCCTACTTCTCACACACCAAGTCCCCTAACAAGATAAATCCTTCAACTCTAAGAAAGTTTAATAGGATATCCAAGCCTCCAATTTATCTCCATGATTATCATTGTTCTCTAATTCAAGATACATCAAGTCTATAATACTATACTACCACATGTAACAAACATCATCCTTTATCCAATTAGATATCTTATAATAACTTATATTTCCATCATAACATCTTTAACTTAAGATGACATTAATGAGCCAAATTATTATTCTACAATAATAATGTTATGAATCAGATATCTTGAAACAAAGTATAAACAATTTCTTTATGATTAAGAAACATACAAGGGTTTAGGTTAACAAAGAAAACAAAGTAAAACAACAAGGAACAACAAGGATTGATTATAAACTGTTATTCTTTCCTTTCTCTTAGAACAAGATTTCAAGTATACAAGAATAACAAAATAACCTCTCTCTTTTGAAATTAGGATTTTATCTTCCTATTTTTCTTTATGCCAAGGTTGAAAAACTAGCATCCTATTTATAAGAAAAAATAGCACACTAACCTAATGGGCTTTTTAATAATTACCCATTACAAGCTAACTTAGGATACAAGCTAACTTAAACAATTGGGCTTACAAGCAAGATCCAATTCAACATGCTAACAAACCTAGGAATATTGACTAATGCATGTTAGAACAAACTTCGACTACAACACGCATTACTCCGACAGTAGCATGCGAACAGACTTCGACCTCATGCTTAATACCCGTCGAACCAGAAGCTACCCTTCGACCATACTAGAGTTCGATCCAACATCTCATAAATCTCCACCTTGGATCTAACTCTATGACGTCAAGGAACTAGCTTTCTTCATGCAGCTTTATCAACAACATACAGTGGAAAAACTTGCAACTGGGCAATGCCTAAGTGATCATATCAGCAGCATGTGAAAAGACTTCAATTTCTGCTTTACTATCTTCACCCAAGGCTCCACCATAAATTAGGACTCTATTCAGTGACTCACTTATGTACCTTAAAATCCACTTCAATGCTTACCAATGAGCCTTTCCAAGATTTTCCATGAACCTGCTTACAAGACTTACTACATATGCTATGTTAGGCTTAGTACAAACCATAACATACATCAAAGAATCCACTATATTAGCATATGGAATGATATTCATATAAGTTCTTTCAACATCAACGTTGGGACACTGATCTATACTCATCTTGAATTGAGGGTTTGTCGGAGTCACAACAGACTTTGAATTCGACATACCAAACCTTTCGAGAGCCTTCCGTAGGTATGCCTCTTGAGATAAGCATAATTTCGACTTCTTTCTATCTCTTCGGATGTCAATCCCAAGAATCATAGACGCAGCTCCCAGATCCTTCATGTCAAACTCTTTATTGAGTTCCACCTTCACCCTCATTACCTCTTTGACATTGTTGCTTGTTATTAGAATATCATCTACATAGAGAAACAAAATAACAAATGAATTACCTGGTCAAAATCTGAAGTAAACACAGTGGTCGAACTGACTTCTAATGAAACTTATGCATGCCATGAACTTGTCGAATCTCTTATTCCACTGTCGAGGAGATTGTTTTAGTCCATATAAGAATCTATTCATCTTGCACACATAATCTTCCTTCCCTTTTTCGACATGCCCTTCAGGTTGCCTCATCAGGATTGTTTCATCTAAGTCACCATACAAGAATGCAGTCTTCACATCCATCTATTCCAGTTCAAGGTCGAAATGTGCCACTATGGCAAGCAACATTCGAATGGATATGTGCTTCACAACAAGAGAGAACACATTATTAAAGTCGACACCTTCTTTCTGAGTAAACCCCCTAGCAACCAAACTTGTCTTGTATCTCTTCGATGCCACTCCTTCGATTCCTTCTTTAACTTTGAAAGTCCATTTACAGTTGATTAACCTAGCTCCAACAAGTTTCTTGATCAGTTCCCAAACATTGTTATCATGAAGCAATTTCATCTCATCATCCATGGCCTTCATCCATTCAGTCTTCTTTCGACTCCTCATAACTTCCTTATAGTCTCTAGGTTCTTCATCTAGAACCTCACTTGCAGAGATTAAGGCATAAGCTATAAGATCTTCATACCCAAGTCTCTAAGGTGGCTTGATAACTCTTCTCGACCTGTATCTTGCTAGCAGGTAGTCATTATCAGTCTCCTCATCTTTGACAACATCTTCTGCGTCTTCTTCGACTTCATCTGGGGTACGCAATTCAGCATCTACATGCTCCACCTCAACATGAATCTCTCCCTGTTCCAGCTCTGCGTCAGTATCACCAGTTTTCTTGAAAGTCATCTCTGCTTCATTAAAAACTACATCTCTACTGGTGATACACCTTCTGTGACCTGGCTCTAGGCACCATAACCTATAAGCTTTGACTTCATCAGGGTATCCCATGAACATGCATTTTAGAGCTCTGGGTTTGACCTTGTCTTGCCTAATATGAGCATAGGCCACACAACCAAATACTTTCAGTCAGTAGAGACTAGGTGGATGTCCCGACCAAATTTCTTCAAGTGTCTTCATTCCCAAGGCAGTCGAGGGACATATATTTATCAGGTAAGCTGTTGTCAAAATAGACTCTGCCTAAAACACCTTCTTCAATCCAGCATTAATCAACATGCATGTAACCCTTTCAAGGATTGTTCGATTGAATCTCCCAACTAATTCATTTTGACTAGGAGTACCTGCTACAGTCTTATGCCTTACAATCTCAGACTCAACACAATAACTGTCGAACGCTTCATTGCAGAATTCAAGGCCATTGTCGGTTATCAACCTCTTAACCTTTCTACCAGTTTGAGTTTCGACTAGAATCTTCCAACTTTTGAAATTCTCAAAAGTTTCATCCTTTGTCTTCTGAATGAATACCCATAGATTTCTAGAATAGTCATCAACGATGGATAGAAAATACCTTGCACTTGAGTGTGAAGGATTCCTTGCAGGCCTTCAAAGATCAACATGAATGTAATCCAGGGATGCATGTGTTCTTTGCTTGCCTTTATTAAACTTTGTCCTACAGGATTTACCAAATACATAAGATTAACAAAAGTCCAACTTTTCGACTTTGTCACCTCTTAGCAGGTTCTGCTTCCCCAATTCGAACAGGCCCCTTTCGTTGATATGGCCCAATCTCATGTGTCATAATTATGTCTTTGACACAGGTTTTGTGGATGCAACATTTGTCGAACCACTTACAACCTCAGCCTCGAGGGTATACAAGCCTTGTTTCTTCACGCCTCTTAAGACTTCCTTCGACCTCTTCATAACTCCTAGGATATTTTTCTCTCCTTGAAAAATGTATCCCTTTCTATCGAATTCACCAAGAGAAATCAAATTTCTCTTCGACTCAAGTACATACCTGACTTCAGTCAATAACCTTATTGACTCATAATGGAGCTTGAATCTCACAGATCCAATACCTACAATTTTGCAAGATTTGTTGTTTCCCAACAGCACAGATCCACCACCTTGATAACATAGCTCCTCGAACAATTCTCTATTTGGAGTCATGTTCCAAGTGCGACCTGAATCCATAATCCACTCTTTTCTCGAGTCGCCACTTGAAACCACAAGAACATCAGATAAGTCAAATTCATCTTGAATAATGTATGTGTTACCATTACCTCCATGATCTTTCAGGCGTTCAGGACACACCTTTCTTATGTGACCCTCCTTCTTATAGTGATAACATCAAATACCAGATGTTTCACCACTATAAGACTTCTGTTAACTTTTACCTTTCTTCTTATCAAACTTACCATCCTTTCGCAAGAATTTCTCCTTAACGGCCAAACCTTCGCCTACCATTGAAGGTTTATGCTCCTTCCGTTTGTTCAAGTCCTTAGAATACAAGGCAGATTGAACTTCTTCAAAGGTCAGGGACTCTCTTCCATACAAGAGAGTTTCTTTGAAGTGAGCATGTGTTCTGGGCAGAGCATACAACAACAACAGTGCTTGATCTTCATCATCGATCTTCACTTCAATATTTTCAAGATCAAGAATCAGCTTGTTGAACATATCCAACTACTCAACCAACACTTTGTCTTCACTCATCTCGAATGTATACAAAGCTTGCTTCAGGTAGAGTCGATTCACCATAGATTTGGTCATCTACAAAATTTCATGTTTCACCCATAATCCTGATGTTGTAGTCTCCTTCGATACCTGTCAAATAACCTTATCACCAAGGCTCAACAATATTGCGCTGTAGGCTTTCCCAATCATGCCCGTCTTTTCTTTTGTCGTTAATGCAACGTCCATGGTTGCCTCTCCCTTCAACGCTTCCAAACAACACTGTTGAACCAGTAGGGCTTTCATCTACAAGCGCCATAAACCGAATTCGTTCACTCCGGTGAACTTTTCAATCTGTTACTTTGTTGAAGGCATCTTCTCCATGCCCACTGCACCAATTTGTTGTGAATTGATACCTTGAAACAAAGTATAAACAATTTCTTTATGATCAAGAAAGACACAAGGGTTAGGCTTAACAAAGAAAAAAGGTAAAACAACAAGGAACAACAAGGATTGATTATAAATTGTTATTCTTTTCTTTCTCTTAGAACAAGATTACAAGTATACAAGAATAACAAAATAATCTCTCTCTCTTGAAATTAGAATTTTATCTTCCTCTTTTTCCTTATGCAAGGTTGAGAAACTAGCATCCTATTTATAAGGAAAATAACACACTAACCTAATGGGCTTTCTAACAATTATCCATTACAAGCTAACTTAGGGTACAAGCTAACTTAAACAATTGGGCTTACAAGCAAGGCCCAATTTAACATGCTAACAAACCTAGCAATATTGACTAATGCATGTTAGAATAAACTTCGACTACAACACGCATTACTCCGACAACAGCATGCGAACATACTTCAACCTCATGCTTAATACCTGTCAAACCAGAAGCTACCCTTCAATCAACTAGAGTTTGATCCAACATCTCACAAGTAACTGATCTCAATTAGAAACAATTTATTAATAATAAGCTTCAAGCTTTCATTGATAATGATACTTGAGATTTAACTAACCTCCACCTAATAAGAAAGTCATTGGTTGCAAATGGATTTTAAAATTACCCTTTTTAGCAAATGATAATATAGAAAGGTACAAAGCACGCCTAACTTTCAATTGGTTCACTCAAATACAAGGTTTAACTATCACAAAACATTTAGTGTAGTAATAAAAATGACAACCATTAAACTTATCTTATCTATTGTTTTCTCTCAAAACTGGTTCTTATGAAAACTTGGTACTAATATTTCCTTCTTACCTGGAGACTTAGATAAAGAGGTTTATATGAAATGTCCCTATGGGATGAATGTTTATCACAAAAATTTAGTATGTAAACTTAAGATATCCATATATAGTCTAAAGCATGATAATAGAAAACAAAATCACAAATTGACCTCTTCTCTTCTTGAATTACATTTTATTCAATCAAAATCTAAATATTCCTTTTTCATCAAGAAACATAATTCTTCTTTTACTACTATATTAATATATGTTGATGACTTATTTCTTGTAGGTAATTATTTGCTAAAAATTACAAACATCAAATTTGTATTAGACAAATCCTTTAGCATAAAATATTTGGGAAAACTTAAATATTTTCTTGGTTTTTAAATTGTTGGGTCCTTCAAAGGAATATCAGTATGCCCGAAAATATAGTTTGGATATTCTTCATGATACATGCCTCTTAGAAGCAAAACCGACTTCAACCCCCATTGACCTTAGTCATAATTTATAATTTGGAATTGAAAAATGCCCCACTTATCCAACACAAGTCTAATTGTCAAGTTAATTTACCTGACTCACTCATTCCCTAACATAAGTTTTTTTAATTTTGCAGTTTAAGCCGATTTTTGTCCAAAAGGACTATAGCACACTTAGGAAGCATTGAGGATTCTTAGGTATATAAAAAATGTTCAAGCACTAGGAATGCTATTCAAAAGGGATTCAACATTGAATCTGAAGGGCATCATATAATTTAATTAGCGAGTCTTCCAAAAAACAGAAGATTGCCACTAGTTTTGCTTCTATCTTGGTACATCCATTATGAAAGAGCAAAAAGAAGAAGGTTATTTCAAGATTATACTCAAAGGTCGAGTATGTTGCACCCTAAAAATTTGCTCAACCTACTTCACTTGGTTTATGTTTCAATTGCATTAGCATTTGCATATAAAGTCATGTACATAGTCTAATCATTTGCATAACATAGCATAGCAAGTCATTCAACAAGGGACCAAGCACTATTATTATCTCTATGAGCCTATCAAGAGGTTATTATTCAAATTCAATCTTAGCCAAGTCATCAGAAAGAAATTGAAATCTAATAAGTCAGTGGATCAAGCAGTGGATCTATCTCCTATCTTGGGTGTATTTGAAGATCATCCAAGAAGTTGTGAGCTGTGAATTGAGCATGGAGGGTATATAGACATCATGGAGGACATAGAGAGTCATTTTGAAAGTGAGTCAAGTCATTGATATGATCACAAGAGTTGCAGTTGAAGATAGTCAACTAGGGTTTCATCTGGGTCAACCCTAGGTCAAATGATTGGTTGAAGGGCATCAAGGTCTATTTGAGAGATGTGGGGTTCATAATTTGACATGTAGATATGGATGTGGTGTTGTGCCAAGGAGAAATCAAGAGAAATCAAGAAGAAGAGGAGTTTCTAAATTAGGGTTTCTGTGTAAAATCCCCTGATTTAGGTCAAACTTCCAAGCAAGATAATTCAAAATGCAAGCTTCAAATGGATCCTTGGCCAACATGAAACTTGTAGAGGATCTCAATAACTTTAATTTGAGTGGTGGAAGGCATCAAGGGGATTTATAGAACTCAGGTTATGGTTCTTGCAAGTTATAGGTCATCTGAGGCATCTGAAATGGTGTCTGTGAAAGTTACTTGTCTTCCAAGCAACGTTTACCCCTCAGGGAGTTTTCAAATGAATTTTTGGCCAACATGAGAGTTGTTCCTCATGATCTTAGCTTTCTAGAAAGGTATGGTATGCCTTCATCTGATTTGTGGAACTCTAATTATGACCTTGGCAAGCAAAGGGTATTTTGGTCATTTGAGAATTACAGGTCATTTCAAGCCTATGCCCAAAACTCATACAAGGAAGCTTCAAATGAAAAACTTCACAACATCAAACTTGCTCCAAATGACATTTTGAGTCTATAAAAGTGATCATGAAAGTTTGTAAATGCTCATAGCTCAAGGTTCCAAATTTGGTCAATTAAAAGGTGAATTTAATGAATAAAAGTGACCTAAAAATGAGATTTTTCATAACATGTCCAAATGGGATGAAATTATAGGTCATTTTGATTGGAAAGAATGTTTTAAGACCATTTGCAATAGTGTATTTTTGAGTTTAGTTCAGAATTTGGAAGTTATCATTGGTTGCTTATGTATGAAGTTACACATGCCAAAACACAAGGGATTTGTGCACAAGAAGTTTCTAACAAGTTCTAGATGGTTCCATGAGCATCTATATATTGAGTAGGGTGGATCCAATCATTGGTTGGTGATTCATTTGGTTGAAAACTCATAGTTGCATCTCATTCCTCAAATTTTGCAAATTCATTCCAATCTCTTCAATTCTTCATCAATCATTCAATTTCATGACCCAACTCCACTCAAGAATCATCCCTGAGTACATTGCAAGCAAGATTTGAAGAAGAGATCACAAGAATCGTGCTATACAAGTTCATCCTCCAAATTGCAAAAAGAATTGGTTATGGCAATCCAAAGCATTTGAGCAAGAATTTCTGCATACAGAACCAAGAACCAAGTCCATTGATCAAGTCCAAAGCATTGCAAGCTGTGAATCCAAGGATTTCTCCATCTGTTTTCAAGATTACACCAGGTTAGTAATCTCTTCGAATTGGCTTAATTCAGTTAGCATGATGTAGAGTTATTAGGTTAGAACTGTTAGGAATAGTTAGATGAATGATTCTGATGGATTTGAGAGCATTTCGTGGAGTTCACCATTGGAGCACTAATTCTGTTGAGCCTTAGAACCTGATGATTAAGTGGTTAGAATATTGAATTGTTAGTGATTATTGATCAGTGAAAGGTCAGGAAGAGATTAGTACACTTAGATTGTGGATTGGTGATGATGAAAATCCTGAGTAATTTGGAGGCAGTGATCGTGTTTCATGAAAGAATGGATATCAATTGAAGCCAATGCTATAGATGGATTAAGGGAGAAAATTAGAGTGATTTTGCT
This sequence comes from Lathyrus sativus, assembly GCA_963859935.3. Classification (NCBI taxonomy): domain Eukaryota; kingdom Viridiplantae; phylum Streptophyta; class Magnoliopsida; order Fabales; family Fabaceae; genus Lathyrus; species Lathyrus sativus. Next base: position 272,974,867 of record OZ012738.1, on the reverse strand, counting down.
TTTTACATGTTTGAATTTGATGAAGAACTGAGCACGCATGAGTTGATGGAAGATAGTGTGCATGAAGCTGTGTTCATGGAGTTTTGCAGAAACCCTAGCTTCTCATTGGAGAAGAAGCACCTCACGCGTTGGATGAGGTCTCCTTGTTTGACTGAAAAACGCATCCAATGGCCAGGATTTGAAGTTGAGAAAGAGAGGGAAGAGTGAAACGTGAAACGCACCGTTTCACTTATGTCTTCAGACTGGGCTTAAGTTGCTAATGCTAATCACACCCCCAATATCCAGGCCCATTCATATTGAACTGAGTTTCTTACTTTTCGCACCGTTTTTCATTTTTATTTTCTTTTGTGTTTTCTGATCAAACTGGGCCCAGACGCGCCTTGCTACGCGCACCCCCAGTCTGGGCCCATCATCCATTTTTCAATGCAAATAACTACTAACTGCACCCCTAACCAATTTTAAATCATTTTAATTTCATTCATTTTTCTTAATTCTTTGAAAATTCCTAACAAATTGAAAATTCCATATTTTTAAGTGGTTGTTTTTGCATCTTTTTTATATTTCTGTTAAGAAAATTGTCATATAATAAAATTAGCATTTTATTTTATTTTTGCATTTTTAGTATATTTTTCTTTTAAATAGGTTTTAAATGATGTTTAGTTTAATGCTTGATCTTGTTGGTTTTAGTTTAGCTAGATCCTTTTATATTTTGGACCCATTCTTTTTAGGGTACTTCACTTAGGACTTCAAATTTCATATGAGATTTAATGCATGATTTTAGGACTAAATTTTAGATGGTTTGTTTAGGTGTGATTAGGAGAATCAAAACTAGGGTTTAGATATAACATAGGTGTGATAAATCATTTCTTTTAGGAGTTGTAGTTTGAATTTTGGGGTATGGGACTATAGGGGTTATGGGTAAATAATAGATCCCTTAGAAAATGTTAGGCTTCCCCCATTCTACTATTACTACTAGTATATTTCCTGTATCTGCTTGATTGTGTGGTGTGCCCTCTCTAGGGTTATTGTTTGACTGTGTGGGGTATTGGGCCTGCTTGGGGTTTGGGTTTGAGCTGAAGACTTTGCTGATGAAGCCCATTGAAGAGAAGGAATGAAGATCAATTTCCAGAGTTGATGAAGATTGCAACCTGCTTGTAGCTGATGAAGATTATTGGAACTAGGAGCTAGGTAGAGCTCTAGAATAGAAACTTGATTCACAAACATGGAAGGTCTTGTTTGCCTCCATTCTTTCTCTATAATTCAAAGTCTCTTTTGAATATTCACCTCCTTCCGTTGGAAGGATTAGTGAATGTATTTAAAAGATAGAACTTGTGAGAGAAAACTGTCAGTATCATGTTAATAGCCAGTAGGCCACCCTTGGTAGGCAACTGACTGCTTAACATCCAATGCATCCTGTTAACTGCTGCTCATCTTGGAGAGTGGGACTTGAAGAATAGCCCTGAAAGATTGAAGATAGAGACCTTGCTTGAAGGCTTGAAGATGAAGACTGATGCTTGCTTGAAGCCTGTAGATGGTTGAAGATGACTGGAAGACAGATGCTGATGAAGACTGCTGTTTGCTGTTTACTTTTGCTGTTTATAATTTTTGATGTATTGTTTGAATTTCCCGGACTGTATTGTTTGCCATTAACCTGTTAGGTTGAAAGCGAATATTGTTCGCTTTTGCCTGTTGTTTTCTAGGTTCGAGGTTGAGTGGGACTCCCTTGCCTCGCTTGTATTGCTGCATTCATGCATTTTACTGCTTTATTGTATATATGCTATTGTTTCTGTTTTCGTTTATCCCTTAGGATCTCTGTTTCTCTCTTCGCAAGAGAGGAACATGATAGACATTAGGTCTTAACCCATGCATGATAACATTAGGTTAGTGTGATTCCCTTCGCAACCGTAGGTTAGAGTTCTGTCTTTCCTTTCTCAAAACAAACAGAAAAACACAATAAGATTTCAAACGCAATAAAAGACACTTCTTCCGTAAAAGAATGTGAACTCATCAAAACGTCAATTTTGTCCGCTTGGACCAGTAATCAGGAAAACCCTTTCATAAGGAGATAAAAAAATCAAGACAGACTTGTGTCGTACGTGGCCCGAACTACGTTTGCTCTGATCTTTCATGTTGTATGAAAGTACGTAGGCATAGGATACGATATCCTAGCGAGCAACCTTCCCCTCCTTTCCCGTAGGTAGGCGAACTACGTTGACTCTGATTTCTCGTTCCAGACGGGAATACGTAGGCATAAAATGCGATACTTTGCCGAGTCATTTTATTTTCTTTTAACCCCAGACCTGTAGAGTAGATAGAATAATAATCCGTACTAGAAAACAAGCGTGGATCCCGTCGAGTACGACGGACGTGAGGGGTGCTAATACCTTCCCCTTGCGTAACCGACTCCCGAGTCCAGGATTTGGTTGCGATGACCATTCCTTTCCCCGTTTTGTGGTAGGTTTACCTCGAGCGTTTCCTTTCCCCTCTTTGGGATAAATAACGCGCGGTGGCGACTCTTCTGTTCAGCCGGCACCGATTTTTGCAGTAGCGACAACTGGCGACTCTGCTGGGGATCCAATGTCCCCTGGCTGCTAAGGACTGCGATAGTTCCTTATGCATTTGGGATCCAACGTCCCTTTAAGCGAGTCAATCCTAGCGCTTGTTTTCCCGTCGAGGATTTTGTATGGATTTACTTTTTCTGTCATTTACTTTCAGCATTATATTATTGTTATTATTGCTGTATTGGGGTTGTGACGGGTGTTCTATGATTGAGAGATAAGCCGGACCTGGGCTTGAGTGCACTTAGAATTAGAGTAGAAAGTAGTGGGCGCGTGCCGGCTTTGCTTGCATTAGTGTCCCACAAAATCTACACTCGGACGAGGTTCTTCTGGTTGACTTCTTTTTCTACCCTTTGGGTCGAAGGGGTTGTTGGTTAGTTGGATTGTCGACTCCGGGAACCGATCATTTGGAAGTTGGCTAAGTGAGGCCTCTTCAGGAATTGATGATGCCACTCCTTCTGGGAATCGTATCATCAACCCTGAAAGTCTGTGACGCCGACGACCGCATAGGATGCCGTACCATTGTCAGTTGCTAGGACACCTACCTGTGAGAGGGGTTTGGGGTTATGCAGGTAACTAGACCTTCAGATACCGGTTTGTTTCTTGATCTGAGATTCTGGGTATTTATGGACAGTTGAGGGGTCTATCAGAGACCAGTTGAAGTTATGATATGAGGTCTATCAGAGACCAGTCAGAGTTATGTTATGGGGTCTATCAGAGACCAGTGTCGGAGCTTTGTATTGGGTCTGTCCAAGACTAAGGTTTGAGGAATTCTTGAGGGTCTATCAGAGACTTTTGATATGGTTCAGGCTTCTCAGCCATGGCATTTGGTCCCTGTCGCATCTATTTGCATTGCATTGATCGCATAACCATTATCATATGCATTTCATTAACGTGTGTCTGTGCTGCAGGTGCATTTGCATATTCCCTGGTTCTAGTGCCCGGACTTCTGCTTATTGATCATGGCTGGTTTGAGAAAGACAGTTGCGTACAAGTTACCTACACCTGACGTTACTCCCCTACTTGGTCTGATGTCCCTTGCTGATGAGGAGGTTAGGAGAAGTTTCAGGATGAGTCATGGAAGATTGTTGAGACTGGTCTGCAAGCCAACTGCTGTTGAGATGAATGGGTTGTACGCCCTGATGCAATTCTATGACCCTGCTTTGAGATGTTTCACATTCGCTGACTTTATTTTGGGGCCTACCATTGAAGAGTATGTAGAGTTTACTGAGCTTCCAGTACAAAATAAGGTTCCCTTTATTTACTCTGCCGCTGAGCCCAAGTTGGAGGACTTAGCTAAGGCCTTGCACATGAACGCTGCTGAACTATTAGTGACTTCTTGGCTTGGGGTTCCAGGTTTCTCCCTTGATTTTCTGGTTGGCAAAGCTCAAGAATACGCCAAGAGCGGGTGCTGGATAGTCTTTAATGCTATCTTGGCTCTATGCATCTACGGAATAGTGCTGTTTCCCAATTTACCCAATTTCGTGGACTTGGACGCCTTTCATCTGTTTGCTGCTGGCAACCCGGTACCCACTTTGATTGGAGATCTCTATCATTCATTGCACTACAAAAATGAAAATAGAAGAGGAAAGACTGTTTACTGTTGTGCGCCGCTGTTGAACATGTGGTTTAAGAGCCATCTTCCCCTGAAGGGACCTTTTATAGATAGTGCAACTACAGCTGACTGGCCAGAGCGCTTGATGAGACTATCTTCTGAAGACATTGAGTGGTTTGACCGAGACTTGCTGGGGTCTGAGCTTACTTTTAGCTGCGCCGGATATCCTAATGTTCCTTTGATAGGAAGAAAAGGGTGTATCAATTATAACCCATCTCTGTTCATTCGCCAGTTTGGATACGCGTTGAAGAACCCACCTAGGGAGGAAGAAGTACATGAATCTTTGTACTTCACCGGTGATTTGAATGGAGAGTTACTAGCCAAGCTTCAGCACGCATGGATGCGTATCAACAGAAAAGGGAAACCACTGTTGGGGAAGAATGATTGTCAGGCTTATGTACCCTACAAAATTTGGATCCAGGAGAGAGCAAGATAGTTGCTGATGCCATTTCCAGCTGCACCAGTCCCCGTTCATATTCCGGTGGAAGAACCAACCACTGTTACTATGAAGGTCTACGAGCAAGTTGTAAAATAAAAAGAAGCCTTGATGAAGATCAATGAAGAGTTAGAACAGGAACTGGCTCAGATGCGTAGTGAGAAGAACAAGGCTGTGCATTCTTTCCAACAGCAGATCGAGTTAGTAAACAGGCTAGGTGCTGAATTGACTGAAGAGAAAAAGAAGCGTGAACGCCTGGGGAAAGAATTCAGAAGCTCTCATGACATGTTGGAGTCCAAAAAGAAAGCACTCGATGCCGCCCACCGGGAAATCTCTTCTTGTAACAAGACGTGGAATGCTACGCTAACCAACAACAAAAAGAGGGAAGACAAATTGAAGCAGCAAATTTCTGAACTCGAAGAGCAGTTGAAGGCTAGCACCAAGAAGTATGAAGAGGAGGTAATGGCCAGATATAGTCTCCAGAATGCATTGAACAAGGCCATCGAAGGCAAGAAAGAAGCTGTGTCTCAGAAGCGGAAGCTAGAGGATCGCTTCGGAGAAGGGGCATGGGAGGAATCCGCTGGTGATTTGCGACGTGTTCTCAAGCGAAGAGATCTACTTGTTGAGGGTCTGCTTACCCGACCAAGTCATCCAGAGACTAAGAAGTTACTAGAGGAGTACCAGGCATATGGGAGTACTTGACCATTTCATGTATTGATGTGTATGCTTTATTTGCATAGCGCTGACCATCACCAGGATTGTTGGTTGAGGTCATGCCTTCTTATTGTACACTCAGTGATATTGTATTCTGTGGCTTAATGGATTTCTCTGTAATATATGAGGTGTTTTCTATGATTCGGCTCCGAACAGCGTATTGCTGTCACTGTCACCACACTGGCACATTCGCACTAGAATCGGGGAATGACATTCCCTAATGCACAGACACATATTGCATTGCATTCCCATTCATATTGCATTACAGGTGATTATTGAACGGTATCTCATTTCTTGCACTGTACCAGGTCTTTTTCAGGATTGAAGGTCAGCGCTCGCACCGATACTCCACTCGTACCAACTGCCGAAGAATTATGGATCAGATGCAGAATGAAATGCAGGACATGCGTGAGAAGCTGGCGCTATTCATGCAGACAATGGAGACCATTGCGAAAGGCCAGGAGAATTTGCAAGCGTTGGTGCAGCCTCTGTTGGTAAGAAATGCTGGGCACGGAAATGAGGATCATCATTCTGTGCGAGTTGACACTATTCACGGGGATGGTACCCCCACACTGGTAGCTCCACCTGTGGTGAACATACCTGCTGTCAATGTGAACAACGGCACTGCCGTCGGGAACGGTAACGTTGGAATCGGTAACGAGACTGTCGTCAACAACGTTGGGCTCGGAGATGTCAACCTGGGTGATAATATGGGAGGTAATGGCTTCGGTAATAATGGATTTGGATTCAATGACTAGGGGTTTGATCATGCTGGGAAGTACGGCTTCAACGATCAAGGCTTCGGACAGGACAGATTTGGTATGACTAATCAGGGTTATGGCGGATTCGGAAATGGAAATGGCGTTGGGTTAATGGCTTTTGGACCTACTGGAGTTGCCCCGGGGTATGGTAACAGGGGGCGAGGTCCTGTAATGAATCAGAATAGAGTTGGCCGTAACAACGGATACGATGGATACGGAACTGGGAACGGTAATTGGCTAGAAGATCAGCAGGAGGATGCTTTCTCCGGTGGAGGTTTCGAAGGTCCTATGGATGACTTTCAGAGAATCAGGATGCTCGAGGAGCAGATGAAGGGGGTCGTGAATCAAAGCGTTGTTGGCTTAGATATGACTACAATGGGATTAGTGCCTGGCCTGAGGGTGCCAATCAAATTCAAAGCTCCCACATTCGACAAATATAAGGGGGACACCTGTCCAAAGGTACACGTGCGGTCATACTACAGAAGGATGTCGGCGTATTCAAACGATGAGAGGATGCTGATGCATTTCTTTCAAGATAGCTTGTCTGGTCCTTCCCTCGAGTGGTATATGGGATTGGAACCACCTCAGATAAAGACATGGAAGCAGCTGGCTGAAGCATTTGTGGCTCACTATAAGTACAACAGTGACTTGGCACCCAACCGGGTCCAATTGCAGGGGTTGTCCCAGAAGAAGGGGGAGAGCTTCAAAGAGTATGCGCAGAGATGGCGCGACATGGCTGCCCGAGTTCATCCCCCTTTGGAGGACAAAGAAATGAATGATATGTTCATAGGAACATTTACTGGTATGTTTTATGACAAATTGTTTCATACCTCTTTGGGCAGTTTCTCAGACTTAATCCTGATGGGAGAGAAGATTGAAAGCAACATTAAACAGGGAAGATTCCAAGCTGAGGAATCCACTGCAGCTGGCAGTAACAGAAGGGCTTTCGGTGGGCGCCGTCAAGGTGATGCAAGCACAGTGTTTGGGGGCCGAGGCCGAGGCCGGGGCAGAGGTCGAAACCAGTACAATCAGCCGCAGCAGGTGGCAAGTGTTACTATTCCATTTCAGCAACAACCAATACAACAACAACAGCAACAGCAGCCACAACAGGGGGCACATCCTGCCCAGCGCAGAGTCCAGGGGGGCAAACCAAGGAGGGTGTTTAAAACGCCTCCTTCAACGTATGCAGAATTGCTACAGACGTTACTGGGTTTGAACTTGGTGGAAAAGAGAACTCTGGCGCCAATAACAGACACTCCTCCATACGGTTACGATGCAAGCAGGCACTGTGAATTCCACTCCGGGGCTCCTGGCCACGATGTAGAGGGTTGCCACGCGTTCAAGCATGTGGTACAGGATCTATTGGATAGTAAGGCTATCAATTTTGGACAGGCGGGTCCGAACATAGTGCAAAAGCCCATGCCCAATCATGGAGCAAATGCTATTTTAACCGAGGAGGGTTTGAACTTGATTATGAATGTTGACGACCTAAAGACACCATTGTGTGAGATAAAGAGAAGGTTATTGCAAGGAGGTGTGTATCCAGGTTGCGACGAGTACTGTTTAGAGTGTTGGACCCAAGCTGGGGGTTGTGAGGAATTGAAGAAGGGAATTCAGACTTTAATCGATGGAGGCACATTACAATTCGACCAAACGGAAGTTGAAGAACCTGCAGAAGTATTAGCAGACAAGCAAAGTGATATAGCTACTGTGACGATTCCCCGAAAAACGATAACTATAACGGCGCCGGCCAAGCGACCGCCGATCACTATCACCAAGGCAGGACCAATCCCTTATGAGAGCACTAAGGCAGTCCCCTGGACCTATGGGTTGGAAGTATACTGTGACGGGGTGAAAATTGATGTTAGTAAGCATCCAGTTGAGACTGTAGATAACATCGTCGATACCGGAGGTATGACAAGAAGTGGGAGAATCTTCATATCGCCTGAGGTAGAGGCTGAACGACTGGCGAAAGGAAAAGGAAAGATGAATGAGACTATCCCGGTGCAAAGGAACAAAAAAGAAACGGCATCGAAGGATGTAGAAGAGTTCATGCGCCTTATTCGTAAGAGTGATTATAAGATTGTTGAGAACCTTCAACAGACGCCGTCAAAGATATCCATACTGTCGTTGCTATTATGTTCTGAAGCTCACAGAAATGCATTGCTGAAAGTTCTGGATACTTCCTTCGTACCCCAAGATGTTTCCCTGAATCAGCTGGAGGGGGTGTTGGCGCATGTGAACGCAGGCCATAGCTTGGGGTTTACGGACTTTGATTTGACCCCGAAGGGGAGAGAGCATAACATGGCGTTGCACGTCTCTGTTGAGTGTAGGGGCTCAGTCATGTCTCATGTACTGGTCGATACCGGATCTTCCTTAAATGTGCTGCCTAAGAAAGCGATGATGAAACTGGATGTCAGAGGAATCCTGTGTACGCCTAGTGACTTGGTGGTCAGGGCATTTGATGGTACACGAAGAACAGTCTTTGGAGCCATAACATTACCTCTACAGGTGGGACCGGAGGTTTTCGCAACTGAATTTTATATTATGGATATCCAGCCAGCATACAGCTGCCTTCTCGGACGACCCTGGATCCATGGTGCTGGCGCAGTCACGTCTACCTTGCATCAAAAGTTGAAATACATGGTAGGGGACAGTGTAGTCACTGTTTGTGGGGGAAGAAGATATTTTGGTTAGCCATCTGTCATCATTCAAGTATGTAGAGGTCGACGGCGAGATTCATGAAACACCCTGTCAAGCCTTTGAAGGGTTGCGCATCAAAGACAAAGGTCCCGGGCCGAGTAAAGCGTCAGAGGTAGCCGTCTCGTCATATAAGGAAGCTCAAGCTCTAGTGGAGACAGGTGAGACAAAAGGCTGGGGCAAGGTGCTGGATATTCCCGTGAAGATGGACCGATTTTGGCTGGGATACCAACCGTCGTCATCAACACCTGCTGTGGGGGCACCCCGTTTCAGAGGACCGATAACCATCACCGCTAGTGGAGTGTGTCACGAGGCCATCAACGCTGTTTCAGATTCCGAGGAAGGAGACAGTGATTGCGACATGGACGCCTGGATTCAGCCGAGCGTGCCAGGACAATGATTATGCAATTGGTCTATTTAGGAGATTGTTCCTGTGACTCACAAACAGTAATACTTTGTTTTCTTAATTGTTGAAAAATCTGGTGTCTTACCCGAGGCATCATGATTTTGCTTAGGGCTGTATTGTTATGTACATTGCGTTGTTTAATCATTAAATAAAAGGCGTTTTTCATGTACAAATGTTGCGATCTCTGTTTTTCTTGTTTTGTGTTTTACAATAAAATGGCAATGTGGTTATTCGCTTTATACGCATTTTGAAGCATTTAACCATTCCTTTTGCAGGATAACATTTTCAGATGACATCATTGAACCGCCTATGACTCGTCTCGACTTTGAGCACCCGGTATTTCAGGCCGAAGAAGAGATTGTCGAAGATGGCGACGTTCCCGAAGAATTGTCTTGGTTGGTAAAGCAAGAAGAACGAGTCATTCTGCCTCATGAGGAGGTCATCGAAATTATTAACCTAGGGTCGGAAGGGGTTGAAAAGAACATCCGTATAGGAGTTGCGCTGCAGAGCGACGTCAAGCGAAGACTGGTTGAAATGCTCAGAGAGTATAGTGATGTGTTCGCTTGGTCGTATGAAGACATGCCTGGGCTTGATACAGATATGGTTGTGCACCGCCTGCCGTTAAAAGAAGAATGCCCGCCGGTCAAGCAGAAGCTTCGCAGAACTAGACCTGACATGGCAGTGAAAATTAAGGAGGAGGTTCAAAAGCAGTGGGATGCTGGTTTCCTAGCTGTTACAAAATATCCCACATGGGTCGCTAATATTGTACCAGTGCCAAAGAAAGACGGCAAAGTGAGAATGTGCGTAGATTACCGTGATTTGAACAAAGCGAGCCCGAAAGATGATTTTCCGCTTCCTCACATTGATGTGCTAGTTGACAACACCGCCCAATTCTCCGTATTCTCCTTCATGGATGGCTTCTCGGGCTATAATCAGATTAAGATGGCGCCAGAAGACATGGAGAAGACTACTTTCATAACGCCTTGGGGAACATTTTGTTATAAAGTGATGCCCTTCGGATTGAAGAATGCTGGGGCAACGTATCAGCGTGCAATGACAACTCTTTTCCATGATATGATGCATAAGGAGATCGAGGTTTATGTCGATGATATGATTGCTAAATCCCAGACGGAGGAAGAACATTTGGTGAATCTGCTGAAGTTATTCAAAAGGCTTAGAAAGTTCAAGCTGAGACTGAACCCTAACAAATGCACCTTCGGGGTGAGATCGGGTAAACTGCTGGGGTTTATCGTGAGCGAAAAAGGAATAGAGGTTGATCCTGCAAAAATAAAAGCAATTCAAGAGATGCCGACGCCTAAAACAGAGAAAGAGGTGCGCGGGTTTTTAGGGAGGTTGAACTACATCGCCCGGTTCATATCTCACCTAACGGCTACGTGTGAACCATTATTCCAGCTGTTGAAAAAAGACCAAGCTGTAACGTGGAACGAAAATTGTCAAAAGGCGTTCGATAAAATAAAGCAGTATTTGCAGGAGCCTCCTATTTTGATACCCCCGGTGGCAGGGAGACCCTTGATTATGTATTTGACAGTTCTTGAGGGAAGTATGGGTTGTGTTCTCGGTCAACACGACGAGAGAGGAAGAAAAGAACATGCAATATATTACTTGAGTAAGAAGTTTACTGAATGTGAATCTCGATATTCGATGCTCGAAAAAACTTGTTGCGCGCTAGCCTGGGCCGCCAAGCGTTTGAGGCAATACATGCTGAATCATACAACCATGCTCATCTAGAAGATGGATCCTATCAAATATGTATTCGAAAAGCAAGCATTATCGGGGAGAATCGCCCGTTGGCAGATGGTTTTGATTGAATATGACATCCAGTATGTCTCGCAGAAGGCTATAAAGGGGAGCGTATTGTCTGAGTACTTGGCAGAGCAGCCTATTGAGGATTACCAATCGATGAAGTTTGATTTTCCTGACGAGGATATCATGTACCTAAAGATGAAAGATTGTGAAGAGCCGTTGCCAGACGAAGGACCAGAATTGGGCTCCAAATGGAAGTTGATCTTTGACGGAGCTGTAAACGCCTACGGTAGCGGAATAGGGGCAATCATCACTACTCCACACGGGTCGCACATCCCGTTTACTCCTCGATTGACCTTTCCAATTACCAATAATGAAGCTGAATACGAAGCTTGTATCATGGGGCTTGAAGAAGCCATTGATTTGCGAATCAAAAATCTGGATGTATACGGAGACTCAGCTCTGGTGGTGAATCAAATAAAAGGGGAATGGGAAACACGCCAGCCTAATTTGATACCTATCATGAATTACGCGAGGAGATTGTTGCCTTTCTTTGACAAGGTTGAATTGCATCATGTACCGCGAGCAGAGAATCAGATGGCTGACAGACCTGGCCACTTTGTCTTCCATGTACAAAGTCAACTTCTGGAATGAGGCTCCCAGAATTGTTATCTCTCGGCTTGACAGACCTGCCTTCGTATTTGCCATTGACGGAGCATCTGATGATAAACTGTGGTATTTTGATATCCTAAATTTCCTGAAGAACAAAGAATATCCGGCTGGGGCATCCAGTCACGACCAAAAGACTCTCAGGAGATTGGCGGGTAATTTCTACCTGAATCTGGACGGTGTCCTGTACAGAAGAAATCACGACTTGGTGCTACTACATTGTGTGGATGAGAAAGAGGCGAAGCTGCTCATGGAGGAAATACATGAGGGTACATTTGGTACGCATGCTGGTGGGCATGCTATGACGAGGAAGCTGCTGAGGGCGGGCTATTTTTGGCTGACTATGGAAACGGATTGTTTCAAGTTTGCGAGGAAGTGTCATAAGTGCCAAATCTATGCAGATAAGGTCCATGTGCCTCCGAGTCCTCTGAATGTGATGTCATCGCCATGGCCATTCTCGATGTGGGGAATCGATATGATTGGAAAGATCGAGCTGACGACTTCTAATGGACACCGGTTCATTCTAGTAGCAATCGATTATTTCACCAAGTGGGTAGAAGCGGCATCCTACGCAAATGTGACTAAGCAGGTGGTAGCCAGATTCATCAAGAGAGATATCATTTGCAGATATGGAATCCCCGAGCGGATAATCACTGACAACGGTTCAAACCTGAATAACAAAATGATGAAGGAGCTCTGTCAGAATTTTAAGATCGAGCATCACAACTCCTCCCCTTACCGACCCAAGATGAATGGCGCTGTTGAAGCGGCCAATAAGAATATAAAGAAGATTGTCCAGAAGATGGTGGTGACCTATAAGGACTGGCACGAGATGCTACCTTTCGCTTTGCACGGTTATCGTACGACGGTACGCACATCAACCGGGGCAACCCCGTTCTCGTTGGTATATGGAATGGAAGCAGTACTACCACTGGAAGTTGAGATTCCTTCTCTGAGAGTACTACGAGATGTCCAACTAGACGAGGCAGAATGGGTGAAAGACAGGTTGAACCAGCTGAGTTTAATGGATGAGAAGAGGCTAGCTTCTCTAGCATACAGTCGTTTGTACCAGAGCCGAATGAAGAAAGCATATGATAAGAAGATACGTCCTCGGAGCTTTCAGACGGGCGACCTTGTGCTGAAAAGGATTCTCCCGCCACAGGCAGATCACAGGGGCAAGTGGACCCCCAACTACGAAGGGCCATACGTTGTCAGAAAAGTCTTTTCAGGAGGGGCTTTATTGTTGTCCACCATGGACGGTGAAGACTTTACGTCGCCTGTGAATTCGGACGCAGTTAAAAAATACTTTGCTTGAAATTGACCCGCTGGACAAAAAAAAAAAGTCCAGGCAAAAATGGGGCATCCTGGCGAACCAAAAACAGAATGAAAGGTTCGGGCAAAAAATTAGGGATAAAATTGAAAAATGTACACCCGCGAAGTTGAAAACCTACACTGGGCGGCTTCGGCAAAAAAGGGTATCCCGGTGAACTGAAAACCCGTAAAGGGCGGTTCACGCAAAAGTTAGGGATTTGAAAAGCAAATGACTGCGGTCCGAATTTGATACTGCATTGAGCATTGGTGCGGGAGAATATACCTGAGGGGTCGATTATCGGATACAATCTCTTCGGAAGTGTGAATACCGGGAAAGCATTAGAGTCGGGCGAGTCATAGGAGGATCAGCTCGTGGTGTTCGTCTGCATCCCGTTGCCGACATGTGTACAAATTTGATTTGTCATTATATTTATGCTTCTTGTGCATACTTGTATATTCGTTGTGCGTAGCTTCCTCTTTTCAGGAGTTACATCCCGTGTACAAAACTCCGCCCATTTAGGGGCCCAATCAATAAAACATGTTATTCAGTACTTGATGCTGGTTCTTTACTGTTTTGTACATGATAAACGCCTAGGTTTAATGAAACTAGCGTGTGTATAACGTCGCTGGCCCTTGCCAATAATTGTTAAAACTTTGAATTAACTGAAAATAATGTCACTAACGCTAACCTGAATAGATTTGGTTGCGTAGACTTGTTTTGTCTTGTTTGTGGTGTTGCAGGGTTCGTAGCCGTATGAAGTGGACGATCAAAAGATTGCAGTATGGACCAGAAGCTCGTAACGAAAGACTCGATCCCCACGCAGGTCGCGCTTCTGAGATGACAATGTTCCTTACTGAAGAAGGATCGAATTCCCCAGCTAGTCGTAGCTTATCCAAAGGACATTCTCCAACAGGGTTGTTTACTCTCAGCAGAATTGACGATTCCTAGATCGAAGGCTGTATTCAGACAGTGCATCCCGAGCAGAGTGGTTTAGCCTCAGAAGATCAACATTTCCGACTCGTGAGCTGTACTTAGACAGTCTACCCTTCCCAGTAGGGTCATTTACTCTCCCCCAGCGGAGTCAGTTGATTTTCCCCAAGAGAGTCGTTTCGTCCCCAGCGGAGTTCTCTTTCCTCCCAGTGAAACTCAAAGATTAAAAAAAAGAAAACTCTCCCCAGCAGAGTTGGCTGTGTGCCCTGGCATTTATTTTGTCGGAATACCGTGTGATACCCGTTCACTCCCCAGCAGAAGTCCAATCAAGATTGGCGCATTCAATTATCCCTCAGCGAAGTTGGCTTCACTCTTCCAGCATTTATTTTGCTGGAATAATTCTGTGGCACATGGTTACCCCAGCGGAGTTGGCGTTGTTTTCAGCATTTATTTTGCTGAAGCGGTTTCTGTATCCCAGCAGTTCGAGTCTGCATTTGCATCGGCATATAGTGTCATACTTGCATCCACCAAATAAAAAACGCGTAGCATTTCCATGTCGTACGGAGCATTACGCCATTTTCAAACATACGCATTTTTGAAACATAAATCAGGTTGGTTAACCTTTTGCTTTCAGGTGTGTTTTCTTAGCAGGAGCATGGAGTTCTAGCTTAGATCTATGACCAGACATTCGAGGTCTCGCCGTGAGACGTGTGATGATACGGTTCATCTTACTATTTTCCCCACAGAGTTATTAGGTTAAATTTCTCTTGTTTTCCCCGCCAGAGTTGCTTGTTGAAGTTTCTCTAGTCCGGCCAGCGGATTATTTTCTTCAAATTTGTTGTTACGTCAGCATCAAAGGGTTTCATGAATCAGAATTTCAGAGGCTGCCGCCGGTTATCAAAACAGGCGTCCGGTAGTTTGGTTTCCAAATATCCCCAGTAGAGTCCGCCTCAAAGTCGCTGTCACATCAGTGCTAAAATGTTTGTGGGTTGGGACCAATGGAGTTAGTTACTGTGGAGATAAGCAGAGAAACTGTATTCAGAGTATCTTCCCGTAGGAACAGACGGATGTATTTTCTTACTGGTTGACAGGAGTATTTCCCCGGAGTCGTCAAAATTTTATTGCCTATATTGATAGGAGTTCCTCGCGTTGACGAAATATGAGTCCTGACGTGGACAATTTATTCCTATATTGACGGGATTTCTTCGTGCTAGAGAAATGGGTGTCCTAACGTGGACAGATTTATTTCCTCGGGTTGACGAGATGTGCTAGTTCTAACGTGGACAGATTCGGTTTCTCGGTATTGATGGAATGTGAAGTCCTGACGTTGACAAAATTGATTACTCTTCGTGGACCATTTATCCCCAGAAGATATCTTTCTTCGTAATGGCAAAATGTGTGTCCTGACGTGGACAAGTTTATAGTTCCTTGGGTTGACAAGATGCGCGAGTCCTGATGGGGACAATTTTATCTTTCTTCGTGTTGGCAAAGCGTGAGTCCTGACGTGGACAAGTTTTATTTCCTCAGCGGGTCGAAGATGTGAGTCCTAACGTGGACAAATCAAGACGAAGTGTGAGTCCTAACGTGGACGATGTATTCCTAACGTGGAAAGTTTATTCCTAACGTGGAAAGTTTATTCCTAACGTGGAAAGTTTATTCCTAACGTGGAAAGTTCATGCCTAACGTGGAAAAGGTTATTCCTAACGTGGAAAGTTTATTCCTAACGTGGAAAGGTTATTCCTAACGGGGACAGGTTATTCCTAACGTGGAAAGTTTATTCCTAACGTGGAAAAGTTTATGCCTAACGTGGAAAGTTTATTCCTAACGTGGAAAAGTTTATGCCTAACGTGGAAAGTTTATTCCTAACGTGGAAAGGTTATTCCTAACGTGGACAGGTTATTCCTAACGTGGAAAAGTTTATTCCTAACGTGGACGATTTATTCCTGACGTGGACAATTCATTCCTATGTTGATAGGATCCCCTCGTGCTGATGAAATGCAGACGAGTCATCCCTAGCGAAGTCGCCGAGATTTTTCCGTGTTGACGGCAGGTGGAATCCTGACGTGGACAAGTTTTAGTTGAGATTTCTTCGTGTTGAAGAAACAGGCGTCCTAACATGGACAAAGTTCTATTCCTGTGTTGTTGAGATGTGAGTCCTGACGTGGACAGATTCGTGTATTCGTGGTTTGACGAAATTTGGGTCCAGATGTGGACAAAGTTACTACTGTGACAACAAAATCTCTATTCGTGTTGACGAATTTGTCTCTCTTCTTGTGTTGATAAGGCTAGTCCAGTTGTGGAAAGAGGTGTTTTGTGAAAAGTGTTCAGTACCTGTGGCGTTACATAGGTGGTTGAAGTTGAAATCAGAGTCATCAGACGTCGGATCAGTTGTTGCCGTAACAACCTGATTCAGTTGGTGGATGTCGTTCCCCAAACAGTGGTGCAGTTTATTTCTGCGGTTGGCAAATTTCCGGGTTCTTAGTATTCAACCGTCTTGTACCTCGAATGTTTGAAGGCCGTTCGCGCTTCACCCAGTCGGGTCCAAGTCGCTTGAATAGGGGCAGCTGTTGCACCCTAAAAATTTGCTCAACCTACTTCACTTGGTTTATGTTTCAATTGCATTAGCATTTGCATATAAAGTCATGTACATAGTCTAATCATTTGCATAGTATAGCATAGCAAGTCATTCAACAAGGGACCAAGCACTATTCTTATCTCTATGAGCCTATCAAGAGGTTATTATTCAAATTCAATCTTAGCCAAGTCATCAGAAAGAAATTGAAATCTAAGAAGTCAGTGGATCAAACAGTGGATCTATCTCCTATCTTGGGTGTATTTGAAGATCATCCAAGAAGTTGTGAGCTGTGAATTGAGCATGGAGGGTATATAGACATCATGGAGGACATAGAGAGTCATTTTGAAAGTGAGGCAATTCATTGATATGATCACAAGAGTTGCAGTTGAAGATAGTCAACTAGGGTTTCATCTGGGTCAACCCTAGGTCAACCCTAGGTCAAATGATTGGTTGAAGGGCATCAAGGTCTATTTGAGAGATGTGGGGTTCATCATTTGACATGTAGATATGGATATGGTGTTTTGCCAAGGAGAAATCAAGAGAAATCAAGAAGAAAAGGAGTTTCTAAATTAGGGTTTTTGTGTAAAATCCCCTGATTTAGGTCAAACTTCCAAGCAAGATAATTCAAAATTCAAGCTTCAAATGGATCCTTGGCCAACATGAAACTTGTAGATGATATCAAGACCTTTAATTTGAGTGGTGGAAGGCATCAAGGGGATTTATAGAACTCAGGTTATGGTTCTTGCAAGTTATAGGTCATCTGAGGCATCTGAAATGGTGTCTGTGAAAGTTACTTGTCTTCCAAGCAACTTTTACCCCTCAGGGACTTTTCAAATGAATTTTTGGCCAACATGAGAGTTGTTCCTCATGATCTTAGCTTTCTATAAAGGTATGGTATGCCTTCATCTGATTTGTGGAACTCTACTTATGACCTTGGCAAGCAAAGGGTATTTTGGTCATTTGAGAATTACAGGTCATTTCAAGCCTATGCCCAAAACTCATACAAGGAAGCTTCAAATGAAAAACTTCACAACATCAAACTTGCTCCAAATGACATTTTGAGTCTATAAAAGTGATCATGAAAGTTTGGAAATGCTCATAGCTCAAGGTTCCAAATTTGGTCAATTAAAAGGTGAATTTAATGAATAAAAGTGACCTAAAAATGAGATTTTTCATAACATGTCCAAATGGGATGAAATTATAGGTCATTTTGATTGGAAATAATGTTTTAAGACCATTGGCAATAGTGGAGTTTTGAGTTTAGTTCAGAATTTGGAAGTTATCATTGGTTGCTTATGTATGAAGTTACACATGCCAAAACACAAGGGATTTGTGCACAAGAAGTTTCTAACAAGTTCTAGATGGTTCCATGAGCATCTATATATTGAGTAGGGTGGATCCAATCATTGGTTGGTGATTCATTTGGTTGAAAACTCATAGTTGCATCTCATTCCTCAAATTTTGCAAATTCATTCCAATCTCTTCAATTCTTCATCAATCATTCAATTTCATGACCCAACTCCACTCAAGAATCATCCCTGAGTACATTGCAAGCAAGATTTGAAGAAGATATCACAAGAATCGTGCTATACAAGTTCATCCTCCAAATTGCAAAAAGAATTGGTTATGGCAATCCAAAGCATTTGAGCAAGAATTTCTGCATACAGAACCAAGAACCAAGTCCATTGATCAAGTCCAAAGCATTGCAAGCTGTGAATCCAAGGATTTCTCCATCTGTTTTCAAGATTACACCAGGTTAGTAATCTCTTCTAATTGGCTTAATTCAGTTAGCATGATGTAGAGTTATTAGGTTAGAACTGTTAGGAATAGTTAGATGAATGATTCTGATGGATTTGAGAGCATTTCGTGGAGTTCACCATTGGAGCACTAATTCTGTTGAGCCTTAGAACCTGATGATTAAGTGGTTAGAATCTTGAATTGTTAGTGATTATTGATCAGTGAAAGGTCAGGAAGAGATTAGTACACTTAGATTGTGGATTGGTGATGATGAAAATCCTGAGTAATTTGGAGGCAGTGATCGTGTTTCATGAAAGAATGGATATCAATTGAAGCCAATGCTATAGATGGATTAAGGGAGAAAATTAGAGTGATTTTGCTTTTTACATGTTTGAATTTGATGAAGAACTGAGCACGCATGAGTTGATGGAAGATAGTGTGCATGAAGCTGTGTTCATGGAGTTTTGCATAAACCCTAGCTTCTCATTGGAGAAGAAGCACCTCACGCGTTGGATGAGGTCTCCTTGTTTGACTGAAAAACGCATCCAATGGCCAGGATTTGAAGTTGAGAAAGAGAGGGAAGAGTGAAACGTGAAACGCACCGTTTCACTTATGTCTTCAGACTGGGCTTAAGTTGCTAATGCTAATCACACCCCCAATATCCAGGCCCATTCATATTGAACTGAGTTTCTTACTTTTCGCACCGTTTTTCATTTTTATTTTCTTTTGTGTTTTCTGATCAAACTGGGCCCAGACGCGCCTTGCTACGCGCACCCCCAGTCTGGGCCCATCATCCATTTTTCAATGCAAATAACTACTAACTGCACCCCTAACCAATTTTAAATCATTTTAATTTCATTCATTTTTCTTAATTCTTTGAAAATTCCTAACAAATTGAAAATTCCATATTTTTAAGTGGTTGTTTTTGCATCTTTTTTATATTTCTGTTAAGAAAATTGTCATATAATAAAATTAGCATTTTATTTTATTTTTGCATTTTTAGTATATTTTTCTTTTAAATAGGTTTTAAATGATGTTTAGTTTAATGCTTGATCTTGTTGGTTTTAGTTTAGCTAGATCCTTTTATATTTTGGACCCATTCTTTTTAGGGTACTTCACTTAGGACTTCAAATTTCATATGAGATTTAATGCATGATTTTAGGACTAAATTTTAGATGGTTTGTTTAGGTGTGATTAGGAGAATCAAAACTACGGTTTAGATATAACATAGGTGTGATAAATCATTTCTTTTAGGAGTTGTAGTTTGAATTTTGGGGTATGGGACTATAGGGGTTATGGGTAAATAATAGATCCCTTAGAAAATGTTAGGCTTCCCCTATTCTACTATTACTACTAGTATATTTCCTGTATCTGCTTGATTGTGTGGTGTGCCCTCTCTAGGGTTATTGTTTGACTGTGTGGGGTATTGGGCATGCTTGGGGTTTGGGTTTGAGCTGAAGACTTTGCTGATGAAGCCCATTGAAGAGAAGGAATGAAGATCAATTTCCAGAGTTGATGAAGATTGCAACCTGCTTGTAGCTGATGAAGATTATTGGAACTAGGAGCTAGGTAGAGCTCTAGAATAGAAACTTGATTCACAAACATGGAAGGTCTTGTTTGCCTCCATTCTTTCTCTATAATTCAAAGTCTCTTTTGAATATTCACCTCCTTCCGTTGGAAGGATTAGTGAATGTATTTAAAAGATAGAACTTGTGAGAGAAAACTGTCAGTATCATGTTAATAGCCAGTAGGCCACCCTTGGTAGGCAACTGACTGCTTAACATCCAATGCATCCTGTTAACTGCTGCTCATCTTGGAGAGTGGGACTTGAAGAATAGCCCTGAAAGATTGAAGATAGAGACCTTGCTTGAAGGCTTGAAGATGAAGACTGATGCTTGCTTGAAGCCTGTAGATGGTTGAAGATGACTGGAAGACAGATGCTGATGAAGACTGCTGTTTGCTGTTTACTTTTGCTGTTTATAATTTTTGATGTATTGTTTGAATTTCCCGGACTGTATTGTTTGCCATTAACCTGTTAGGTTGAAAGCGAATATTGTTCGCTTTTGCCTGTTGTTTTCTAGGTTCGAGGTTGAGTGGGACTCCCTTGCCTCGCTTGTATTGCTGCATTCATGCATTTTACTGCTTTATTGTATATATGCTATTGTTTCTGTTTTCGTTTATCCCTTAGGATCTCTGTTTCTCTCTGCGCAAGAGAGGAACATGATAGACATTAGGTCTTAACCCATGCATGATAACATTAGGTTAGTGTGATTCCCTTCGCAACCGTAGGTTAGAGTTCTGTCTTTCCTTTCTCAAAACAAACAAAAAAACACAATAAGATTTCAAACGCAATAAAAGACACTTCTTTCGTAAAAGAATGTGAACTCATCAAAACGTCAATTTTGTCCGCTTGGACCAGTAATCAGGAAAACCCTTTCATAAGGAGATAAAAACAATCAAGACAGACTTGTGTCGTACGTGGCCCGAACTACGTTTGCTCTGATCTTTCATGTTGTATGAAAGTACATAGGCATAGGATGCGATATCCTAGCGAGCAACCTTCCCCTCCTTTCCCGTAGGTAGGCGAACTACGTTGACTCTGATTTCTCGTTCCATACGGGAATACGTAGGCATAAAGTGCGATACTTTGCCGAGTCATTTTATTTTCTTTTAACCCCAGACCTGTAGAGTAGATAGAATAATAATCCGTACTAGAAAACAAGCGTGGATCCCGTCGAGTACGACGGACGTGAGGGGTGCTAATACCTTCCCCTTGCGTAACCGACTCCCGAGTCCAGGATTTGGTTGCAGTGACCATTCCTTTCCCCGTTTTGCGGTAGGTTTACCTCGAGCGTTTCCTTTCCCCTCTTTGGGATAAATAACGCGCGGTGGCGACTCTTCTGTTCAGCCGGCGCCGATTTTCGCAGTAGCGACAGAGTATAGGACCTTAGAAAACACATATTGTGAAGCCCAAGAGCTCCTCTATCCCATGGATGAAATAATCACTACCAAACCTACCCTTAACACAATAAATCACTATGAACAAAATAAACCTAACAACAAGTGATTTCTAAGAAAATGGTAAAAACCTAAACATGCAATTCTATACAAAAACTCAAAAAGAAATGGAGAAAGATGATATTGTACCAAGTGGAGAAGAAATCTTTTCCTTGTACTACCAAATTTGTTCCAGAGATACCTTCTTTTTGTACTACCGAAGTCTTTGGTGGAGGAGAAATATTTTTCCTTTTCCTCATGTTGGATTGTCAATTTCCAACAACACCATACAATCCTAATATTTACCTTCAATTCAATAACTTCACAAATATCAATGATAAACGATCATCCTTTATGATATATCTTGTTGAACAAATTACTTCAAACAAGAGAGGATGAATTGTGATATTTAAAAGTTGTAATTAATTTAAAATTATTTTACTTTGAAAAGCAATTTATTTTAGTGAAGAGATAAAGTATCGGAAAATAGAAGTAAAGATTTAGAGAGGAAAGAAAATTAAAATTTGAAAGTTAAAGGGATATGGATAAAGAGATCGCACAAGGATTTATAGAGGTCCAACCTACCACTTGGCCTACTCTTCTCTCAAAGAATTTCTTTTTTAGAGTTCCACTAAAGTAATATCTTGAGCATTTAAGGATATGCAAATGAAACTTATTAAAATAGATAAAATATTTTATATAGTCTGACACCTTAAACCAAATGGAGATTTTGACGGTCGAGCTCCCGCCAAACAAAGACTTACCAGATAATCACAAGAACCAAACAAAGATTTTACTAGGACAATCTCAAGAATCAAACAAATATTTTACCAGGTCAGTTTCAAGAAACAAAAAAACTTAAACAAGAGAATCACACTCTTGATGAGGAAAACTTAAGGAAACTTTAGTGAAGTGATAGAAAAAAGAGTAGAAAGTTAGAAAGAACATATTCAAATGAATTCTTGTATGCTTTGGAATGAGGAGAAGCCCTCTATTTATAGGAGAAAATGTAACTTAAAAAGGAAAAATGATCCATGGGATTTTTAATGCATATAATCAATTATGACCTAGGGTTAATAGACTACATAGGCCAAATATGGAAGGTTTTCAAATTCGTCGTCACTAATTAGTTAGAAGCTCGATTAAATGATTAGAAGGCATTATAAAATATATAATCTACTAACCTAGTGTGTTAATGACCTAGTGCAAAGAACACTTCTAAAGGTTTAACAAAGCTACTAACCAACTAGGTACACACGTAAAACCTTTTAGGTGATTTTAAAAAAGGAGAGACTTCAAAAACATTTTAGTGTGTGTGTGTTATAGTTTCCTTAATATCTTAGGAAATACTCTTATACTTTTATAATACAACTATTGAATAGAAAGTTCCTTTCATCTTAGTGCTAACTATTACGAACAAAGACTTTGAGAGAGAGAGAGAGAGAGAGAAATAAACACACACACACACACACACACACACACACACACACACACACACACACACACACACACACACACACACACACACACACACACACACACACACACACACACACACACACATATATATATATAGTGAATATGGCCAGGGTTTCACAAACTAAATTTCATCAAGTGGGAAAACTTCATCAGAAAGGTTCTATTTAGAGAACCGCTTGTGTGGGCTGCAAACTAAATAAGACCACTTAAGTGAATTGTACCTTATGGTATATTGTATTCCACTTAAGTGCATCATAACTTACGGTGTTCCATACTCTAATTAAGTGTATCATACATTATAGTGTTTTGTTTTTCACTTAAGTTCATTGCACTTTTATACCTCATTGTACCTTACGGTGTTACTGAATTTACTTATGCTCATTGTACCTTACGTTGCACCATGTTTATCAATGTTATTGCTTCATAAGACTGCATAGTCAAATAAGATTCACTTATTCATTTTAAATCTCATTGATTTGTCCTTAATACGATCCTATAAGTTCTTGTGACATTGACAATTATACTAAATCATACATTTAATATAATAAATAGTGAGAGGTATCTAGAAACAAATCAATGATGCCGAAGTCACAAAAATGGAATTTGATCTGACAAAAAATTTTTATGGTAATTTTTATGTTTATAATTACCCTTTTGCTCTCATGTCTATTTAAACACAAGACATAGACCGTGTCACGCTTGTCATGTTCAATATCGGGCCATTAGACATATATTATGTTATGTAGGATGGATATATTTCATCTAGGTCACTCGTGTCCCTCAATACTATTTGTAGAGTCTCCATTAACCATTTTTATGGTCACCCTTTTATGCACAACGTTTGATTTATAATAAAGTACTATACTCCACATCTAGGGCCCATAGTGGTTTTAGGTCAAAGGGTGACATACACCACTAAAACCTTGAGAATAACTTATGACACATGTATAAAATTCAATGTATTATTCTCATGGTGGATAAATCTAGTATAAATATTACTTCTAATGTTTATACCTATGTGAAGACTTGATAACTCATTATCCATGATCCATGAGACGTAATCATCAGTCTATCCATATAATAGTGTCTATGTTTTAATGTTATCCAACTTTCAATAAATCTTGACTATAGATACTTTAAAATTATGTATTTATGTTTAATGGGATCGCATGATTAAGTCACACTTGATGTTTCATTAAACTTACTAGTTATTCTAGGGACTTTATTATTTTGGAAAAAAAAAACATAAAAAAATGTCTAATTGTTATTAATGGATAAATCATTACATGTACCAAGTTCTAATAAAATTATTGGACTCTAGGGCTTACACAACCAATGATCACTCAAAAATAGGACCAGACGAGATTTTACACTTCTTCTCATTCACAATCTTGAAGCTTCATGATACATTGCTAAATCCATCATTGATTCAACATTTCATTTGGGACTTGACTTCTTATATCTGATAAGGCTTGATATGACTTCTTGACATCATAATCTAAGGTTGCTTGATCAAATTTCCTCAAGGAATCCACTAAACATAATTTGACATTAGATGTTGTCAACATCAAAACTACCAATATCATTTGTCACTAAGATCATTTGCAGATGATTGTACCTTCAAGCATATAGCTCCATAGATATGAATTCCTATATGAATAGATAAGAAACTAATTCATGTTATCTTTTTATGGGTAGAAGATAAATTGAGATTCAAAACAATAATGTGATTTGGTGTACTTGAAAGGTAAACACTTTGTTTTGAAAACTCTCAAACTTATGATGTTATTACTCACATCTATCTGAAAAATGACACAAGATGATTTATATACGTGCTTGAGATAGAGAAATAAAAGTGAATAATAATAGCCATTTTATTTGAGCTAAGTGCAGTGAGTATGATTCAATTCAAATAAGAAGATGATTTAAATCAAGACCTTAAAACCATAATTTGTGAATTTTATTCGAGTCAATAATTTGAGTCAATGAAATTTGTGATTTGAATTTAGATTGACTGAATTGAAATCTTGATTTCAAAATGATGTTTTTATTTGAATTAACCTTTAGCTTGACTCAAATCAAGCTTTCTTCTAGTTCGAGTGAGAGAAGTTTCTGATTTGAATCACACTTCTAAAAAAAGAATTTTTAAGAAAATTGAAGTGTAAAATTGAATCTAAAGCTAACCTTTCATTCATGCATTTCTTTACCCTAATAATCGACGAATTTAACTTGAACCACTTGCAAAGACTTTTATCTCAAGATTATATTTAATTCATGCAAAACATAGTTTAATACAAAAAACCATTTAATTCAATGCACCTAGTTTAAAGATATGAGCAAAACCTAACTTAGAGGAGACTCAATAACCAAAAATGATAAATGATAATATAGAAAACTAGACATGCACCAAAATCGAAACCCGAGAAAGGCATAGCAACTCTAGCTTCCCCCTTTTTGATGCATGGCAACTTGTATTGGAATTGAGTCGACATGAACATTAATAAAGTGTGATCAAGGCTTTACTTTGTGTTCCCCTTGAAACAATGCACCACATCAAATTTGAACAAAATAGTGTAAATTGATATATTAGACTCATTGCAACTTCTCCTCTTTGACAAGATCAAAAAGAGATAGATGACAATATATTTTAAGCCTATAAACTCTGAAAACACAAAAAATAATCTAGAGCAAATTACGTTGAACATTAGGCAAAGACAGGTATACAAAAAAAAATAAAATGATTATATTACTGATGAATATGCTATTAGACATGCTCGATGCAACAAAAATATGCATAACAACAACATGAAATAATTCAATATCAAAGCATAAGGATTATAAAACGAAAAAATGACATGGAAGAGGGATAAATAATTCATGAATATAACAAAAATAACATCAACATGCACATAATCAAGAATTGTATTTAACAAGATCTTAAATGCACAAATATGAAGTCAGATATTGAAAAACATGATGAATAAGTAACATATTATACACATATCATCACATATAAGATAAAAGAAATAGAGATAAGATAAAGTCAGGAGAGATCATGCCAATAGCCTTGGTAAGAATTATTTTTTCTACACAAGAAATAACTAATGAATGATAGAATATATAGTAAAATTGAAATAATATATAGAATCAATCTTTATTCAAAACAAGATGGATGAAGGATCCTCAATTCCCTATAGGTTTTACGAAAAGTTTATGCAGATAACGTTTGGTAAAAATATTAGCAAGTTGACTTTTAGTGTCCACATATTCAAAAATGACATCCCTTTTTTCAACATGATCCCTAAGGAAGTGGTTCCTAATATCAAAATGTTTGGTGCATGAATGTAGATATTGTACCCTGCTATTTTTGTGATATCCATTTCAACTCCATTTTTAACTTTAGTAATCAATACATTTGATGCCATACGAGTAGATATTGTACTTGAATATTCTTCATGTCATATTTCTTTAGCAGCTCTAAGCAATATTTTGTCTGGATTATAAAAGTTCCATTCTCCATTTACTTGATATCCAAGCCTAAGAAGTAGTTGAGTTCTCCCATGAAAGACATCTCAAACTCTCCTGATATGACATGAGAAAGTTCTTTACACATATATTTGTTAGTAGATCCAAAAAAAATATCATCAACGTATATATGAACCAACAAAATATGTAATTCCCTAGGTTTTATAAACATAATAGTGACAGAAGTACCACAATTAAATCTTTTCTTAATTAAAAATTCATTAAGGCACTCATAAAAAGCTTTAGGGGCTTATTTGAGACTACATAATGCTCATTTTAGTTTGAAAATAAAGTCGGAATTCTTATAGTCCTCAAAATTGGGTGGTTGAGAGACGTACCATCTTCATTTAAAGTCATTAAGGAAGTCACACTTAATTTCCATCTGATACAATTTATAATCCATGCCACATGCTATTTCCAAATGGAGATGAATTTCTTCTAGACGAGCTAACTGAGCATATGTCTCCTTAAAGTCAATTCCTTCAGCTTGGATGTATCTCTTTGCTATTAGCCTCAATTTATTTATAGTAATTATGATATGTTCATCAAGCTTGTTCTTAAAAACCCATTTGGTGTCTATGAGAATTATTTTGTTATTTCTTTTAAACTTATTAAGCTCTTCTTTAATAGGAAGAAGCCAACTCTCATCAATCAAGACCATAAAAATTTCTTTTGGTTTAATTTGATAGATTGATGAGGAATAATTACCGAAATTATTAACCAAGGAATACATACTTATACCCTTTTTTATAGCTCTCATAATGTTGTTTATCAAATGGTCCTTCACAAAAATCCACTCTTGAGGTAGCTTGATTGAGGTCTCTTGTTTTTCATCTTTTATTTACTTTCCCCTTTATCATTCTTGATGCCCTTATTTGTAGGAGGATCCTCTTTTGGATCATCATCATTTACCAAATCTTTAGTTAACACTCTTTATACATCAAAACTATCACTACTTTTCCCCATCCTTTGGGGTCTGGTTTCATCAAATGAAAATATGAACACACCCTTCCACAATAAATGTTCTAAGGTTGTACACCTATATGCCAAATGGTTAAGCCAAACAATATAAATCCTGGTGTAATGTCTCTATTCATATCTCTAAATTTTCTTATTTCATTTTCCTTCTTCCTTTCTTCCTCTTCTATTTTTCCACTGCCTTATCTCTATTTATTTGTTGAACTAACATTAATTTATTTTCAAAAAAGATTTTTTAATATTAATCATGATTTATAATAATCATAATTCTACCCACCCTCTTGTGTTAGTAGTCACATGTTCAACAAGTGGCATCAAGCCTAACTATTGTTTTAAGACTAATCGTTCCTGGAGGAAGGAATGACTTCAAACGATTCACTAAAAAAAAACCTTATCCTTTAAAATGAAAGGTGTGCTTTGCAGAAAGAAAAAGAAATCTTTATAGAAGGGATGCAATTTAAATTTTGAAAATCTGTTAAGAATAATCCTTTTGTTCCAACACATCAGGTCAATGGTGTTGTGGTAAACAAAGAGGAAAAATATTAGACCAAAGAAGAAAGAGAAAAAGTTGACTGCAATTTGAAAGCAAAGACTATCATCACTACCAATCTCGACATCGATGAGTTTTTGCGTGTCTCTCACTACAAGACTGCTAAAGATATGTGGGACACCCTTCATGTTACTCGTAGGGTAAAAGAGCAATGATGAACACATAATCACATGAACGTGAACTCTTCAAAATGAAACCTAAAGAAAATGTTTATTAACACTTTAGTCACAATTTTAATCACAAGAAAACTCTTGGAAAACGTTTTTAAAACAAAGACTTGGTTGTAAAAATTCTTAGATGTTTAAACTGCAGTTAGCAACCCAAAGTCACTGCAATTTTTAAATCTATAGATTTTTCATCCATGGACTTGGATACCATTTTTGATAAATTTTAAGAACATGAAATTAAGTGGAAAAGACTTGTAGATGATGAGTAAGGCAACAAGAAAAATAAAACTTTAGATCTCAAAGTAAAAGAAAAAAAGACTCAGACTCCGATGATGAAATAAGACTAATCGTTTAGAGCTTCATAAGGTTTATGAAATGAGAGAAACTTCAAGAGGAGAAACAAAAGAACAAAGGAAAATAATCATTCACTCCTATCTGTTTTCAATATGGATAGAAGGGACACATAAGACCAACTCTCAGAACAAGAAAAAGAAGTGGAATCATAGACAGTTCAAGAAATCCCAAAAAAGGAGATAAGAAATATTACATTGCATAAGATGACAATAACGTGATTCCTGGGATGAGGAAGAAGTGAACATATGTCTCATGACATATGCTGAAGAAAATGAAGTAACTTACCATTTCTCTTATGTAATTGAAAGAGTAAGGGAAGACTGATGGAGAGAGAGAGAGAGAGAGTCAAAATTTGAAATGGAAAGGTTTGTGAAAAGAGGAAAAATATATGTTGAAGGAAATAGTTGAAGAAATTATGCCACTTGTTGTATTGGGATTCAAGAATGAGTGCAAATTTTGTAGCAATTTATTGAAGACTGATGTAAGAGTATATTTGAGAGAATGGTATCATGTTTCAATATTAGGTATACAAACATAAAAAGTATAGTGCTGAAAGTCCTTTAAGATAATTGGCTCCTTCAATTGAACCTGTAATGTTGAAAGTCCTGCTAGATCCTCATTTACAGTGTTTCAAAATTTAATTAAAAAAATTCAAAAATTAATAAAAACAAAAATATAAAATATTATACGAATATTTTAAAGATTTAAATAGCATCATCTCAAAACAGAAATATAAGAATTCTTATACAAAACTTATAAACTTTGAAACATACCAATTAAGATGAGAATAAATTGTTTTTGATATTTGTGATTTACCTATACAAAGTAAACATTAACGAAAATAGATAATAAAGGAATATAATGATAAATGAATAGAGAAAATAGATAATGAAATATAAGAGAAGAAATACATAATAGAGAGATGAAGAGAAATTGTAAAGTTAGATGTGGGAAGATAGATGCCCTCCATATTGAACAAAAAATATTTGTTTTCCAAAATAAAATTTGGAAGAACAAATTAGGAAACAAAGAGAATGAATGAACACTTGCACTGAGTTTGTAGAAAAGCAAATGAAGATTGACTAACATTTGGAAAGCTATTTAGAAGGAATTCGAGATAAAGTTGGGTTTGAGTGTTCTTCCCTTCTACTGCTATGTTTTTTCGACCATAGATTTAGTCGTCGACATCTTTTGAATTTTTTGGAATGGGCAAAACAACTCTTTTTAACCATTGTAACTTGTTTAACCATTGCGTATTTCTTGTGATCTTGTACTATAGATTCATTAAGAGTAGATAACTGTAAAGCATGTAAACTCTTTTTGAGCCTTGTGAACACAAACTCTAGCTGACAAACTAATTTGACATTGTAGCTTGTTTTCTATAGTACGGATAACTTAGCTTTATCACTGGTTCTGAGTGATCACTAAAGTTGATATATTCAATAAGTTTAGAGACAATATATCGCTCTTCTGATGTTGAGGCCTTCAGATTCATAGTCTATGTAAACCTACATTATGAGACTTTTGAACCACCAAAGGCCAATAACATAGCTTCTTTCAACTGCATCCTTATATTAGATTCTAAATATATTCTTCATTAAGCTTTAGAACTTGCACACTTAGAACACACAATAGATAACACCATTGTTCTTTCAATACTTTGTTATCATCAAAACTCAAAGGATATATGTCATGAACAAATCTTGTTTTAACAATCTCCCTCCTTTTGATGATGACAAACGTAAGTATTTAAAGAACAATGTTGGACTATTTTAATTTTGTTGGCAGTGTCAGGGTCTGAGATTTGTAAGCCCCCTGAGTCTAATAGTTAAAGGTTAAGGTTTGTAAGCTCCGCCTAAGTTCTATATTTAAGAAAACTAAAACACGTCAATGTTGGGCTATTTTAATTTTCTTAGCAACATCAGAATATAAGGTTTGTAAGCTCCCTTTTAGTTCTATATACAAGAAAACATAAATATATTTTAATTTACTTAGAAACATCAGGGTCTGAGGTTTGTAAGCCCCCCTTAAGTCTAATAGTCCAAAGGTTGAGGTTTGTAAGTGATTAGTGCATTTAGGTGCACTTTCCTCTATATTTAGACTTAGGCATTTCTATAGTTTAGTTTGTTTAATTTGCTATTTTATGATGTTTTTATAATTTAATTTATTTTCAGCTTTATTTGATTTTCGTTTGTTATTTTTCAGCATTAGCAGTTTTTAATAAAAAAATCATAACTGGAGCTACAGGAATCAGATCGAGGCGTTCTACCAGTCGTTGGAAAACTAAGGAAAATATATACAACTTTAATGTTGCACAGAGAAGCTGATTCGAATGGCTTGAGTCTCAAATAATTCATTGAAGTTTCTGACTTGTGATAATGTAGTTGTTTTTCCCGTTTGGGCCTGGTTTAGGTTTCCGACCCAGTTGAGTGTGTAATGCAAACCTTATTCTGTTTATAAGGTTGCTGCTGTGATACAAAATGGCTACCCTAGCTTGATTCCGAAAATTCTTTGCTTTTTACAATTGTAATGGAGAACTAACTTCCTTAGGTTAATCTGCTTTAATCGGTTTCCGCCGACACTTTGAGATTCATTTAATTTCCAATAAAAACTATTTCCTTTCAATTCTTCTCTGTGATATCTTGTTTGCTTAATTCGATTTATATTAGGGGCGATTGATTTATGTCGATGATTTCATGTTCTTATGTTTTAATCGTGTTTGCTTAATTTGCGTATGTTCCCGTGTTTGCTTAATTCACGGTTACTGTATCTAATCCGTTTGTTTAATTCGGAAATTAAGAATATGTGTTGTATAATAAAAATTGAACTTGTTTGTTTGTTATTATAATCAAGAAGGAGATAGAGTCCTCTTAGGAATTGGGAATTAATTGGATCGATGATAAGTTGGGAAATTGAAACAGCAGATTAATTGTTTCAACCTAAAATTTTAATCACTTTTTATTTTTAATCACTCTTTTTTAATCCAAACCGAACCCCCCCATATTTCATTACTGTAATTGGTTAATTACTACAAGAATCCTTGCGATACGATACTCGAGTCATTGTTGCTTTACTACAGTTTTTCAAATCACTCGGTATTGATCCACGCGTGACAGCGGATCAAATTGGCACTGTTGCTGGGGTTTCTTGTCGATTTAGCCAATAGTCTAGTTTTAGGTTTTGTTTGTTTTAATTTTATGCATTTTTGTGTATTTTCTTGCGTTTTCGCGTCCGATCGTCCCGTTTCGCCCGCTTCTCGTCAGACCTAGTAAAAAAAACCCGGTTTTGGGAAAATCGCTTCCTTTTTTAGATCTGTTTCGTGCACTTGAAGCAGAAAAATCGTGCGATCAAAAATCCCGTACTCTAGAAGAGTTACAGGAGTTGGCCCATCGAATCGCCAAATTCCTCTTTTTTATTTTTAATTGATTTTTTACTGTTTTCATAGTCTCAAAAAAATCCAAAAAAATTTCCAAAATTCTCATTTGACCTAATTAGTTTAAATTTTGTGTTTTTAGATTGTTTAGATTTTATTTTAACCATCTTCCTTCTTTGATTTTAATTCTGACCTATAGGGACATTGTGGGAATTATCAGATTTGTTGCTGCATTGGTAATCCTGGCCACAAGAGCTTCATGTTCTGACCTAGCTGATTTTGATCCTGAGATTTAGAGGACCTTGCGCGCACGCCTTAGAGATAATCAGGTCGGCCCTACTTCACCATCTCTTGTCGATTTTGATTATGACCCTTTGTTCACCATGGCTGAACAGCGGACCCCAAGGGAGCTTGCTACCCCCAATGTCAACTATAATGGATTATGTATTGAATATGCTGACCATGCTGTTCCTTTTGAGTTAAAATCTGGACTAATACATTTTTTGCCTAGATTTAGCGGTCTTGCAAGTAAGGATCCACACAAGCATCTCAAAGAATTTCAGATTGTTTGTTCAACCCCACTCAGGTCTGAAGGGATTACGAAAGACCATATCAAGCTAAGAGCTTTTCCATTTTCTCTACAAGGTGCAGCCAAGGACTGGTTATATTATCTTGAGCCAAATTCTGTTGCTAGTTGGAATGATCTGAAGAAGGTATTCCTAGAGAGATATTTTCCTGCGTCCAGAGCGGCCTCGACACGAAAAGACATTTGTGGTATCAGATGAGATAATGAATCATTAGCTGAATATTGAGGGCGATTCAAACAATTGGTTTCGAATTGCCCACAACACCAGATCACCGAGCAATTATTGATTCAGTATTTCTATGAAGACTTAAAACCAATGGATAGGAATATTCTAGATGCTGCTAGTGGTGGATCACTTGTCGATAAAACTCCAGCCGCTTCCAAGGCTCTGATTGAGAACATGTCGCTTAACTCCCAACAGTTCATTACGAGAGAAAATTTTGTTCAAACAAAAGGTGTGAATGAGATTCACGTCTCTTCTCATGTTGCTCATTTCGACAAAGCCTTCGAAAATAGAATGCATGAGCTGAAGGAGTTAGTGCCACAGTTGATAGTTGTAGGTAAAGCTTAAGTAGCCCATCGAAACCAAATAGCAAGATTATATGGTATTTGTACTTCTCCTGATCATCCTACTGGTACTTGTCCTATTTTGCAAGATGAAAATCCTACTAAAGCACCTCAAGCATATGCTGCAGCCCTGTACCATCAAGGTAACAACCGGAACCGGTACAACATTCCTGACCTGTCCACTAATAAATACCATCCAAGTTGGAGGAACCATTCAAACCTCCAATATGGGAACCGGCCCTCCAACCAAAAACACTACCCCAACCAACAACAATTGGTGCTGCCCTTGCCATCACCACAAAACCCTCCACATGCTGCGACCACTGCTGCCCCAGCTTCCGGTCCATCGTAGCCTTGCAAACACAAATAGGACAACTTGCTTCTTCAGTTAATGGTATTCAGCAAGTACAAGGATCCAACCAACTGCCCTCTCAAACCGTGGTGAATCCTAAAAATCCTAATGTTAGTGCAATAACCTTGCGATCCGGAAAAGTTACAGATTCTGCCCCAAAAAAAATTGAGGAAACTGTTGATTCTACCCCGAAAAAAATTGAGGAAATTGTTGAGCCTTCTGTTGCTGTTGAAAAACAGTATGTACCTCAGATACCTTACCCTCATCGAGTGCAGAAAAATAAGAACATCCTTGAAGAAGACAAAGAGAGAGAGATTTTGGATGTGTTTAAAAAAGTGGCGGTAAATATCCCGCTTCTCGATGTAATCAAGCAGATTCCAAAATATGCAAAGTTTCTTAAGGATTTATGCACTCATAAAAGGAGATTAAAAGGGAATGAGAGGGTGAATATGGGAAGGAATATTTTTGCTTTCATCCAATCAGATCATTCAGCTGAACAAAATGTTTCAGCCCTCTTCCAGCAGCCCATGCCACAAAAGTGCAAGGGTCCAGGAACTTTTGCTATCCCTTGTACCATTGGGAATAGTAAATTCAAAAATTGCATGCTTGATTTAGGAGCTGGTATTAATGTTATGCCTACTTCTATTTATAATAATCTTGATCTTGGTCCATTGCACCATACAGGTTTGATCATTCAGCTGGCAAATAGAAGCAATACCCGCCCCGCCGGAGTTGTGGAAGATGTCCTCGTGCAAGTTAATGACTCGATTTTTCCTGAATATTTTTATATTCTTGACATAGAAGGAGAAACAAAGTTAAACAAGGAACCCATCATTCTTGGCAGACCGTTTATGAAAACGGCAAAGACGAAAATCGATGTTGATGATGGCACGATGTCCATGGAGTTTGGTAATATTATCGCAAAATTTAACATCTTTTATGCAATGAGACATCCCATGGAAGAGCATTCAGTATTTTAGATTGAGTTACTTTCTGACTTAGTAGATGATACACTCCCCGAGTTCCTATCTGATTTTCCGTCTTTACTAGACTATGATGATACT
Organism: Lathyrus sativus; assembly: GCA_963859935.3. Classification (NCBI taxonomy): domain Eukaryota; kingdom Viridiplantae; phylum Streptophyta; class Magnoliopsida; order Fabales; family Fabaceae; genus Lathyrus; species Lathyrus sativus. The sequence continues at coordinate 272,940,698 of OZ012738.1, read as the reverse complement.
TTTCCTTTGATGAATGCACTAACACTAATGTTTGCTCTACTTGTGCCGAGATAAATGATGCATTACAGACTGGTATTTTTCAGGTGGATACGGTTGCCGACGATGTGATTTGTGCGGTTGAGGCTCTGAACGTCCCTGCTGCCCCGACCCTCCCATCCATTGAGCAACCCCCTTCTTTAGAACTCAAACCTCTCCCAGAAAATCTCAAATATGCCTACTTGGACATAAATGAGAAGCCTCCTGTTATTATTTCAGCTAACCTTGATTTCTATCAAGAGAGTAGGCTTTTGCAGGTTTTAAAGAGGCACAAAAAGGCAATAGGGTGGACCTTGGCGGACATTCCCGGTATTAGCCCTTCCAGGTGCATGCGTTGGATTCTGCTTGAAGAAGGAGCTAAGGTAGTGAGGCAGCCCCAAAGGAGGCTTAATCCTTTAATTCTTGATATGGTGAAGAAAGAGGTAACCAAGTTGTTACAAGCAGGTATCATATATCATATCTCTGACAGTAACTGGGTGAGCCCAATGCAGGTTGTACCAAAGAAATATGGACTCACTGTGATAAAAAAATGAAAAGAATGAACTTGTTCCCACTAGAGTTCAGAATAGTTGGAGAGTTTGTATTTATTATAGGAGGTTGAACCAGGCCACTAGAAAGGATCACTTTCCTTTGCCGTTCATTGATCAAATGCTCGAACGGCTCGCAGGTAAATCACATTACTATTTCCTTGATGGTTTTTCAGGTTACTTTCAGATTCATATTGCACCTGAAGACCAAGAAAAGACCACTTTCATGTGCCCTTTTGGTACATTTGCTTACAGAAGAATGCCTTTTGGCCTTTGCAATTCTCCTAGCACCTTCCAGCGATGCATGATAAGCATTTTCTCTGATTTTATCGAAAATTGCATGGAAGTGTTTATGGATGATTTCACTGTTTACGGCTCTTCTTTTGATGCATGTTTGAACAGTTTGAATATGATTCTAGAGAGATGCGTCGAAAACGACCTTGTTCTAAATTATGAAAAATGTCACTTTACGGTGGAGCAGGGAATTGTTTTAGGACACATAATTTCTGAAAAAGGAATTTTAGTAGACCCTGCTAAGATTGATGTGATTTCTACATTGCCTTACCCATCTTGCATTCACGAGATTCGTTCTTTTCTTGGTAATGCAGGCTTTTACAGGCGCTTCATAAAGGAGTTCAGCAAGATAGCTCTTCCGCTCTCAGACTTATTGAAGAACGACGTGACCTTCACTTTTGATGAGAAATGCAAGCAGGCGTTTGATTTCTTGAAGAAATCATTGACCTCTGCCCCCATCATACAGCCTCCTGATTGGAACCTTCCTTTTGAGATTATGTGTGATGCATCTAACTATGCAGTTGGAGCGGTCCTTACACAATGGGTGGACAAGGCTGCCCATGTTATTTACTATGCTTCTAGGACGTTGGATCCTGCACAAGCTAATTACACTACCACTGAAAAGGAACTTTTTGCAATTTTTTTTACTCTTGGAAAGTTCAGACAATATTTGCTAGGTACCAAGGTTGTTGTTTTTACTGACCATGCAGCTTTGAAGTACCTTTTGAAGAAACCTGAAGCAAAACCAAGATTAATTTGGTAGATGTTGTTTCTCCAAGAGTTTAATGTATAGATTAAGGACAAAAGTGGAGCCGAGAACCTAGTAGCTGACCACTTGAGCAGAATAGAGCAGGATGCAGATCCTTCTCCCATTCAAGATGACTTTCCTGATGAGCAGCTGTTACTTTTATAAGGAGTTACTCAGTGGTTTGCTGATATTGTTAATTATCTTGTTGCTGGTGTTTTTCCTGCAGGTGCATCTAAGGCGCAAAGTCACAAACTCAAGACTGATGCCGAATACTATGTGTGGGATGATCCTTATCTTTGGAAATTTTATAGTAATCAGGTTATTAAGAGGTATGTCCCCGACTATGAGATTGAATCAATTTTGAATTTTTCTCATGCCACTCAAGTAGGAGGACACTTTGGCCCGCAACTACTGCAAGAAAAGTCCTTGACTCAGGTTTCTATTGGCCCACTATTTTTAAAGATGCTTATGAGACTTACCGCACTTGTAAAGAGTGCCAAATAGCAGGTACATCCATCACTCGTAAGAGTGAGATGCCTCAGCAACCTATGCTTTTCGGTGAGGTGTTTGATGTATGAGGAGTTGACTTCATGGAAGCTTTGCTTCGGAAGTATGGAGTTGTGCATAGAGTCTCTACTGCATATCACCCACAAACCAATGGGCAAGCTGAGGTCTCTAACAGGGAAGTCAAACAAGTTCTAGAGAAAATGGTGCAACCAAACAGGAAGGATTGAAGTCGTCGTCTAGAAGACGCACTCTGGGCTCAAAGAACAGCTTTCGAGACACCAATAGGGATGTCTCCCTATCGACTTGTTTTTGGTAAGGTATTTCATCTTCCTGTTGAAATAGAACATCGTGCTTATTGGGCAGTAAAGAGTTGTAATCTGGAGATGCAACAAGAAGGTATTGAAAGAAAACTCCAATTACAACAGCTTGAAGATCTTAGGCTAGAAGCTTATAAAAGCTCTAGAATTTATAAAGAGAAAACCAAACACTTCCACGATAAAATGAGTTTTAGAAAGGAATTCTCTGTGGGCCAACAAGTTTTATTGTTTAACTCCCGCCTTAAGCTTATGGCTGGGAAACTTCGATCCAAATAGATTGGCCCTTTTATTGTTACTGATGTTTTCCCTCATGGTGCAGTAGAAATTAAAAGTGCAGGTACTAACAAGATTCTTAAGGTCAATGGACAGCGGCTGAAGCTATTCCATGAGAGTTCAGTACCTGAAGGTGCTACCATAGAAGAGTGTTCTTTGGAAGCACCCAACTACACTGCAATATAATCAGGGAGCACCCTTTCCTTTCTCTCACTCTTACTTTTTTTAATTGAGTCTCTTTCATTGAGGGCAATGTCTGTTTTAAGTGTGGGGGAGGGAACCTTTTGTTTTGTTTATTTTTTTTTTTGCTTAGTTCTTTTGCTTCCTTTATTTCCTTTCAAATAAATAAAAATGTAAATAAATAAAAAATCTGTTTACTTAGAAAAACACAAGGCATTTGTTTTGAAAATTTTGGGCTATAGATCAATTTGAGGTCAGATGGTGGAGACTTGGGAACAATTCATAAGATCGGTGTCGTTTTAAAACCTTGAGTCTCCCAAATATGGAAATCATTTTAGATACTTGTTATGGCATAGTCTTGAGTTCTCGTTCTTTAATAGCTCTTAAGTAATTTATCTAGCAGTCAGCACCATCTAGAAATCACACGCTAAGTAATTGAGCTGATGAAAATAAGTGAATAATCTCGTGCTTAATAAGAAGTCAAAATAGGAATCTGCCTTCTAAGTTAGGTGACCCTCACCCGGTCACTTAGGCTAACAGCTGTGAAACCTTCAAAAAAAAGAGAGACAAAAAGTGTCCAATTCTGAATTGTTGAAAAAAAATATGGATCATAGTCACTAACAAGCTCAGTTACCATGTGTGTGAATAGATAAAGGGCTTAATGTGATTTCACTAGAATGAAAGAGAGTAAAAAAGAGGATGAGTAAGTTAGACTTAGGCATAACGACATGATTTGGATTGATTTGTATAGGAGGGAGCCTTATGACCGCATAATTGTGAATTTGTGTTCTTACGATATCCTTAGTGTGCAAGATTAGTACCTATCGATGCGATCTTGACCAAAGAAGAGTTTACAGCCTAGAATGAGTATCTAAATGTTTTTGTGTTTCATAAGTTTTGATAATACTTTGCTCGGAGTGCAAAGGTTCAAGTGTGGGGGAATTTGATCAGTGCATTTAGGTGCACTTTCCTCTATGTTTAGACATAGGCATTTCTATAGTTTAGTTTGTTTAATTTCCTATTTTATTATGTTTTTACAATTTAATTTATTTTCAGCTTTATTTGATTTTCATTTGTTATTTTTCAGCATTAGCAGTTTCTAATACAAAAATTCATAACTGGAGTTACAAGAATCAGATCGAGGCGACCTACCAGTCGTTGGAAATATAAGGAAAAGATTTACATCTTTCATGTTGCACGGAGAAGCTGATTCGGATTTCTTGAGCCTCGAATAATTTATTGAAGTTTCTGACTTGTGATAATGTAGTCGTTTTTCCCTTTTGGGCCTGGTTTAGGTTTCCGACCCAGTTGAGTGTGTAATGCAAACCTTATTCTGTTTATAAGGTTATTGCTATGATACAAAACTGCTACCTTAGCTTGATTCCTAAAATTCTTTGCTTTTTACAATTGTAATGGAGAACTAACTTCCTTAGGTTAATTTGCTTTAATCGGTTTCCGCCGACACTTTAAGGTTCCTTTAATTTCCAATAAAAACTATTTCCTTTCAATTCTTCTCTGTGATATCTTGTTTTCTTAATTCGATTTATCTTAGGGGCGATCGATTTATGTCGATGATTTCATGTTTTTATGTTTTAATCGTGTTTGCTTAATTCGCGTATGTTCCCATGTTTGCTTAATTCACGGTTACTGTATCTAATCCGTTTGCTTAATTCGGAAATTAAGAATATGTGTCGTATAATAACAATTGCACTTGTTTGATTGTTATTATAATCAAGAAGGAGATAGAGTCCTCTTAGGAATTGGGAATTAATTGGATCGATGATAAGTTGGGAAACTGAAACAGCAGATTAATTGTTTCAACTTAAAATTTTAATCACTTTTTATTTTTAATCACTCTTTTTTAATCCAAACCGAACCCCCACCATATTTCATTACTGTAATTGGTTAATTACTATAAGAATACTTGCAATACGATACTTGACTCATTGTCGCTTTACTACGGTTTTTCAAATCACTCGGTTATGATCCGCGCGCGACAGCGGATCAGTAAGATCCACCTGAGTTTTACTATTAAGAAAACTAAAATATTTCTCCCGGGTAATAACCGAAATAACAGAACTAGCAGAATTTTAAATAATCAAAGTAAACAACATTAAAATTGAATGGGTTCAGATTCTTTATTAAATACTTCTATATATTTCTCCCATTTTGTCACATCAAAAAGAAAAAACCAAAGAAATACATTCATAATACCAAGTAGATCATCATTACGTGATCGGTTCCCAAGGAAGAGAAAACAGTTCAAGTAGTAGAGAGCAAAGGGCATTAAAAGCTTGTACAATGCATCTTTAATAGTTATTGGTCGTAACACTTCCAAGGACCAAGGAAAGGATTTTATTCCATCGTTTGGGTTTCCCAGACTCCACTATAAAAGCAACCGAACCATAAGCCATTTTCATCAACATCCTTTAGAGCAATCATGGAAGCAACATCTGAGAGCACCAACATTTTTATTATAACAGAAATTTCAGAAGATACTACGAGTCTGGAGACGCAAAGTCTTCAGAAACCAGCAAGTTCTGAAGCTTTTGAAACTGGATCCTCATATACTCTACTGAAGTCTTCTAATGAGGGTTCATCATCAGCATTAATGAGGCCTTCTGAAGTCGGTCCATCAACTACTAATTGGGGAACCTGGGTGGGTCATAAGGATTTAGAGGAGTTAAATTAGTTTAATATTAATACCCTATGTCCTTTTGTAATCCTTCCTTTTTTATTAATGAAAAAATGTTTTGACCATTATTAAATTTGCATAAGTTCAATGTTTACTTTTCCCTTTAATTTTCTGACAAATACATAAACGAAGTAAAAAGAAGAACAAATGAAATAGTAAAACCAACAAATAGTTGTTAAGATGACATTTACAATTGTCTTAAGAGAATATTTATTGGGATAATATACTAGACATCATTTCCCAAGAGTCATATGTTAAAAGATTGATTTGACTAATCAATATTTAAACTCTAAATACTTAAAATAATGAATGAATAGTCATTATAAAGCGTTCAACAAATTATCTTTCTAAATCACTTAATCTTTAGAACACCAAAAATGTATAAGTAGAAGCAAATTTTGGTTCCTAAGAGAGATTTTAGAAACTGAAGAATGTAGCAACTGAAGCATCTTCAAGCAAGAAGATTTCTTCAGAGGCACATGCATCTCTAGCAACCTTTTTTGAGACACAAAGAAGAAAAATGAATTCTAGGTCAAAACACAGGAATCTTCTCAAGAAGGAAGCTATTGAGTTTGTAAAGGAAGATTGGGAAGATTATTTAAATAGTCTAGATATGTCAAATGATCCTAGGGAATTCCTTAGAACATATCCAGATGTCTAGGAAAGTTTTGATAATATGTATTAACTTCCAATCTTTCAATGAGTATGTTGCAAGTGCTTTAAGTTTTAGTCCTAATTTTTTATTCTCCAAACAACATAAAAGAATGCCCATATAATAGTTAAGACACACAAGAATATGAACAAGAACAATAAACAATTTTTAACAACAAGATTGCTTAATACAAGATGTTTAACAATTACAAGGCATATATTTGCAGAAATCCAATCATCAGAATCTCTCATAGATAGCTTCAAGCTTTTCTCTCCAGATTTTAGAACAATCATCCTCAGAACTTATGACAACTCCTTGTTGGATCAGCAATTCAAAAAGAAATCATCCCTATGGAATGAAGAATGGATTTCCCTTGTGAAATAATGAAAGAGTCTTCTTCAGATAGTCAAACATAATTTGAGGAAGATCAATCTACAAATCTGAATTGAGAAGAAGTAGCAAATCTTTTTCAATAAAGTCCATAAGGTCTAGATCCTTGTCCTTAGGTAGCAAGTTTGAGTTTATAATCTGATTCCAAATAATTGCATTAGGATGAAGATTTGAGACCAGAGAAAGCTTTGGTGTATCTACAAAAGTACGCCATGTAGGAAGATAATATTCCCAAACAAGAGTACCTGGGATTTCTCCAATGTCCTCACAGCTGATTACATTAAAAATAATCTTAGAAGTTACTGTTATAGAAACACCAAAAACCTTGGAAAGAATAGCATACTTAAAATTTAGCTCAACAATGAAAGCATTAACAAAAAATTATTTGACAAGATTTAGATAAGTAAAACCACATAGCATACCAAAGTATCCATTCCAACCTTGTTCATAAATAGTCTTCCAGAAGTTAAAACCTTGCTTAAGCAGCTCTTCGAAATTCACAAACTTATTATTGATGATAACTAGTTGATTCAGTGAAGAGTTGACTAGAGAATTCATCTCAGGTTGGGTTTGATCAACACACAAAAGAAAAACAAATAACAAGAAAATATCTGAACAAGATTTTGACCACAGAGGAATAAGACTCTTGTCAGAGGGACATAAAAGGTGACACGAATTGATGTTTCACAAAGACAGTGGATAAAGACCATAGACGTATAAACTAAGAAAACATAATTACCCAAGGGTCCTTACCCATCATACTTCTTGAACACACTAAATGATTTTCAACTTTATGGAATTTTAGGACAAGGATTTTAAAATAATTACTACTTAAACTGCTTCATTAGAAGTAAAGATTCCTTTTCTGAATCTCAGAGACTAAAAATTTTCAAAGTCTATATGTCATCAGATTCTAGTAGGATTATAATTTGAGCGAGACATCTTTTGTTCATCATCAGTCTTTGATATTCTATTCAGAGTCGAGCATTTTCTCTTGAAACTAGAGTCATGCTTGATTTATGAATATTGAATTGGTTTCCCTGACCACTAACTAGCAGTAGTATTATCACAAACGGTGAGAATTCTATTTTCATAAAAATGATCGTCTTCTAGTTAATGACGTATTCAGTACAATCAAATACAATATAGTTTGTTTTCCAAGTTTTCTGAAGATTCTTTTGTTGTTAACAAACAGAATTTCTCTAGAGATCTAACAGAGACTTTGTATTCACTCATACATAAATAGTTCATTGAGTCAAGAATTTTGCAAAACTAAAGGAACAAAACGTACCTTTTATTTTTATTTTTCTTGGTCAAGCTTCAGATGAGTATTCAGATTTGACCATGGAATTTGAATCATGTCTCGAGTGGATTCTGAGTCAACGGTACTTAAACCAATGATTTCACTTTCTTTTCTAAACTCCATATTATTGCATCCTTTAGCTCTTGATTTAGTGTGTAGGAATTTCTTCCACCAAATGTTGTAAACAACCATGAAAGATGCCTTGTTCCTTTCTTTTGTGACATGTGTATCAAATACAATTTTGGATGTTAGTATCCATATTTATGTAGGTCCACAAATGTTAGTTGTGACATGCTTTCTTTTACTTCATGCCTTAGTCTGATAGTAGTACCAAGATTCATTCCAAAGTAGAGTCTAGGATAAGTTATGGTGTAACACCCCAAATTTTAATTGGAATATTCATTTAATTTATTTAAATAAGAATATTCGCATCTCGGTGATTTTCGGTGGTTGTTGTGAAATATTGAGAATTATGGATTTTTAAGTTATTTATTTAAATAATAGTATATAATATGAATATATTAGAATTACTATTAATTTAAATAAATATAAGTTAACTAAGGGCAAATTGGACAATTGAGGAGGAGTTAGTGAGGGTAATATTGGAAAGCCCAATTGTGAGGCCTAAGACTAGGTTTAACAAAAAGTAAATTGTGAAGGGATTAGGATTCATTTGTTAGAACATGGAAAGAATTGAGGCCAGAGCTTTGAGGAGGAAGATTGGAGGCAAAAGCTTCAAAAGGTTCCCTGAAATATTTGAGAAGGCTTTGAATTGACAATTAAGGTATGAGGAGTATTACCTTCATGATTTTCAATGTGTAAGTTCAATTTATTTAAGGTCGATTTAAGGGTTAAGTGTTTTGAGGGTGGATATGAGAAAAAGGGATTTTGGCATTCGTGGACTAAATCTATTATTTGTGAATCTAACCGTGGAATTCATTGGGGAAAAAGGAAAGTTAGGCCTTCGTGGCCAAAAACTATGATTTAACATTTATCTAACCCTTGAGGGATAGGAATATTAGATAGTGAGTAATTATAATGAATATGGGTGATTGTAGGGAAATTGTGATTTAGGGTGTGAATATGATACGGGATTGGCCTAATGAACGGTAGGTTTTGTGCCTTTATCGTCGTAAGACCTTAGGGATGATTTAGGGATGTTTTAGGGGCATTGAGAAAGTGAATCGTGGGGCTTTTAGGATGATTTTAGGTTCTGGTGCGTAGCTGAGTTTTGTTGTCATCGCGTTGTTCGCCTAGCAAAGAATCCTTCGCGCAGACTCGCCTAGCAAAGAATCCTTCGCATAGCAAAGAAACTCGCCCCAGATTTGCCTAGCGAACATGCCCGCGAACGTAGTAGAGTTTCGTGAATGTTGATTTTAGTGCAACGATGCCTTGATGTTTAATGTTGTGATTTCTCTGATGAATTAATATGAGTATGACTGTGAGTTCTATGTGATTTGTACATGGTTACATGACAATTTCTATGATGTAATATGATGATATTACCATGATTTTGATGAATTCTATGATGACATGAGATATGATGATGATTGTGATGATGATGATTATGATGAATGATGATGCACCTATGTTGTTATTATGAGGATGATTATTGACGTATGCATCATGCATTCATGTGCATCCGGACTTCGGTTCAGGACCTCGATTACTTTGGCTTCAATCCTATTGTATGGATGTGAAGTATTTTGATGTGCTCCGGTTCTCAAGTAGATTTGATCCTATTGATGGGGATCTATGGAGGGTTGATGGCGCAGTGTATATAGAGCTGTGATGATTGGTATCATATGCATTGAGTCTTGTTGCATTTGCATTTATGAGATGATTGTGAGTAAATTGTTATGTTGTGGCCTTTGATGCATATTGACGAATATGATGATGTTGAATATGAAAATGATGCTATTTTATATGTTGATTTTCTACATTGATTATTATGAATCGTTTTACTCACCCTGCCTGTTTGAATGTTGCCTCCTCGTGGGTAACATGCAGATGACCAGGTTTAGTCGTGGTCGCCGTTGAGGACGTTCGAAGTTTTTGATTTGTTAGCCTTTTGGTTAACTTAGAGAGTCTTGCTCTGATAGTGTAACATCGGGTTGGGGTCTTTGAGTTAAACTATGTTTTATTTGAGTTATTTTGATTATCTTTCCGTATAAGGAAAACCTTGGATTATGCCTTTGAGTTCCGCTTCCTTTGTGAAATTCTTGATGTTTATTTGGGAAAACCTGTTGTTTACGGAGCCTTGACCTATTTTGATTTGTTGGGAAATGTACGCCCTTTTATGGTGCCTTTTATTTAATTCATAATTTACTCTGATATATGTGAATAAATGTGCCTTTTAGTTGTGGGGTTGAAAAAGGTGTTACATTAGTGATATCAGAGCCTGTCGGTCCGTCCGACCAAGTTTTTATGGTGTTAGTCCCATGTCAGTCAATAGTGTGAGAACGCTATTGGATGAGTTGTTTTCTTCTAAACTTGTTGGTGGTTGCAGATGCTGGGAGAAATGATCGTGATATTGCTGATGCGCTGGAATCACTTCCCCAAGTGATGGCCCAGAATGGTGGACCTCTAGATGAGTTTCGTGCTTTGGGAAAGTATCAGAGGAACAATCTGCCGACTTTTGTGGGCACTCATGATCCTGATGGTGCGGAGAAGTGGCTGAAAGTGATTGAGAAGATTTTCCGAGTTATGGCGTGCACTGATGCTCAACAGGTGCAGTTTTGTACACATATGCTAGCAGAGGAAGCTGAGGACTGGTGGGATAATACTCATCAGAGATTGGGGGATACTGGCATTGCAATAACTTGGGTTGTATTTAAGGAAGAATTTTTGAGGAAGTATTTTCCTGAAGATGTTCGGGGCAAGAAAGATGTGGAATTCCTTGAGCTGAAACAAGGGAATATGACTATGGCTGAGTATGCGGCAAAGTTTGAGTCTTTGGTAAAGTTTTGTCTGCATTACAATTGTGTTGACACAGATATGTAAAAGTGTCTCAAGTTTGAGAATGGATTGAGACCAGAGATTAAGCAAGGAATTGGGTACCAGCAGATTCATCGGTTTGTGGAACTGGTGGACAAGAGCAGAATTTATGATGAGGATAACCGAGCTTGATCTACTAACTACAAGCAGCTGAGTGAGAAGAAAGAGAAAGGTCAGTATAGAGGGAAACTGTATGTGACTTCTGGTGATAAAGGGAAGCAGAAAGCTTCAGATGGGAAAAAGTCAAGTGGGGGAACGACTACTGCTCGAGGTAAGTGTTATAAGTGTGGCGAGCAAGGTCACCGTGTTGAGAATTGTAGAGTGCTGAGATGTCACCGTTGTGGAAAGAGAGGTCATATAGCTACTGACTATAAAGACGAAGCTCCGACTTACTTCAATTGTGGAGAGAAGGGTCATATCAGTACCCAGTGTCAGCAGCCAAAGAAGACTGCTACTGCTACTCAGACAAATGGCAGAGTGTTTGCTTTGAGCGGTGCAGAAGAATCCAAGACAGATAACTTGACCAGAGGTACTTATTTTATTAATGATGTTGAATTGATTGCTATAGTTGATACTGGTGCTACTCATTCATTTATTTCACTTGAATGTGCTAAGAGGTTGAATTTTAAATTATCTTCTATGATTGGGAGTATGGTTATCGATACCCTGGCTAATGGTTCTGTGACTACTGCGTTAGTCTGTTTGAGCTGCCTTTTGACCATTTATGATAAGAATTTTGTGATGGACTTGGTCTGTCTACCCTTGCATCAAATCGATGTTATCCTTGGAATGAACTGGTTGGAGTACAACTATGTTCATATTGATTGCTACAACAAGACTGTTACGTTCCCAGAGTTTGGTGATGGTGGAAAGCTGATGTATGTATCTGCCAAGCAAGTAGAAGAACTCTTGGAAGATGAGGCTCAAATGTTTGCATTGTTTGCATCACTTCAAGTTGATTATGAAGCAGTGAGCGTGGAGCTACCAGTTGTTCGGGAATTTCCAGAGGTGTTTCCAGACGACGTGAGTGACTTACCTCCTGAGCGTGAGGTAGATTTTACTATTGATGTGATGTCGGGCACTAGTCATGTGTCGACGGCTCCTTATCAGATGTTTGCATCTGAGTTAGGAGAATTAAAGAAACGGTTTGAAGAGCTGCTTGAGAAAAAGTTTGTTCGACCGAGTGTTTCTCCGTGGGGTGCTCTTGTGTTGTAGGTGAAGAAGAAAGATGGTAGCACGAGGTTGTGTATGGATTATTGGCAGCTGAATAAAGTAACAATTAAGAATAAGTATCCACTCCCGAGGATTGATGATTTGACAGATCAATTGGTGGGTGCTTGTGTGTTTAGCAAGATTAATTTGAGGTCTGGTTATCATCAGATTCGCGTTAAGCCTGCTGATATTCCGAAGACAGCTTTCAAGACGAGGTATGGACACTATGAATATATTGTGGTACTGTTTGGTGTATCTAATGCACCTGGGGTATTCATGGAGTATATGAATAGGATTTTTCATCCTTATTTGGATCAGTTTGTGGTAGTGTTCATTGACGATATCTTGATATATTCTAAGTCCGAGGAAGAGCATACGCAACATCTAAGAGTGGTATTGCAGGTTTTGGGAGACAAGAAGCTTTATGCCAAGTTGTCCAAGTGTGAGTTTTGGTTGAAGGAAGTGAGTTTCCTTGGCCATGTGATTTCTAGTGGAGGAATTGTTGTTGATCCGTCGAAAGTTGATGTTGTGTTGCAGTGGAAGACTCCAAAGTCTGCTACTGAGATTCGAAGTTTCCTTGGGTTGGCTGGTTATTATCGTAGGTTTATAAAAGGCTTTTCAAAGTTGGCACTGCCATTGGCTCAGTTGACTCGAAAGGGTTAAGCTTATGTGTGGGATGTTGCTTATGAGAAGAGTTTTGTAGAACTCAAGAAGAAGTTGACGACTGCTCCAGTGTTAATTTTGCCAAATCTGAGTGAGTCTTTTGTAGTGTATTGTGATGCATCAAAGATGGTTCTTAGAGGCGTATTGATGCAGAATGGTCAGGTTGTTGCTTATGCTTCCATACAACTGAAGGTTCATGAAAGGAATTATCCTATGCATGACTTAGAGTTGGCCGCTGTGGTGTTTGTGTTGAAAATTTGGAGACATTATCTTTTTGGGTCTAGGTTCGAAGTGTTCAGCGATCACAAGAGCCTTAAGTATTTGTTTGATCAAAAAGAGTTAAACATGAGGAAGAGAAGATGGCTTGAACTTATGAAGGATTATGATTTTGAATTGAGTTACCATCCTGGTAAGGCTAATGTTGTGACTGATGCATTAAGCAGGAAGTCCTTACATATGTCGATGCTTATGGTTCGAGAGTTAGGACTGATTGAGCAATTCAGAGATATGAGTTTAGTTTGTGAAGAGACTCTTAACAGTGTGAAGTTGGGTATGCTGAAGTTGACTAGTGGTATTCTCCAAGAGATCAGAGAAGGTCAAAAATCTGATTTGAGACTTGTGGATCATCTCACGTTAATCAACCAAGGTAACAGAGGTAATTTTCGAATCGATGAGAATGGTGTGATGAGGTTCAGAGATAAAGTGTGTGTTCCCTAGGTGCCATAAATCAAGAAGAGCATTCTTGATGAAGGTCACAAAAGCGGTCTATGTATTCATCCTGGTGCCACAAAGATGTATCAAGATTTGAAGAAATTGTTTTGGAGGTCGAGTATGAAGAAGGAAATTGCAGAGTTTGTGTATGCTTGTTTGACTTGTCAGAAGTCGAAGATTGAACATCAGAGACCGTCGGGTCTGATGCAAGCGTTGAATATTCCAGAATGGAAATGGGATAGCATTTCTATGGATTTTGTGACCGGTTTACCGAAGACTTTGAAGGGGTATGATTCGATTTGGGTGATTGTTGATAGATTGACCAAATCGACTCATTTTATACCGATGAGGATCAATTATTCGTTGCAACAGCTTGCTGAATTATATATTGATCAGATTGTGAAGTTGCATGATGTTCCATCGAGTATTGTGTCTAATAGAGATCCGAGATTTACGTCGAGGTTCTGGGAAAGTTTGTAGACATCTTTGGGTACTAAGTTATGGTAGAGTTCTGCCTATCATCCGTAGACGGATGGACAGACAGAGAGAACTATCCAGTCTTTAGAGGATTTGCTGAGGGCTTGTGTGTTGGATCAAGGTGGATCGTGGGATAGTCATTTGCCATTGATTGAGTTTACCTACAATAACAGTTACCATTCTAGTATCAGAATGGCACCGTATGAAGCTTTGTATGGTAGGAGGTGTAAGACTCTATTGTGTTGGTATGAGTCAGGCGAGAGTGATGTACTTGGACTTGATATTATGCAAGAGACGAATGAAAAGATCAAGAGGATCCAAGAAAAGATGAAAGCGTCGCAGAGTCGTCAGAAAAGTTACCATGATAAGAGGAGGAAAGCACTTGAATTTTAAGAGGGAGATCACGTGTTTTTGAGAGTTACGTCGGTAACTGGTGTTTGTCGAGCTTTGAAGTCTCGAAATCTCACATCACGTTTTATTGGTCCGTATCATATTTCGCAGAGGGTGGGGGAAGTAGCATATCAGATTGATTTACTGTCGTCGCTTGCGAATTTGTATGATGTGTTTCACGTGTCGCAATTGAGAAAGTACATTCCAGATCCGTCGCATGTGATTCAGATGGATGATGTACAAGTAAGAGATGATTTGACAGTTGAGGCATTTCCAGTTTGGATTGATGAACGAGAAGTGAACCAACTACGAGGTAAAGAGTTTTCCTTGGTAAAGGTGGTTTGGGGAGGACCAGCTAGAGAAAGTTGGACTTGGGAGCGTGAAGATCAGATGAGGGAGTCGTATCTGACTCTGTTTCCTTGAGGTAATTTTCGAGGGTGAAAATTATTTTAAGTGGGGGAGAGTTGTAACACCCCAAATTTTAATTGGAATATTAATTTAATTTATTTAAATAAGAATATTCGCATTTCGGTGATTTTCGGTGGTTGTTGTGAAATATTGAGAATTATGGATTTTAAGTTATTTATTTAAATAATAGTATATAATATGAATATATTAGTATTATTATTAATTTAAATAAATATAAGTTAACTAAGTGCAAATTGGACAATTGAGGAGGAGTTAGTGAGGGTAATATTGGAAAGCCCAATTGTGAGGCCCAAAACTAGGTTTAACAAAAAGGAAATTGTGAAGGGATTAGGATTCATTTGTTAGACCGTGGAAAGAGTTGAGGCCAGAGCTCTGAGGAGGAAGATTGGAGGCAAAAGCTTCGAAAGTTTACCTTAAATATTTGAGAAGGCTTTGGGTCGAGGTATGATGAGTATTGCCTTCATGATTTTCAATGTGTAAATTCAATGTATTTAAGGTCGATTTAAGGGTTAAGTGTTTTGAGGGTGGATATGAGAAAAAGGGATTTTGGCCTTCGTGGCCTAAATCTATTATATGTGATTCTAACCGTGGAATTTACTGGGGAAAGGGAAAGTTAGGCCTTCGTGGCCAAAAACTATGATTTGACATTTATGTAACCCTGGAGGGATAGGAATATTAGATAGTGAGTAATTCTAATGAATATGGGTGATTGTAGAGAGATTGTGATTTAGGGCGTGAATATGATACGGGATTGGCCTAATGAACCGTAGGTTTTGTGCCTTTATCGCTGTAAGACCTTAGGGATGATTTAGGGATGTTTTGAGGGCATTAGGGAAGTGAATCGTGGGGCTTTTTGGATGATTTTAGGTTCTGGTGTGTAGCTGAGTTTTGCTGTCATTGCGTTGTTCTCCTAGAGAAGAATTCTTCGCACAACTAACGATTTAGTCCCGGACTCGCCTAGAAAAGAATCCTTCGCACAGCAAAGAAAATCGCCCCAGACTCGCTTAGCGAACATGCCCGCAAACGTAGCAGAGTTTCGCGAATGCTGATTTTTTGCAGCGATGCCTTGATGTTTGATGCTGTGATTTCTCTGATGAATTAATATGAGTATAACTGTGAGTTCTATGTGATTTGTACATGGTTACATGACGATTTCTATGATGCAATATGATGATATTACCATGATTTTGATGAATTCTATGATGACATGAGATATGTTGGTGATTGTGATGATGATGATTATGATGAATGATGATGCACCTATGTTGTTATTATGAGGATGATTATTGACGTATGCATCATGCATTCATGTGCATCCGGACTTCGGTTCAGGACCTGGATTACTTTGGCTTCAATCCCATTGTGTGGGTGTGAAGTATTTTGATGTGCTCCAGTTCTCAAGTAGAATCAATCCTATTGATGAGGATCTATGGAGGGTTGATGGCCCAGTGTCCATCGAGTTGTGATGATTGGTACCACTTTCATTGAGTCTTGTTGCATTTGCATTTATGAGTTGATTGTGAGTAAATTGTGATGTTGTGGCCTTTGATGCATATTGACGAATACAATGATGTTGAATATGAAAATAACGCTATTTTATATGTTGATTTTCTACATTGATTATTATGAATCGTTTTACTCACCCTGCATGTTTGAATGTTGCCTCCTCGTGGGTAACGTGCAGATGACCAGGTTTAGCCATGGACGCGGTTGAGGACTTTTGAAGTTTTTGAGTTGTTAGCCTTTTGGTTAACTTAGAGGGTCTTTCTCTGATAGTGTAACATCGGGTTGGGGTCTTTGAGTTAAACTATGTTTTATTTGAGTTATTTTGATTATCCTTCCGTATAAGGAAAACCTTGTATTATGCGTTTGAGTTCCGCTGCCTTTGTGAAATTTTTGATGTTTATTTGGGAAAACCTGTTGTTTACGGAGCCTTGACCTTTTTTGATTTATTGGGAAATGTACGCCTTTTTGTGGTGGCTTTTATTTAATTAATAATTTGCTCTGATATATGTGAATAAATGTGCCTTTTTTTAATTATAGGGTAGAAAAGGGTGTTACATACGGCACTTAAGAAAATCTTGTTCTTAGCAGAGTCTTTGATATCATTGTCTTGGATTAAATCTATTGACTTCATAATCCTTGATTTTGAAAATTCTGACTAGCATAAAAACAAACAGTGTTTTCTATCAGAGGTTGGTATAAAATAAGTTTTAAGCACTGCCTTAGTATTTGTCACTACGCGAAAAATACAGAGTCACCATCAAACTTTATTTATTTGGAAGAAAAGGAAAATGTGATAAAAACCCTAAAAGGTGAATAAAATGACCCCACAACCAAATTCGGGTTCATAATTCAGTTAAATAAGAGAAAGGTATTAGCACCCCTCACATCTGTCGTTTATATAACAGTTTACTTGCTAAAGGAGAAAAAAAGTTTTAAATTAGTGTGATTGTCAAGGATTAGGGCCCTTGTGCTTACGTATATCCATTATGAAATGAAGAATCAGAGCTCCATAGTTCGAAGAACTAGGGGAAAAATGAAGGAAGGTTGTAAAAGAAGGTTATTCGCCAAGATCTCGCAATCTGGTGCCTACGTATCCTCTCGTGTAATGAGGAAGTCAGAGCTCCATTGTTTGTGGAACCAAATGATTGTGGGTTTGTTATTTTTAGTGGGTGATGTTAATGTTCACATTCTAGCATTAGGTTTTTCCGCTCACATGTAAGGAGACTGACACTTTAGCCTGTGTTGTGATAGAATGGAAATAACATGCCCTTTTGAAAAGGTTTTGGAATTATGCCCTAGAGGCAAGATGTCACATTTGATTGGTGAATTTGTATTTTAGAGAAAAGATTTGTTTTGAAAGGTGTGAGGAGAATCTAATTATTGGTACTTAGAAGGAGACAAGTATCCAACCATAAGCTAAGTACGGACCATAATAAAATACTCGAGAGTTGAGGGGACAATGGTATCCCAACTACTCCTTTTTGCCCTAAGAGGACTGGATTAAACTCTTGTTGTAATTAGGTGTTTTTAAAGGACGACAAGCGTCGAGTCGCAAGCCAATCAGGGTTAACAACCCAAGTACATGAGAAATCGGATGCACAAGTACCTACACTCCACTCCTTTTTCTCCCAAGTTATTGTGAAAATGGTTTGAAAAAAATGACTTGGCATTTGACCAAGTGTTTGGTGGTGATAAGTGTGAGAAGAAAAGAGAGATTATTGGATAGAAGATGAGAATGGATGGAGGTTGATGGTAATTCACATGAGATCGACTTACGAGGGTGTGAAAGGTCATGGAATCCTAAGGTGTGGTGAGATGAAATTCAATTAATGATTTTGAAAATGGCTTGACATTGGATCAAACATTCTTTTGTCTTGTTTTTGAAATCTTTTTCTAAGCACTTTTTCTTTAATCTTTTTTTAACATACAAGCATGCAAGTATAATGCGCTAAATAATGTAAACCCCAAGCTATTACACTTTAATGGGCATGAGGGACATTTTTCCCACAATGGGGGGATGGCTTATGAAAATGAATAAAGGAATAAAAGTACAATAAAAGGGAAAAGTGAATTAAATTCTAAGGTATGATCAAAAGTCTTAAAGTGGTACCTCACAATAAAGGAGAAATAGTTAGTAATATGCAAAATAGATGCAATATGATGTAATCAAATGGTGAATAGAAACTAAGCATAAAAACAATCAATCAATATCAAATAAAAAACACAAGTAAAACCCTAAAAAATCAAGCAAACAAGGCGGATTAGGATCATTTCAAAGTGTTAATGTTGATTGAGTTAAGTCCATCTTCCAAATGGTCCAAAAAATCATCCAAAGCCAAGGTCTCCTATAGTCCATAGCCCAAAACTCCAAAGCAATGGTTTACAATTAGTCCATAGTCCAAAACTCCAAAGCAAGGGTTTAACAATTAGTCCCATAACTCCAACGTAAAGGCTAAATGGTCCATGATTTTTAAAGTCTTATTATTTTTCATGTCCATTATGATTCATTTCTTCACCATGAATTGAACAAAGCTCAACAAGGAATTCTAACAAAAATCTAATTAACATCACTAAGCAAATTTAATCAAAGTTTAACAAGACAATTGACTACAAACTAGTAAGAAAGTTCTACAAAATTAACAAAGAATTATAGTCAAAATTCTACACACACAAGAAAACACCCAAATTTCTAATCAACCCTAAATTTAAGCAAAAAAATTAATCAAAAGTAACACCAAGAAATTAATCACAATTAACATCAAGAAAAAAACTAATCAAAATTATAAGAAAATAATAAGAAAATTAGAGGGAGGTGCGGGAATAGTAAAAGGTTGCAAAAAGTATGTTGGTGTAGGCCTGGCCCATTGGCCTTAGTTATGAATCCATGGGAGGGTGTAGCAGTAAAACTAGGGAGTATGAATAAGCATGGGCCTATGAGCCCGGTCCAGGGAAGGAAAGGAGGGAAGATTTTAAGTTTAAAAAACTGAGCATAAGGTCTCTTGCAAACCTCTTTCTCCCTCTTCTCATACGAACAATGTCTCCTTTTTCACACGGTGTAATTGCGTCGGCACGCCTCGCTGCAGTGGCCACGATGGCCGCAACCCTACCCCTACATCAACACTAACCTAATCTTCCTTCTCTCCTCTCTTAGCATTTCGAAACAATTCTCTAAATCCCCCTCTACATCACGAATCTCAAATAAAAAAAGATGACCTAAACTACGTCAAATCCACTACAAGAAGCCAAAACTCACCAAATTGGAGTCCAAACACAATGGTTTGGCTCCAAGGCCACATTGACTACATTGTAAATGCAAGATTGAGAGCGAATACAAGTACCTGTGCAACTACAACGATGGTAGAGTTTCGGTGCTTCAGGTATGAAACTTAAGTTCATTCTTCTTCTTCTTCACTTCTTTGAATCTGTTGCGCTTCAAATTATTATTATTGAGTGAGGTTACTGCAAATTCTTGCATCATGTTGCATTGTTGTGCTGAGGTTGAGAGGCTAAGCTCACTCCAATAGGAGCTTAAATGTGAAGCTCTAATGGAATTGGAGAAAGAGCTTTGTGAGTGCGTGAGCTCAGAGAGAATGTGAGAGAGAGTAGTGAAAAAGAGGAAAGTGGTGAGATATTATGAGATCTAAATTAGGAAATGCTTGGACAGGGTCGTTAGGAGGTTAGGGTATACGTTGCAATTAATGAATTTCAAAGAGAAAGTTTCTTGCAACATCGACAGTGGTAAGAAACTGTTAAAATCAGTTAGAAAATTGAAGTGAGGTAGTTACAGTTAGTGATTTGAATGAGAAATATTAGTTAACCATTTGAATGACCATGGCCCTGTATTAACTTGCATTCAAAATTAGTTAGCATTGTGGTTAGTGTAGTTAAATTTAGAGGTTTTGATCTAAAACAGAGTTTAGATAGTGATGTTAGAATTCAATTGAATTGGCTCCAAAATTATTTGAATGTATGTTTTGTATTTTGGATTGACATTTAATTGGCCATGTGAAACAAGTTACTAGCTTGCACGATGATTTGGTGTCTTCTGTTGTGACTGTCCTTTTTTGCAGGTTATGGCAGCAGGTTATGAAACTTTGGCCTAGGCATGGTGTGTCAACTTATGGCATGGAATGAAGCAAAGTTTTGGGTCTGCTTTTGAACATAGAGATTGAAGCATGGAAATGGTTGAAGCAAGGAAGTGGCAGGGGAAATGGAGTTAGCATAGAGTTTAGAACTTAGGCTTTATGAATTTAGAAATAGGAGCTTTGTAACACGTGAAGTCCTTGCAATTGTGACTTGAGACCTTTGTAGGATTTATGTAATGACATGAAATTTTTGTAATACTTGTGAACTTTGAATTTGAACTTGTGAATCTTGTAATGCTTTGTAATTGGAACTAGTATTTGTCCCTTGGATGTAATTTGCAAGCTTTGAATGAATTTGAATGAAGTTTGATACAACTTAGGCTTAGGATAAAATCTTTCTTGTGATATGGTTTTGAAATTTGGTTTATTTGGATGTGTTTTGGAAATGGATTTTTGACTAAAATTAAAAATGGATATGGATTTGGTTTGGTTTTGTGAATTTTGATTTAAATTTGGATAATGGTTATGATTTGGATTTGAATTGGATATGACATTGGACTTGAGTTTGGTTAATGGAATTTGGATTTTTGTAGAAAAATGGGTTATGGTTTAGAAATATATTTTGAAATATAAAAAGGTAAATGGTTCTAAAATGTGAGTTTTGGATAATGGTTCTTAAGAAATGGATATTGAATTGAATATGGTAATAGGAATGGATTTAGAAATGTACTTAGGAAATGGATAAAAGGTGGTTTTAGAATTTGAATTAAAGTGGATTTTGAAATAGTGAAAATGGATATTGGATAAAATGGCTTCAAATGTAGATGAAAATGGATATTGGACATGAATACGGAAAAATATCCAAGGCTTAGGTCAGAGGTAAAGCATGCTATAACATCTGTTTTTTGCAAATAACAATACCCCTTGTCCGTTGTAACTTTTTAGGATGCCTTGTACCATAAGTAATCACTGTGAACCACTGGGTCTCTTTGATGTCTGTCGGGCTAGATTTTGAGGATCCACTTGGTAGCCATAAGCACAAAGGGGAGGTAAATCCTAATCCATGATCCTTGCATCTTGCATTGAAATAATATGCAGGAGAAGTGAAACCCTAGTTGCCATGTAAACCCTAATTCTCCAAAGCCTCTGACCCAAGTAAAAAACCTACGTTGATGGATGCATGACATGTTTAAATGCCATAATGGAGTGTATGTACATGAGGAATATGAGATGCATAAGCCATAGGATTTGAATAAAGGGGTGAGACAAATTTAGGGTATGATAGTTGCCCCTATTTAATCATCTTAAATTCGAAAGTGCGATTGGCGTTAGCCTTTCGGGAATTCATGATATTCCTTGAGTATATTTTTTTCTGGTGAAAAGGTTTATAGAGAGCAGGCGTTGTTGAATAGTGTTAACTTGTAATGGGGTTATTATGCCAATACAAGGTTCTCGGTGGAGATGGTAGTTATTGAGATAATGACTGGAAATATGGTTGATGACATGGTGACTAGAGAGTGGGTAAGATTGACGAAAGGTAAATCAATGACAACATGGTGGCATATCATGTAAAATCTACGACCCAAAAAAGAAAGATAAATGGTAAGATCGATGTGTGATCTACGACCTAAAAGATAGATGAAGGGAGGGTAAGATCGATGTGTGATCTACGACCCAAGAAGAACGATAAAATAAGGCAAGATCAATGGACCTACGAACCAAGGAAACGTAAACGAGGGGTAAGGAGTGGGTAAGATTGATTGACGTACAATCTACGATCCAAGAAATAGTAAACAAAGGGTAAGATTGGCCTACACATAATCTACGACCCAAGAAAATGTAAACAAAGGGTAAAATTGGCCTATGCATAATCTATGACCCAAGAAAAGATAAACAAAGGATAGGACCGGCCTGTACATAATCTACGACCCACGAAAAGGGGAAACAAAGGGTAAGATCAGCCTATGCACAATCTACGACTCACGAAAAGGTAAACAAAGGGTAAGATTGGCCTATGTATAATCTATGACCCAAGAAAAAGGTAACCAAAGGGTAAGATCCGCCCATGCATAACCTACGACCCAAAAAAAGTAAATGAAGGGTAAAATCAGCCTATGCACAATTTACGACCCACAAAAAGGGTAAATAATGGGTAAGATCGGCCTATGAACAATCTATGACCCAAGAAAAGGGTAAACAAAGGGTAAGATCAGCCTATGCATAATCTACGACCCAAGAAAAGGTAAACAAAGGGTAAGATCGGCCTATGCATAATCTATGATCCAAGAAAAGGTAAATAAAGGGTAAGATCGGCCTATGCACAATCTACAACCCAAGAAAAAGGTAAACAAAGGGTAAGATCGGCCTATGCACAATCTACAACCCAAGAAAAAGGTATAAAAAAAGGGTAACATCGCCCTATGCACAATTTACGACCCACAAAAAGGGCAAATGAATGGTAAGATCGGTCTATGCACAATCTACGACCCACGAAAAGGGTAAACGAAGGGTAAAATCAACCTATGCACAATCTACGACCCACGAAAAGGGTAAACAAAGGGTAAGATCGTCCTATGCACAAACTACGACCAAAGAAAAGGTAAACAAAGGGTAAGATCGGCCTATGTATAATCTATGACCTAAGAAAAGGTAAACAAAGGGTAAGATCGGCCTATGCACAATCCACGACCCAAGAAAAGGGTAAACAAAAAGGAAGATCGGCCTATGCATAACTTACTACCCACGAAAAGGTAAACAAAGGGTAAGGTCGGCCTAAGCACAACGTACGACCCAAGAAAAGGGTAAATGAAAGATAAGGAGCGGGTAAGATTGACCGACGTACAATATACGACCCAAGAAAAAGTAAACAAAGGGTAACATCAGCTTTCGCACAATCTACGGCCCATGAAAATGTAAGCAAAGGGTAAGATCGGCCTATGCACAATCTACGACCCAAGAAAATGGTAAACAAAAATGACTCCACTGAGAAACAAAGGCAAACAAAGGGTAAGATCGACGTATGATCTACGGCCTTGGGAAAAAGAAAGGCAAAGAGTAAGATCAACGTATGATCTACGACCTTGGAGAAAAAGAAAGACAAAGGGTAAGATCAACGTATGATCTACGATCCTAAGAGTTGGCAGAAATTAAGGTATCGTGTGAAATCTATTGGGGATTGAGATAGTAGGCCTTGCGTAGGTCCATCTGCTGCGAATTGGTTGAAATGCCTGATGAGGAATGACATTGGCATTCTCTTTAGGGATACGTCACTGTCTAAATCGAGGGTTAATTTGGGATTTCGTGCAAGGTATCAAATCTGGCTTATGCTTCGTATGCATATGTTTGAATTTTGTATGGTGTGGTGATCTATTCCAAATGGATGTGCTACGCATTGGAGGATGCAATGTAATGATGATTACTAAATGTAGAAGGAGGAAACAGACTCATTAGGGGAAACCTTTGCTTGTTTTCTCAAGATACCAATACATATTGGTGTCTAGAAGCTTGCAGTATCAATGATCATTGGGTTTATGACTTGCTGGCAAAGCAGGTCTTCAATCGTGCCACTGAAGATTGAGTCGCAGTTTTTGCTGGGAGAAGTGACTTGGTCTCACTTTCTCTACATCCTAGATTTCCTAAGGATTATGAGATGAACATGGATCTATTCGAGTGCCCCAAGTGTGCTTCATTGCTCGGGAGTTTTCTGATAACATATGCAGAGGATGACAATGACTCCTGCGTTTTAGTTAGATTGAGGTGACCATTGTGAATCTGTTACTTGCACACAGAAAAGAGATATTGGATGCCCCAATATTCCTTTGGGTTTAAATCTATGCAAAGTCCTGTTTTGTCTTAGCTTATGATTATTAATCCCTAATATACTCAATGCAATGTTTAATAATGAATTAACTCACATTTCACATACAAGCTGAAAAGGGAAAAAATAAAGCTTTTGGCATAAAACAATTTTATTAAATAGGAAAGTTTACCTGTGAATAGGAAATTGTACAAGGAAGTAACTCCTAAATGAGGTAGTTGCAAAAAAAGGAAGAAAAAAAAAAAGAAAGACAACGTGTACAATGGCAATAAGAGATGCTCAAATTTCCATTATAATTGGCATCACTATAGTTCATATATCCTTGGTAATCTCAACGATTTGCTTACAAAGATTAGTGGTTGAATGGATTCTTCCCTTGTCCGGGGTGGATATTGTTGTTTGTGAAGAGTATTTAGACTGCAATCTCTCGCTCTTGATCCCTAATTTTTTCCTGGATCGCTCTTTTGGGTTTTGAATCCAGCATGATACTCATTTTTTCCTAAATTGCCCCTTGCAGGGTTTTCAACTTAGCGGTCTCTTTTTCATATATCCCTAACTTTTGCCTGGACCTTTTCTTTTTATGGTCCACCGGGATTCCCATTATTTCCTAAGTCTCCCCTTAGGGTTTTCGACTTAGCGAATCATTTTTATGTGTAGTATTTTTTGACTGAGTTTGAATTGACTGGGAGTGGAACGTCTTTCCCATTCACGTCTGTCAGGATTAGAGCACCTCATGAGAAGGATTTCTTCACGATGTTTGGTCCCTTGTAAATGGGATTCCATTTCTCATATGATCTTTCTTACCACTAGGTCGCCTGCATAGAAATCTCGAGGTCGATTCTTGTCATACGCTTTCTTTAGCCGCCTTTGGTACAGTTGACCGTGACAGATGGCTGATAAGCACTTCTCTTTTATGAGGTTGAGCTGATCGAGTCTGGTCTGGATCCATTAGGCATTTTTGAGTTTGGTATCCATCAGAATCCTTAACGAAGGAATCTTTACTTTGACAGGGAGTATGGCGTCCATTTCATAGACGAGAGAGAAAGGAGTCGCCCCAGTTGAACTGCATACTAAAGTTTGATAACCATGTAGGGAGAAAGGGAGCATCTCGTGCCAATCCTCGTATGTTCTCACCATCTTCTGAATGATCTTCTTTATATTCTTGTTGGCTGCTTCGCCTACGACATTCATCTTTGGCTGATAAGGTGGTGAATTGTGATGTTCGATCTTGAACTCTTCGCACAACTCCTTCATTGTTTTGCTATTAAGATTGGATTCATTATCCATGATGATTTTTTTAGGAATCCCATAACGAAATATGATTTCCTTTTTGATAAAGAGAGCTTGTAAGAAACAGCTTCAACCTACTTGGTGAAGTAGTCAATAGTAACAAGGATGAACATGTATCCATTTAAAGCACTTGGCTCGATACGTCTAATTATATCAATACCCCACGTTGCAAAGGGCTATGGTGAAGTCAAGACATTCATAGGAGTTAGAGGAACGTATATCCCATATGCGTATTCTGCGTACCAAATAATACCCTGCTCGTAGAATCTTTTTGGCCATAGCATGGCCACTGGCATGAGTACGAAAGGCTCCTTCGTGGATTTCTTGTATGATTGATTCTTCTTCGTGTCTATCTGTTGCACCCTAATTTTTGACCGGAAGATCTCACTCCTTTCGTGCATCTCTTATATTATTTGACTTCTATATTTCATATTTTTGTCATTATCGCTAACAAGTGTGTGCAGGCGCGTAATTTTCAAAAGTTGTAAACCCGAGAATTTGGGAATCAAAAGTTCGTGTCCATAAGCCAATTTCAAGTTTATAAGAGCGTTTACTGCAAGTTCAAGGACATAAACTCGGGCCAATGTTCAAAGGTTGAGAATTTAATTTCGGATTAGAAACTCTAACAAGTTCATAACTGAAGACCACATTGGAGGATTCGTGCTGCAGATTCGTTTTAGCACATATGGGAGTCCCTTTTATATACAAATTCAAAGTCTATTAAAGATCCATTAAGAATCCTCATGCTTACCTCTTAAAGCAACATTTTAAAATTAAGAATACGCCAAGAAGGACTCATTTTGAATTCTTTCTACATGTGGTTCACGCCGGGCACATATCTTACACTAAATACCACACATAAAATAAGGGGATTCAATCAGGGGACTCATGAGACTATATTTAAGATGTTGCTGCTACTATTAAACCAAACAGTGTCTTCATAACAGTTTGAACATAAGTCAAGTCTTTGCAAAAAGGACACTACCTTAATCAAGGATTCTTCCTAGAGTGGTAAACAATATTGGAGGAACATTTAATTAAAAAAAATCAAGCTTAACACTTTTGAAGAGTAATTAAAGAGCTTGCTTCAACCACAATACTAAAGCTGCAGTCTGGGATGTTGACAAGAAAATACCCTATACCAAAATCTATGCCCCAGCAATAGGTACATTACATCAATAACATAAAATGGCACGCATGAGTAAACTACGGTCTCGGAACGCTTTAAGTTGTTTCCTTATTAGAGCACTCAAAAATTGGTTCTTAACGGCAACAGAGGTGTTCTAGTAGCAGTAGCACTTGTCTTTGACTTCAGTAATCACGACCTCAACGCTGCAGATTGCGACTCACATGCCGTAACCTGTAGAACACAGCCAGTAATCAGGATAATGTTAAAAGAAATAAGTTAAGATTTAGAAAAAGGAGAAGAGAGTGAGGTGATTTAAGTTCAGCCCTCAGGAAGCTCATCATCGGGAGAACCGAGCGGCCGGGAGAGTGACAACCAAGGATGTCCCCAACTCCTTACCGAACATCGGAAGAATCGAATTTGGGACAAGAAAGACAACCAATTTCAGACAGTTTCCACACAAGGCAACCATATTCTCAGCAATCGTCCGGTTCAGACCATCAAGTCTTCATTACCGTTATACCTCCCTCGGCACCGAAGTCCAGACCAAGTGGACTCTGAACTAATCAGCAACAACCTGTCGGGAGAAATGAACAGAGTCAGTAAACATTTGGAATAACTCAATAACAAACAAAGCGTGTTCAATATGATTGAGAAAAATGCAAAAGAAGAACAAATTTAGAGCAAGAATATTAAACAGCAGCATCTAGTTCTTCCACCAGATTACGTTCAGCCTGCTACACCCATTGATTCAGATTCAGGTATTATTGAGGGGGCATCACGATTCTCACTTATTCGTCCGTTAACTTCACACGCACCAAGACTCCTATTAAAGAGCATAAGCTATACAGAAATTCGTCTATGACAGAAACATGATTGATCCTGGGATAAGTTGGCAGGAACATTTTGGAAGCTTTGCCCCTACTGATGGATCATGACAGCCAGTTTTGGAAAATGATCATGATGTGGACGAGACACAGGACAAGGACCACATTTGTAAAAAGAGAACAGACTGAGCAGCAAGAATCTACTCAACCCCTTTGATACATTCCCCCATGTTGTGGACGTCACCAACAAAGATAAGGATATGGACATGGTAATGGATACTTATGAAACTGCAGATAAAAAGCCTTCACAGAGATCCGCACCGATCAACGTTCAAATCGAAGATAGTTTTGGATTGGACTTTACATTGCCAACAGTGGTGTCACTGACATTCCCGCTCTGACATGTATAATTTCCCCTGCATCAGTTCAAGAAGTTAAGAGTCATCACAACATTTCTGCTATGCATAACCAAGTTCCCAGCTCAAAAAGGCAAACTCACCATACGCCGAAAGTTCAACTTTTGATTCGCAAAAGAGAAACAGCACATCAGAATCTTCATTCCCGTGCAAGAAAAATCTTCCCAGGATTGTCAAAGCACATGTTGAAAGTGTTGGTTCTAGCTGAGAATGTCATCTATTTGAGGTTGTGCAAAGTTTTGTCCATAAGCTGAAACAAAACAAGAAATGGCATTAATTGTGACAACTAACTAATCAGTAGGACAACTTATCAACATACATCAAGAGTTAGGGAACATACCCCCAGTGTTCAACAAAATCTCTGTCAGTGGTAATGCATTGGAAAAGGTACTTGCTTTGGAGATTAAGCTTGTTGAAGCATCGCGAACCAGAAAATCGAGCAGAAGGTTACAGAGTTCCTTCTCAAAGCAACGCAGTGGCGACAAAACAGTATTCAGAAATTCCAGGGATATCAATGAGCTGACTAAGGATATGTCAGAGCTAAAGACGAGACATCTTTCAATAGAATATGGATTCCTGAACAAGTTAGCATAATGTTTAGAAAAGATCTTCGAAAGGGAATTGCTAATCGACGAGCTTGAGAATGTTTAGAATACATAAATTTAAACAAACAGTAAAAGAACAAAGATTGAATTTGGAGATATACCCTGCGAACACTTGCATTTGCTACTCTTCATCTCCAACTTTCCTCCTTCTCGTGAAAGCCCTCACTAGAGTGTACCAGACGTGAGCTCCTTCTCTTCTGGGCTACTAACTCCCCTGGCCCAAAATCTCCTACTTCCTACACCTGCAAAACGTAAAGTTTGGATTAGTGAATTGATCAGGAATATACCCTGTACAAAAAATATCCCATTCAGATTCCCTAGCATCAATAAAAGATTCCTCAGGATCAAATCATAATTTGATATTCATCAACAACATTAAACACAATCTCACGAAAAAGGAAGATTTTTTAAATCCAATCAACCCAAAAATGGAAGGTTTCAATCAGAATTCAATCATGCTTTAAAAGCCTCAAACCTCAGCTCGCCTATAAGAAGGGTTCCAAATCGAAGAAAAAAGAGATCGAAGAACTCGTGAAAACGGCGAAAACACCATAGAAACCCTAAAAGATAAAATCTTCAAATTAAAGTGAACGAGGAGCTTATTTGCGGTTCCGCTGAGAGTTACGAAGCCCAACGCCTCCGAAGCTAGCCACCGTCACCTGACTCATGCTCTATAAGCTGATTCGTCGCCGGTAAAAACTCCCCGTCCCTCTTCGTACCATTGATTGATTGACGTTTTACTTTTGTTTCAGGTATCATATAGCCAGCAATTGAGAGAGAGGATTGGATCAGTGAGAGAAACCGAGCAAACGAGATCGCCGCTGCTAGGGCTTTCCACCATTTACATTTGTTCTGTGCATTTCTGTGTGTTTGTTTGTGTTGTAACCTAATGTATCACATGTCCGCACGACCACGGTAATACCGTGGTCCCTCACTGATATCACCACACACACCACTAACCATCACTTAATCTCCCATTAACCCTTAATTAACCTCATTTATCCACTAATTAATTAATTAACTTAATATTAACCTTCTTTATTTAAATAATTAACCAATTAGTTAAATAGTTAATTTCTCATCAACTTTTATTGAATTAATTTTACTTTTTAAATAATTTTTTTTTAAACTTAATTTACCTTTTTCTCCACTAATCTAATTACCCCTTTTAATTCAATTTATGTAATATTTTATTTCTACCCCCTTTTAATATTTTATCCAACTCAATATATATTTAGATAACAAATGTATTTTGTTCAATTATTAACATTTTTTTTAATAGCAAGATAATTCTTTTTTAATGATAAAATAATTTATTTCTAAACTAAATTAATCTACAATTTAGTAACTGATGTAATAAAACTAGTTAACCATTTCAATAAAACTCCTTTAAAATCCTATTTTATTTAAGATAATTCACATCTAGCATCTTTTTTAAATTAAATTAAAACAACTCTTTCAAAATCAACATTCATCAATTAACTCAACTTTTTATAAAAATATAATTAAGTGACCAACCCACCCTTTTTAAACACAATAAAACAATTTTTATAACAAGAAATAATTTAAACAATTTGTACTCACTCATTAAACTAAATTTTGATAAAGAAAACCTTTTAAATTAGCAACCCAATTACTTCATAACTTTGATCTAATTTTCACTAAAATAAAATCAATTCATAAACCTTTCTTAAAAATCTAATAAACTAATATAACCTTTCTCAAAATTAATCAAATTCACCTAAAATTAAATCAACTTTTCTCAAATGAATCCCACTAAATCAAATTCAACTTCCCCTTTAAAATCAACTCAACTAAAATAAAATTGAATCAATTTAATTCAATCGAGCATGCTCACGCCTCTATCCATTCACACATTCACAATTCACTCACCTACACCTTAGCGCTTTCATGCGTGTGTATGGTTTATTTTCCGCAATTTATTCTCCGCAATTTAACATCACCGACATTTACATTTTCTCGCATCGCATTCCGTCCAAAGGAAAAACCTACACATGAGTCAAAACTTGTGTGTAGTGCACATCATTTTCATCATTCTCCCCTACGATCCTTGATCCCATTCAAGTTGATCTCTAGGATAGATCCTACCCCATAGGAGGACCTTTGTCTTTATCTTTACAACATAGAAACAAACAATAACAAATCAAACTTATTCAAACACAATAGAGAAAGATGTCAATCATCTTAAGCGAGATAGAATCTCCACCCCACATCAATACAATCAATACTGTAGGGACTTTGCCTTAAGAGAGATAGAGGCGTACATCGTCGATCAATATCCGAGTACTTGAGCCCTTCTTTTAAGACGATGCAAAGACTATTTTCCTACAATTTGTGGCGGTTAAATCTCCCTTAAAATGACAACTCATCTCCTTCTCCTAAAATCAATCAACCAACTACCCTAAACCCGTAGGAACTTTGACCACAGTCAAAGAGCTCCTCAAACCCTTTAGGAGAACTACAAATACTCTGATTCCACTCCCGTAAGGATATGTATGCATAAGATGCGACATCTTATCGAGTATACTTAGAAATAAACCCCTAGGTCTTTCAACCATTAAGCAGATAAACCTTAGCAATAAACAAACATAAAACAAGAGGTTCCTGTAGAGTACTACAGAAACTTAGGATGCTAGCACCTTCCCTAAGTTTAACCAACCCCCGAACCTATAACTCTCTAGCTTGCATTTGCATTGCATTGTGGGAATTTCGATCTTTATCCCTTCCTTTGGACAAATCAAATTTCACCGCGACACTATCCATGCATCTAAGTAGAACTGAATCATAGTTTCTTTTGTACATGACGTCTCTTGATTGGAAAATTTTGGATGCTAGCCTTCAAAGTGTCCGCTTATCACAAATTGTAGTGCCCTCTGGGTATTCTTGCTTCTCCAGATACCTTTTAATGTCGTAATACCATGGTTTTTTTTCCATACATGTTTCCTGTTGTGAGACAGTGAGCAGGAAAGACATGTGATGGCTCCTCGTAATGAAGGATTTATGATATCAGGCCCATGGCTTGGAAAGCTGACTTTGAACATTGCTGCTAAAGTAGCTAAAACATCTTCCAGTTGGCTTTTTTCTTGAGGGATGTGCTCGAAGGTGATTTCATCAAAAGTGAGCAACAACTCCAATACGTAATCCATGTATGGAATTGAATTGGGGTGTCGTGTTTTCCGATCACCTTCTAATTGATGTATGACTAGGGTGGAATCTCTATAGACTCTGAGAACTTTGATCTTCAAATCAGTGGCTGCCTCGAGAGCCATTATACAAGCTTCATATTTAACAATGTTGTTCGTGCAGCCGAAGCCTAACCCGACCGTGTGTTATGGTGAGAATCGTGATGTCAAGCTATTGATTTACTTGAATCTTAATTCATTAAATTTACAACCGGACTTTGATTTATCCAAAGGAAAGGTTAAAGAAAGAAAGACCTTTTGCGCGATGTAACAATAATGCTAAGAGATTCGGGGATCGGGGGTTGGTTATGCCTAGGGTAGGTATTTCACATCCTAAACATCTGTAGTACTCTACAGGAACCTTTGGTGTGTGTGTGTGTGTATGATAAACTTGCTATGGTTTGAGATTAGGTTTAGGCTAAAGGTTTAGGTAAAAACCTAAGGATAGTTCTAAGTTTGCTCGCAAAAATATCACATCTTCTGCCTACGTATCCTAACTAGGATAGAATTAGAGCAATCGTAGTTCACCTCACTAGGGATAGATGAACACTTGATTATGATCAAGGTTCAAAGGGGAACAAACATAAAAATTCTTGTATAGAGTTTGCTAAAACTCTCTAGATCTAATTTGTACACTCAAGATAGACTTTAACAAAAGCCAGGAGGGGAGTAAGTAATTATGACAACGATCCTTACACAGAGTTGACAAACTCTAACCTAGGGTTCTAGTTGAATAACACTCCTAGTAAAAGTTAGGTATTTTAGACTTAAGCAAAGTCTAATGGCTAGTAGGTACTAACTTAACTAAGCTAGGGTCCAAGATGACTTAACAAAGTCAGAGGGAGGGTAGTGAGCTATCTATGACCCAAGGGTCAACAGAGAGACTTTCCTTTGGACACTAGGACACAAACAACTTGATGTGAACTAGAAAGTTCCATCACTGGGGAATAACTTGAAAAAGTTGAAGAAATAAAGCAAGAACATGTAACAAAATGTAACAATAATCAAGATCAACATTTAACATCTTAACAAAGATAAAAAAGCAAAGAGGCAACAACCATCAATGCAAGTAAAGAACATGTGTAACAACAACAAGTTCATCTACAACACTCAAACAAGATTAATATAAACAAGTGACAACTTGAAGAAAGCATGTTATAAGGATCAAATGAGATCAAATGTAACAACATAAGACCAACTAAACATGTATTGATGACAATCAAACAAGCAAGAATACAAGAAATGTTACAACAGTTCAAGTATGATTTCATGGGGAGAAGTAAACAAGTTTCATGGTAACAACCAAGTCAACAATAAAACCCTAGCATGTTATGGTTCTAACAAGACACATAACAAGTAGAATGAAGCATGAAAAGCATATTCAAGAGGTCACAACATCAAGAATCATGTTAAAGTTCACAGGTGAAATTCAAAGTATACCATGCATATTCAAGCATTCACAAAGGCAAGAACAAACCCTAAACATGTTATGGTTCTAACAAGACACATAAACAAGTAAAATGAGACATGGTAAACACATTCAAGATGTTACAACATCAAGAATCATGGCAAAGTTCACAGATGAAGTTCAACATGCCATTTTCACATATATGCATTCACAAAAGTAAGTATGAACATGGTAAGGAAATGAAACAAACAAATTTTAACATTTAAAAATGTTAAAAAAAAACATATAGGAATCATACAAGATCAATCTCACAAGAAAAATCAAATTACAAGTTGAAAAAGTTCAAGAACACCAAGGTAAAAACCCTAAAAAAACACATGTTATTCAAGTGGGTCAAAGTCTTTCTAGGATAACAATCCTTGAATTATTTCTTCACTCAACGAAAATAGACATGATAAGGAGTACTTTTCAAAAAGAATAGCATCAATAGCACAAAATATGAGCAAGTTATGATCATTGAAAGTTGGTGCACCAAGAGGGCAAAAACTAGGGCAAGGCAAGGTCACAACCTTAGGTCATTTGCATGAAGGATTGGAACTCAGTCAAATATTAACCAAATGAGGTGAAACAAAAGTGAAAGTTGTGTATTTTTGAACAAGGAATTTAATGGTACCATTTGTTTTTCCATACCATACACACACAAAAATTCAATATCATCAATGTTTAGGCAAGTTTGGTGACAACAAAAAGCAAGAACATGTGGACAGTCATGTGTAGGGGTGTGCTTGGTGAAACAAGTGTAAAAAAATCACATATACATCATATATAGATATTAGCACAAAAGAAATCAAGAAATGCACACATGGTTTGACAGATTATAATCAAAATGCAAAAAGTGACTAGGTTGGGCCTAGTTTATGACCTAGTTTTGACAATTCAAAAACTACATGTTTTTCTACAAGAAATGGTTCATACATGACATATAAAAAACATAAAACATGTTCAAATAATGTACAACACAAAATCATATCTAGAATTCATGGTAGCATGTGAAATGCAAGTTGAAAAACTTACCTCTTGTAACCTTGTGTTGCAAACTTGGGAAGCAAGAAAACCAAAGATCCTTCAAGGTCTTTGATAGTCTACAAAGGCTCAAAGGATGATAAGAAGATGCTCCAAGTGGACCTCAAGCAAGCTACTGGGTAGAATGCCTTGATAGTGAAGAAAACACTAAAAAAACCAAGGATTTTCAAACCCAACTTGCTTAATCCTTGTTACAGAAGTGTGGAACCATCATGGACAACTTATATATGTCAAATATGAAGTGTTAGAGGTCTCAAAGCTCAAGGAAATGCAATGGTTTGAAGGTTTCCCTTCAAAATGCAGAAAAGTCAACGAATGAGGTTTCAACCATTGACTTTTTGGTTGAATGAGTTTTTGGCCAAGGTGAGGGTTTGGACAGCTCTATCATATCATTTGTGATGTGTTTAAAGTGTTTTTTGAGTTTGAGGATTTTTGGAAATGGTTTTGGAAAGGAAAATGTAAAACAGATTTTGAAGGTTTTGGAAATTTGGTGAGATTTTGCAAGAACTTTGCAACTGAGAATAGGAGAGAGTTTCAGCTGGTTTCAAGCACGTAACTAGTGTCTTTTGGATGTGAGAGTGAGGTTTAATTTATAGGCAAGTGTCTTGAGCAAGAGGTATGGTCAGAAGTGAAGCAAATGCCAAGTTTAGCCTTCCATCATGAAAATCTTGGAGTTTTTCAATGAAATCTCCATTTCTGACCTCAAGCCACTCTACCAAGAGCTTCTCCATGCCCTATAGGTTATTTTAATCATGCTTGAGAGGGTAGGAGGTGACTGGTTTCAGCCAAGTTGGTGGTTTGATGTGGGAATCCACCATTTTTCTCTTTCTTCAACATTCACTTTTGCAACTTGCATTAAACAATGGTTTTCTTCAATTCTTGTGCCAATTTCGTGGGAGTTGATGTTAAACATGTTAAAAAAACAATTTAAACATCATAAATGAGGCTTAATCCTTGGTTAGAGTTGATTTGGGAAGCCTTGTTTTTACTCATAACTCAAAATCCATGCATTTTATGCTCATGAGTGCCTATATCACTTTTGAATAACTCATTGATACCTTTCCAACAAGCTTTTAACCACTCCATTTGAATGTGTGGTTAATGAGTTATGACTTGGCCCTTTTTAAAACCCTAATTTCCTGACTTTTCGATTACTTCTCAATTCTTGATCAATTGGTCACCAAAATTCATGATTAGATATTAAATTATGTTGGGAACATATTTGGCTTCAATTTTGGGTTAAAATCCTGTTGGTCAATGGGTTGACTTTTCAGTCAAACGAACCGAACAATCGAAAACCTCTGAATCGACTGTTGGTGTCCTGGGTTCTCTGAGACCTTGAAACTTATTGGGTAGACTTAATTGGGACATATGAGCCTCATGGAGCATGATTAAAGCTTTGGAACACCTTTTAGATCAAAATTCAAACTACAGTTGACTTTTCCAATCAAAAACCGTAATTAGGGTTCTTGTACTGCATTGTTCCTCTTCCTTGGGTGACAACCTCAAATTGGATTCATTCTTGACCCAATGTGATATCCTTGATGACATGAAAACTTGATATATGGAGGATTAATCCAAAACTTTGACTGATCAATCCCTTGAAACCCTGATTTCTGACTGTGTGAAACCCTAATTCATCTGCATCTTGACAAAGATCAAACTTGAAATAGGTTATGGTTAGATAATCAATGTTAATGCTCCTAGAAAGATGATGGAATCTAGGGGACAAAATTTGGGGTATAACAATGTGAAAGGTATGTGAGTATTGCGTGGGGAGGTTAAAACTGCCCTAATGCCATGACTTAGGGCGTTGGATGTACCACCGAATGTGAGAGTCCACTGCTCCTCTGATTTGGGTTCTTCATCATCATCAAGTTCCATAACATCCTCATATGGGAAGTCTAACTTCATTGAATGATACTCTTCCAACGGCTCGTGGGCAAGATGATACTCTTCCATACTGGATGTCATACACATATAGAAGCATTTTCCACCGGGCTAGTCTGCTAGTGAGAGTCGGTTTTCCAAAGATGTATTTTATCAGGTCCATATTTGATATTAAGAGTGTTGTATGCATTAACATGTATTGTCTCGGATGTCGAGTAGCCCATGCGAGAGCCCAAAGAGTTTTCTCAAGTAGGGAATACCTTGATTCACAATTAGTAAAATTTTTACTCAAATAATAAATGACGTGCTCTTTACGTTCGGTATCGTCATATTTTTTTTAGTACACACCCCATGGATTCATCCAGCACTATCAAATACATGATGAGTGGCTTTCCAAGGACTGAAGGAATGAGGATTGGTTGCTCCTAAAGATACTATTTGATCTTTTCAAAAGTTTCTTGGTAGTTGTCATCCCAACGACTATTTTGATTCTTGCGCAGCAGTTTAAAGATTGGTCTGCAGGTGGCTGTGAGGTGTGAGATGAACCTGGAAATGTAGTTCAGTCTCCCCATGAACCAACAAACTTCTTTTTCATTTCTCGGGGATAGCATATTCTGTATTCCTTTAACTTTGTTAGGATCTACTCTGTTCCTCATTGATTTATGATTAAACCAAGTAGTTTTCCAGATCATACTCTGAAAGTACATTTGTTTGGATTAAGCCTTAGTATGAATGTTCGCAGGTGAGCAAACAGATTCTGAAGATGAACCAGATGTTCTCTCTCGGTCTGTGACTTTGCAATAATATTTTCAACGTACACCTCAATCTCGTTATGAATCATGTCATGAAAGAGAGTCATAATAGCTCGTTAATATGTTGCACCAACATTTTTTAGGCCAAAGGGAATGACTTTGTAAGAAAAAGTGCCCTAAGGGGTCGTAAAGGTCGTTTTCTCCATGCCTTCTAGAGCCATCTTTATCTGATTGTAGCTGAAAAATCCATCCATGAAGGAGAAAACTAAGAATTGAGCAGTGTTGTTAACCAATACATCAATGTGAGGTAGTGGAAAGTTGTCCTTCGGACTTGCTTTATTCAAATCTCGGTAGTTCACACACATGCATACCTTTCCATCTTCCTTAGGAATGGGCACGATGTTCGCAACCCACTGAGGATATTCACTTACTGACAAGAATCCAAAGTTGAGTTGCTTTTCAACTTCCTCTTTGATCTTTAGGGCCATATCTGGTCGAGTTCTTCGTGGTTTCTGCTTTACATGTGGACATTCTGGCTTGACGAGCAACATGTGCACGGTTATATCAGTGTCTAAACGGGGCATGTCTTCATACGACCAGACAAAGATGTTGACATACTCTCGAAGTAACTCTATCAACCCCTTCTTTTCTTCGTCACATAAGGCAACACCTATCTTGACTTCTTCAGTTCCAAGATTGACAAGTTCTACGGCTTCCTGATGTGGTTGGATGACCTTCTCTTTTTGTCACAAGAGGCTAGCCAATTCCTCAAGAACTTCACAATCTGCCCCATTGTCTTCGTCGGCGTGGTCGACTGGATTTTTAAGGTCATTGGGGACCATAACAATGTCGTTTCTTATAGAATCCGAGCCGGATCTTCATGATCGATGAATCATGCTTGATTTTAGAATGTGAAAGGAAAAGTATTTCCACTTTTTTTTGAAAAAGTAAAAATGAAAACACAGGGAACAAAAGTTGTATGCAAAAATGCGACTTTTATCCATTATTAAACAAGGATTGAACATATAGGGGCCCTTTTACAAGCTTATCAATATACTTTGGGCAACGCATAAGACTTACTAAAACAGAAAATTACATGTCAAGAAAAACAACTTTGGGGATGTCCAAAGCAATCCAATTGTTGAGCTCCTGATCTGGTGCAATT
Organism: Lathyrus sativus; assembly: GCA_963859935.3. Classification (NCBI taxonomy): domain Eukaryota; kingdom Viridiplantae; phylum Streptophyta; class Magnoliopsida; order Fabales; family Fabaceae; genus Lathyrus; species Lathyrus sativus. Next base: position 272,902,724 of record OZ012738.1, on the reverse strand, counting down.
CGGTGGACGAATCTTGAAATGTATTTGTTGTCGTCTTCATCATCCATTTTAAAGGCTTGTCCTTCCTGGATGGTGCCAGCACTAGTGAACACTTTATGAATCAGAAGGACTTATTTTCCTTTGAATAGAGGAGGTGCACTGGCTTGAATAGAGGAGGAGGGCTAATATCCGATACCAAATCTGACTCTTTTCTCTAGCACTTCCACAACCTTTCCCCAACTAACATAAAGAGTTCCAGCTTCTACAAGGGCTCTTTCAACATTCAAGGAAAACAAAGGTGTCTCAAGCTTCTTCTTATCTTCTATGACATGAAGTCTATTGACAGAAATCATTTCTAAAGCTTATAAGGGAGTCTAATGAACGTCGCCTTCCACTTCAACATTACAATAAGCAGTCACATTGATAACCATTATATCCTCCTCTCCACCAATGATGATGATTTTGTCATCCATAATGAACCTCAGTTTTTGGTGAAGAGTATATGTCACAGCTCCTGCTAGATGGATCCATGGATGACCAAAGAGGAAAGTATAAGATGGACGGATATCCATCACATAGAAAGAGAGGTATAAGATATGAGGGCCAATCTTAACTGGCAAGTCCACTTCTCCTTCCATAGACCTCCTCGACCTATCAAAGCCTCTGACTATTAAGGTATTGGGTCTCATCATCACACCATCCATATTCAACTTAAATAAGATAGTCTTCATCATCACATTAAGGGAGGACTGTGTATCCACTAAGAATCGGGATAGACCAGTGTCTAAGCACCTTATGTAAATATGTAACACTTAGTTATGTGGTTTTCCTTCAACTGGAAGCTCATCATCAGAAAAACACAAACAGTTGCCTGCAGTAATATTGGTTATAACCCCTTCAAGTTGAGTTATGATAATATTTTCTATTACATATGCAGAGCTCAAGACCTTCTTCAAAGCATTGTGGTGTGCTTCTGAACTCATAAGTAGTGACAAGATAGAAATCTTGGATGGCGTCTGGTTGAGTTGATCAACCACTTTATAGTCACTCCTTTTGAGGATTCTTAGAAGTTGTTCTGTCTCTAGTTCAGAAGAAGATTCATGTTGATCGACAACAACTTGCTTGTATTAAGCATTTGCTAAAGCATCATTATTGGTTTCCTTAGGAGCTGATGGTGGTGGAGGAGCAAATACTCTACCACTACAGGTCATGCCATTGGTTTCTGCAATATTGGTGATGTCTTTATTACCCACTAGGGGACAATCATACTTCTTCCCGTGTGTATACATTGTTTTGTAATTCCACGGAACTGCATTTGTATTGCCACATGGAGGAAGAGTAGGAGCTTGAATCACTGCTGGAGTAACCGAAGCTTATATCAATAACGTAGTACCCTGAATTACTGGAATGTTTATCGAATAGTTAGGAATTTCTAGAATGGCCACATCCTCCTCGAGAGATACCTATTCCACCTGGAGGATACCTTCATCCATTAGTTGTTAAATGCCCTTCTTCAATTTATCACAATCCTCGGGATTCGTAGAATACTGTTCACAAGAGTCATGGAGTTCTTGCATAACCCCTTGCTTTAAGAGATGTTCTTTGATAGTTTCTAAAGGAATTTTGATCTCATCCACCTTGGTCATCAATATTTTTTCACTACCCACCTCGACGACATTGGTTATTACCCCTGTGTAGAAGGCACAAGATTGTTCTGAACATTGGGACCAATCAGTGTGAAGGTTATGATTTGGCATCTACAAGGACTTAGACTTTGAAATTTAACACCTTACAATTCTCGATGGTATGGCCTGGGGCCTCAGACTAAAATTCACAACGTGCATTGATATCATATCCCCTTGGGAGAGATCTGGAAGCAGACTGAGTTCTCGTAGCTAGACCAATTGACCGACAAGTAGTTGAGGAATGAGTTGAGCATATAGAATTGGAACAGGATCAATCTTCCTATCCCTTTGTCTCTTTTTCCCTCTCTGATTTTGAGGTCACAGGTTCTGCTGTTGGTAGTTATGAGGAGGTGACACATATTATTGTGGTTGAGCAAATTGTTGTTGAGGTTGAGCATATTATTGTTGAGGTGGGAATGGTTACTTAGAGGCCTATGGTTGTGGAGTAGCACCAGCAGCATACGCCTAAGGAGTATATTGATTCAGAATAGCAATGAGCGTTGGGTAGTAAGGAAGTTGCACTTGAGAGTAGACAAAGGCCTTCCCTTTATCAACAGTAGCATTGCTAGATTCTCCCTCCTTCTTTTTAACAAAGCTAGAGGAAGGTTTCTTATTGTTGCCAGTGTACCTTGGACTTTTCCAGCTTTAATGCATGTTTCGACACATTCCCTAACATTAACCATGTCAGAGAAAGATGTGGAAGTTCTGCCAAGCACGGGTGTAATGCATGGGCCTTGTAGAGTACCCATAAACAGATCCACTAATTCATGTTCCAATAGAGGAGGTTGGACCCTCGCCGCCAAATCGCACCACCTCTGGGTGTATTCCTTAAAGGATTCATCAGATTTCTGAACCATATTCTGCAGATGTGGACGGCTATGAGCCATGGCAGTGTTGTTATGATGATACTTTAGAAAACCATCAGCCAGTTCTCCCTAGGCACTCATGTGCATTCTTTCTAATTGCATATACCTCTCCAAAGATGCCCTAGTGAGGCTATCCTGAAAGAAATGCATGAGTAAAGGCTCGTTTTCAGCATGTGTAGTCATTTTTCGACAGTATGAACGAAGAGTGGTCTCTAGGCAGGTAGTGCCTTTGTATTTGTCAAAGTCTGCGACCTTGAACTTTGGGGGAATGACGATTCTTGGCACCAGGAACATAGCAGAAGCATTGAATCAGAATGTGTTGGAACCCTTCATAGCTTTGAGGCGTTCTTCTAGAGCATGATACATTTTTGCGGTTTTAGCAACACCAACCATAAGGTTACCTTGCGGTCCTTCGTGGTCTATGACATTTTCATGGTCATCCACCTCCTTTTTTGCAAAGAGGGTCCCCAATAAGTTATGTTTTGAAAAATGAATGTAAATGTTTATTATGAGTGAATGAATGCACGAATGATTTATGTTCATCGCTTTATTTTTAGGGAATCTCGCACGATTCATAATGATTAAAGAGCATGAAAATGGAAAATAAGATAACACGTGAAAGGGCCAAGCTTTTATTTATTGATGTGAGTACATGGTTTGACCATACTAATGATTACAACTAAACGAAACATTGTACAACAATTCATATCACAACAGTATATAACTATAATTAAATGGAACGTTTGGCAACACCCTTCTTGAGCTCTTCCAGTTCAATCTTGAACCTCCTTATCAACCCTTCGCTGAAGTAGACAAACTACTAGGATGAAGAAGGAATGTTGCCCTCATCCATGTCTTCCAAGGCACTTTCTAGTCTCCATGGCATCTCATTGATCAAATTGTTGCAAAACCTTACCAAACCATCATACTTGGCATAATACATGGCAGCAGCTGGTTGCAATATGTTGATAGACTGAGTATAAGTGTCTAGGAGTACATTCTAGCATTTTATCTCCTTGATCCACCCCAAACTCCTTCTTTCTAGGGCATCATACTGCCATTTCCACTGTTGTGCATTCTGAGTAGCTGTTTCTGCCTCTTGGCACTTGCAATTCCAGTCTTGAAGAGTAATGTAGGAAACTTTTTTAGCTTTATTTCTGCAACGATCTTCTTCTTCTGCTATAACATTGGCTTCTTTAAGAGAAAATTTGAGTCTTTTGATATCGACTTTGGATCTTTTCCTTAACTCCCATTTCTCTTTTATAGCCAAATCACACCAGTCGTAAGCTTCCCCACGTTCCTTCTCAGTCAACTTCAGCTTTTTGCAAAGTGTAACCAAACTTGCATTAGACCCTGCTAGACCACCTTGATACATCTCTCGAAGGTCTCCTTCAAGTTGGCCTTTTTTTGGTCTCGGCCAAAAATTTTGCACCATCTTCACACTTTCTCTTGAGCTTTGTATTTTCCCATTTACACCACTGAGTTGAGATCGTAGTTCTTTATTTTCTTTTTTTCAGTTGTACGTGCTTCTTCATTAGAGATATGTGTAGGTTCAGGCTCTGGTGGTGGAACCAGAACTTTAGCACTGAAGGGAAACTTGACTTCTTCTATCCTCTTAAATACCCACTGACAGTAATTCTCTTTGGCTCTGCAGTCTCGTTTACCCAAATCTTTCCATTACCGATGAATTTGATTGTAGGTCTTCTTAATATTTCTTAATAGATCGACATCCTCAGCTCCCATACTAGGCAAGATGAAGTCTTTCAGACCTCCAAACTTGGGTTCCTGATCCATGAGGTATCTGTCGCTTGCGCGAAAATAAGGTGTCGGCATGACAGAAGAGTCGCCACCTTTCGTTATTTATCCTTCAGAGCGGGAAAGGAAACGATCGGAAAAAACCTGACGAAAAAGGGTAAGACAAGGTCATCGCAACCATTGTCTGGGTTCGGGAGTCGGTTACGCAAGGGGAAGGTATTAGCACCCCTCACGTCCGTCGTACTCGACGGGATCCTCGCTTGTGTGTTTACTTGGACGGGTTGGTTATAATCTATCTATCTATCAAGGCTGGCTGAAAAAGAAAAGAAAAATGACTCGGCAAAGCGTCGCACTTTATGCCTACGTATTCTCATCAGAGAATGAGAAATCAGAGTCAACGTAGTTCGGCTTACGAAGGGTTAAGGTGGGGAAGGTTGCTCGCTAGGATATCGCATCCTATGCCTACGTACTTTCATCTGGAATGAAAGATCAGAGCAAACGTAGTTCGGCTAACTACTGGTTATCTCTTAAAAGAAGTGTTTTTTTATTATGTTTGCGATCTCAACCGCACTAGAGACTATGACCTGAGAATGAATGCATCCTTTCTCAGATAGCTTAAGGCTCGTAGCGTACGAAAGAAATCATTCATGATTACTGTGTTTTAAACTGCTTCAAGATGAGAAGAGAACAGGCCCAACTAGGAGGGAGACTATCAAGTCCTACTGTTGTCATGCCATGGATTCATCCTATGGTTGAGGTTTGAACAGGGAACTCCTAGATGTTGTCATGCGTAGGTTTCAACCTAAAAGTCTATCATCAAATCCTTATCAAAGGAAATGAGAGTCCTAAGGGATCATGTCAATGATACACCAAAACAGACAAAAGCATCAACTTTAACAGTAAAATGCATGCAATGCAAGTGAGGGAGGAAATGTGTGTGGGGTTTCAGCCTCCACAAGCTCGTCTCAACCTCAAGCCAGTCATGAAGTAACAGTAATCATACTGAAGATAAACAACATACTATCAAGCAAAGAACTAGATAAAGGAAATGAAGCGCCAACAGGCCAACAAAACACACATGCTCGAGAAAGAAAGAATCTACTCTCTAATCCTAACCCTAATCACAGAATCTGAATCAAATCTAAGCACTAAAACAAGACCCTAAACAAAAGAAATCAATCCCAGTCTTCAAGCTTCAGAACAAGCTTACCAAAGAAAGGGAGCTAAGCAAGCAGACTCATAGTGTCTTCCTCAGGAAAGCACTAAGAGGTGTATACTCAGGAGTCATACCCTATGTGGCTCAACCACCGTGATCAGTTTACATTCCTCCTCAGGAGAAACTAAACTCACAAGCAGGCTCCAACATCACTGGATATTTAGGAAATCCTATCTGAACTAGTGGAACTAAATGAACAGACTCATAGGACCTTCCTCAGGAAAGTACTAGGAGGCTTCCACTTAGGAGTTGTATCCTATGTGGCTCAACAACTGTGATCAGTTTACATTCCTCCTCAGGAGAAATTAAACTCACAAGTTGGCTCCAACATCATTGGATACTTGATAAATCCTAGATAAACTAAGGGAACTAAGTGAATAGACCCATAGGACCTTCCTCAGGAAAGTACTAGGAGGCTTCCACTTAGGAGTTGTATCCCATGTGGCTCAACAACAAGTGATCAGTTTACATTCCTCCTCAGGAGAAATTAAACTCACAAGTTGGCTCCAACATCATTGGATACTTGAGAAAGAGGTGAGAAGAAAGAATGAAAGTCATTCATAGTGCCTTCCTCAGGAAAGTACCATGAACTTCCCTCAAACTTCAGGATCTCAAACCTCACAGACAGGGGACAAGCCAAGCTCTGGGTCTCTGAGTCTTGATCTACAATCTTCTCTTCATGATGCTCTCCAACAAGGTCTTCAAGACAACACAAACCCCTTAACAAATTCCCCACAATGAACCCCAAAGATGAACAGATAACCACTGAGCAGACAAAATCAATAGGCAACTTCAGAAAATACCTAAAAATGCTAAACTAATGGGGAAAAATCTATCAATCATTCACAAGGGTCTACATTATCTACCCATAACATCCACATAGGCCTCTACCTAAAAATCAAGACAAAACTCAATCAAAGAAAGTGAATTCTTCACCTAAGCACAACCTAAACCCTAATTAGGATACCCTAAATCTAACCTAATTAAACTAATCAAAATTTAATTCTAAAATTCTAGAAAAAATCCTATGGGGACTTATGATTCATCATCTAATTGCACAAAAAAGAATGGATTAACAAGACTAAAGGAAAGTCCTAAAACAATTCTTGCAAAATCATGCATCAACTAAAAGAAAGAAAATACACTATATTAAAGAAAATACCACTAAAAATTCCACATTAAAAATAAAATTCCATTTTTATTTTTATATTTTTCTACACAAAATTATCTAATCATAGAAAAAATAATGGACAAAAAAGAGTTATTTATCAATTTTTAATGAATTTTCTAAAACAAGAAAAATATTAAAAGAATAAAAAAAGAATTTAAAACAAATAAAAGGGAGGGGGGGTGTGACAAGCAAGGCGCACTAGTTGGAATCAGCTGGGCCAGATAAAAGGGGGGTGGGGATAGCGAATTAAGCCCAGAGACCAGTTTAAATGAAACGACCGCGTTTCACTTTTTTGAATTTTTCCCTCCGTTTCTCATATTCAATCACGGCCGTGCGATGAGTCTCCCAGTCAACCAATTGACCATGATCCAAGGGCTATTATTTCGTCTTCTCCAAACAGATATTAGGGTTTCAGATCTTGGTTTCCATGCGTGAAACTTCCAGGCCATCGTGCTCTCTCATCTCTCAACCAAACCTCACGATGCAAGAACCAAACTTGTTCTACTCCTCTCCCTCTACACAATCATGGTGCTATATTCTTCTAAAACTCACTCTACAAAGAACTATGGAAGATGGAAGTTTCGGGTACACTTGATTCACACTGATATGCATGGTAATGGAATGAATCCATACTAACCTAGAATGTTCTACATGCTGAGGGGATTACACTAAGCTAAAAACCTAAGAATATGGCAGCCTAGGGTGCATGTTCTTGATCTCTAAAGCTTCATGGCTCTGTTATGGAACTCCATGGATCGTGCTATAACTTCTAGGGTTTCATCAACTAACCTAATGCATCAATCCTATATCTATAAAACTAATTAAAACTGCATAAATTAGGAGAATTAGGGAGAGAAACCAACCTATCAAGTGATAATGGTAGGTGCTCGTGGAGGATGTTGCAAGCCTTGTAACTGCTTCAGGATGATCCTCCAATGGTGGAAATGATTCTGTTTGCATTTGTTGGGAAGGAGATGGCTTGTAGATGCAGATTTCTTGAATTGCTTGAACTTGAAGAAAGTGCTTCAATGGCTATTTCTCTCTCTCTCTCTCTCCTGAAATCTCTCTCTATCACCAACCTTGAACTCTCTTCATGGCCTTCTTTTTATAATGATCATTAGATGCTTCTAGATTCATCTAGAATATGGTGGAAAGTTCTTGAAAATCTCATGTGGGGACAAGTTGGATTTCTCTCATCTCATGCCTTATGCCTTACCATTTTGTGCCAAATTCTCCTTATGAGAGATATTGAGTGTGGATGAGTGAAAAACAAGCTCATCTTTGGCTTGTGTAAGGTTTTTCAACATTGCCTTCTTTTTCAAGTAACAAGTTTTCAAAGCATCACCCATTTTAAAGCTTCAAATCAAAATTCTAGCTAAACCAATGTTCTCAAAATGATGTTTCCAATCAAAATGATATATTGGATGACCTATTTTGGATTTGTGGATCTTCCAAACCAACTTTCAAATTCAACTTTTCAAACTTATATGCCATTTTTAGTTCATTTTTGACCAATCATGTAACTTCATGCTATGAGCTTTTCCAACAATTTGTGACCTTCTTTATAGACTTAAAATCACATTTTGAACAACTTTCATGTTTTGAGTTTTTTCATTTGAGGCTTGGAAATAGGAGTTTTAGGCATTGGCTAAAATGACCTATAACTGACAAATGACCAAAATACCCCTGTCTTGTTCAAACCATAAGTTGAGTTCCATGAATCCAATCAAGGACTTCTACCACTCAAATTAAAGCTAAGAAGATGCTCTTCAACATTCATGTTTACCAAGAAGTCATAGGAATCACCCTACTAGGGCAAAAGTTGTCTGCAAGTTGGGTGACTTTCAAGGACCCAGATCCACACACCTCTGCTGACCTGTAATTTGTCAAAACCATATCTTGAGCTCTGTAACTCCTATCAAGGACTTCCACCACTCAAATTAAAGATTAGAACAAGCTCTACAACATTCATGTTATGGGGAAGGTGAGATATCAATCATAACTTGAGCTAAAACTGCCTGGAAGATAGGGATCAAATTAGGGTTTTTCACTGACAATCCTTGGAGACCCTGACTTGAAACTTCTCAAACTCCTCACTCATGATGAGTTGGCCTAGGAATCATCTTTATATCATCTCTATTCATCATTCCATGATCTCATGGCCCTTGGATTGGGTCTCAACCTCTCCCAAATCTTCAGTTATCCTAGGGTTGACCCAGTCAAAACCCTAATTCTATCATTCATGGTTGAATCTGCTGAATTCTTGCATAATGACTTCTCTGGGCTTCATGAAGGCTATCAAGACATCTCATAGGCTTTCCCAAAACATCAAATTCATTCTCAAAGTCTCAGAACCATCTGAGGAGCACCCACAACTCTCAAGCTATGAAACACACAACCCTGGTTTCAACCCATTTCTTCTGAGGATCTCTTGAACTTTCTGATGAAGGTATCCACTTTCAAACACTCAATGAATAAATAATTGTTGGTCAAATTTTGGGGTGCAACAGCTGCCCCTATTCAAACGGCTTGAACCTGACTGGGTGAGAAGCGAACGGCTCTCAACCAATCAAGGTACGAGACGGTTGAATATCGGTAAACCCGAAAATTTGCCAACTGCACGAGCACACAGTACTCTGCGGGGAACAAACCTTTGAATCCTGCAACATTAGCTGCTCAACAACTAGCTGGAGAACCAAAGCTGACATCTCCGTCAGACGATCGAAGCACCCTGCGTCACCACTGGAGAACTAAATCTGACATCACCGTCGGACGATCGAAATACTCTGCGTCACCGCTGGAGAACTATCTTCGACTTCAATCAGAAGACATATCATTCACTTGATCGCAATCAATCATCACCTCAGGATAACTGACTTGGTCTTCAGACTCACACGAATCACTCCGTTGTATCTACAACCTCTGGAACCTTGCCTTCAGCAACCCGTTGATTCATCAACACGGAAATCTGGACTCACAGGAACCTTCTGATATCGCCTTCGGGCGCTTACGAAATCCATCTTCAGATTGGACATCATTGTTGGAGCAGACATATCATGCTGCTGAGGACTTCAAGAATCATCTTGACCAAACAGATCCGTCGGGCATCTTCAAGAATCGTCCTGAACTGATAACCTTTCCGGAGCAAACATTCTGTTGGGTATTCCAGAAATCTTCCTGGGCAACTCTTGCTGGAGATGCTATTGGGGAGCCCAAGTATCATACTAGGCGAACCACTCGGGAAGCTGTACTGAGGTCTTAAGAATCACCTTAAGCAAACGGCCCTGCTGAGGAGTTCGAGAATCATCTTGAACCGAAGACTTTGCTGGGGATCTCAAAAATCATCTTGAGCAAGCGACCGTGGGGATCACACCGGGGTCTTTAAGAATCATCTCAAAAGCGACCTTGCTGGGGAGAACATCAAGAATCGTCCTGAGCAACCGGTCTTTTGGTGGTACACCTGTTCAACAAGGATGATGATGACCTAGATCATGCTTATGGTGCATATGCTTCTGCGCCATGCCCCACACAGTGGGAATGATGTGCGTTTATGCTAAATGCCATGCAATCATGCACAATGCTATGCAATCATGCACAATGATGCGATCCCGTCAGCAAAATAAATGCCGACAAGGGGAAATCCTCCTGTCAAGGAGAAAGAACCACTCAGGTAGAGGAATCATCCTGCTGAGGAGAACTTGAACACGCCAATATCAATCAGGCTCTGTCTGGGGAATTGATCTTCCGCGGATTGCTGCAGGGGAACAACTTCAGCTGACTGCTGCAAGGAACGAAGCTCTATGAGAACTTGGATCTGCTGATATCAATCGCGAGAATGAACTGCGCGGCCGTCTCGGCTACTTTTCTGGGGATGACCATTCTGAGGGGAACCAACTTCAACTGCTCCACACTCCACTGGGGAAAGACCAATCATGATCTGATCAACTTCTAAGGATTCGGATCTCTTGGACATCTGCAAACTCGGCTGAGGAAGGAGAAATCATTCTGCTTCGATGGAGAGAGTGCGATTCTGGGGAAACACAGCATTAGCTGCCCCATGCTCTGCTGGGGAAAATTGATCATGATCTGATCAACTTCCAAGGATTCTGCTTTTATGCGGACTCAGCCGGGGAGGGAAGTCATTCTACTTTACTGGAGAGTGCGACCCTGGTGCGGAATTTCAATTTTGCCGGGGAAGAAAGGATCATCTGCCTTCGGGGGAAGAGTACCACTCTGCAGGGGAATACAACATCAGCTGTTCCAACACTCTACTGGGGAGGAGGGAATCATCGAACTTCAGGAGAGAGCCTGACTCTGGTGAGGAATCTCAATTCCACTGGAGACTTCAGTCTGGCACCATCAGTTACTGCATCTTTTGGCTAACGAACGACCTCCTGCGAAACCTGCACTTGTGACCCGGTGCGGGGGACATCCTGCTTCGGCGACTTTACTGGGGAAAACACGAGCTTCGGCATCCGAACACTTCTCTGAACTCTGCACTTGTGACCCGGTGCTGGGGAAAGACGACATCATTCTTCGGTGCTTGACTCAGCCGATGAGGTGACATTCTGTCGGGATGCGTCTGCTTGGGGAAGAGAATCACCTCTATCCGGGGAAGACATATCAATGCTCACCATCTTGCGTTTAGATTCTGCGGAGGAGAGACTACTGAACTCTGCTGGGGAAGGAGGACTCATCCTGCCTCGGGGATACGCACGGCATATCTTCTGGCAAGGTGCTACACCTGCAACAACACAAACAAACAGACAGGATACCCTCCTCAAAGGGGCCTATCCAGGTTATTATCTCGTGACAATATTCAGTTAATTAGTTGTTTCAACAATCAATGGGCCTAGGCCCGCAAGTTTATGTATGCGCATTTTATCAAAAACACATCGGCGTTCTCATTCGCAAACAAAACAGATAAATGCTAAGCAGTCAAGTAGAATTGCTGAATAATGTGCATTTTATTGATGATGAACCCCTGAACGGGCAAAAATGTTTTACAACAGAGGCAAGCTCCTGGAATGAGGAAGCCGCGCCAAAAGAAAACATAAATATACATCAGTATATACAAATGTCGGCAATCGATGCGTAGACGAACACCATGAGTTGATCCCTCTAAGACCCACTCGACTTTGATACTTCTCCGATGCTTCAGCTTTGGAAGAGATTGATTCAGATAAACGGCCCTCAGGTCTTCCGAACCACTAAACAATGAAAGTCCATACGCGGAACGCAGTCATTTGCTTATTCAAATCCCTAACTTTTGCGTGAACCGCCCTTTCGGGTTTTCAGTTCACCGGGATGCCCTTTTTTGCCGAAGCCGCCCAGTGTAGGTTTTCGACTTCGCGGGTGTACATTTTTTTTCAATATATCCCTAATTTTTGCCCGAACCTTTTATTCTGTTTTTGGTTCGCCGGGATGCCCCTTTTTTGCCTGGACTCTTTCTTTTTTGTCCAGCGGGTCTCTTTCAAGCAAAGTATTTTTTAACTGCGTCCGCGTTCACCGGGGATGCAAAATCTTCACCATCCATCGTGGATAACAACAAAGCTCCTCCCGAGAAGACCTTGCTGACGACATACGGCCCTTCGTAGTTCGGAGTCCACTTGCCCCGGTGATCGGAGTGTGGTGGAAGAATCTTCTTCAGGACGAGATCACCCGTCTGAAAGCTTCTGGGACGCACCTTCTTGTCGTAAGCTTTCTTCATTCGGCTTTGGTACAGGCGACCAAGTGCAATCGATGCTAACCTCTTCTCGTCCATCAGGCTGAGTTGGTTCAAGCGATTCGTAACCCATTCTGCCTCATCTAGTTTCACATCAGCCAAAACTCGCAAAGAGGGAATCTCCACTTCTAGCGGTAGGACAGCTTCCATACCGTACACCAAGGAGAAAGGAGTTGCCCCGGTCGACGTACGCACCGTAGTACGGTAACCGTGCAAGGCAAACGGCAGCATCTCGTGCCAATCTTTATACGTCACAAGCATCTTCTGAACAATCTTCTTGATGTTCTTGTTGGCCGCTTCGACAGCGCCATTCATCTTCGGCCGGTAAGGAGATGAGTTGTGGTGTTCAATCTTGAAGCTCTGGCACAGCTCCTTCATCATCTTATTATTCAAATTCGAACCATTATCAGTAATGATCCGCTCGGGAATTCCATAGCAACAGATGATGTCCCTCTTTATGAATTTAGCTACCACCTGCTTGGTCACATTAGCGTACGAGGCTGCCTCCACCCATTTGGTGAAGTAGTCGATAGCTACCAGAATAAAACGATGACCATTGGACGCGGTGGGCTCGATCTTGCCTATCATGTCGATGCCCCACATGGAGAACGGCCAAGGGGAGGACATGACATTCAATGGGCACGGCGGCACATGAACTTTATCAGCATAAATCTGGCATTTGTGACATTTCTTCGCGAATCTGAAGCAATCCGACTCCATAGTCAGCCAGTAATATCCTGCTCTCAGGATCTTTCTTGTCATGGCATGCCCGCCGGCGTGCGTACCAAATGTGCCCTCATGGACTTCTTCCATGAGCATACTTGCTTCTTTCTCATCCACACATCTGAGTAGCACGAGATCGTGGTTTCTCTTATACAGCACTCCATCAGGGTTGAGATAAAAGTTTCCAGATAACCTCCTCAGAGTCTTCTTATCCTGGGTTGACGCACCCGCAGGATACTCCTTGGTCATAAGGAAGGTCTGGATATCGTGGAACCATGGCTTGCCGTCAGTGGCATCTTCGATTGCGAACACAAACGCTGGTCTGTCAAGACGCGAAAGCACAATTCTTGGAGCCTCATTCCAATAATTGACTTTATACATTGAAGCCAATGTGGCTAAAGCATCAGCCATTTGATTTTCAGCCCGGGGTACATGATGAAGTTCTACTTGGTCAAAGAACGGAAGCAGCCTCCTGGCATAGTTCATGTACGGCACTAGATTCGCTTGACGAGTTTCCCACTCCCCTTTGATCTGATTGATTACAAGCGCTGAGTCACCATATATGTCTAGATTCTTGATTCTCAAATCAATTGCCTCTTCTAGACCCATAATACACGCTTCATACTCGGCTTCATTGTTGGTAACTGGAAACGTCAGTCTTGCAGTAAACGGGATGTGGGATCCGTGAGGAGTCGTGATGATAGCCCCGATACCACTTCCATAGGAATTAACCGCTCCGTCGAATATCAACTTCCACTGAGACTTCCTATCCGGCCCCTCATCGGGCAATGGCTCATCGCAATCCTTCGCTTTGAGAAACATAATGTCCTCGTCGGGGAATTCGAACTTCATCGGCTGATAGTCTTCGATTGGCTGTTCGGCAAGGTAGTCAGACAATACGCTTCCCTTGATGGCTTTCTGGGAGACGTACTGAATGTCATATTCTGTTAACACCATCTGCCATCTGGCAATCCTGCCCGAAAGAGCCTGCTTTTCGAAGACGTACTTGATCGGATCCATCTTCGAAATTAGCATAGTGGTGTGGTTGAGCATATACTGTCGTAGACGTTTGGCAGCCCAAGCTAATGCACAACACGTCTTCTCCAGCATCGAGTATCGAGATTCACACTCAGTGAACTTTTTACTCAAATAATAAATGGCATGCTCTTTTCTGCCCGTCTCGTCGTGCTGACCGAGAACACACCCCATACTATTCTCCAGAACTGTCAAGTACATGATTAATGGCCGTCCAGCCACTGGGGGTATCAAGATTGGAGGTTCTTGAAGATACTGCTTTATCTTATCGAATGCCTTCTGGCAATCCTCATTCCAAGTAATCGCCTGATTTTTCTTTAACAACTTGAACATCGGTTCACAAGTGGCCGTGAGCTGAGAGATAAACCTTGCAATGTAGTTTATTCGGCCCAAGAAACCACGAACTTCTTTTTCTGTTTTCGGCGCTGGCATTTCTTGGATAGCTTTTATTTTCGCAGGATCAACTTCAATACCTCGTTCACTAACGATAAACCCCAATAACTTTCCGGACCGCACTCCGAAAGTGCACTTGTTAGGATTCAGCCTCAGCCTGAACTTCCTAAGCCTTTCAAACAGCTTCGATAAATTGACCAGATGCTCCTCCTCCGTTTGGGACTTTGCAATCATATCATCAACATAGACCTCAATCTCATGATGAATCATATCATGAAACAAAGTTACCATTGCCCGCTGGTAAGTGGCCCCTGCGTTCTTCAGACCGAAGGGCATTACCTTGTAGCAAAACGTGCCCCAGGGGGTAATAAACGTCGTTTTCTCCATGTCCTCCGGCGCCGTCTTAATCTGATTGTAACCGGAGAAGCCATCCATGAACGAAAACACGGAAAACTGGGCTGTATTGTCGACCAACACATCGATATGAGGCAACGGGAAATCATCCTTAGGGCTCGCCCTATTCAAATCCCGATAATCGACGCACATGCGTACCTTACCGTCCTTCTTCGGTACAGGCACTATGTTGGCGACCCACGGAGGGTAAGTGGTAACGGCTAGAAATCCTGCGTCCAACTGCTTCTGGACTTCTTCTTTGATTTTTACAGCCATGTCTGGTCTCGTCCTCCTAAGCTTCTGCTTGACTGGAGGGCAATCTTCTCGCAACGGCAAGCGATGAACCACGATATCTGTGTCAAGTCCGGGCATATCCTCATATGACCAAGCAAAGACGTCACTATACTCTCGAAGCATCTCGACCAGTCTATGCTTGACATCATTCTGCAGCGCAGCCCCTACTCTGACATTTCTGACGAGCTCCTCAGAACCCAGATTTATGATCTCAATATCCTCCTCGTGAGGCAGAATAACCTTCTCTTCTTGTCTCAACAAGCGGGCCAACTCTTCCGGAAGGTCTTCATCTTCATCAATCTCATCCTCGGCTTGATAGATCGGACAATCAAAGTCGTAGTGAGCCGTAGAGGGTCCAGAGTCGATGTCATCTGTTACGTGGATCCTGCAATAACAAGGGTTAAGTTTAAAGCAAGAATATGCAGGTTAGCACGAACCTCGTTGCCATTTTGCTGTTTTTCGAAATAAACATAAAACATGAATAACAGAGAACACAACATTTGATTACGAAGAAAACGCCTTTTATTTATTAACAAAATGCATACACATAATCCAACAAGGCCCTGACAGTAAAACCACTATGCCCCGGGCAGGACATAGGGTTGTACAAAGATTGTAAAAAGCAAATCATTACTCTTCACTTGTCAGCTCGATAATCTCCTTGATGGTCCAATTGTGGAGGCGCTCGCCTGGCTTGCTCGGTTGAATCCAGGCGTCAAGATCGCAATCACTGTCCCCGCTGTCCTCTGACGCAGCGTTGATGCTCTCGAAGATTACTCCCCCTTGGTGAATAAGATCGGCCCTTTCCCATGAGACGAACTGCCAGAAGAAGATGAAGCTTCAGCTCCAGGAGAATACCCTAATCCAAACTTATCCTGTTTGATTGGTATATCCAAGACATGCCCCCAGCCTGGGGTGGAACCAGCTTCGACAACAGCCCGAGCTTCCTTAAATGAGGAGAGGTTCAACTCTTGCTTCTCTGCAACAACGGGAGCTACCTCCTTCACCCTGACGGTTTCAAATGCCTGGCAAAGCGTCTCATGGATCTCACCATCCATTTCAACGTATTTGAAGGACGACAGGTGGCTTACCATGATGTCCTCTTCTCCACAGACTGTGACTATGCTGCCCCCAACAGCATATTTAAGCTTCTGATGCAGCGTGGACGTTACGGCACCAGCAGAATGGATCCACGGCCGACCTAAGAGGCAACTATAGGCGGGCATGATATCCATGATATAGAAAACCGCATTAAACATCTCTGGACCAACCTGAATTGGCAGGGTCAATTCTCCGAAGACGTGGCGCTTGGTTCCGTCAAAGGCCTTCACGACCAGATCACTGGGCGTGCACAGCAGTCCACGGGTATCCAACTTCATCAGTGCCTTCTTCGGAAGCACGTTAAGCGAGGAACCCGTATCCACCAGGACATGTGACATAATCGTGCCTCTGCACTCTATTGAGACGTGCAAGGCGCTATTGTGATCTCTTCCCTTAGGAGTCAGCTCCAGATCTGTAAATCCCAGCCCATTACCAGCATTGACATGGGCCACCACCTCCTCCAGCTGATTTACTGATATCTCCTGCGGCACGTATGCAGCATTCAATACCTTCAGTAATGCGTTGCGGTGCGCTTCAGAACACAACAACAAGTTAAGAATCGAGATCTTTGACGGAGTCTGATGAAGATGATCTACAATTTTGTAGTCACTTTTCTTGATTAGTCGCATGAACTCTTCAGCATCTTTAACCAACAAGTCTTTCTCTGCCCCTGCAGGGACCTCTTCAACAGCTTTACCTTTACCTTTATCCACAGCGTCAGCTCGGACCACTTTCTCTGCTGCAACCTCCGCTGGCGCAAACACTCTACCGCTTCTAGTGACACCGCTGACTCCGGTAAGATTCTGCACAGTCGATCCGGATGGCTCAAGCTCTATCTTCTGACCATTACAATAAACTTCGGCGCCATAATGCCATGGAACGGCATTGGTACTCTCGAATGGGATTGGTCCGGCCCTGGTGATGGTGATAGAAGGCGGACGGGGCGCGGAAATAGTAATAGGGTGACGAGGAATGGTAATGGTAGCAACTTCGTCCGCCTGCTTCAGCACGACTTCCCCTGACGCATTCTCAACGCTCCGACTGAATTGCAAAATACCCTCGGACATCAGACTTTGGATACCTTCGATCAACTGCTCACACCCATCAGGAAGTGTAGCACAAGCCATACATAACTCTCCACATCCGGGAAAGAAGCCCTTCTTCAGCAACTTAGCCTTAACAAAACTCAACGGCGTCTTCAAATCTTTGACATCGGTCAGCAAGTCTGAACTCTCTTCAGTGATAACAGCATTTACTCCGCCCCCCTTATGATGAGGCATTGGATTTTTGGTGACGTTGGGCACGTTGTCAGAAAAGTTGATAACCTTGGCGTCGACCAAGTCCTGGACTTTGTGCTTAAAAGCTTTACAATTCTCAACCGTATGGCCAGGTGCCCCCGAGTGAAATTCACAAGTAGCATTAGCATCATACTCTGGTGGTGGTGCCCCTGTTAAGGGAGCCATTGTCCTTTTGTGAACCAATTGGAGCTGAAGCAACGTTTGCAGAAGCTGTGCATATGGCATAGGTGGAGTTTCAAGATGACGGTTTGCCAGGGGACCCCGATTCTGATATCTCTTATATCCCTGATTATTCTGTTGCTGGGGCTGCTGCTGCGGCTGCGGGGGAGCAGCTGGGATGTTTATGCTAGCGATCTGAGGCTGAGGGCCCTTGCCCTTTCTCCTAGCATTAGTGACAGCACTGGCATCTCCCTCTCGGCGCTTGCCAGTATAGGGTTTCCTGCTAGCTCCTCCAGCTGAGGATGATTCGCCCTGAATTTTTCCGATCTTTATACCGTTCTCAACATGCTCGCCCAAAGTGATAAGAGCCGAGAATGTTCCAGACATGCCACTGATCAGCTTTTCATAATAGACTCCGGGAAGGGTAGCCACGAACATTTGCACCAACTCACGTTCTACCATGGGCGGTTGAACCCGAGCAGCCAATTCACGCCACCGCTGGGCGTACTCCTTGAAGCTTTCATTGTTCCGTTGCGAGAGATTCTGGAGCTGAATTCGGTTGGGAGCCAAGTCGCTATTGTATTGATAGTGGAGAACAAACGCTTCTGCAAGATCTTTCCAGGTGCGCACAGCAGCGGGCTCCAAACCCATATACCATTCGAGCGACGGACCAGAAAGACTATCCTGAAAGAAGTGCATCAGCAACTTCTCATCGTCAGAATAAGCGGACATCTTTCTATAATAAGATCGGAGGTGAACGCGGGGACAAGTAGTGCCCCTATACTTCTCAAAGATAGGCACCTTGAACTTGTGAGGTACTTTAAAGTCAGCAATCAACCCGAGTTTGGCCATGTCAACGCCCAATGTGTTCTGATTTTCTATGTCTCTCATCTTGTCTTCCAGCGCCTTGAATCTGAGTCGAGCCTCAGCAGTCAACTCAGCCTCTACACCTCTCTGAGAGAATATGTCATCCTGATGGTCCTCCAGCCACGGTTGAGGCACCACCATATTTCCTGCACCAACATTGCCGTTGACCGGCCCCATGTTAACATTGGCTCCCAGACCACCATTGCCGGCGCCTGCCGCATTAAGTCCGAGATTAGTCATCAGATTGCCGTTAGCACTGCCGTTGCCCCCGGCAGCAGGAACAACGTTCTGTGGAGTATCCCCTTGAGGAGGAGTGGGCACGGCCCCGCCGTGAAGTATTCCATTACTGTCAACCCTGGAGATGAGAGGTTGAACCAAAGTACGAAGCTGGTCTTGCCCATTCGCAACTACCTGCATCAGCTCCATAAAACGATCCATCCGTTCACGAAGCTCTTGAACATCTGACTGTACCTGGTCCATGATTCTCGTCTGATTAGCGCGAGTTGAGTAGCGGTGGATGAGTCTTTGATCAATCCTGGAGATCGAAAGCAGCTCGGAACCTGAGTACCTGAAAAACCTGTCAAGATTAAAGGTTAGGAAAAGCCACAAAATGTATGTCATGCAAAAATGATTTATGCAGATGCATGCGTGTGTCTGTGTGCTTGAGAGATTTCCCCCGATCCTGGCACCTGCTGACAATAATAAGGAGAGGAATCTGGGCCCAATCATGGAAATAGTAACCTCACATAGCAATAGTCAGATTCGACACTTCAAGGACCGAGAACTCGTACGCAACAGTCTTTCTGAGAGAGGCTGCAGTAACACGATAAGAGGCGAAAGATCCTGGATCGGGGAGACGGTACCTGTCACAGACACACGCTAATGGAATGATTATGAAAGCTAATGCAAAATGCAGGTATGCAACAATATATCCAGGTGGCTGCTGTGGAGATTCGGTGTCAACAGTCACTGATGAGAAGGAAACCCCGGTGTAAAACCACTGATCTGATCTGCTTGAGAATAACCATCTGATAGGATCGAGATCAAAATTCTGCCTTGACAAGAGTAAGTGCCCGATAATAAAGACCCCGGGTGCAATATCAAGGAATATCTGTTGATGAAGCCTTCAGACCCCCCAAATCACAAATCTGCCCTCTCTAGAACAAACACACAGCTGCTGATGAGATCTTCAAACCCCACTCAAAATCTGCCCTATCAAGAACAAATAACAACCGCTGACGAGATCCTCAGACCCCACTCAAAAATCTGCTCCATCCAGAACAAACCTCTGATAACAATACTCTGATCGGAACCTGCTCTATCAGGAACAGACAAACACCCGATGATAAAATCCTCCGATCAAACCCTTGCTCTATCAAGAACATCTCTGCAACTGAGAACCCTACATACTGATTCACTGTCAAGAAAACCAGGTAGTCTGGAGGTCAAAGTTTCCTGCAATATCCCAACCCCACTCACAGGTATGATGGACCTAATCCACGGACAAAGGTACGGCATCCTATGCGGTCATCAGCGTCACAGACTTTCATGAGTGTCAATACGATTCCCAGAAGGAGTGGTATCATCAAGTCATGAAGAGGCCTCTCTTAGCTGACTTCCAAATGATCGGTCCCCAGAGTCGACAATCCTCACGTCTGGACTCCCCTCAGATCCTCAGGACCGGAAAGGAGCACCTCTGCAAGAATCTCGTCTGAGCGCAGATTTTCGTAGGGAACTGTGCCTGCTCAGCAGACAGGTTCGTCTACTACTTCTCCGCAACTATATCTAGGTGTGTACTCAAGCCCAGGTCCGGCTTTTCACTCACAGTAACATCCCTCTCCCACAGCAGCACAGATAATCATATCGAACTGGAAATAAAAATGCGGGAAATAAAATGCGGGAAGTAAAGTGCGGGAAGTAAAAATGCGATAAATAAACGCAACCCAACAAGCAAACACACAAACGATAGGATTGACTCGCGTAGGGGATGGGAAACGGTCCCAGCATAAGGGATGGGAAAAGTCCCTAGATGCTATAGTCCCCAGCAGAGTCGCCAGCTGTCGCTTGCGCGAAAATAAGGTGCCGGCATGACAGAAGAGTCGCCACCTTTCGTTATTTATCCCTCAGAGCGGGAAAGGAAACGATCGGAAAAAACCTGACGAAAAAGGGTAAGACAAGGTCATCGCAACCATTGTCTGGGTTCGGGAGTCGGTTACGCAAGGGGAAGGTATTAGCACCCCTCACGTCCGTCGTACTCGACGGGATCCTCGCTTGTGTGTTTACTTGGACGGGTTGGTTATAATCTATCTATCTATCAAGGCTGGCTGAAAAAGAAAAGAAAAATGACTCGGCAAAGCGTCGCACTTTATGCCTACGTATTCTCATCAGAGAATGAGAAATCAGAGTCAACGTAGTTCGGCTTACGAAGGGTTAAGGTGGGGAAGGTTGCTCGTTAGGATATCGCATCCTATGCCTACGTACTTTCATCTGGAATGAAAGATCAGAGCAAACGTAGTTCGGCTAACTACTGGTTATCTCTTAAAAGAAGTGTTTTTTTATTATGTTTGCGATCTCAACCGCACTAGAGACTATGACCTGAGAATGAATGCATCCTTTCTCAGATAGCTTAAGGCTCGTAGCGTACGAAAGAAATCATTCATGATTACTGTGTTTTAAACTGCTTCAAGATGAGAAGAGAACAGGCCCAACTAGGAGGGAGACTATCAAGTCCTACTGTTGTCATGCCATGGATTCATCCTATGGTTGAGGTTTGAACAGGGAACTCCTAGATGTTGTCATGCGTAGGTTTCAACCTAAAAGTCTATCATCAAATCCTTATCAAAGGAAATGAGAGTCCTAAGGGATCATGTCAATGATACACCAAAACAGACAAAAGCATCAACTTTAACAGTAAAATGCATGCAATGCAAGTGAGGGAGGAAATGTGTGTGGGGTTTCAGCCTCCACAAGCTCGTCTCAACCTCAAGCCAGTCATGAAGTAACAGTAATCATACTGAAGATAAACAACATACTATCAAGCAAAGAACTAGATAAAGGAAATGAAGCGCCAACAGGCCAACAAAATACACATGCTCGAGAAAGAAAGAATCTACTCTCTAATCCTAACCCTAATCACAGAATCTGAATCAAATCTAAGCACTAAAACAAGACCCTAAACAAAAGAAATCAATCCCAGTCTTCAAGCTTCAGAACAAGCTTACCAAAGAAAGGGAGCTAAGCAAGCAGACTCATAGTGTCTTCCTCAGGAAAGCACTAAGAGGTGTATACTCAGGAGTCATACCCTATGTGGCTCAACCACCGTGATCAGTTTACATTCCTCCTCAGGAGAAACTAAACTCACAAGCAGGCTCCAACATCACTGGATATTTAGGAAATCCTATCTGAACTAGTGGAACTAAATGAACAGACTCATAGGACCTTCCTCAGGAAAGTACTAGGAGGCTTCCACTTAGGAGTTGTATCCTATGTGGCTCAACAACTGTGATCAGTTTACATTCCTCCTCAGGAGAAATTAAACTCACAAGTTGGCTCCAACATCATTGGATACTTGAGAAATCCTAGATAAACTAAGGGAACTAAGTGAATAGACCCATAGGACCTTCCTCAGGAAAGTACTAGGAGGCTTCCACTTAGGAGTTGTATCCCATGTGGCTCAACAACAAGTGATCAGTTTACATTCCTCCTCAGGAGAAATTAAACTCACAAGTTGGCTCCAACATCATTGGATACTTGAGAAAGAGGTGAGAAGAAAGAATGAAAGTCATTCATAGTGCCTTCCTCAGGAAAGTACCATGAACTTCCCTCAAACTTCAGGATCTCAAACCTCACAGACAGGGGACAAGCCAAGCTCTGGGTCTCTGAGTCTTGATCTACAATCTTCTCTTCATGATGCTCTCCAACAAGGTCTTCAAGACAACACAAACCCCTTAACAAATTCCCCACAATGAACCCCAAAGATGAACAGATAACCACTGAGCAGACAAAATCAATAGGCAACTTCAGAAAACACCTAAAAATGCTAAACTAATGGGGAAAAATCTATCAATCATTCACAAGGGTCTACATTATCTACCCATAACATCCACATAGGCCTCTACCTAAAAATCAAGACAAAACTCAATCAAAGAAAGTGAATTCTTCACCTAAGCACAACCTAAACCCTAATTAGGATACCCTAAATCTACCCTAATTAAACTAATCAAAATTTAATTCTAAAATTCTAGAAAAAATCCTATGGGGACTTATGATTCATCATCTAATTGCACAAAAAAGAATGGATTAACAAGACTAAAGGAAAGTCCTAAAACAATTCTTGCAAAATCATGCATCAACTAAAAGAAAGAAAATACACTATATTAAAGAAAATACCACTAAAAATTCCACATTAAAAATAAAATTCCATTTTTATTTTTATATTTTTCTACACAAAATTATCTAATCATAGAAAATAGAATGGACAAAAAAGAGTTATTTATCAATTTTTAATGAATTTTCTAAAACAAGAAAAATATTAAAAGAATAAAAAAAGAATTTAAAACAAATAAAAGGGAGGGGGGGTGTGACAAGCAAGGCGCACTAGTTGGAATCAGCTGGGCCAGATAAAAGGGGGGTGGGGATAGCGAATTAAGCCCAGAGACTAGTTTAAATGAAACGACCGCGTTTCACTTTTTTGAATTTTTCCCTCCGTTTCTCATATTCAATCACGGCCGTGCGATGAGTCTCCCAGTCAACCAATTGACCATGATCCAAGGGCTATTATTTCGTCTTCTCCAAACAGATATTAGGGTTTCAGATCTTGGTTTCCATGCGCGAAACTTCCAGGCCATCGTGCTCTCTCATCTCTCAACCAAACCTCACGATGCAAGAACCAAACTTGTTCTACTCCTCTCCCTCTACACAATCATGATGCTATATTCTTCTAAAACTCACTCTACAAAGAACTATGAAAGATGGAAGTTTCGGGTACACTTGATTCACACTGATATGCATGGTAATGGAATGAATCCATACTAACCTAGAATGTTCTACATGCTGAGGGGATTACACTAAGCTAAAAACCTAAGAATATGGCAGCCTAGGGTGCATGTTCTTGATCTCTAAAGCTTCATGGCTCTGTTATGGAACTCCATGGATCGTGCTATAACTTCTAGGGTTTCATCAACTAACCTAATGCATCAATCCTATATCTATAAAACTAATTAAAACTGCATAAATTAGGAGAATTAGGGAGAGAAACCAACCTGTCAAGTGATAATGGTAGGTGCTCGTGGAGGATGTTGCAAGCCTTGTAACTGCTTCAGGATGATCCTCCAATGGTGGAAATGATTCTGTTTGCACTTGTTGGGAAGGAGATGGCTTGTAGATGCAGATTTCTTGAATTGCTTGAACTTGAAGAAAGTGCTTCAATGGCTATTTCTCTCTCTCTCTCTCTCCTGAAATCTCTCTCTATCACCAACCTTGAACTCTCTTCATGGCCTTCTTTTTATAATGATCATTAGATGCTTCTAGATTCATCTAGAATATGGTGGAAAGTTCTTGAAAATCTCATGTGGGGACAAGTTGGATTTCTCTCATCTCATGCCTTATGCCTTACCATTTTGTGCCAAATTCTCCTTATGAGAGATATTGAGTGTGGATGAGTGAAAAACAAGCTCATCTTTGGCTTGTGTAAGGTTTTTCAACATTGCCTTCTTTTTCAAGTAACAAGTTTTCAAAGCATCACCCATTTTAAAGCTTCAAATCAAAATTCTAGCTAAACCAATGTTCTCAAAATGATGTTTCCAATCAAAATGATATATTGGATGACCTATTTTGGATTTGTGTATCTTCCAAACCAACTTTCAAATTCAACTTTTCAAACTTATATGCCATTTTTAGTTCATTTTTGACCAATCATGTAACTTCATGCTATGAGATTTTCCAACAATTTGTGACCTTCTTTCTAGACTTAAAATCACATTTTGAACAACTTTCATGTTTTGAGTTTTTTCATTTGAGGCTTGGAAATAGGAGTTTTAGGCATTGGCTAAAATGACCTATAACTGACAAATGACCAAAATACCCCTGTCTTGTTCAAACCATAAGTTGAGTTCCATGAATCCAATCAAGGACTTCTACCACTCAAATTAAAGCTAAGAAGATGCTCTTCAACATTCATGTTGACCAAGAAGTCATAGGAATCACCCTACTAGGGCAAAAGTTGTCTGCAAGTTGGGTGACTTTCAAGGACCCAGATCCACACACCTCTGCTGACCTGTAATTTGTCAAAACCATATCTTGAGCTCTGTAACTCCTATCAAGGACTTCCACCACTCAAATTAAAGCTTAGAACAAGCTCTACAACATTCATGTTATGGGGAAGGTGAGATATCAATCATAACTTGAGCTAAAACTGCCTGGAAGATAGGGATCAAATTAGGGTTTTTCACTGACAATCCTTGGAGACCCTGACTTGAAACTTCTCAAACTCCTCACTCATGATGAGTTGGCCTAGGAATCATCTTTATATCATCTCTATGCATCATTCCATGATCTCATGGCCCTTGGATTGGGTCTCAACCTCTCCCAAATCTTCAGTTATCCTAGGGTTGACCCAGTCAAAACCCTAATTCTATCATTCATGGTTGAATCTGCTGAATTCTTGCATAATGACTTCTCTGGGCTTCATGAAGGCTATCAAGACATCTCATAGGCTTTCCCAAAACATCAAATTCATTCTCAAAGTCTCAGAACCATCTGAGGAGCACCCACAACTCTCAAGCTATGAAACACACAACCCTGGTTTCAACCCATTTCTTCTGAGGATCTCTTGAACTTTCTGATGAAGGTATCCACTTTCAAACACTCAATGAATAAATAATTGTTGGTCAAATTTTGGGGTGCAACAGTATCCAAGTTATCTTAAGGCCAAAGTAGGGTTGTAGTTGATGCAACCTCGAGGACTTATGAGAGGAACATTAGGAAACTCTTCATAGTTGGTGATAACTTTCTCTATGTCCCAAGTTGGTAGATACCAAGTGATAACATCAGTGTTGAGGGAAGCCAACTTTTGGGACCACTTCAGATCTTTCAAGAACTCTACCCAGGGACCTTTATGAGGTATGTGGGATAAAAGCCAAGAACACAATAAAGCAGTGTAGCAAAGGACTGCCCTTTTCTTCTTCTTGTGTCTAGTGTGAAGGCAATAGTATACATTGACCAAGATAGCTGGAATCCGATTTCAGGATAAGAAGACATTATTGGTATATCGGTCTATGAAGTCGTCTTCATTTGGGAACAAGACGACTCTATAGATTGGGAGAGCTAGCATTGTACTGAATGGTTCCCACTTCCCTTCTTTGTCTAAGGCCTAAGCTTTGTCTTCCAAGAACTTTCTTGAAAACCCCTAGGTCCCATATTTGGTGTCTCATCTCCAATTGGAATGTGTAAGGCTTCAGCTACCAATTATGGCGTAACTTCTACCCCTAGTCTTGTAAACGGAGCACGATACTTCACAAACCAGTCCAACAACCTTTCATACTCTTGAATAGTTGGATCAAGTTGAAAGACTTGAAAGGTGAAGCAACAGAGAGGAGGGTCATAGTATTGGGAAAAGGCGACTGGTGCCCTCACATCTGTATCTACGGTGTCATACCCTAATTTTTGAACCTAAGATTCCACCTCTTTGTGCATCATTCTACATAACATTTCTAGTTCATTGTTGAAATTAAATTTGGACTATGCTTTAAGGTTTTCTCTCTGTAAGATCATCTGGCCTTTGGCCATGATCTTCCAAAAAAAATATAGTTCAAAGGATAGCTTGAAGTGGAACAAAAAAGCGGCTTCTTTTCTTGATAAAAGAGAGGCTGGAAATGCAGAAGATTATTTTAAAAATAGAGAACGTGCTCAATTTATTTGGTCTTGAAATCAACATGATTGTTTTGCTTCTTGCTAGCTTTGTTGTGTTGAATGTCATCTCCTTGCTCTATATAGCATCACTCGCTGCTTGTATTCTTCTACATCGGCTACTCATTAAAATTTTATGGTTTGTTTTTGTTTTTCTATTTGCTTCTATCATCACTATTGAGTACCTGGCTATCTGAATGCATCTTGCTTTTGTGCATCAATAGATTGGCAAACAATTACCATGATGTGACTATTTGAGAGTATCAATGCATCTTGCTTTTGTGCATCAATAGATTGGCAAACAATTACCATGATGTGACTATTTGAGAGTATCAGATATATATATTTTAGTTACTACAAAAGGTGTTGGTTAGGTATCTCTCCATTAATGCATGTTTCTTTTTGTATGTTCGGATAGTTGACAACAAGAATTATTGTTAGCTATTATGGGGTTTTCATGTCTCAAATTCTAGGCTGATCAAGCATCTACTCTCACTGGATTGGAAATGTATCAGAAAACACTGTCACAGTGGAAGTCCACATTTGTACTGAATGATCTTTCATTTGAAACAAAAGGATATTGGACAATTCTTGACCACTTGAGGCTTTATGGTTATTGTCAGTTGTTAGATTTCATTCTTTCATTAATTTTGACTACATGAACTCTTGAGTATGACATGCTGCATTTTGGCAATTTTGGTTTTGCTCTAGTTTTCTTCTGAATGAGGATAAAAATACTACAGAAAGGAAATCAAATCTTTAGGTACTTAAGGATGTACAACCTCGTCACTATTGTCTCGTCTCTTGCATATCTGCCTCCTTTTGTTGGTGACTTTAGTGAAATCAAAAGTGGTTTCATAGAACAGATAAATGAATTGGTTGGATTTTCACAAATATGATTACGGTTTTCGAATTGCATCAACATCATCATTTATGGAAATCATCATATTCATGTTAGTATCACTACAGACATACACAATTATGGTTTTTGAATTACATCAAGATCATCATTTGTGGAAATCATCGTATTCATGTTAGTATCACTACACAGACATACACGATTATGGTTTTCGAATTACATCAAGATCATCATTTGTGGAATCTCTATTGAGTGAAAAATCTCCAAGGTCATTGGCACCAGAGTATTGGATGCGCCCAACGAACTCACCTCATGGGATTGTTGAAGTAAAGGATAGAATAGAACACAATAGTGATCTATATAAACTTCAAGTCAGGAAAAATGCTTTAGTCTCAAATGAACATTTCATAGGAAAAAGAGTATCTCAGGTGCATATTTCCTTTGAGTAGTACCTCCTGTGATAAATATCAAATCAATAATTATCATAAAAGTCACCAAACCCTGGCTCATAATAACAAAAATGGTACGCCCGAAATCACCGACATGATTAGACAGGATTCAAACAATTTCTATAACAACACACAAACATGTTGAATTAAAAAGGAAGGAAATATGGATGTGTATGGACATTTTTAAGTCAAAACAAAAATCACATTATCACAACTCCTATACACACCGACATGTTCATAAAAGAAGGAAAAGGAATTCATTGCGCATCAATTCAAAACCACTGGATGCTATTCTATAAAGGGGGTTCACACACAAATGCTCAAATATTTTCACAATATAAAGGCCCAGAAATTGAATGAAAAAGGCATCACAATAGCATCATAGTCTTGAAAAGAAAAGGAAAATTGCACATAACAATAGCAGCAGTGGAGGCATATGCGAGTCAAAGTAGAAAAACATGAGTTTGCACAACAAATCTGCAACATCAATACACCATACACGAATCGAGGTAATCGCAGCAAAAGAAAGTGAATCTATAAGACAAAAGGGGATAAAATTTTGAATTACTTATCTTGATAAGCCCCCGACACCCTTGTTTCGTCATTGTCCTCTTTCGTCGCAACAAACTCCGAGACGAATCTCGGTCTTGCAAGTAAGTAATCCAGCTTTACTTCATTATTGCTCTGTTATCAATTTTCGCCGTGTAGCAAGAGTTAAGATCCGAGTTATCACACTGACACCACCATTTTCTGTTTTGGATATACCTTGCATTTGTTTCTGTTTCAAGTGCAAGGAGAGGCTTCGAGAGAGATAGAGATATGGAGGATGAGGGAGGATATGACGGAGCAAGCTTCCGTATGATACCGGCCGCCGCGAGAAGGAAGTGAGCATGCAAGAGAGTGGTGCGGAAAGGGGTGAACATGAGAATGACAATGAAGGTTGATCTTGTTTGAAACCTATTTATGTGTTTGGTATTGGATCAATTGGGTCCGGCCCAACTTCTTTTGTTTTTTCTTTCATCGGCAAAAAAAAATGTGTGGGCTTTATAGAGAGCCCATATTCACTTAAAAAAACAAACCACATCTTTATATCTTATACCCCCCTCACATTATTATTTTATTTTATTTTATCTTTTTTTTAGTAATTTCATTAATTTACTTTTACTTTGATTTTGTTATGATTGGGTTAATTAGATTAAGATTGAATTGTTGTTTAAACTTTCATTTATTCATAATTTAAACTTCGGATTAAGTCTGGTTTTATGATTAACATTCTTGGCTTAAATTTGTAAGTTGTTTTTGAGTGCCTGAGAACATAGTTTGGGTCGTTTGGGAAACGTTTTTTTTTATGTATTGTATTCATGGATCAATTTTTTGACTTTAGATTAATAACTCAAATACATGACTTGTCAGGTTCCCTAGAGTTCTTGATTCAACTTTATCTTTGATAAATTGAATTTAGGACAGATGAGTAGGTCTTAGACTTTAAGCTTCAAACCATTACATGATAACATTAGGTCAGTTCCCTTAGGATGTTAACTTAGACAACCTATAATTAGGTTCCCTTTTCTCTCATGAGAGAATTAGACATGAGTCATCCTTAGTCGAGATATAATTCTCCTACCCTGTGACATAGTTTAGAAAGATATAGATTCTTTTCCACTTGAGAGAGGTATGTGGCATACTCGTCGATTCTATATCTGAGTTAGAGCCTTTCTCTTAATGTGAAGCAAAGATCCATCTTCCACATGTTTGTGGTGGTTTAAGTTGAATATTCTCCTTATGATGACAACTTGTCTCTTCTCCTAAAAAAACTAACCAACAAACTTTGTGTACCCTTAGTGAGGGGAACTAAGAATGCTCTGATTCCATTCCCGTCAGGATATGTAGGCACAAGATGTAATTTCTTGGCGAGCATACTTAGAAATAAACCCCTAGGATTCTTACCCTTAACAAATAACAAATAACACATTAAAACCAGAGGTTCTTGTAGAGTACTACAGATGCTTAGGATGCTAACACCTTCCCTAGGTATAACCAACCCCCAAACCTTAGATTCTCTTTTGCTTTACATTGCATTGTATACTTATAGGTTATTCGCTCTTTTTCCTTTCCCTTGGATAAATTAAATATCGGTGATGAACTATGATTTGTGATTCAAGTTAATTAATAGCTTGATATCTTCTCACCGCGACAGAAATGGCGACTTCACTGGGGACTTCTCGAGGGTTCCCTCTAACTTTCTTATTTGTGTTTATTGTTGTATACCTATCTGCTTATCTGTATTTATTGTTTCTGCTTTGGATTGTTACTTTCGTGTGGTGAGATAAGTCCTACACCCGGACTTGAATACCCTTATGATAGGAAGGTAATATATTCAAGGAGGCTTATAGGGAGTTGATTCCCAACCAAGTCGACTTGAGAGATCACCATTCAGTTGAGGCCCTCTTGAGAATAGTAATGTTGAATGAGTATTCGTGAAAACACTTACTATTTTTGACCTAGGAGCCTGTGATACTGGGAACCTTTATTTACCCTTAAATCAACTTGGCTTTCTTAAGACGTAGTGCGATGACTATGAGGGAGTAGTCCCAAAATAGTTGATACGCGATACTACACTTAAAAGAGGTTCTCTTGAGAATATTATTAACTACCGAGTATTTGGGAAATTGATAATATTCGAAAGACGGATTGATGAATTTGGGAAACTTTTTAGAACCTTTGTTCTGCAGGTACAATAAACCCTTAGTCCACATCATTTGGGATGAGTAGACCATTGCTCCATGCTCGTGACTTTCAAACCTCGGCCTTTGTTTGTTTGAACGTGTATATGTGGATATGCAAATATGTGTATACCTGTGTTATGAGTATACATGCACTCATAAACATCATGTTCATAAAAATTTCATGGAATTCTAAGCTTTTTCTTATAAACATAATAGGTTTCACCATGGATTTTGAAATTATAACCTATTTTCAATAAAATGAGATTTTCAGTTATCAAAAGTATTGTCCACTTTGTGGTGTTTGCAAAAATAACCTTTGAGTTCCTTAAAACTCATATGCATTGGCGCATTTGCATTCGTTATTCATTAGCATCGCATTCTTTGCATCCCAGGTTCTCACTCTTACTACTTCCTTCAGGGGAGACAAGCTAATTCATCAGTACGATACTCGATCTGTCATATCCTAATTTTTGACCCTAAGATTCTGTTTTTCCTTTTGCATCATCTGCATAGCATAGCATGCACTTCATCTTGCATAGCGTCCGAAATGTCAGTCAGAATAAATTTGCTGGATTTACAGACAAACCGGTCTAAATTTATTTCAAAATTTGACCAAACGCTGTAATTTTCCAATATGTTTATTTCGCGCTTATTATTTTGGTGTGTTCATTTTATATTTTTGAGCACTTTTCTGCCCGACTTTTTATTGTTTTTTAATCATTTTTATTTATTTATAGTTAAATAATAATTTAATATATTTAGTTTAGTTAGATTTTTAATTTAAATTGTTATTTTTATTAATTAATTTTATTTTTAATTTGTTTATTAATATTTTCCTATTTATAAAAAAACAGAAAAACATAATTTTTAATTCTTTTTATTCTTGTCTTATAATAAAAAACACAAAAACATAATTTTTAATTCTTTTTATTCTTGTCTTATAATAAAAAACACAAAAATATGATTTTTAATTTCTTTTTATTCTTGTCTTATCATAAAAAGCAAAAAAACATGATTTTTAATTCTTTTAATTCTTGTATTATCATAAAACATAAAAAACATTATGTTAATTGTTATTATCATTCTTGTCTATTTTCTAGTCCTAAATATATATGCATTAGAAAAAACAAAGAGGACAAGAGAATCACTCCCAAGCATAATTTATTCACGCATTACAAAGGGTGAGTGCATACATTGCAAAAGCAGAGACAACAACAACTACCACATGCTCACAAAAGAAACTGATGCATAAAGAGGAAGGGCATTTGAGTCATACCTATATAGAGCCCAGGTTTCATCTTATTCGCATTACTGCCGAAGACGCGTCAGACGAACTCCGACAGATAAGTTCCTTTTACCTTCGTGCATTGCTCAGTTGTTGTTTCTTCTTTGCAAATTACTCGAATTCCTCTTTAGCTTGTGTTATTCGCTCCAATTTAATTGGTATTGTGTGAATATTATAAAAATATTTGTTTGGTGATTAATTTGCGGGTTTGTTTGATCGGGATAAACCACGTGCGAGAGGGAGAGAGTACTGGACAATGTCTTTTGTCCATTTCCTTTTTTCCGACATGCAACGTTGTTGTTGTTGATGTGGGTCCGTGTGGGCCTAGTCCCATGGCCCATGTTTTTTTTCTAACACACCCTTATTTGTTTATCTTACACTATATTATTTTTTCTCAACTTTTAATTATTACTATATTTAATTAGTCTTTTATTAGATTCTAAATTTGAAATTGTAATGCGTTTTAATTAGAATTTTAGTTCGTTGTTGAGTAGTTTGTTCTTACTAATTAGGAGTTTTAATAGGAAATTAGGATGTCTTTTTTTTATTTTTAATTTTATTGGTGATTAACTTCTAATTAATATATGAAGCCTTTATATTTGGATTTTTATTTGAGGATTGTGATTGATTGTTTGATAGTTTCTCGAGCACTTTGATTGCTTGGTTTAATGTTGTGACACTCCTTGGTGAATCTTGATTAAGATAGGAATTCAAGATTTGACGTGCATAGATAATTGTTCTTTCTCATGATCCCTTAGAATATTAGGTCAACCTTATTTTCAATAAATTTAATCAATATAGGCTTTAGGCTTTGACCTCTATTGCACGATAACATTAGATTAGACTTAACCTTTAATCTTATTTTAGATTCATAAAATTAGGTTAGTTCCCTTAGGATGTTAACTTAGACAACCTACAATTAGGTTCCCCTTTTCTATGAGAGAACTAGATGTGAGTCATCCTTAGTTGAGATGTAATTCTCCTACCCCATAACATAATCTAGAAAGATGTAGAATCTTTTCTGCTTGAGAGAGGTATATGGCATACTCGTCGATGATCCGAGTTGGAGCCCTTCTCTCAAAGTGAAGCAAAAACCATCTTCCATGCGCTTGTGGTGGTTAAAGTCGAGTATTTTCCCTAAGATGACGACTTGTCTTTTCTCCTATAATCAATCAACAAACCTTACCCCCTCAGAACCTTGACCATAGTCAAGAGTGCCTAATCCATTTAGGGGAACTATGAATGCTCTAATTCCATTCCCGTCTTGGCGAGCATACTTAGAAATAACACCTTAGGTCTCTTTACCTTTTCACCCTTTAGCAGACAAAATAATAAATAACACAATAAAACAAGAGGTTCCTGAAGAGTACTACAGATACTTAAGATTCTAACACCTTCCTTAGGTATAACCAACCCCCGAACCTTAGATTCTCTTTTGCTTTGTTTTTGCATTGCATATTTTGGGTTATTCGCTCTTTTTCCCTTTTTCGCAACTGCGAAAAACACCCGGCAGAAAACAGAAGAGTCACCACCTTTTGTTATTTATCCTAAAGAGAGGGAAAGGAAACGATCGGAAAAACCTGACGAAAAAGGGAAAGACAAGGTCATCGCAACCAAGTCCTGGATTCGAGAGTCGGTTACGCAAGGGGAAGGTATTAGCACCCCTCACGTCCGTCGTACTCGATGGGATCCACGCTTTGTTGTCTATCTAAGGGTGATTATCTATCAAGCTAAAGGTCTCAGGGACAAAAGAAAAGAGACTCGGCAGAGCATCGCCGCTTTGTGTCTACGTATTCCCTTGTGCAATGGGAAAGTCAGAGTCAACATAGTTCGGCTAACTACGGGTGAAAGGGGGGGAAGGTTGCTCGCCAAGACATCGCGTCTTATGCCTACGCACTTTCATCTGGTATGAAAGATCAGAGCAAGCGTAGTTCAGGCTAACTAGACCACAGGTTGGTTCAAAAGTTTTACCTGAGTAAGGTTAACAAACAGTTCTAACAGTTGGTGTATGCAGCTCGACCATTGGAGACTTAGGCGTTACTGTTTGCGGTAGAACTAAGAGTTAACAACACTCTTTTATCTGAAAAGATTTTCCATTATTAAGATCCCGAAGGACAAAAAGAGGTTTGAATGTTTTTGTGTTTTTTTAGAGAAGAAGTGTTTTGAATTAGATTTGTAACTCATGTTGCACTAAAGACTGTGACCTAGGAGCGAATGTGTTGCATATCACCCAAAGGGTGTACACTAAACACTCTAGGCCATTGAGAGGAAGCCCCCCAATCACCATTTCCCAAGTAGCTTAAGGCTCGTACCGTACAACACTTGTCATTCTTTATTAGGTGTTTTGAAAGTGTTTGAAGATGAGAAGAGAAAGGACACACTAAAGGGAGACTATCTCAAACCTAAAGGTTGTCATACAAAGTGGACTTAGAGTTGGGATACAAAAGGGAACTACATAATGTTATCATGCATGGTTTGATCCTAATGTCTATCATAACCTCTCTTGAAGAAGAGAAGTTAGAGATCCTAAAGGAATAAAGAAAAAATAAGAAGAAGAAGAAAGAACATGCCAATGCAATTATGCAAACATAGAATGCACAAATAAGATGAAAGTGAGGGAGGAAATATGTGTGGGGCAGTAGCCTCCACAAGCTCATCTCAACCTCAAGCATTCATATGAGAATTCAAAAGAAGAAGAGAGAAAGAAATGCACAAGATGAAATCAAAAAACAAGAAGAAACCACACAAAAATGCACCAAAAGTGGGATGAAATGACCTAAGTCAAACAACATCAACCACAAGTGCCAAAAGCCAAAATAAATGAAAGTAAAATAAACTCAAAACAAAAGTGAGTATGGGAGGCCATATGAGGACAGCAAGGGACTCATAATATGCACTCAACCATAAGCATCACAAGAAAGGTGCAAAAGAAAGCACAAAGAAGTCCTCATGGATTCATCATTTTAGGTATGCTTCAAATACCTCCAAAGGAGGGACCAAGCCACCTTAAATGAGATTCCAAGGTCATGGGACAAAAGAGGGGATGAGAGAAAATAATGCTCAAAAGCAAAAGGAACCACACCTAAAGAAAATGCAAGCACAATACAAAAGAAAGCAAACAAACCACATATTGAAACCCTAATTGGAAACTCAAAAGGAAACACAAGTTTGAACAAGCAAAACACAACATCATGACCTAAAATTGAGCAACCAGCAACCTTAACATGTTAGCAAGATGAATCAAAAGGAATTTAAGGCTCAAAGGATCCATCAAAGTCATATCCAAGACAAACTAGGTCAATGTGTATGTATGAACCTCCCTTTGGGGTAACTTGATTTGCAAGTTACCTCAAAATTAGGAAAATGATTCAAAAAAAAGGTCAAATAAAATAACACAAGCTCATAAACATGTTGGCAAACAGAGGCCAAGAAATCATAACCAAAGTCATCTCAAATCATCATCAAAGAAATTGATTCACATGGATGCACCAATTTGAGAGAGGGTTATCGAGGGTCAACAAAAGCAAGGTCAAAGTCAAACTGAAAGTCAACCAAACAGGGGCAAAATGGTCCTAATAAATTAATCAACTCATCATGGATATGAGGATTGATTTTCGATCATTGGATCAAAAGGAAAAGGGAGAAACAAATCAAGAACAAAACAATGTCAAAAATTAATCCAAACAAAACATCTCCAATTAATTAATTCTTTTTTAAATGAAAAAAATTTTAAAAAATAAAATAAAAAATTCTAAAAAATAAAAGACATCTCAAAGTGTCCAGAAAATAATTTTGGGGAATTTTATTAATTGGAGAACTATTTTTGATTGAATTAAGTTGAAACAGATACAAAACAAAAAAAAAGAAAAGAAAATAAAATAAAGAAATAAATGGTGCAAATAGCAGTCCAGATACGTGTATATTCATTAGGCTTGTGTGCAGGGGGTGTGGATAACAACGAGGCCCAATCCATTTAAATCAGTCAACCAAACCAAGCCTCAATCGCAACCTTCCAATGCAATTACTAGTCCAATATCCAATGGCTAAAGTAGTGACACGCATGCACCAGCTATCAAACATAACATGGAAAGAAATCCCAGCCACTCATCTCAAGTCCAGTCTGTAAGATATATGTATGCCTAAGAAGGGGGGGGGGGTGAATTAGGTTCTTAGACACTTTTTCCGGTTTTTGATGATTCTTGGATTTTACTTCTTTAAGTTCTTCTAGATGATGAAAAGCAGTAAAGTGCAGAAGGTAAAGGACACAACGATTTATAGTGGTTCCCCTCACAATCCGAGAGTACTCCACTCCCCTTTCAACATCAAAGAGAATTTTACTATCAATGTTAGATTTCTACACAAGACAATCCTAACAACCAAGAACACCCTTCTTGGATTGACACAATTTTTAAGTCCTACCGAGAATGAATATCTCACACAAGGACCTCTTGTATCCACAATCCGGATCACAAGGAAAACCCTACAAACTTATCTTTTATAATTATAAGAATAAGTTGTAGTCAATTATGAATTTGTATATAAGTAATAAATGAATGTATATCAATATGAAATATTGATCTTCTTCTCGAAACAAAGATTACTTTGAAATAATATACAAGTGTTCTTATTGTGAAAGCAAGCTGTGAAAAATGTGAAAGTGTATTTCAATGGCTTCTTTCAAAAATGTTTGAACACTTTTATGAAAAATTCAAAAGGTTGAAGACAAAGAGTAATTTTTTTAAATTTGTTTCTTGAAGGTGATTTTGATTTTGAAAAGAAATCAATTTATACTGATCAAAAACCTTTCCAAAAAGGTGTGATTATGGGACAGAAAAATAGTCATTAACAATAATAGAAAACAATGCAATCCTCCATGAAAAGTTACTATTTTTGGCTGTTGTTTCAGTGTTAATCGGTTAACCATATAAGTTAATCACGATGAATTGGAAGTTGAATTGCCTTGAAAACAGCCCAATTGTGTTTCACGATTTTGAATTTTGCTTTGCTTGCTTCAACTGTTCTTGAGCCTTCTGAGCACGAAATAGCATGAATGAATGCTCAAAATTCATTTTAACCTTTATATGATGGATTGGGAATAGTTTGGAGGCCCAATTGTGGCTCAATTACTTACAATTCAAAAATGCCCAATTCTGATTTTTCATGATCATGAACACATGAAAATGGAGCCAAATGCCTTGTTTTCTCATTCAAAAAGCTTTCTGGGATCTCATATTGATCATGTGGATGGGATTCATCCCTTGATTTGATCAAATGGTGAATATTGGATTGTAAAAATTTCACTTGAAATGGCAATGTGATTACACGTGAAAACATGACCAAAACTCAAAACCAAATCTTGCATCTTGTTTGTTACATCTTTGTGACTAAAAAAATGTATAAGGTTGCCTTAAAATGATTAAAAATCAATTAATTGCAATTTCCCCTTTTAAGCTTTCTTCATGAAAAAGTCTCACACCAATTCTCAAACCCTAGCCCAATCCCTCACAAGTGAGTGTTTCAAGATGAAATTGGGACCCTTTGGAGCAAGTTTCATGTTGATAAAAGTTTCATTTGAAGTGTGCAAGATAGTGAAATGGACCTATAATGAAAATGACCTGTAATCTTACTTTCCCAAAATACCCCTGCCTTGTAAGCTTCATGACTTGAGTTCTACACATCAGATGAAATACTTCTAGTACTTTTTGGAAAGCTAAGATCATGAGGAACAACTTTCATGTTTGGGTCAGAGTGAGGAGAAACATCCTTCTAGGTCAAAAATGTCTTGGAAGTTAGTTGACTTTTGTTGACCAAAATCACATTCATCTAATGACTTGTAACTTGTCAGCATCATAACTTGAGTTCTAAAAATCAGATGAAAGACTTCTAGTACTCAAACGAAATCTAGAAACATGCTTTACAAGTTTCATGTTGGGGTCAAGATGAGATGAGACTTTTATCTTGAGATATGTGGTCTTGAAGTTAGGCACTAAATAGAGGATTTTACACTGAGAACCCTAATTTAGTAACTTCTCACACTCTTGATTCTTCTTGATTTGATCTTGAAATGATATGCTAGACATCTCAACATAACATTCCATGATCACAAACATTTGTAATTGAGTCTTAATCTCCTTCAATTTCACAATTGACTGGGGGTTGACCAGATGAAAACCCTAGATGCACCACTCTTGACTGTGGCCTCTTACACATGACATAAAAACTTGAATAAACTCCAACATGGCTCTCAAAGCCCTCAATGAGCTTGCCCAACATCCCATATCCATAATCATGAATTCACAATCCTCTGATGATCTTCAACTGGCCTCCAAGTTAGGAGATATTCCACATACATCCATCAACTCTTTCACAAAGCTTTGACCACTTCTTGGTGACTTTGATGACCATTCATACTTGAGTAAAATCCCTTGCTTAGAGTCAACACTCTTGGTAACCTTATTTTGCTAGGCACACCCTCTCTTGATCCCCTGTTAAATGAACAATGATATGCAATGCAAATGCTAGAAGAAAATGAAATGAAACATAAACCAAGTTAAGAAAAGGTTGGTCAAATTTTGGGGTGCAACAACTGCCCCTATTCAAGCGACTTGGACCTGACTGGGTGAAAAGAGAACGGCTTTCAAACAATCAAGGTAAAAGACGGTTGAATACTAAAGAACCCAGAAATTTGCCAACCGCAGAAAATAAAACTGCAAACAAGAACCTCTGGAGATAACTGCTCTGATCACAAACATACTCTGCTGGGGAAAAGAGAAGCTTAAACGAGTAACTCTGCTTAGGGAAAAATATAGTGGGACGGATGCCTTTATTGAAGATTGTGCCATGGTCTGGATACCATACAAGTTAAAGGGGAACATTTCAAATTTCCGGAATCTGGATATTCAACGAACAAAATGAGTCAATGAAATTTGTCGGAGTCTGAACACTCAACATAGGGACCGGAGTCTTAATGATCAACGAAACAACCTTAGCCTGAATGCTCAACATAATAACCGGAGCCTGGATGCTCAACGTAAAAGCTGGAGCCTGGATGCTCAACATAATAAACCGGAGCCTGGATGCTCAACGAAATAAATTGGAACAAACCGGAGTCTGAACGTTCAACGTAATAAACCGGAGCCTGGATGCTCAACGAAAATGAAATCATGGAAATTTTGCCGGAGTCTGGATACTCAACGCACAAGAGAAATTACCGCATATTAGAAATCGGCCAGAGTCTGAATACTCAACGTAATAAATCGGAGCATGAATGCTCAACGAAAATGAACCGGAGCCTGGATACTCAATGCAATAACCGGAGCCTATATGCTCAACGTAATTTTGACCGGAGCCTGGATGCTCGACGGACACAGAAAATCATCATAAATATGAAACTCACCAGAGTCTGGATACTCAATGGAACTGACCGGAGTCTGGATACTCCACGGACAAAACAATATACCACAAATTGGAAATTCACCGGAATCTGGATATTCAACGGAGAAGGAGTACAACCACAAAACTTATCAAGGTCTGGATACCCAACTGACTTTACCGGAGTCTGGATACTCGACGGAAAAAGCAATATGTCACGAATTGAAAATTCACCGGAGTCTGGATACTCAACGGAGAAGCCAGAGCCTGAACGCTCAACGAAATAAGTCGGAGCCTGGATGCTCAACAGACAAAGAAACACTCATTAGGGTCTGGATACCGCCGGAGTTTTAAGAATACCATTTCAAATTGCCGGAGTCTGGATACTCAACGAACAAAATGGATCCCATCACGAACTGCCATGGTCTGGATACTCAACGACATTGACCAGAGTCTGGATACTCAACGGACGAAAGAATATACCAATTGCAAATTCACCGGAGTCTGGATACTCAACGGAGAAGCCGGAGCCTGGATGCTCGACGTAGATGACCGGTGCCTGGATACTCAACGGAAAAAGGAGTTATCACAACATGAAAATTAACCGGAGTCTGGATACTTCACGGATAAAGAGAAAATACCTATTGGAAATTTATCGGAGTCTGAGTACTCGACGGAATTGGCCGCAAACATATTCATCAGGGTCTGGATACCCAACCAAAGAAACTGGAGCCTGGATGCTCGACGTAATTGATCGGGGTCTGGCTACTCAACGGACAAAGGAACCAGAGCCTGCATGCTCGATGAAGGGACCGGAGCCTGAACGCTCAATGTAAAAGAGGAATATATCATAACATTTGTCGGAGTCTGGATACTCACCGGACAAAAGAATTCATCACACATGAGCCGGGGTCGGGATACCACACAGGCTAAGAGGAATCATTAGTTGCCAAGATCTGGATACCATAATGGCACAGATGTCGATTCTCCGAAGATACACCTGAAACAAAGAGATAACAATCTGGCTTATGTTTCATATGCACATGTTTGAGGATGGCGTAATGCTCCATACGAAATGGAAATGCTACGCGTTTGGGTAGATTCTATGCACGCATGCAGATGCAATGGAACTGAATCAGCAAAATAAATGCTAGAGATACAGAAACCACCCTGTCGGGGAAACAACCTACTCATGCCAATAAAAATTGGACTTATGCCGAGGAAACGGGCCCTTGCTGGCTTCCTGCAAAGAAAATGTCGGGGTAACAACATTCCTCCATCCTGTCGGGGATTACTCAGCTAAGAGCGAACCTACCTAGGTTGTAGCTTACTTAGCAGGGAAGAAAATCCAATCATAACTCACTGGGGAGTGTATACAAACATGCACATACAAACATGCACCTTGCGGGGATTACATGTGCACCAACTACCGAGGGAAAGCGTACATGCTACCTGCTCACTTAAACTGCATACAAACTCTACTGGGGATGCCAACTCCACTTACTGGGGAATAAAACGAATTTCATCCACACCTCTTTGCCCCAAGGGTAACGACCCTGCAAAATTGAACAAACAGACAGGATATCCTACGCAAACGGAACTATCACAGTCATTATTCGTGACGTTGTTCAATTAATTCAAAATTTTAACAATTATTGGCCAAGGCCTGCAAGTTTATGTATGTGTAAGTTTATCAAAACATTGGGCATTTTTCACAAACAAAACAGTAAAAGTTAAAACAAAATAAGCGAGATACTGAATAGTACATGTTTATTGACAAATGTCCTGTAAATAGGCAAAGTTCTACAACAGATGCAACCCCTGAAAAGAGGAAGCTGCGCAAAAAACAATACAGATATGCATAGAAATATACAAAAGTGTACAAAAATGTCGGCAATGTGGCACAGACAAACACCATGAGTTGATCCCTCTATGACTCGCCTGACCTTGATGCTTTCTCGACGCTTCGTCTTCAGAAGAGATTGATTCGGATAAACGGCCCTCAGGTCCTCCTAATCCACTAAACAATAAGTTCCAACATAGACCGTAGTCATTTACTTTTCAATCCCTAACTTTTGCCTGAACCGCCCTTTCGGGTTTTCGATTCACTGGGATACCCATTTTTTCCAAAGTCGCCTTTTCAGGTTTTCAACTTTGCGGGTTTACATCTTTTCATTTTTATCCCTAATTTTTGCCCGAACCCAATTCCTTTTTTATGGTTCGCCGGGATGCCCCATTTTTTCCTAGATATTCTTTTTTCTTTCCAGCGGGTCTCTTTAAGCAAAGTATTTTTTTAACTGCGTCTGCATTCACAAGGGATGTAAAATCCTCGCCATCCATGGTGGATAACAACAAGGCTCCTCCGGAGAAGACCTTTCGCACGACATATGGACCTTCATAGTTGGGAGTCCATTTGCCCCTGTGATCTGATTGTGGTGGGAGAATCTTTTTCAACACAAGATCGCCCGTCTGAAAGCTCTGAGGACGCACCTTCTTGTCGAAAGCTTTCTTCATCCGACTCTGATACAACCGACCGTATGCGATAGACGCTAGCCTCTTCTCATCCATCAGGCTAAGTTGATTTAATCTGTTCTTTATCCATTCTGCCTTATCGAGCTTGACGTCGACCAACACTCTTAAAGAAGGAATCTCGACCTCTAATGGTAGGACAACTTCCATACCATATACCAGCGAGAAAGCAGTTTCCCCAGTTGATGTACGTACCGTAGTACGATAACCGTGTAAAGCAAAGGGAAACATCTCACGCCAATCCTTGTAAGTGACAACCATCTTTTGCACTATCTTCTTGATATTCTTGTTGGCCGCTTCAACAGTGTCGTTCATCTTCGGCCGATAGGGAGATGAGTTGTGATGCTCGATTTTGAAATTTTGGCACAATTCCTTCATCATCTTATTATTTAAATTCGAACCATTGTCAGTAATGATTCGCTCGGGTACTCCATATCTGTAGATGATGTCCTTCTTTATGAATTGGGCTACGACTTGCTTTGTGACATTAGCATACGAGGCTGCTTCAACCCATTTGGTGAAGTAATCAATGGCGACCAAGATAAAACGATGACCATTGGATGCGGTTGGCTCAATTTTTCCAATCATGTCGATGCCCCACATGGAAAAGGGCCACGGAGATGCCATAACATTCAATGGGCACGGCGGTACATGAATTTTGTCTGCATAAATCTGGCATTTATGGCATTTCTTCGCAAATTTGAAACAATCTGACTCCATGGTTAGCCAATAATACCCTGCTCGCAATAACTTCCGAGACATGGCATACCCACCGGCATGTGTACCGAAAGTACCCTCGTGGACTTCTTCCATAATCAACGTTGCTTCCTTTTCGTCCACACATCTCAATAACACCAAATCATGGTTTCTTCTATAAAGCACACCATCTGGGTTCAGATAAAAGTTACCAGACAACCTCCTCATAGTTTTCTTATCCTGAACTGAAGCCCCTAGCGGATACTCTTGTTTCTTGAGGAAGTTTTGTATGTCATAAAATCATGGCTTGCCATCCACAGCTTCCTCAATGGCGAATATGAAAGCGGGCCTATCAAGGCGAGAGATGACTATTATTGGAGCATCATTCCAATAGTTCACTTTATACATCGAAGATAGCGTTGCCAAAGCGTCCGCCATCTGATTCTCTGCTCGTGGCACATGGTGAAACTCTACCCTGTCAAAGAAGGGTAACAAACTCCTTGCATAAACTTTTTAAGGAATTAGATTTGGCTAACGAGTTTCCCACTCTCCCATGATCTGATTAACCACTAGCGCTGAATCGCCATATACATCCAAATTCTTGATTCTCAAATCAATAGCCTCTTCCAGACCCATGATGCACGCTTCATACTTGGCTTCATTATTAGTGCAAGGGAATATCAACCTGGAAGTGAAGGGAATATGAGTGTCGTGAGGAGTTGTAATGATTGCCCCAATTCCACTACCGTAGGAGTTGACAACGCCGTCAAATATCATCTTCCATTGAGAACCTTTCTCTGGACCTTCGTCGGGTAATGGCTCTTCACAGTCCTTCATCTTGAGGAACATGATGTCTTCGTCAGGAAATTCAAACTTCATCGATTGATAGTCTTCAATTGGTTGTTCAGCAAGGTACTCTGACAGAACACTTCCCTTGATGGCTTTCTGGGAAACATATTGTATATCGTACTTTGTCAGTACCATCTGCCACCTGGCAATTCTTCCTGAGAGCGCTTGCTTCTTGAAGACATACTTGATTGGATCCATCTTCGAAATCAACATGGTTGTATGATTAAGAATATATTGTCTCAAACGTTTGGCAGCCC
Source organism: Lathyrus sativus (assembly GCA_963859935.3). Classification (NCBI taxonomy): domain Eukaryota; kingdom Viridiplantae; phylum Streptophyta; class Magnoliopsida; order Fabales; family Fabaceae; genus Lathyrus; species Lathyrus sativus. The sequence continues at coordinate 272,859,138 of OZ012738.1, read as the reverse complement.
AAGCGAGTGCGCAACATGTTTTCTCGAGCATTGAGTAGCGGGACTCACAATCTGTGAACTTTTTACTCAGATAATAGATCACATGCTCTTTTCTTCTAGTCTCGTCGTGTTGACCGAGAACACAACCCATACTGTTCTCAAGAACCGTTAAGTACATGATTAAAGGTCTTCTAGCTACTGGGGGTATCAGTATCGGAGGCTCCTGCAAATACTATTTTATCTTATCAAATGCTTTTTGACAATTTTCATTCCAGACGACCACATGATCTTTCTTTAGCAATTTAAACATTGGTTCACACGTGGCTGTGAGATGAGATATGAACCGAGCAATGTAGTTCAATCTCCCCAAGAAACCACAGACCTCCTTTTCTATTTCGGTGTTGGCATATCTTGTATAGCTTTTATTTTTGCAGGATCAACCTCAATTCCTTTTTCACTGACAATGAACCCCAATGACTTTCCGGACCGAACTCCAAAAGTGCACTTATTTGGATTCAACCTCAATCTAAACTTCCTGAGCCTCTCAAACAGCTTCAACAAGTTATCCAGATGCTCTTCCTCCGTTTGTGACTTTTCTATCATGTCATCAACATAGACTTCAATCTCATGATGAATCATATCATGAAGCAAAGTGACCATAGCCCGCTGGTAGGTTGCCCCTGCATTTTTCAACCCAAAAGGCATTACCTTATAACAGAAAGTCCCCCACGGCGTAATGAACATTGTTTTCTCCATATCTTCCGGTGCCATCTTGATCTGATTATAACCGGAAAAACCGTCCATGAAGGAAAATACGGAGTATTGAGCAGTATTGTCAACCAATACGTCAATGTGAGGGAACGGGAAGTCATCCTTTAGGCTCGCCTTATTCAAATCTTTGTAATCTACACTCATCCGTACCTTCCCGTCCTTCTTAGGTACAAGCACGATGTTGGCGACCCACGGAGGGTAAGTTGTCACGGCTAAAAATCCTACGTCCAACTGCTTTTGGACTTCTTCTTTGATTTTCATAGCCATATCTGGTCTTGTCCTTCTAAGCTTCTGCTTGACCGGCGGACATTCTTCGCGCAATGACAAGCGATGAACCACTATATCAGTGTCAAGCCCGGGCATGTCTTCGTACGACCAAGCAAAGATCTCATTATACTCTCAAAGCATCTCGACCAGTCTTTTCTTGATGTCACTCTGCAGCGCAACCCCTATCTGAACGTTTCTGACAACTTCCGCAGAACCCAAGTTAATAACCTTGATTTCCTCTTGATGAGGCAGAATAATCTTCTCTTCTTGTTTCAAAAGTCTAGCTAGCTCTTCAGGCAAGTCTTCATCTTCATCAATCTCTTCTTCATCTTGATATATTGGTTGATCGAAGTCGAAGCGAGTCATAGGAGGTTCTGAATCGGTGTCATCTACAATAGGAATCCTGCAATAAAAAATGGTTAAATGTTTCAAATGATATGCAATTGAGTACAAACCACATTTCCATTCTATTGTGAGAAATAAAAATAAGAAAGACAAGGATCACAAAATTTGAATGAGAAAAATGCCCTTTGATTAATTGATAAAGCAATGTTCAAACATAAACAATAAGGCCCTGAAACAAAATACCGTTATGCTCCGGGTAGAACATAGGGTAGTACAATAATCGGGAAAACAAAGCATTACTGTTTTATTGTCACTTGAATGAATTCTTCAACAGACCAATTGTGCATGCTCTGTCCTGGAGTACAAGGCTTGATCCAAGCGTCCATGTCACAATCATTATCTCAATCTTCGTCTGACACAACGTTCATCCTTTCGAAGATAACTCCTCCTTTAGTGAACTGCACAGGTCCTTTATAGCGCGACGCGCTCTGTGAGGATGAAGAAGAAGAAAATGACAGGCGGTACCCAAAACCAAACTTGTCCTGCTTGTGGGGAATCTCCAATACCTGGCCTCAACCTTGCGCTGCCCCAGCTTGTACTGCTGCTTGGGCATCTTTAAAAGAAGACATGGCCACCTTCGGCGCCTTTCTCACAACGGGAGATTTATCTTTAATCTTGACTGTTTCAAAAGCCTGACAAAGGGTTTCGTGTATTTCTCCGTCCACCTCGACGTACTTGAAGAATGATAAGTGACTGATCATTATATCCTCTTCTCCACACACTATAACAACACTACCACCAACCATATACTTTAGCTTCTGATGCTGCGTGGAGGTCACAGCTCCTGCTGAATGAATCCATGGACGGTCTAATAAACAACTATAGGCAGGCTGGATGTCCATAATGTAGAAAACTGCATCAAATACCTCTGGTCCCACCTGAATGGGCAATGTCACTTCTCCGAACACAGATCTTCGGGTACCATCAAAAGCACGCACCACCAAATCACTTGGTGTGCAAATCAATCCCTACATGTCCAACTTCATTAGGGCTTTCTTTGGAAGTACGTTCAAGGATGATCCTGTATCCATGAGTACATGAGACATAACAGCCCCTCGGCATTCTAATGATATGTGCAACGCACAGTTATGGTTCCTGCCCCTTGGCGTCAAATCCAGGTCTGTAAATCCCAGTCCATTCCCTGCATTTACGTGTGCAACAACCCCTTCGAGTTTATTAACCGAAATTTCTTGTGGCACGTAAGCAGTATTCAGTATTCTTAAGAACACGTTCCGATGCGCTTCGGAACATAGTAACAAAGACATAATTGATATCTTAGAAGGAGTTTGTTGTAGATGATCGACTATTTTGTAGTCACTCTTTTGTATCAGCCTCATAAACTCCTCTGCATCCTTTAACAAAGATTCCTTCTCTCTAGCCTGAGAAGTTTCCTCTACCACGACTTTACTTTTTCCTTTGTCAACCCTATCAACAACCACTTCAGATGATGAAAAGACCCGGCCACTACGGGTAATTCCTCCTGCTCCCACAAGATTATCTACTGAATCCGCAGGGGAACCATTCAAATCTAGTTTCTATCCATTACAATACACTTCAGCTCCGTAGTTCCACGGAATAGCCTTGGTGCTTTCAAACGGTACGGGGCCTGCTTTAGTTATGGTTATTGTTGGTGATTTTGGCGCATAAATGGTAACGGTTTTGTACGGAATAGAGATCGTTGCAATCTCATCCCTTTTCTCAGCCACCAACTCTTCAGACTGACTTTCAACAGACCGGTCAAACTGCAAGACTCCATTATCCATCATATCTTGAATATAGCCTTTCAACTTCTCACATCCCTTGGGATTACTCAGGCACTCAGCATAATCTTCAGCACAACCTGGGAAAACACCCCCCTTCAACAATCTAGCTTTCACAAAGCTCAATGGTGTCTTCAGCTCATTAACATCTGTTACCAAATCTAAAACATCCTCCTCGATAATTGCATTGACCCCAGCTTGCCCATGATTTGGCATGGGATTTTGTACGACATTAGGAACATCATTGGAGAAGTTAATTGCTTTACTATCAATCATGTCCTGCACTTTATGCTTAAAGGCTTTACAATTATCGATATTGTACCCCAGGGCACCTGAATGAAACTCGCAGCAAGCGTTTGCGTCATACCCGGGTGGAGGAGGCCCAGTCAATGGAGCTAAAGTTCTCTTCTGAATAAGTTGCAACTGCAACAAAGCTTGCAACAACTGAGAATATGGTATGGGAGGCACATCAAAATGCCTATTTGCCGCCCGACCTCGGTCTTGATATCTTCTATACCCCTGCTGATTCTGCTGCGGTTGCTGTTGTTGTTGCTGACGTTGTTGTTATTGTGGTTGTTGTTGAACTGAGGGAATTGTAATACTGGCAATCTGATGTTGCTGCCGATTCTGACCTCTACCTCTCCCATGTGAACTGGACATGAAATTGGTATCTCCTTCTCGTTTCTTGTTGTCGAATACTTTCTTACCTCCTCCTCCAGCTGAGGGCATTTACCAGCACTTATCTTCCCTAACTTGATACCATTTTCCACCCTCTCTCCAGTGATGATTAAGTCAGAGAAACTACTCGATATGATACTAATGAGCTTCTCGTAATAGACGCCAGGAAAAGTGGCAACAAACATATCAATGAGCTCACGTTCCACCATAGGCGGCTGCGCCCTGGCTGCTAACTCCCGCCACCTTTGGGCATATTCCTTGAAACACTCATTGTTCCTTTGTGAAAGATTCTGAAGCTGGACCCTGTTAGGAGCAAGGTCGTTGTTGTATTGATAATGTTTCACAAAGGCCTCAGCCAAGTCCCTCCAACTGCGGACATTCACATGTTCCAGACTCATGTACCACTCCAACGAAGGACCAGACAAACTGTCCTGAAAGAAATGCATGAGCAATTTCTCATCATCTGAGTAGGCAGACATCTTACGGTAGTAGGATCTCAGATGAACTCTCGGGCAAGTGGTACCCTTATATTTGTCAAAGTCTGGGACTTTGAACTTCAGCGGCACTCTCAGGTCCGGGATCAGTCCCAGGTTAGCCATATCAAGGCCCATGGAGTTTTGACTTTCAAGTGACTTCATTTTTTCTTCAATCATCTTGATCCTCTTATCAGCTTCGGAGGGCAACTCAACAACCACAACCCTCAGCGATAACACGTCATCTTACCTGTCTTCATTCCAGAGGTGATCCATATTACCATGTATAGCACAAGTGGTGTCAGGACCATAACCATTCCCATTAACATTACCATTTCCAACATTACCAAGACCAGTGTTATTGAAACCTGCATCATTACCGGCACCAGCATCATTACCACTCCCTCCAGTAGTAGGGATAACCAAAGTAGGCATGGAGTTATCAGCTAGAGGAGTCTCAACATGTGGAGGATTAGCAGCGTTCCCACCATGCAACACACCATTGCCATCAACACGTGCAATCAAATGCTGCACCAAAGTACGGAGTTGCTCTTGTCCATTAGCCACTCCATGTATTACTTCCATGAACTAGGCCACCCGGTCCCTCATTTCCTGCATCTCTGCTTGCATTTTCTCCATTACTCTCTTCTGATTTCCCCTAGTTACATACCGGTGAGTCGTTTAACCAGCAATCCTAAAACACACTAACGAACCACAAGAAAATAAGATTAACAGTTCCGATGCACCTGCAATGCAAAAATGAAAAAATGTAGACATGTATGTATGCAACAGGGAAATTTCCCCCTCGATTCTAGTTTCCGGGAGAAACACAACAATGGAGAACCCTACAGACAAGCATATAATAGAACCTCCTCATATATAATCACAGGCGAACAGGCAATGTACAAGCAACAACTAAGTATAATAGAAAGGACCTCAACCAACAAGCCTGGTGATGGTCAGTACAACAAGCAACAAGCAACAAGGTACAAAAAGATAAGCAAGATAGTCAAGCTGGATGATGAGACCGGAAGTCCTCTAGCAACTCTCGCGTCTCAGGATGATCTGGTCTAGCAAGTAGTCCCTGAATAAGTAACTCTTGCTGGATAGTAGTGTGTTGCAGACTCTCAACATGGTCTTCCCAAGCTCCCTCCCCAAAGCACGCCTCGAGCTTGCATCTCTTGGAATCAGATCTCAATCTGCAGTTCTTCAAGTTTGCAATAGCTTTGTTCAGTCTGTACTCACTATCCCGTCTGAGTGACGCCTCTGCTGCAATCTTCTCGTCTTTGGCATTAAGTTGCGTCTTCAACTTACTGATCTGTAGCTTTAACCTGTCTTCACGCTCTTTGTTGTTGGCGAGCGTAGCATTCCATCGGTTGTTAAACTTAGAAATCTCTAAGTAAGCTTGGTCCAAATCTTGCTTCTTGGAGGCAAGAACACTATTAACAGCCTTGAAATCCAAACCCAAACGCTCCCAAGAATTGGTCTCCTTGGTCAGATCCGTACCCAATTTGTTCACAAGCTCAGTTTGCTTCTTGAAGGAATGAACAACCTCATTCTTCTCCCTTCGAAGCTGAATGATTTCTTTCTCCAACTCCTCATTTGATTTTCTCAACTCTTCCTTCTCGAACAATAACTGATTGTACTTCTGAATGTCTACGGTGGTAGGTTCCTCAATCATGAGAGGATACAAAGGTGCAACTGAAGGAAACGACATCAGAAACTTCGCAGCTCTATCATGAATCCAAGTCAGGTAAGGGTCATAGGCTCGACTGTTACTCTTCCCCAAGGCTACTTTCCCTTTCCTATGAATGTGGTTCCAAGCATGCTCAAGTCTGCCTAAAGTCTCACCCTCCAATAAATCGGTGAGATACAGAGATTCTTGTATCTCATCTTCCCTAGGAGGATCCCTCAGCGCATATCCAAACTGCCTAACCAACAAAGATGGGTTATAGTTGATGCATCCTTTCCTTCCGACCAAAGGGACGTTAGGAAATCCACTACAACTATAAATAACCTTTGTACAAAGCATATCTCGGTCAAACCAAGTAATGTTCTCTACAGATAGGACCATCAACCTCTCCGACCACTCTGAAGTACCAGCAGTAGCAACAAACGGACCTGCCTTGGGCATATGACTAGAAAACCATCTGTACAACAAAGGAACACAACAAGCTACATTCTTTCGCCTTCGGTTCTCATTCTTGTAATGAACAAAATGATAAACATCTCCAAGAAGAGTAGGCATTGGGTTTCCTGAAGCCAGAATATGGAATGCATCTAAATCCACAAAGTCAGGGAGATTAGGAAACAATATAATGCCATAGATACAAAGAGCGAGAATAACGCAAAATACAATCCAACAACCATCCTTAGCGAACTGCCGAGCCTTATCAACCAAGAAAGCCAAAGGAAAGCTAAACACTTCATTCCACTTAGTCAAATTCCCCTCTAGCTCTTAAGCATCCACATGTAATACAGCAGCTAGCTTAGCCAGATCAGGGTTAGCGTCAATATGGAAGAATGGCATCTGATCAAGAATGGGCAAGCCTAACAACATAGAATACTCCTCCAAGGTAGGAGCTGGGATGTAGTCAGGGAAAACAAAACACCTCAGTTGTGGATCGTAGAACTGCAGAAGAGCATAAAGACCATCCATCTCGTACACTGAAGGCTTGCAGACACATCTCAATAACCTCCCATAAGACTGCCTGAAGTCTTCCATCACCTTCCCATCAGCCATGGAAATCAAACTCAACAAAGAACTAACATCAGGAGCTGGGAGCTTGTAGGCCATTGTTCTCTTCAAGGGTTCCATGCCAGCAATAAAGGAACAAGATCACTAGAATCGGAGAGGAAATATGCACCTGCAACATAAATACATGTTAATGAAAATGCAGATGAAAATGCAAATGCAAATGCAAACAGGGGATCAAGATTGTTGTATTGTTGGTCGAGAACAACCAGCGCTCCGCTTTGATAAGAACATAACATTGCCCTTAGAACCCCTTGTACCAAGAACACAGATTCACACTGTAAAGAAAACCGGGTAGTCTAAAAGTCGAGGTTTCCTGCATAACCCAATCCCTCTCATAGGTATGGACCTATCCACTAATAAGGTTCAGGATCCTATGCGTTCATCAGCGTCGCAGACTTTCAAGATATGATGATACGTTCACCATTGCTGGTTTAGCATCATAATCTCCCGAAGAGGCCTCACTTAGCTGAATCACAGATGATCGGTCCCCAGAGTCGACAACCCTCAGATCCAAGATTCCTTCGAGCCCAAAGGGCCAGAAAGAAAATCATCAAAGAGAACCTCGTCTGAGCGCGAATTTCATGGTGAACTAGTACGAGCAAAGCAAGCACATCCACCACTACTCTCCACTACTAAAGCTATGTCTATACTCAAGCCTGGGTCTGGCTTATCTCTCAATGGAACATCCCCTCCCCACAGCAAAGCAATAATGATATAATGCTGAAAATAAATGTGGGAAAATAAAGATAAAGCACATATATACAACACCCAAAGATAAACAAACAAGCGCTAGGATTAACTCGCATAGGGAACCAGAGTCCCCAGCAGAGTCGCCAGCTGTCGCAACTACGAAAAACACCCGGTGGAAAACAGAAGAGTCGCCACCTTTCGTTATTTATCCCAAAGAGAGGTAAAGGAAACAATTGCAAAAACCTGACGGAAAAGGGAAAGACAAGGTCATCGCAACCAAGTCCTAGATTCAGGAGTCGGTTACGCAAGGGGAAGGTATTAGCACCCCTCACGTCCGTCGTACTCGACGGGATCCATGCTTTGTTGTCTATCTAAGGGTGATTATCTGTCTAGCTAAAGGTCTCAGGGACAAAAGAAAAGAAAAGAGACTCGGCAGAGCATCGCCGCTCTGTGCCTACGTATTCCCTGGTGCAATGGGAAAGTCAGAGTCAACGTAGTTCGGCTAACTACGGGTGAAAGGGGGGAAGGTTGCTCGCCAAGACATCGAGCTAACTAGACCACAGGTTGGTTCAAAAGTTTTACCCGAGTAAGGTTAACAAACAGTTCTAGCAGTTGGTGTATGCAGCTCGACCATTGGAGACTTAGGCGTTACCGTTTGCGGTAGAACTAAGAGTTAACAACACTCTTTTATCTGAAAAGATTTTCCATTATTAAGATCCCGAAGGACAAAAAGATGTTTGAATGTTTTTGTGTTTTTTTAGAGAAGAAGTGTTTTGAATTAGATTTGTAACTCATGTTGCACTAGAGACTATGACCTAGGAGCGAATGTGTCGCATATCACCCAAAGGGTGTACACTAAACACTCTAGGCCATTGAGAGGAAGCCCCCCAATCACCATTTCCCAAGTAGCTTAAGGATCATAGTGTACAACACTTGTCATGATTTATCAGGTGTTTTGAAAGTATTTGAAGATGAGAAGAGAAAGGACACACTAAAGGGAGACTATCTCAAACCTAAAAGTTGTCATGCAAAGTGGACTTAGAGTTGGGATACAAAAGGGAACTACATAATGTTATCATGCATGGTTTGATCGTAATGTCTATCATAACCTCTCTTGAAGAAGAGAAGTTAGAGATCCTAAAGGAATAAAGACAAAAGAAGAAGAAGAAGAAGAAGAAGAAGAAGAAAGAACATGTCAATGCAATTATGCAAACATAGAATGCACAAATAGGATGAAAGTTAGGGAGGAAATATGTGTGGGGCAGTAGCCTCCACAAGCTTATCTCAACCTCAAGCATGCATATGAGAATGCAAAAGAAGAAGAGAGAAAGAAATTCACAAGATGAAATCAAACAACAAGAAGAAACCACACAAAAATGCACCAAAAGTGGGATGAAATGACCTAAGTCAAACAACATCAACCACAAGTGCCAAAAGCCAAAACAAATGAAAGGAAAATAAACTCAAAACAAAAGTGAGGATGGGAGGCCATATGAGGACAGCAAGGGACTCATAATATGCACTCAACCATAAGCATCACAAGAAAGGTGCAAAAGAAAGCACAAAGAAGTCCTCATGGATTCATCATTTTAGGTATGCTTCAAATACCTCCAAAGGAGGGACCAAGCCACCTTAAATGAGATTCCAAGGTCATGAGACAGAAGAGGGGATGAGAGAAAAGAATGCTCAAAAGCAAAAGGAACCACACCTAAAGAAAATGCAAGCACAATACAAAAGAAAGCAAACAAACCACATATGGAAACCCTAATTGGAAACTCAAAAGGAAACACAAGTTTGAACAAGCAAAATACAATATCATGACCTTAAATTGAGCAACCAGCAACCTTAACATGTTAGCAACATAAATCAAGAGGAATTGAAGGCTCAAAGGATCCATCAAAGTCATATCCAAGACAAACTAGGTCAATGTGTATGTATGAACCTCCCTTTGGGGTAACTTGACTTGCAAGTTACCTCAAAATTAGGAAAATGATTCAAAAAAGGTCAAATAAAATAACACAAGCTCATAAACATGTTGGAAAACAGAGGCCAAGAAATCATAACTAAAGTCATCTCAAGTCATCATCAAAGAAATTGATTCACATGGATGCACCAATTTGAGAGAGGGTTATCAAGGGTCAACAAAAGCAAGGTCAAAGTCAAGCCAAAAGTCAACCAAACAGGGGCAAAATGGTTCTCAAAAATCAATCAACTCATCATGGATATGAGGATTGATTTTCAGTCATTGGATCAAAAGGAAAAGGGAGAAACAAATCAAGAACAAAACAATGTCAAAAATTAATCCAAACAAAACATCTCCAATTAATTCTTTTTTAAATGAAAATAAATTCAAAAAAATAAAATAAAAAATTCTAAAAAATAAAGGACATCTCAAAGTGTCCAGAAAATAATTTTAAGGAATTTTATTAATTGGAGAACTATTTTTGATTGAATTAATTTGAAACAGATACAAAACAAAACAAAAAAAGAAAAGAAAAGAAAATAAAGAAATAAATGGTGCAAATAGCAGTCCAGATACGTGTATATTCATTGGGCTTGTGTGCAGGGGGTGTGGATAACAACAAAGCCCAATCCATTTAAATCAGTGAACCAAACCAAGACTCAATCTCAGCCTTCCAATGCAATTACTAGTCCAATATCCAATGGCTAAAGTAGTGACACGCGTGCACCAGCTATCAAACATAACATGGAAAGAAATCCCAATCACTCATCTCAAGTCCAGTCAAATAAATCAAGGGCTGTGATACAAGCTGCAATATGCAGTGTTTCATTAAAGCACACTCAACCAACTAAAATGCAATCCTGACCACACGCTGGGGACGAAGTCAAGCTATCCTAAGGCTGTGAGGGTGCCACGCAAGCATCAGGTTTCTAATACAAAATGAAATTGAATCGTGGCCACCAGATTAGGTCCAAGTCAAATGGTTCAGCCTA